>CM067507.1:21892212-22534872 GCA_034509495.1 Acestrorhynchus altus
CGGACTGGGAAGACGGATGGTGCTAAATACAGGGATATTCTTGAGCCTGGGACAGAGGTTCACCTTCCAACAGGACAATGACCCAAAGCATACTGCTAAAGCAACACTTGAGTGGTTTAAGGGTAAGCATGTAAATGTATTGGAATGACCTAGTCAAAGCCCAGACCTTAATCCAATTGAGAATCTGTTGTCAGACTTAAAGAAAGCTGTTCACCAGTGGCAACAATCTAACTTGAAGAAGCTGGAGCAGTTTTGCCATTGACAAATGAGCAAAAATCCCAGTGGCAAGATGTGGCAAGCTCATAGTGTCTTATCCAAAGTGAGTTGCAGCTGTAATTTTCACAAAAAGGGGTTCTATAAGTACTGATTTTAGGGGGGTGTATGTGTTTGCATCAAAATTTAAAAAAATCTAATACTCAAAGTTGTTTACAGTGTTCTGTAAATGAAATTATCCAAACCCTCAAATAATCAATTTTAATTCCAGGTTGTGAGGTAACGAAACACGAAAAATGCCAAGGTGGTTGAATACTTTCGGCAAGGCACTGTACTATGTTTAAAAAAATCCAGACACCACATTGATTATTAGTAGCAACATCTGCAAACAAATGCTTAGTATAAGTAGAGAATTTGTCTCTTTAATTATTTAATTGCAATCACATCAGAGAACATTCGGGCATGAACTACGCATTTAAAGTCCTGTAACATCAACAGATTTGAAGACAGGACTAGGCCATGGCATATTCTGAGCCATGTTTTTTTCTGACTCATGGTTTGGATCATTGTCTTGGTACATAACCCTGCACAACCAAACAGCACTTGAGCTCTAAATAATAGATTAATAATGTTTTTGTATGTATTTTTCTTGTATGTAGAACACACTTACAAATTAGTGTTCTTCAAGGGTTCTTCAGTAAAGAAACAGTTCTATATAGAAGTATGAACTCTCAAAGGGTTCAAAGGCATGATTAAAGGGTTCTTTGTTTAGTGAAAGGTTTTTTAGGCTGTTGGAGAACATGCTGTAAATGGTTTTATATAGCACCATAAAGTGTTCTTTACTGCTAAATAGAACCCTTTTCAGAAACGTTCTATATAGAACCCCCTACAGCACATTCTGTATCAAACGTTTTCAGTGAAAAGAGCCATTAATCATGCAAAGGGTTCATTGGGTGTTCATGGATCTATATAGAATATTTTTTTGTGTACTGCTCGTCATTGTTCTGAATCTCACTGCTATTGACCCTATCGTTGGTGATCATACTTGGAGAAAACTACACTATGCAAATCCAACATCTAGTCAATTCCTTTAACTCTTTTATGCACAAACTAATCATGCAACAACATACAGCTGGCAAAGTCTGAGTTGCCAACTGTCTTATTACTTACAGTCCCTGAGATGGGGATTATGTGGAAGAAGATCTTTGATTTTTGTGTGATTCATCCAGTGGGCCTGTAACACCCTCAGAATAAAGCTGTGCATTACACTTAATCTCACTGTTTCATTTCCAATGTACAGCTGTAGGGAGCCATGACATCAAACGCAGTTCTGTCACTCATATATTCCACTGTACTTTAGAATGAACTGAACTGAAGGCTGCTCAGTAAAGCATAAGTAGTAAGGCTAATATGATGAGGGTACTTATATATTTGTGTATTTATTATGGCCTAAGTATATTTTTGATGTCTAATGTTTCCATGGCAGGATCACTTTGGCCAGACTGCATGGAATGTATGAAAATCTACTCCACAAGTAGTGTTAAAGAGTATGAAAAAGAAAGCAACACTGACCCCTGCTGCAGAACAGATCCTGCAACAAAACATTTTTTACCTTCATTTGATACAGAATAATATTTTGCATTTTTTTTGTTGTATGTCCCAATGGATTTACATTGTGATATCCATGAATGCAGGAATAATCTCATTGGACTTGCAGTGTGTCAGTGCATCTCCCTACTAGCAAGTGTGTGTGTGTGTGTGTGTGTGCTGCCTGTTAATGACACTGAGTGACTCCTGCTGGACTGTGGCCTGCTTGATGCGATGGGGCTCGACAGGCGTGAAGTAGCTCAAATCAGGCGAGTAGGCAGCAGCAATTAACCCCTTTCACTGTGGGACTGCACTCCACATCGAGCTGCCTGCGGAAAGAGAAACGATACGATAGATACTTACAGCTCAAACTACATTTAAAATGCTTTTTCAAATAAACTACTCTACTCTAGGCCAAGCTTAACTTCTCATCTGAATGTATTGTAATGGGGTCACTATCATATGCTTATTGTACCTCCTGTATGTTTGCCTTCATTTATTTCTACAGGCATACTGTTTACCTTATTACTTGAGCATCTGCACCAAACCCACACCATTTAAAAGCCTCAATGTTATAAAGGCTATATTAATAAAAGTAAACCGTCTGTGAAGTATTCATGCGAAGACAAAAATGGCATGAAGCAGATGGAAAGGAGAGAAAACCACATTGAAGTGACAGAAAAGTTTCTCTGAGGGAGAAGCAGAGTGAGTGCCATCTGCTGGCATTTTTGTTGTTTAGCAACAAATGCCTAATCCTGATAAACCTCAATGATATCACAAATAAAATAACCCAAAGCAGGGGTTCTCAGCCTTTTCCAGCTCATAGCCCTCCTGTTTAGAATTAGAATGTATAACTGCCCACTAGCAAACTAAAGTTTTCAAGCAAAAATGTTTTTGCCTTTTATTTCTCAAGTTCAAACATGGACACACGAGGATAAGGGCCTGAACAGCCAAAAAAACAAGTCTGCATGAAAACATCTGTCACAAATATACAGGGGGTAGACAATGAAACTGTGATTTTAGTGTGGGAGGTTTCATGGATAAATTGGACCAGCCTGGTGGCCAATCTTCATTAATTGCTCATTGCACCAGTAAGAGCAGAGTGTGAAGGTTCAATTAGCAGGTAAGAGCACAGTTTTGCTCAAAATATTGCAATGCACACAACATTATGGGTGACATACCAGAGTTCAAAAGAGGACAAATTGTTGGTGCACGTCTTGCTGGTGCAACTGTGACCAAGACAGCAAGTCTTTGTGATGTATCAAGAGCCACGATATCCAGGGTAATGTCAGCATACCAGCAAGAAGGACCAACCACATCCAACAGGATTAACTGTGGACGCAAGAGGAAGCTGTGTGAAAGGGATGTTCGGGGTGCTAACCCGGATTGTATCCAAAAATCATTCCCAAGATAAATTGACGCTGTATTGGGTGCAAAAGGAGGCCCTAGTACACCATACTAATACATGATTGAGGTAAATTGTAGACATAATTCTGTCTGAAAGCTGTCTCTATATGTCAGACCCAATATCGAAAATCCGTGTACTATCACATCGTATCTGATGTAGTTGGTGTACTACTACCTGATGATTTTTTTGCATTTGCTGAAGAACACTGTCACCATTCACCATCTCTGCTTCACTGAATCAGGTGCCTGTGGCTGCATTGTCATAAACTGGCCATGTTTAACTCAAAGTGCAGAACCTGAGATTTGCACTTTGCAGACAGTTACATGCCATTTTCTAGGCTTCATAAGTCAGGATCACATTAACCTACAGACATGATTCACATATCATAGCAAGCTTTCAGACTTGCTTTAAATAGTGGTCAGTGGTCATTCTCTGATGATATATCAGGAAAACAGCTAAAATTCACTCCTTTCCAACAGAATTAAATGCCAAAGGAGTCTTCCAGTGCCTGTTTACCGCTGTGTCCACGTGTATATTATCAACCTGCATGCAGACTCCACTGATCAGTGATAGGGGTGGGGCTAATGACATAAGATATTGTGTTATAGAGAAAAATGAGAATGAAGGGGCTGCTTTTTCTTTTCTCACACAGTGCTCAAATTGGGTCAAATGTATACAAATATCTAAATTCTGTTTGAGTATTTAGTCCTAGGATTTCCTAAAATAACAATATTTGGCATGTGTGTTGCATACATACAGTTGCACTTCTCAGAGATTGGACCAGACAGGCTGGCCTTTGCTCCACTCAGCCCTGGGTGCTCTTGACCCTGTCATTGACCGCTTGTCCTTCAATGGAGCATTTTTGGTATGTACTTTTCATACTGACCGCTGCATACCAGAAACACGGGTTGCAAAGGCCATATTTTGGAAATGCTCTGACCCAGTCATCTATCTATCACAATTTGGCCCTTGTCAGAGTGGCTCAAATTCTTATGCTTTCAACATATCAAATTACTGACTTCACTTTTCTCATATGTATGTCCCACCCCTTGACAGGTACCACTGTAACCAGATAATCAGAGCTATTCTCTTCACTCAGTGGTGTGTATATATATATATATATGAGGAGGAGGAGGAGGAGGAGGAAGAGGTTTTGAGGGATTGTGATTTTGTTAGTATACACATTTATCCAGAGCTTTTTCTTATTACAGAATGTATTCATCAGATAATGTAGCTGTAACAGAGGTATTTCATTTATTTATTATTATTATATTTATTTCTTTTATTTTTACATAATTGATTTTTTTGTTTTTGTTTTTATTATTATTATTGTTGTTGTTGTTAGTAGTAGTAGTAGTAGTAATAGTAGTAGTAGTAGTAGTAATAGAAGTAGTAGTAGTAGTAGTAGTAGTAATAGAAGTAGTAGTTTTTAGGTATACGTCAGAGAATAATCCACACTGACGTTTCTACCATTAACTGTCGTTTCAAACTGTAATTGAGGTACTCATTTCCTCGGATTAGGCAGCAGGTGGCGCTAGGCACCGCTCAGAGTGACCCGGAGTCACCGTAGAGAAGAAGTGCTGTTAGAGCTTTTAAAAGCGCTGACGGACACAGACAGACAGACAGACAGATAGACAGGTCTCCTCAAACATGAGCTGCTTGTGGATGGGAAATGTAAGTGCAGAGGGAGAATTAAAGACATTAACTGCTCGAAAGGGTCTTAAAGTAGTTCTTTTTAGAGTGTGAACTGCAGTAAAGTGCAGTTCTGTCTGTAACGCCGTGTGCTGATGTATCATGTTTAACTACATTAACCAGGTGGACAGTTAAGCAGGGTCTTCACTGAAGAGCAGTGTGGGTGTAGATTTTCACAAAGTACTAATATTAATCCTTATTAATATGATGATCTAATTAAAGCTGTTTTGGGGGGATTTCCACAGATGTCTTGCTCGTGTACTAATGCCGTCTCTGTGAACACACTTGACAAATGTGAAACTCTACACCAAAGCACCTTTCATTGAGTCCAGGCCCCTGGAGGACCTCTGTTTGTCTTGGGCTCCTGTAGTCTGTTCCACACTTCCAACAGTTCTGACACCCTTGACAACAAATAATTAACAATAACTACTTGAAAATCTTAATTGTATGATTTTTCTCTGTCCAAAGCTCGAGCCTTACATGGACGAACAGTTTGTCTCCCGTGCTTTTGCCACCATGGGAGAGCTGGTGGTTAGTGTGAGGATTATTCGGAACAAAGTGAACTTGTAAGTTTAAAACCTCTATAATTTACAGACTGTGACAGAATATTTTTGGGGTTTAACTGCATTTCCCCCAAAAAGTTGTGATATTGTATGTTCATTTTTCACCGTGAAAGAATGCACGCTTTCTTAAAATGTTATCTGGTGACTGTGTTGCAGAGGTGCTGCTGGTTATTGCTTTGTGGAACTGGCAGATGAAGCTACAGTGGAGAGATGCCTCAGAAAAGTCAATGGGAAACTTGTCCCAGGAGCCATGCCGGTAGTTTATCTGCTCCTGCTTTACCCTAAGAACAACCTAGTTAATACTAATGTCAACCCAATGTAAAATGTTACCCATCACTTTTTTCTGGCCTCTGCAGACTTTCTGCTTGTGTATTACTTAATTGGTCCTGGAATCTCATCACTCTGTAAATATTTCATGGTATTTTTCCCTTCTCAGCCAAAAAGATTCAAACTAAATAGAGCAGCTTATGGCAAGCAAGGAGAAAGGTAGGCATTCTCATACCATTATTATATGATTGTTGTCTCAACACTTTTTCTTCTTATATATTTTTTATATTCTAATGTTTTTAACAGGTACATATGTATATACTAAAAACATATGTCATATGTTATATTCCTCACATTTAAAATATATTTCAAGCTTTCTTTTATTTAATTTTGATAATGTCTGATTAGTCATTTAGTGAAACTTGTCATGACTTATGAACCATACAGATCAACAGAAAAAGGTATGAAATTTGTCACTTTTCATGTAATGAATATAAAATCTGACACTAACTTTTGTATGAAATTCTGAACTCAAATGAACTTTTTTATTATTTTCCATTTTTTGAGACGCACTAGTAGATTAGTACAAACATATGTCACTTTCCTGCTGGAAAAATGATCACACCCACTTTTGGGAGAAAACAAACCCTGTTGCCCTATTGGAAATTGGAGTTTTACTGCCAAGGAAATCCCAATTTAATGTTAGCCTTTATTAAAAGGTTAAATTAAGATGGCACTAAGTTAGCCAACCCTGCCGCAGTATAAATTATAGACTGTTTTCACCCAAGAAGGAGTGGGGGAGTAGTGCAAAGTACCCTGATGTGTTGCTCTTGTCTGTACCATTTTTATATTTATGTACCAAGTGTCAATGGGATGGTAATTCAGTTCACATGCATTACTGTCCCTTTTTATCCCAGAAACAAAAGTGAGTATCAGCCCTACCTGTATGACCAGAACCAGTACTATCAGCTGTACTCTGACCCTAACTACTACTCAAACTGGGGATATGATCAGAATGCAGACAGCTATGGCAGCTATGGCTATAGTTCATATGACTACTGTGATCAGGTATGTTCTGTTCTGTAACATCACCTGTAAATTTCTGTTTAATTAAACCTAGTGTTTAACATTATTTTTTTGTATATTATTATGTAACTGTAGACTGTTGTTATTTTGATTATTATTGTAACTAGTTTTTTGTGTCTATATTTCTGGTGTTCTCAAACATTGTAGGAGCCCCATACAGACACAAGTGAAGATGATGGACTTGAAGGTAAGCTCTCCATCAGTTGTGCCAAAATACCAATTGCTTCAAGAGGTGTCAAATTTGCCATTGTTGTCCCTCTGACTCTACTGCAGAACCCATTGTGGACCTGGATGTGGTGGCAGTAAACAGGCAATTCATAGAAGAAAGTGAAGAACTTTATGATGCCCTCATAGAATGTCACTGGCCTGCTTTGGACTTGCCTCACTCTCCTGAATAGATTGGTATTCCTTTGATGTGGGTGAGGACTAATGCACAACTGAAAAACTTGAGTAAACAATGTAATGCAATGATGGGAAAATGAAAGTGGGGCTTGTGTGATTGTGGGACTGTTTAAATTATGCCTATCTGAAACATGAATGGTCCCTTGGTGGGATTCATGAATGGTTGTGAATCCATATAAAATGGTGATACCCAGTTTACAAATGGATGAGATATGCAACTGCACCTGATTTAAGTTATTTTAACTAACCTCTTATATCCAGAGAGTGTGGGTGTTTTGTTCATCCATACAGGGATTTTATTGAGTCCTACTGAAATTCAGGTAAAACTGCACTTGAGCCATTCCATTCTGGGAAGAACTGTAGTTGGAGAGATGCTTCCTGAATGTTGTAGAACATCATTATTATATTGTGACTTTGTGTTGAACGCCTTAACATGATGCCCTGAGGCAGGATTTGTACCTCTATTTGCTTTCAATGGCAACTGATCATTGGTTCATACACACATATACTCTGGCCACAGTCTGTCAGTATAGATTGGAGGAATAGAATGCATTTCCATATGAAGTGGTGGTGTTGTCATTGGCACTGTTTCACAGGTAGAAAAAAAGAATGAATTCCATGAAATATTAAAAAAATCATCTGTTATAATCCTCAGAATCCACCCTCATAGTCATCTGATCGATGCATCATGGAGAATATGTGGATATGCATGCAAAAAAAATCAAGTAATATCTCCAAACTAGATGCTTTCTGCAAAGAGGAGAGGTTCTGCAAAGAAGTGGAAGAATTTTAGACAATGCCAAGCTGAGATTAACTTGGCCACAACAGCCTTCTGTGGATATGGTTCGAAACCCCTTTTCTGTGTTTTTTCATTCCAGCCTACCAGTTGATCAGTTGTTTAAAGACTGGCCAATTAAAGGAGTGGAACAGACAGTTAACTCAAGACTTAATTTTTTTTTGGCTTACCGAACATCATATTGGATTTGATTTGATGTTTGCAGTCATTTGTGTTATTTTTCCTAGGGATGGGCAATATGATAAAAAAAATATTAGTAACCTTTAAATGCGATAGAATGATACTTTGTAAAGCAGGGGTGTCAAACTGGGTCAGAAACAGCTGGTGTGGCTGCAGCTTGTCATTCCAACCTAACAGAAGCTTATGTGATCAGTTGTTTGAAGATTGGATGATTAAGTGAGTGGAATCAGCTGTTGCTGGTTGTTTAAAATGAAAACCCGTAGTCACACCGCCCTGTTTCTGACCTGGTTTGACACCCCTGCTGTACAGTTTCATCCCTCCCAAAACCAAACCATTTCCACACAAATGACCCACTGACTTTGCTGGTAACCTGCATAATAGTTGTGGTGTTATGGCTCAATACATCTGTATTTAAAATATATTGCCCAGACTCAATCCTACCACAGTTTGATACCTCAGTAAATTATTTGTTTCACAGATATGATACAATCAGCTTCAGCAGAACTGTAGTATTCTGGCAGTTAAGAAGACTGACCAGACCTGTGATAACTTTTATCAACAATTGCTTTAAATAATGAATTACCATTATTTTCTATTTTATGCTGCGTTGAAAAGATTTAAGTGTGCCATTAATTTCAGGTAAAGTTATGGTTCCAGTGAACGAAGAATGGGAATATTGTGTGAAGTTAGTTCTGGGCTTAGTTTGCTTAAAGTATGGATTATCCGGTCAGATAAAGAACATTCCTAACAACCATTCACATTCTTCACTTTTGACTTCTGCTGGCCAGCTCTTACACTGCTTGCAACAAGTCAGGTGAGCAGCTGTTCATACTTGTTCATAATGTGATTGTTGTGGTACCTTTGAGGTCTTTAATTTATCAAAATGACCACGTTGTTTTACATTGGGTTTGCATCATTGCATTGCCACACCAAAACGATTTGTTTGATTGAGTGACTGTTTTTTTCTTGAGATTGATTACATATATCACAACATGTTTTTTTCCTCAGGAAAAAAAGTTTCTTGTTATAATTGTTTCCTGAGCTTTCTCTTGCATTAAAGTCAATGGACTCAAAGTAATAAAGGCAATATTTTTTCATGCAGGTTGGAGGAGTGTGTTTTCAGCATGTTTCATCTGATAATGAACCAACTTTGACATTGTGCATGCTGTTTAAACCGAATCTCTGTGAAAATAAGCAACATGTGTAAACCAATTAGTATTCCTGGCCTCTCACTTTGAGGTGTATTTTAGTTAGTTAGGCTGCTCAGCCTTGTTTTGTTTGGTTGGGTATGCCAAGCTACCAGCAAACAAAAAGGCTGTTTTTAGAAGAGGATGGTGAAAGGTCAGTGCACCAATTAGCACTATGCCTTTTTACAAAGTCTTTAATTCCACAGGGAATTCATTATTAAATGAAGAGTGGAAAGTGTAAATCCTTAAGTTTATGTCCAGACTTTGAATTTTTTTTGCCAGATAACCCAGTACCATACAGTAATATTTCTAGAACAAATATAATAAAAGAATATAAAGATAGTCATGGTCTATGAGTTCCAGACTCGTACACAGTTTTGTTCTCCTCCTGCTCAGGCATACCTGATTCAGCTCCCCTATTAATTGGCTTGATAAGTCAGTTGGAGCAAGGAAATCAGAAAATTGCAGGAAGCTGGCACTCCAGGACCAGGATTGCCTACCCCTGTCCTGGAGTGCATGTTCTAGCATGTCCAGTACATCATTTCCCAAGTACCTTCCAGAGTGTCCTGAGATTATAAATTGGTTTCATCAGTTATAATAACCCAAGAGTTAAAATAGAATCTCTTATGTAACAAGCTGTGTTTAAAACCCAAGCACACTCCTCTGTTAAATGCAAAGTGACTTAAAGGATGTGAGCACGATTCTAGAAATCGACTGTTGAATTCAAATATCAGAATTCTTTCAGAAGCCCACGCCCCCTAAATACAGAGCTTCCAAAATGCAACTTCCAAACACATTGCGCAAAACATAATGGGAGTAAAAAAATAACTTGGAATATTTTTTTTATTGTTTCTGCAAAAATGTAAAGGCCTGAGTAGCACTATCATGTAAAGTTAATAAGCTTGACCCTTGTCCAGTGCAAAAAAACTAACATGCTCAAAAGCCCTTTTCCTCCTGACAGCATTACCATACTGCCCTTCTTCAGTGCAAAATGAAATGCCCCGTCGCAGATAAGCTGGAATAATCAGCCGAGATATTTATTTCCCATTTATAGAGTATGAACGTCTGAGTTTTTTTCCAGTATGCAAACAGAGCAGAGGGCTAGTGAATCGAAAGGAAATGTTCCAAGAATTTTACAAAAAGTACTGCATTTCACTTTTTGATAACCTTAAACCAGGAGGAAGCTTCAGTCAAACAGGAGGATGCCTTTAGCCTCTAGCCACAATGGCTAAAACTTAAGTCCTTGTTTAAATGTACATTTGTGAAAAAATTTAGACACCCCATGAAAACCTTTGTCTTTTTTAACACATTTAAACAAACATTTGATCTTTATTTTAACTATATTCAGAGATGGGGTGATTTATTTAACATATGAAAGTGATTAAATGTATTTTTCACATCTTGTAAAAAGTTGTACAAATTTAAACATTTGTAAAATATAATTAATAGAAATGCATTTTTTGTGGGAGGAGGAGTTAGGATAGCCATCACATGTACTACTACTTAAAATGCCTAAAATTAGGATCAGATGCAGCACATCAGCTGGAAATGATTACACCATCAATAAAGAGAACCTTGGAGGAAGCTGTCTCATTTAAACCTCAGACCTCAGTTTGATTTGCTCTTGATTGTTGAGTGGGTTCACCATGGTGAGTTCTCTTGAGTCTGGGAAGGGATTAAAAATGTTCTCAAAACAATTAGAAATCAATAAATTATTAGAAAATATTTTACAAGTGGAGGAAATTTAAAACTACCAACATGATAAAGTCAGGCCATCCTTGAGCAGACCACATTATTAATAAAGGAAGTCTCCAACAGTCCTAAAATGTCAGGTAGCTCTTGCCACAGTTGATGTAAAAGTGCAGCATCTACCATTAGAAAGTGATCAAACATGTTTGGAGGGATGGGAGGTGTGCAAGAAGGGAACAGGGTCAGAAAAAAGTACAAGAGCCATTCTAATGTTTGCCTGAGAAATTCCAGGGCTTCTGGGAAGACAGAGAGACAGACCAACCAACTGACCGACCGGTATTTTTCTATGCAGTCCAACTACAATGCATGATTCATGTTCCCAAAATTATAACATTTATATTATCATATTCATGGATGCTGTTCTATTGCCTTCCATTCTATAGAAATTAAGTTAAAATTGTCCACCATGGTGTCAAAGGTGCACCAAATGCTTGTGTAGCAGAGACCAGAGGTGGAGCTAGACTCACCTACTCATTAGGTAGACCTTCTCCCATACCACGCACCTCAGACTGCCTTCATTGAGTTTACAGCGCAACTTAAATGACCAGAAGAAAAGCAGATTTTTGTCCTTGGTACCTGGTTTGTCCAGTAAGTGTAATATTTCAACAATGTTTAAATTTGCATCAACTTAGCTATGACAGCTGAACTACATCTCAGCTAAACGTAATGAGCAGAGAGGTTGTCTTAGTCTTGTGGCCAAGGATGTTCATTTCTTCATTCAAGCGTAGTCCTGCGTGGGAATAAGCAGAGTTACACATAATACTGCACCCAGCATGCAGAGGCGCTAGAGAGACATTGTGCTGTTTGTGTTTTTTACAGGCTAAACTTTAAAATTTAATATACAGCCATTGGTTGAAATACCCCTCCTCATAAATTTAGTCATAACCTTCGGAAAGTGGATCTCCATAGAAGAAGGAAAACTGATTTTCAATATATGTTAGAAGGAATTTAGAGCATTTACTTTGGTTTATGTTTCTGACTTTTCACACAATGTTTAGGGAGGCTGGAGTTTGCAAAGAATGTGAAAGAGCAACAACAAAATGGAAATTGTATTTGAATTTGTTTTTGTTTGTTTGTTTGTTTTCATTAAAAAATGGTGGCTTATAGAACATTAACAGTTTATATAATACACCAAGAAGTGAAGAACATTTGATTTTTCATGAAGCAAGCACTTTAATGGGGAGTATTATTGATGTATTCTGATTTAAATGCTCCACATTCCTCACTCCCTGTTTTGGCTCTGAGCATATGGGTCATGTGAGTGAAACTGTGGGTTTGATATTTCCTATTGGAGTCCTGTGAAAGTCATGGGACAGGCACAATGCTGGAGTCTCTACAGCAACAGGAATTGGGATAGACTTTTAGACAGGCAGGCCTTGTATTTCTTTAGGATGGCTATGACTTTTCATTGTTTAAGACACACATATACTACTGTTATTCTTCAGTTACTGCTCGAAGCATTTTAGAATATATGGACAAGCCCAGTGTGGCTTTGCTAACCAGTCCAGTGGACTGCAGGGCAGGGAAGTGGAGAGCAGGGCAGAACAGTGGCATGCAGGGGGCGCTGTTGCTCTGTTTGCTGTCAAACACGCTGTGTCAGTGTGAGCAATAGAGGTGGGCGATACGGTGAATTTTGGTATCGATCCAATACCAAGTAAATGCAGGGCCAGCATCGCCAATATCGATACCACTACTTTTTTACATTTAAGCTTCATAGATCCAAAGGATCCAAAAGACATAGGATAGGATTTCACCAAACATTATATGTGACAACAAAATACTTTATCATAATCAACATTTTTGTTTAGAAACAATGGAACAGTAACAAAACAAGGTTTGCCTTAACATTAGGAAAATAAATCTTTTTGAGGAAGGAAAGGAGAAACCTCTACACAAAAATAAAATACAAATTCTCCCCTCACTAAACATCTTTTCTAGCTTTCATTCTTTGATTCTTTTTTCAAATTGAATTGTTCCTAGGAAAAACAATAAAAATAAGGAATTTTCTATCTTTCAGTGCAATTGTGTTTTGTCTTAAATAAACAGAGTGTAAAAAAAATCACTCAACACAACTTCAAACACAATTTCCTGAGGTAGAAAAAAAACACAGTACAACAAAATTAACACACCACAAGTAAACAGTTTCAATCTTATTCTGTTTTTCAAGTTGAACAAATCTAAAATAAAATCTTACAGAGAGTGTTTGTGGGTGGACACTCTGTGTCACATCCAGAAGTTTGCTGATGATACAGCCATACTTGGGTGTATCAGGGATGATAGTGAGGAGGAGTATCAGAGCCTGGTGAGGGACTTTGCAGCCTGGTGCCACAGGAATCATCTGCAGCTCAACACCTCAAAGACCAAGGAGCTGGTCATTGACTTTGGGAGGTCCAGACCAAAGTCACAACCAGTTCTGATTGAGGGAGATGAGGTGGAGGCTGTGGACTGCTACAAGTACCTTGGGCTGTGGCTGGACAGCAAGTTGGACTGGTCATGTAACATTGACCACCTGTACAGAAAGGGACAGAGCAGGCTGTACTTTCTGAGGAGGCTACAGTCCTTCAACATCTACAGGAAACTCCTGTGGATGTTTTATCAGTCTGTGGTTGCCAGTGTCCTGCCAGTGAGTGCTAACAGGAGGATGGAGGATGGGAACAGGTAGGAACCAACCAGTAACTCACAACCCACAACCACAACACATCCGGACATGGTGCAATACACAGCTCAAGTGCAATAATAATAATAATAATAATAATAATAATAATAATAATGTGCAATACCCCCTCCTACTGGACTCTTTTTCTCATGCACACTATATATATATATATATATATATATATATATATATATATATATATATATATATATATACATACATACATATATTTATATAGCTAAATTACTAAATTATGTCTTTTTCTACTTCTGTACTTATGCTGCGGCTGGAACCTTAATTTCCCTTGGGGAACCCTCCAAAGGGATCAATAAAGTTCTATCCTATCCTTTCCTATCCTATTTTCTGGGTCTGTGGGAATGGGGGATGTCTCTCCTCTCCGTTTCTGCAGCTCCACGTTTTCTCCTGCGGGGTTTTTCATGTGCTTGTAGAGGTTTGTTGTGTTGCCACTCTGTTAAACAGTCCTGTCGTAAACTGTACAGCTGCTGTCGTTTCATTTTCAGCAGTAAAATAAAGCCGAACGGCGCTTCTCTTCCTCTCAGCCACTTCAGTGCTTCGGCGACGTCTCTCTCCGTACTGTGACGTGTCGACTCCAGAGGACCGCTGATTGCCGGACAAGGCTGAGTGGGCGGGCTAGGCTGAGGCTACCTGCATGGCTGATTGGCTGGCGCCGCTGAGCCACGTGATGTGAAACCATAAAATACGAACATTGGAGGGGCGGGGTGTGCTGTTTAGTGCTGTGACGCAGAGCAGTTCTTCCCTGGCTGGCTGACAGACAGCCAGACAGAGGAGACTTTGCTGAACGCGCGTGCGCAGCAGTCACTGATAAAACGCTTGAGTATCGATCTTTTTACACGAGTACTGATCAATATCGATACCAGCGTTGGTATCGATATTATCGATATTTGGATCGATTCGCCCACCTCTAGTGAGCAGCAGAGTGGGCGGAGCTTCAGCGGCGGAGAGCAACACTCGGCTTCATCACCTTATTATAAAGTAAGACATTAATTCTGGGTTCTTTCTCTTAAATGCGTGACTCGCACTGACACTCGTGTGTGGTGTTATTGGCGGGCGGTGTAGAAGTGGCTGTCAGGCGGCAGGAGTCTGTGAGTGGACTGTAAACAGCTCGACTCGGGCTGAGCTCGGGCTGCTTTAAGCCTTTCTAACCAGCACAACAACAGCCCCGTTATCACGGACCACACACCAGCTTGTTCTGTGACGCTGCTCGTGCGGTTAGGTGGATACGTTCCGAGTGGACACTGTGGGCTGTGTGGGTTCAGCACAGGGCTGGTCCAGAAAACCACCTCCCCACCTCTGTTAGATTGTTTTCTGAAGGTTAACTGGAGAGTAAGTGCCTTAAATCAAAAGTATTGACGAACCCTGGCAGCCTCTGGTCCTCCTGTGACTGTTTGGGGTTTGAAGAAGGAGCCTTGGCCACCTTGTTCCTTCTGACATGTTTTGCTGGTGTTGTTTTGCAGGCCTGCACTGTTCTGCTGCTGCTGCTGTTATAGGAGTCACCATGTCTTACCGCACCCAGCCACGAGACTTCAGCAACCTCATCCAAACATGCAGCTCCAACATCCAGAAAATAACACAGAACAGTAAGTGACCTCTTCAGTCACACACACCCCAAAGCATTTCACCTGAAACTGTCAGGGAGCCCATAAACACCCCCATCATGGAGGTGTAGGCCTCCTGTGTCTGAAAACATTGCTCTCCACTGCATTTCTCCATCATAACATATTCACCTGTTTTCCAGGACAAAATATAATAAGTATTAAACTGCACTGTTAAATAAGTGGGTCAGGATCAGGATTACATTCCCAAGGAGTTTAGGAGCTGTTTTCCATTCAGCTGTGGATGATTGAAGACTCGGACCAGAATTAGAACAAGGTGCTCCTTCTTAGTTCATGCAAAGAGCCTGTAACTCTGGGCAGATGCAGTTTTGCTTGTCATTACATGTGAATAGATAATGAATTCTGTTTACACTTGCGTATGTTCAGGATAAATATCTGTCAATCTCCAAATGCTGGTTCTTATAATCAGTATGAAAAATTCTATATGAGGTATCAGGTGTAGTTATCCAGAACTGACATGCATGGTAGGTGAAGACATGCATGGTAGGTGAATTGGTAACTCTAAAGTGGCCCTTAATGTGTGTGTGTGTGCACCCTACGATGGACTAGCGCCCTGTCTAGGGTTGTTTCCCGCCCTTGCGCTCAGAGTTGCCGGCTGGGCACCGGTTCCCCCGTGACCCTATTCAGGAATAAGCGGTACAGAAAATGGATGGATGGATGAATGGATGGATGGACATACCCAGACATTTATTCTTATTTAGACAGGGTACAAGGGCACTGTTGGTGCTTGACCATAGTGGGGTTTGGATCTAAGCATGTCCCAGACCTTGCATTAAGAACCCCTATCTTAGCTTGTAGGAAAGGGGCCATAATATGCCATCTTTAAGAAAACCTTACCTCAACAGTGTTCATGGTGAATCTTAATTGTAACATCATTTCTGCCTTTTCCAATACATTTCCTTTGTCTTGTGTACTCAGCTGGCCAAATCAAAACCATGCTGTTCCAGCTTGGCAGCAGACCAGACACACCGGAACTTCAGGACAGACTGTGAGTCAAACCTGTGTACACTGTTAGAACATTCATCCATCATTCAGTTTATCTAGAGCCAATCGCAATGCTCCATCTGTCCCGCTGGAAATGCGCAGCCTGTACAAGATAATTTTGTGAGAGTGTGTCCCAGTTATGATTTCAAATGAAGAATGAAACAGGGACAATGAGCCTAATTTCCCCATGAGACACATGTACTCTGACAAAGATGTGTTTATGATAATCCTCTCATTTATATTCCATATATGTGCTTCAGTTTTGAAGTGCATAATGAGTTTCTGTAGACCACTGCGTGTTTCTGTATGAATCCCAAGCGTTGGACATATGTACTACATTGTGCCAAATGTCCCAGTGTTCAATGTCAGTTCACTGCCTTCCCAATCTTTTCACCATACGTGACAAGTCAACTTTTAGCATTTATGCATTGTCAATATCTTTTTGTGGTGCTCAGTCAGCAGATGCAGCATTATACCAACCAGTTAGCCAAAGAAACCAACAAGCACTTGAAAGAACTGGGTTCTCTACCTCCACCTCAGTCTCCATCAGAACAGGTGAGCTAATTGCTCTAGTTAGCTCTGAGGTAAACCACAGCTGAGCCAAGAGCACTTAAAAACTTGTAGATTCTCCACACAGCGCCAGCAGAGGATCCAGAAAGACCGGTTGATGAATGACTTCTCAGCAGCCCTCAATAACTTCCAGGTGGTCCAGCGTCGTGCAGCTGAGAGGGAGAGAGAGTCAGTGGCCCGGGCCCGGGCAGGGGGCCGTCTACTGGTACATAATGGTGGACCCCACCTCCACACTCTACCTCTCTCTAATTCACTTTTTAAAGCATATATAATCCTCTAAAACTGTCTTTGAATTTTCATTAAATTTCTTTCTTTTCTTGTAACATTACAGTTTTGGAGATGTTTTGTGTGACTGTGATGATGTGTATATGTTACTCTTTCGGGCAAGGATATAAGTCAATTGTAGTTTGGTAATTGAATTGTCTGAACCTGTAATGTTAGTCATGATCTGGAAAATGCCTCATTCTTTTTGTAGGTTGAAGATGGTGGCCAGGAAGAGCAACTTGTGACATTTGAAAAGTTGAGTGAACTCCTAATTTGACTATTTGTCAGAATGAGCCCTGAAAGGTCAGAGCTTTGTCAAGACAAATATTTAGCTGGGACTTGCATGAATGAAAGGAATGTAGTTTATACATTTCTAGCTGTGATTAAAAGCAAATAAGGTAAATAATAGGTTTAGATGGCACTAGTAAAATGATGCTACTTGTGTAGGAATGAAGACTCAAGGCAGATACAGAGTCTGGCAGAAGAGGAGCCCATCACAGAAGATGACCTGGAACAGATCAAGGAGAGAGAAACCAACATCAGGCAACTGGAGGTGAAGTCTCTCTGTCAGCAGAACGTGTAGGCATGCAAAGAAAAACATACCTCTTTGGGAGATAATTTATGCCTTTAAGATTTTAATAAACTGTTAAAACTAAATTTAAATTTAAAAATATTTTAAAACTAAATAACAAACTTGTAAATTATGTAGCTAATTCCTGTTTAAAATGGCAAGATCTGTCAGGTTGCAAAGTTTAGGATCTATTATATATCTGTTCCCAGATGGATTTAATTCAACATAATTAATTAGCATAGTCCAGCAAAAAAAGAAAAAAATATTAATGTCATTTCTGCTCGTTGCAGTCAGATATCATGGATGTCAACCAGATCTTTAAGGACTTAGCAGTGATGATTCATGATCAGGGTGATATGATAGGTGAGTATACCGGTCAGTAATGTATACTTGAATCTTATTGATGAAGCATTAGAACATTAGAAGACGCATTGTTTTTGTGCAAACAATGTCTGTTAACCCTTTTCTTCCCACATTTCACATGTAACATTTGTAAACCTCATTCGTGCATCTTAAAAACTGAAACAGATATATATATATATATATATATATTTTTATAATGGTGAAAAGAAGTAATTTATGTTGTAACTAATCACAATATTTGCTATGCATGTCCCACACAGACAGCATAGAGGCAAATGTGGAGAATGCTGAGGTGCATGTGGAATGTGGAGCTGAACAACTCCAGCGTGCTGCCTACTACCAGGTACAGCAATGATTGCCGCGTACTGCGCATAATTTCACTTGGCTGAAATTCACTTTACTGTAGCAAAAATCTGTTAAATGCTTTGTGTTGTCTATTTGTCTTCTGCAGAGAAAATCACGCAAGAGGATGTGTATTTTGGCTGTAGTGCTGTCCTTGGTGGTCACCATTTTTGCCATAATTATCTGGCAGGCTATCAAGTGAGGTGATGGCATATGTTTCATTTGGTGCACTTTACAATATTCAGTGTTGAGTGAAGTGAAATTTGCTGGCTGGTGAGTGTCATCATTTGTGTGAGTGTGTGTGTGTGTGTGTGTGTGTGTGTGTGTGTGTGTGTGTGTGTGTGTGTGTGTGTGTGTGCGTGTGCGCATGTGTGCTAAAACTACTGTTTATCACAGAATTAAAAGTTCATCTTATTACCTAAAACATGTCGGGTTAAACTATCCATGTGCAACAGAAAAACAGAACAAAATCTTCAAAGCGTCTTGCATGGCCAGCAGTCCTTTCTACAGGTTACCATCATGATAATGCTCAAGTTCAGATTTGTCCAGTTCCAGACATTAGTGATCATAACAGTAAGAGACGAAGTGATATGTTTATTTATGCGTGTGGGTGAGTGTGCACAAATGTGCATGTGTATGCAATACAATCTGTACATAACTGGACAGTAACAAAGGTTTTGTAGTTTTGGCTTCGTTCTCCTGTTCATTTGAATTGAAAGGAAATAATAATGTTGAACAGAATGTTAACTGCAAAGCTAATTATATCAATACTGGTTGAGCACTACTGAAATCATAACTCTTAATACAAACAGTCCAAAGTTTGGGCGCACTCTCTTAAAGGAAAACCTTACAAAATTATGTGCCTGTCCAGTCCTGTAAAAAAAACAAATAGAAATGTTGAGGTTTCCCAGCAAAAAGGCCTGTATGCAGCCCAAAGTTCAGTTAAATTCCTCAGGCGTTCTCCCAAACTTAGTAGAAAATCTTCCCTGGTCAGTAGAGACTGTTACTCCAACAAGAGCAGGATACACTCTTTGTAATAACATTGATTTCAGAATGGATGAGATTGTGTCCCAATATTTTGGCCATATAGCACATTTTGTAGTTGGCAGATATGATTTTAATATCAAAAGAAGTAGCCAAGTTGTGTAATCTATAATACATTGTCAGTGTGTCCAAACGTTTGACTGTTAATGTAGCGATATCATGAGTAATTGAGCAAATGATTGCTTAGTTGTTTCTTGGCTAGATGTGATTGTTACATAGCTTATAACAATAATTCAACCAGTTGGAAACAAGACTGAAGAATAAACGCCTCAAAAACAAAGATACCTTCATATACCTACTGCAACCAATCTTGCTTCTTAAACTAGCAAATTTTAAATGCAAAAAGTTAATTTAAGAAGATTTATCCAGGACTGTACAATAACTTTATTTTGTTCACAAATTCCTGTATTGGCCCCATTCACACCTGACATCAGTCCTGGTTGATTCGATGACCAATTATAGCCAAAATGCATAGCGGTTCATATGTGGCATTTTAACTGCATCTCCTTTGAGTGCTTCAGATTTCTCTTCATTTCCACTGGAGGAGGGTCATGGCATGCATACATTAATTAAACTGACATGAGGCACCTATTTTGACTTGTGCACCCACCACAAGCAACACCTGTATCTTGAATTCATTTGTTAATGTATATGCACAGCTAACTCCATCGTATGGTGGATGGTGTGGTCTCACGGTTAGATGTTTGGTGGCTGAGGCAGTGATGTGATTGATGTGGGTGGTGCTTTACTGTTAGGGGAGGATTGGGACACTTTGGCATTCACACTACTAGAATAATGCAGTCATAGGTGTCTCTGACTACCTCTGAATGTAGTTAGAATTATTGGATTTCAGTGTGTCTGCAGGACGCACTGTACTTTGGCCACTTATGATCCAATCACCAGGACGCATGCCAGGCGTGAACAGGGCCATTGACTCTGTATGTGTATGCTAGTGATTTCCTGCTACTTAATCTCATAGTCCTAATTTAATTCCCAATTTTATAAACTACATCTAGTGTGATGGAGCGCAAAGCCAAAACAACAACAGATAAACTTGTTAATATAGATGTTACTTGCACTAATGGAGGTAATGCACCTATTGTACATGTAATTACTAATACTCACTGTTTTTCCCTGTAATTACAATAATGACTATTGTATTTATTTATAGTGTATTCTACTGTGGCACAATGTCCTTTTAAGCAGTAAGGTGTCCTGTACTGAAAGATCAGTCACTGCAAACCTGCTGATATTTATTTAATGCAAGTACATGAATTTGATCCATGTGCTTTTATTGTAGCATTGTGAGATAATAAACATGAAGACTCAGCAGTCAGAGGGAGTTATGTTTAATCTAAAGACTGGATTTGGTACGTTTAGTAATACTTGATTGTTTATCTAACTACACTATTGCTGTTTGTATGTCTTCTAAATAAGACTACTATTTCCACTGCACACACTATTTTTTAGCGACTTATTTATTAATAAGGCTTTGGAATTATGTTAATGTTTATCTTTGTTGTTTTGTCTTTATTAATTTTAGTGCAGTTTTATTAACAGAAGCTCTAACTTAAAGGTTTTGACTAATTTAAAGGTTTTGACTTGGTTAAGCACATTCCCTATAAACCTAGGCTGTGACTCAAATGGATCCCTATTTAATTTTTAAGGCACTGGTGGTTCATAGTAAACATTGTAGCTCTCTACATAAGCTGAATATGGACCAGAATCCAGCTGTGAGTCTCATTATTAAGCAACACAGTGGAACGAATAGTGCTGGCGCCATTTGCTAATACAGCTAGCCCCTAAACCAGTGATCACTGCGATCCACTGGACGCTGTGAAGTTCAGATGTTTTCCCATGTAATATCAGTTCATTGATGGAAAGATTATGCTTATAAGCAACATAATCATGAACAGTACAGTTTTCTTACTAACTTTAATTCAGAATTCAGTTTTTATGTGTGTAGAGAGCTTAAAACAGTTCAGACATTCATATGTTTGTTTATATGACTGGTGCTGACGTGTTGCTGATGGGGGAAGTGTCAGAACTCATCCATCTTTATACTGCTACGTAGTAAACTAAACAGTCCATCCCTATATAACACTATACTAATGAGGGAATATGGATCCTTTTTGGCCACAGCCCTAGTTTTAGGCAGTGGGTACCATATGTTAGGATGACCGAATGTATATGATATTGAAAAGTAAGGCCTATTTAACAATGTCATTTGTAGTATATTGCTGATGATTGCTGTAATCAAAGTACATGTTGCAGTGGAAGGTTCACTGTCACTTTCATCCACTGGGTGGCACTCGTTCAGAATTTAAAGGAGAGCGTCCTTTATGAATCAAATATTTGCATAACATCCAAATGAGCACAGAAATCCTCCCAATATCAACCACAGTCATTACTGACCCTGGCTATGATAAATTGTATTTTAGTCTGGGACTTTGGGACTTTGGGAATTCGAGTCATATATTTAGCATATTTCTTCGTAGAAGATCTTTAATTCATATAGGTGTCCTTGATGTTGTATGGCAACAATTGACACGATTCCCATGGAGCTCTTTATTAATTTGTATCTTTGCTCATTTAAGTTTAATAGGAACCAAAAGGTGGCTCTTAAATACCTAATTCTGTATGTACTTGTTTATTATTAATTATTATTATTATTATTATTATTATTATTATTATTATTATTATTATTAATGCTCTTAAGGTTATAAGGTTGTATCTGAATTTGCATACACTCATCAGATAAGAACACAGTTAATTCTTCATTTGAAGCCCCCAAAATGTCCAGGAAACAACAGAAGATGAACTGCCACAGACATCTGTGCTGACGGAGACCATTGCGGATCTGAAAGTGTGGACTTAATATGATTGAAAGCCTACATGGGACATTAAATTTGCATATTGTCTGATTATAATAATAGTATATAGAGGCTGATGTACCAATATGCTTAATATCTGTTCCTTGAATGCATAATGTAATCATTTTGAGGAATGAAATGTGAAAACAGTGTAGTTGTTAAGCAACATACTTTCTCTTTTCCAGTTTCTGTACGTAAAATGATGTCTGGATCTGATAGAATCTCAGTGTTGCCTTAAGAAGATTGTAATCTGATTGATTTGGATTGTCACACATGCAAAATGCCACTGTCCTTTGTATTTTCTGTTATATTTGAGGTACCTTGATTTGTTTTAAAACATCTCTACTCCATTAAAGGGGAAGAATTCATCCAGTGTTATGTGTATGATTTCTGAAGATGTCTTACTTTGACATTTGTATTGCAAAGTTGCATTTTTAGTGATTGTGCTGCACATTACAGTGGGTGTAATGATACACAAAATTGTGGTTTGGACATCAAACTTGGGTACAAGTTCAATACAGCTGATAAAAAAAAAAAACTGTTTTCAGTTATTTCACTTGCAGACAGAACCCTTAAAATAGTGATATTATATAAATCCGCATAAAAGCAAAAATACAAAGAATTCTAAGTAACTTCTTTTTTTTGAAAGCTTTATATTTTGAGCTTTATGTTGAGTCCTTAAAACTGTGTGACTAGTTAGATGAAACCTTTCTGTTTTTTAAGTAAAAATCCAAAGTGCATAAAACATAAATACACCTCACATAATCTTACAGTTGTCACAGAGTAAGAATGTGTGAATGTATGTTCTCCCTGCAACTTTGGGCATGCTCCTGATGAGATGTCTCCAGCATCAGACCGATGCATATCACACATCAAGTCCCAGAAGTTCTCTGTTGGATTCAGGTATGGTGTATGTGAGGGCCAGTCAATGGCTTTAATCCCTTATTCAGAAATAATTATAAGGAAATGCCTACACACTGACCACGTGAGGCCAGGCATTGTCCTGCACCAGGAGGAACCCAGGGCCCATTGCACCATAGTGCTTTCTGAGGATTTCATCTTGATACCCAACAGTATTCTGTACCACTGGTTATCACATGGAGGCTTGTATGACCCTCCAAGGATATGCCTCTGCAGACCATCAGTGACCCACCACCGGAGCCGTATAACATTCATCACAGCATCTCCAGACTCTAGTGTCTGTCACATGCACAGTGTGAACCTGCTCTCATCTTTGAAAAGAATGAGGCGCCACTGATTGACTGCTAATTCTGGTATTCTCTGATGAATGCCAATCAAGCTGCACAGTGCTGGCCTGTAAGTACAAGTCCAACAAGAGGATGTTGGGCACCCTTGTAGAGTCTGTTCATGACAGACATGTTCAGAAACATGCACACCAGCAGCCCACTGGAGGTCACTGTTCCTCCTCACACAGAGGAGCAGATACCAGTTGAACTCTCTTAGGGTAATTGTCTGTGTCCTGTTGTCTACTCCATACTCTTGAGACTGTGTTGGGAGACACAGAAAACCTTCTTGCAACAGCACTTATGGATGTGCGATCCTGGAGGAGCTTGACTACCTGTGCGACCTGAATGGACAGAAGGTATAACGTCATGCTACCAGTAGTGACAAGGACACTAACCAAACTAGGGAAGAATCAGGAAGGGTAAGGAGAGAGTAGTTGTCTGTGGCCTCCACCTGCAAAACAAAAAATCCCTTTTTTCAATGGTTGACATTTTTAAGATTAGTATTTTATTTATAATTATTAATTAATTTAGAGCTTGTTTTGAATATTGAATGACGAGGAGTAGGCTATAATACATTTTATGCACCTCCTGAAAACCAACCATCGTGAACTTTTGTCTTTGGAATGTAACTTGTTTTAGGTGATGTTATCTACTGCTTAGATAATAGTGTGGCCTTTGGTTTGAGGGGGCCTCCCTGAATCATGAGGGTGTCTTTTGACAGTCTGAGTGTGCGCTGCAGAGTTTAGAGTGATTCTCGAGGTGCCATTAAGTGATCCTTATTCACTTTTGTGCGTCATGCGTGGTATCAATCAGCCAATGTCCACCCCCGCTCTCCTCTACAGCTTGCAGTACTAAGACTCCCATCACTTGGCCATGCACGTCTCTCCCTCTGTCCACAGCCTTTAAGAGTCAGCTTTAATCATGATTGAATTGGATAGCCCCCTTCATTAATGCTAAGCCAACCTTAGGTGAAAAAGGTGCTCACCACTTGAAGCCATATTTGTAGTATGGACTGTGTGGGTATGGTGAGAATGCATTGTTCATTGCGGTGAAGCGGATCAAAAAATTTTTGATCTACCTCTTAGAAACACTTCTGCTATTGTGGCGTCTACATTTTCATGAAGTGCCACAGGAAAGTCATTTCTCTTTGAAATCATACTTCCCCTTTATCCATACCCATTAACTGCAAGCTGTACTGAGTTAGCTGTACTTTCCATGTACCGTATTTTCCGGACTATAAGCCGCACCTGCAAAAAAAAAAACAAAAAAAAAAAACCTGGAAAATAACATATATAAGAAGAAAAAGCTGCACCTCATTATAAGCCGTGTGGTTTAAAGTGTGCGGAAAAAGTAGCGGCTTATAGTCTGGAAAATACAGTAACTATGCTTCCAACCTAATATGCATTAAAATGTATTAAATGTTGAAAAGTATGTTGACATCTGTTCATGTAATATTTCGTCTGAAAACATTAGGTACTGGAACATCGGTGTAAAGATTTGACTACTTCCTCTGCCGTCCCATAGTGAGGTCGGATACTGAGGCTCTTTACTCTAGAACTCGATGCTGGGGTCCTTAATATCACACGGCTAAAACATGGCACTATATGGAAAAAATATTGGGACACCTGCTGATTGTTTCTTCTGAAATCTGAGTTTATCCTGCTATTGTTGGAGTAACTGTCTCTACTCCAGGTAAGGATTTCTACTAGATTTTAGAGCATTGCTGTGAGATTTTGATTGCATTAAGTTGCATGGAATGTTAGTGAGGTCAGGATGTCATCTAATCATCACCCCAGTTCAACTGCTCAGTGTTGGAGGGGGGATTTATACCATATATATTCTCATTCAATGAGTTTTATGTATTTTCATGACTATTTACATTGTAGATTCTCACTGAAGGCATCAAAACTGTGAATGAACACATGTGGAGTTACTGTATGTACTTAACAAAAAAAAAGGTGAAATAACTGAAAACATGTTTTATATTCTAGTTTCTTCAAAATAGCCACCCTTTTCTCTGATTACTGCTTTGCACACTCTTGGCATTCTCTGAATGAGCCACCTCTGGGAACTCCTTCAAGACTGTTGGAAAACCAGTTCAGGTGACTACCCCTTGAAGATCATTGAGAGAATGCCAAGATTGTGCAAAGCAGTAATCAGAGAAAATGGTGGCTATTTTGAAGAAACTAGAATATAAAACATGTTATTTCACCTTTTTTGCTAAGTCCATAACTTCACATGTGTTCATTCATATATATATATATATATATATATATATATATATATACAGTATGCTCCAGTATATCTGCTCCAGAGAGACCTATGATAACTTTTGTTTTCTCAACAGGGGGATTGGGGTGGGTGGTTGACCGCTCAAAGCCATAGCAACCTGCTGGGATTTTTTTAGGTTGTCTACATATGGGGTAGATTATCTACAGCTGTTTCTGTATGGTATCTAGATTATGTAAAGCTGTTAACGTACAGTATCTAGATCACGAAAAGCTGCAAACTATCTAGATAATAATTATTTAAAGCTGCACAGTCTACATTCACTTTTACTCTACATTATCTAGATTATCTTATTAAGGATAATTAATGTACAGTAACTACATAATGGATTATTACTGCACTGTGCTGATTTTCTGACTGGTAAACTGATAAATTATACGGCATTACCTGTGACCTGGATTCCAGTCTAAGAATTGTGGCATATAGGTATGATTTATGCTGACACTGAAGCATTTACTTCCATTATAATGCCAACCAAGGTATTTTTTCTGGGTCAACTTCTGTCCAATGAGGTAAATATCTGTGAAGTCTGCAAAACTGTTCCCTGTGTGGAACACACTGTCACACAAATTATTTTTGTGAAGTGCGGACCGTGCATAAGGTATATCGAGGCAAGGAAGGGGAAGGGGGCTGGAGCTCTGGTTCTGGTTATTCTGATGGACTTGAAGCCTGACCCCACCTTCGAGGAGGGCAGAGTGTGGATTGAAGAGGAGAAGGAGCTGGGGTTGTGGTATTTGCATTTATGCTGCGTTAGAATAAAAAGTGTCCTTTGGCAGCCTAATGGGGGGTTTCTGTTTTGGAAATAGCATTTTTAAATGAATGTTCAAAGAACTTTATACGTTCTTTAAATAAATAATTCATATATAGCACTACAATGGTTTCAATGATCTTTACAAGTTAAATTGTAGGTAACCTGCAGTTTAAGAGGAGAAAACATTTAACATTAACACCACTCAGAAATGAGTAACCTTATGTTGTTCTATTAGCAGCTGTCAAGGGATGGGATCTTACATGAGAACAGACAGTTCTTGAAGCTGGTGTGTGAGAGGAGGAAAAATCAGGCAATCATACAAATCTGGGATACTTTGACCAGGACTATTTTGTGATATCTAGATGACTGGGTCAGACTATCTACAAAATGGATGGATGTTCCCAGTATCCAGTGGTCAGGAATGAAGGACAAGAAAGGAAAAGTTGTGAATCAGTGACAGTGTCCTGGGGCCCAAGGCTCATCGGTGTGACCCATGGAGGCCTCACTTCACAACTTACAGGACTTTAAAAATCTGTGTCAAAGTGGTTAATGTGGCACATGAGGGGAGCTACACAATATTAGGCAATTAATAGTATGGCTGATTGGTGTATATTACAATACAAAGTATAACATGTAGATGCTGATACAATAAATACACAACAAACTCAGCTGCATGGAACTGATGCGATGAGAAGGGATGTTGCACATGATAAAAATACATGAGGATGCTAGTGGTGTGCATTAGTTTGTCTCTAGGTGCATGAAATATATAACAGCTATGTGTTTTGTACTGCTACAAGGTAAGAACAAGAGGCTTGGTGTTTTAATGGCATGGTACTTGCAGTCAGTTCAGGACAGCTGAGGCCATTGAGACTAAACCGTAGCAAACTGTGCACTCCAGTGAATATTCTCTCAGTAGAAGAAGCCTATAAGTTTTTATCACTTCATACATTCAAGTATGAGATCAACTTGGGTCATTTTTCTTAACTAGAGTGATGGACAGTTTACGTCAGCATTGACTATGTGTATAACTGTGTATGATGTACGAGACACCGAATGGCTCAGACGTTTCTCATGACTTATTGTTCTATCTTAGTTTTGTAAACAGCTTTGTCATTGTTATTTGTCATTCCACTTACAAAAGCAGAAGATTTAATCAGCTATAGTTGGTTTTGATTAAAAAGAATTTTAGAGCATTTCTATTGGTCTTTTCCTCCAGAATTATTGAGACAGTGTAAAGAGCACCTACAGGGTTCAAAGGATGGAGAAAACCATAAATTTGAGATACATGGTTTTCATCGGTCTGCAGCAATATGTTTCAAACATGCTCATGAAGGATTTCAATATGAATAAATTTATTCAGAGCGGTCTGATGTGGTAAAAACTCAGTTCTAGAGAAATGTATTGAGTCAGAATTGTTCACACAGTAGTGGCGACGAGATCTAGACATCTTGACTGTTTCAGGGCTCTAAAAGCTCCCTCAGAGAAAGTCAGTGAATGAAATGTTTATGAATACACTGCCAAATGATGGAGACAATGTCTCATAGTTTTAAGATTAGCTTTTGGATGAAAGCAAAGGGATTCCAGTGCAAAATAGAAACATTCAGGGATTTTTTAAAAGCATTACACAGGAAATCACAGAAGACAGATGGGTTGCTGCTGGTTTTGGAAAGCAAGTAAAATGGCTATATTTGGGCCGTGAACATCAGTACTCTTGGTCTACTACAAAGACCTACAGTATGTGCCAGAAATGTCCTTACCCTGAATCATTTCACATCTAAGAACACTGAGTGACTGCTGAGCTATGAAGAAAATGGTTGAAATTCCCTTCAATATCAATTCTTTGGAAGATAATGCATATATATATATATATATATAATTTTATGTCTTGTGTGATAAAGTGTAATATGTTGAGTATTGGGTATCAAGGTCTCCATTCGAACATATTTTTATTTGGCAGTATCTTTGCTTGAGGTATCTCTGGATTTTAGCCTCTGCAACCTAGCTAAGAATATTTTCAAAGTGAACAGCAAAGCACTTTTGTAAGTTGCTTTGGGTAAGAGTTTAAAATTTTAATATTAAACAATATAATGACTCATGGGCATGGTGGTCCCACAGATAGTACATGTGTTGCACAGTTCTTGGGCCTGGGGTTGTGGGTTCAATTCCTGCTCTGATCACTGTTTGTGTGACGGTAGTGTGTTCTCCCTGCCTCTGCAGAAAGTACTCTGATTATCTCTCGCCTTTCAGAAAAACAAATGGTAGCTGAATTGGCCAAATAGCCCTGTGATGGGTAGAGTATTCCTGCCTTGCACCCAGTGTTCCTGGCTGTGACCCTGTGACCCTGACCAGGAAGAAGAATGACTAGATGGATAATGAATTGTGCATGATATCAGCAGGGACATTAATCAACGGGTTGACATTAAGATTAGTTAACTTAAATAATACAAATAATTATTTTTTTTGTAATACAAATAATACAAAGAATATTAGTATGCAAACATTCTTAATATGCTAGTATGTATTTCTTTCCTGCTGTCTGTCAAACATTTATGTCTTAAAATGTTCTCATTGTCCATTTGGATGGTTCTGAAACCAACAATAACAATGGCCAGCAGGGAGCATGCTTGTTCACTGCTTTTCTCCACCCTGCTTCACATAAGAAAGAAAGGAGAAAAGACAAGAAAAAAGAAAAGAAAAAGAAGGAAAGGGAAGGAAAGGCCCTTTTGTACATCAGTAGGAGTGTAAATGTCTCCTGAGCCGGGAGAAAGAAAAGGTCAGACAGAATTCATCCATCTGCTTGGCCCCTATTATATGTTCCACATGAAAAGAGCGATGTTTGTTCTTCATATTCCCTTTTGCCGGAGATGACTTTTTCCTTCTTTTGCACCTCTTTTCATTTCCTCCTGCAGAAAGCCATCTCTGATTCCCAACTGTGATGGCCACTTCACTGGAGATAATGACTGCTAGCTTCTCTATGGTTATACATGAGAGGAAAGGAAATGAGAGCAGCATGCACATAGTTTGTATGTGTGTACACGTGTGTGTCTTGCTTGATTTACGTCTGAAAGAAAAAATCGATCTCTCATTTTTCAAATATCATGAGTTCTTCATCTCTGAATGCACAAGAGACATAATGCATACTGAAGTTATCTGATGCAGCTTTTCCAGGTGAAACGTGTGTGTGTGTGTGTGTGTGTGTGTGTGTGTGTGTGTGTGTGTGTGTGTGTGTGTGTGTGTGTGTGTGTGTGTGTGTACATCTCGCATGGAGCAGACTTTTAAGTGTACTCTAAATATCAAAGATCAAAACTTTAGGAAGACGGGGTAGCACAGTGGCATTGCAGGTAGTACATCTGTTGTACCGCTCCAGGGTCAAGGTGTTGTAGATGGTACCCGGGTGGTACCCTGTAATGGTCTGGCACCCTGTCCAGGGTCTCCGGGGGGTATTCCTCCCTTGCATCCGATGATTCTAGGTAAGCTCTGGATCTACCGTGACCCTATTCAGGACAAAGCGGATAAGATAATGACTGACTGACTCACTCTGAAAAGACCAATCCTAAGCTACTGCTTTATCCATTCTTCAATCACCTTTGATGTCTGTTTGAGGTCATTGTCCTGCTGTCCAACTGTGTCCAAGTTTCAACCATCCAGCTCATGGTTTGAGACTATGTTGAAGAATTGTGAGGTTGTACTCATTCGTCAGTATTTCATTCACTAATTTATTTTATACTGGTAACAGTCAAATAGCACCTGAGCAATCATATCATTATGCTTGACCCTACATCACTTTCAAAAACTGACTGTTCAGTTGCTGCTAATATATTCACCCCTTCATACATGATGGCATGATGGACCAGCCCCTCCATACATGATAGCAATGGTCAAAACTCGAGCTGTACCAAGAGCCCTTCGAGCTTCAAGTACAGCATGGTTTGACCCACCATCCCTCAAAACACAAGAAAACATGCATCCAGACTCTTTTCTGTTCTGGCTCCAAAATGGTGGAACGAACTTCTCCTGGGAGTCCCTCACTGTCTTCAAATGCAGACTGAAGACCCATCTGTTTCAGGAGCATTTAACTCCATAAGGACATTTGTGTTCAACTGGATCTAAGCGTGAAGAATCTCTAGATTCTAGCCTCGTCTGCTAGCTAAGGATATTCTGAGTGAACAGCAAAGCACTTTTGTAAGTCGCTCTGGAAATACTATAAATGTAAATGTAAAAGATCAGTGTATGTGTGCAACAACATGTTTGATCTAATCTTGAAGTTTTTTTAGTTTCCAAGCTCACTGGACTTTTACATTGTACATTGTCCATCCAATCAGACACTACCAACTGTAGTAAGTTTTAGGACCACTAAATTGTTTTTGTAAGCAGGTCTATGTATTTATTTTTGACCATGTACATCTAATTTTTGACCTTGCATTGAAACCCACAAAAAAGGTATGAAAAAAGCAGTCAAGAAATCCCAATATTGTCATGGTATTCATGTTCATGATGAGTGTATGTACATTTCTAACCACAACTGTACTTGATCTCTGAACGCTGTTGAGAGAAGTCAGAACATGTCACGTTAAACACACCAATCTACTGTTTAAAATATCTCCTTATCTTCCTCCACCACTAATTTCACCACTAATAAGGTTCTGTAGGCAGCCTTGTCATATCTTCAACTGATAACAGAAGGAGTCCGACGAGTGCAGTTTCAGTTAATCAGCATGCAAGTCAACCCAGTGTGAACCTACCATCACCATAAGAGGAATTTGGCTCTATTTTTATCATTTGGACCAAATTTGTTAAATTTTTAGGCATAGTGCAATTTGCTTAAACATTTCAAGAACAGCTGCAGATCAGTAAATACATCTGATTGCCCCATAGCTTAATTAAATACCATTAGCAGAGTAGTTAATAGAGTAGATATTGAGAAGAGTAGATATATCAGACAGGTTCTGACCATTATGTGCTTTGGACTCACTTGTTCCAGTGTATTCCCCAGTTTCTGTGGACTAGAACATAGAAACACTGTCATAGTGGGAGTGAAATGCATCATCCAAGTCAGAGAGACAGAAGACAATCATATCTGAAGACAGGTAGATTAAGTTCAACTGCTACTACACTTCACACTTCAGCGGACCAAAACGGTTCTTTGGAGTGATGCCTTAGAAAAAAAAACATCTTGTGTTTAATTGATAAGATGTTTCATTGTTAGTTCGTAAGTAATCCAGTATTTGGGTCGTCTGCAGCAATCAGCAATAATTACAACAATTTTCTACAACAGTTAGCAAAAAGTATCTGCAAAAAAATCTCACTTGAAAAACTCTTAGAACTGGCTTCTACTATGAGTTTGTTTTATTTATTTTTTTCAAATGTTCTTTTGATGACCTACAGATGTGGTGATAACTTTGTACTAAACTGAAGAAAACTAACTAAACAATGTCATTTAAATTTGTTTTGAGCACTCTAAAGCTAAAAGTTGTGTAATCTTCCTCTCATCATACAAAAACATCTCACCAATAAACATCTGTGTGCATTGTATTTATTCTTTCTTAATTATGTAGTGAAACAAATTCACATATTGAAAAATACGTGTTCTCTAAAGATGCTGGAAAACTAATGAAGGATTTACTGTGAAATATTGTTCAGGTTCAAAAAAGCTCATCAGTACACATCTGCATGATTTTACCAGGACAAGTGAGAGCTAGATTCATTTATTGAATGATGGGATGAGATTTGAAACCCTTCAATAATGATTTAGACATGCTAATTGCATCATGTTATTTAGGGGCTTTTGACTTTCACATCCTATTAGCAATGTCAGTCTTGTAACTATAGAGCCAAAGCTCGCTTTATAATTGGGGTTCAGAATGATAAATATAAAAGAAGGAGAAACTATACTATCTTAAAATTAGCTATTTAACAAAGGTTTACAGAATCTGTTGGGTTTTTTGTTTGTTTGTTTGTTTGTTTGTTTTTTGCACCACACACGTAATTGGTAAGAAAAGTAACAGCAAATCTATTTAAAGGCTACCTACAGAGATACAGGGACTTGACACAAACATAAATATTGAATGCAGACATCAATATTTAAAATAAATACTTGAGTATTCATGATCAGCTTTGTATTTGCGTGTTTTATGAAATAAATGCCATTGTTCTGCGATGAGAGCTTTTATACTAGACCTTATAAAACACATTATGTCAGACTGAGATTTTTTTGCCACTGCTGGTAGACCCACATGACCGTATACTTGGATACATCTGTAATTATAGTTACTCCCTTCACACTATGGCCTTTTCCACACCCAAATACAATCAGTGTTGTTTTTTTTTTGCCAATAATTAACATTTGCTTTGTTGTAATTAACTTGTTTTAATTCACTGTTGTACACTTCATAAATATTTATAGTCCAATCATGACCTTAATCCAATAGAAATGTTGTGTAAACCAAAATAACAGAGTTTAAGCTGTTTTGTATGGAAATATAGGAAAAATTAGTGCACAACTAACAACAGTTTCTGGAGTTTGAAAATTGATCATTTTCCTCAGTAAATAAATATGCAATGTTTTTGTCTCATTTGTTGCATTTGGTATCACAGCTTGTAAACACTTTGTAGTCAAACAATTCTTGTTTGAGGGATTTTCATCCATTCTTCTTTGCAAAAATCTTCAAATTGAGATTCCTGAGCTGTCTTGCAGTCCTTGCTCTTTTAAGGTCTATTCACAGATTTTCAATAATGTTCAGATCACAGTATTGTAAGGACTGTGGTAAAACCTTCAGCTTGCACATTTTGAAGCACTCTATTGTGGATTTTGAGGTGTGTTTATGATCATTAACCATTTGTAGAAGCCATCAACCTCCTGCATTGTGGGCCCCAACCACATTCACTTTCAGAGTACTAGGCAGCTGCATAGAAGAACCCATGGCTGCTGTTTTTGAGACAATGTTAGATGAGTCTGGATATTTATAAAGCTTTCCTTTAACTTTTTACCTTTTTGGAAATAACTGTACATAGGTCCATTGTTTTTATTCTATACACACACACACACACACACACACACACACACACACACACACACACACACACACATATGTATATATATTCATGAACATTTCATGGTCAAGGAACCAATGCAATTGGTCAAAAACATATGCAAAGATAATATTTAACATAGAAATAGAGTAGAGTATACTGGACAAGCTTACTTCCAACCTACTCAGCATTTTTAATTGAATGTTTAATTGAATGGAGAATAAAATCCAAGTCTAAGGTTAATTATTGTGCACAAAACCAGCCCATAAGGTTCAGGAGCTTAACAAACATCACAGACAAATTTTGCAGCATCATATTTCATACAACAAATACTTGAACAAATATAGTATACTTGGCAACCTTTCCCACACATTCAAATGGACAGCTGCATTCTGGTCCTATATATAGATTGGGTGTTGGGTGTCTGATATCCACCATTAAGAGGCTGGTTACAGCTAACTCTCTAAGCTCAGCTCGTGTGTGTTTTGATCAGTACAGTTTTTCAACAGGATAGCTGCACTAGAGGTGCAGAATATCTGCACTGCGGAGAAGTGTAAATGGCACTTTTATATCAAACATTTTCAAGGAAAAAATAAGTTCCCTAAAGAGCCTTTCAGTCTTTCAGGTATATATATATGAACGGAGGAGGAGAAGAAAGGCAATATCACTTTGCAAGGTCAAACTAGAGTTTAGGGACTAAAGCAGAATTTCTGTGTCTATTGAAAAACAGGCATTACTCCGCTGAGGATATAGACTGTGGGAGGTGAGCTGTATTTTCTGTAAAATGTAGGTCAAATTTTCACACTGCTGGGCCTGGAGCAAACACATGTCCTCAATCTCTCACTCAGGTGAGCTTTCCTTTCCAACCCAGAGCACTGCAAAGTCACCTTTCACTGTCAGGTAGCCCAAGAGGAACCTCAGCAGCTATTTTAGACCAGAAAGCACAGTGCTGTCTATTAGAGGGCATGGACACTGATTTATCTCTCAGAGAGGACTGAACCAGTGTCACTCCACACACACACACACACACACACACACACGCACACACACACACACGCACACACACACACATGCACATGCACACATGCACACACACAGAGCATTTACATTGCAAATTTAGATTTGATTAGAAAATGTAACAATGATTACACTTTTGGTAGCAGTGTCTCATATTATCATATATGGCAAAGTGGGATAAAAGAACTAAAAGCATTCTTCTTCTTCTTCTTCTTCTTCTTCTTCTTCTTCTTCTTATTATTATTATTATTATTATTATTATTATATAGAATAACCACTTTTAGCAATAAAGACAATTTTGGTAACACTGAAGTGTGCTTTAAGACACATCCATGAATTCCTCTTATGTGGTTCTTTCTGGCCAGAGTCATTGATAATCCAGAGCCTATACCCCCTCAGTCATTGTGGGTAAGGCAGGAATACCCCCTGCACAAATGGTGCCAGTCCATCATAGGGTGATATAATACACACACATAAGCTTTTTATATACGACAACTGGCACAAACCTATATATTCATCCCACATGTTCCAACTAGCAACATTGGCCATATACTCAGCATTTGACAGCATTTATTCCTACTGGACCATATATATATATATATATATATATATATATATATATATATAATGTACATAAGTATTCACAGCCTTTTCTCAATACTTTGTTGAAGCACCTTTGGCAGAAATTACTTATGTCTTTTTGAAGCTTGGTACACCTGTTTTTGGGAAGTTTCTCCCATTCTTCCTTGCAGAACCTCTCAAGCTCCACCAATTGGATGGGGAGCATTGGTGCACAGACATTTTTAAATATCTCCAGAGATGTTCAATCAAATTCAAGTCTGGGCTCTGGCTGGGCCACTCAAGGACATTCACAGAGTCCTGAAGCCACTCCCTTGTTATCTTGGCTGTCATTGTCCTTTTGGAAAATAAACCTTTATCCCTTTCTGAGGTTTAGAGTCCTCTGGAACACATTATCATACAGTCATCTTTCCCTCAAACCTGACCAATCTCTCAGTTCCTGCTGCATCCTGCTGGCTAGGTGATGAGCAGTATCTGGTTTCATCTAGACATGAATTTTGGCATTCAGTTATAAAATTCAATTCAATTTCTCTTATGGTCTGAGAGTCGTTAATGTGCCTTTTAGCAAACTCCAGACAAGTTGTCATGTGCTTATTACTGAGGAGTGGCTTCCGTTTGGCCACTCTACCATACAGGCCTGATTGGTGGGGTGCTGAAAGGGGTTTCCTTCTGTAAGGTTCTCCTCTCTCCACAGAGCAATGTTGGAGCTCTGTCAAAGTGACCATTGGGTTCTTGGTCACCTTCCTGATGAAGGCCCCCTTACCACAATCACTCAGATTGGGCGGGTGACCAGCTCTATGAAGAGTGGAAAACTTCTTCCATTCCATGAATAATGGAAGCCACTGTGCTCATTGGGACCTTCAAAGCAGCAGAAATGTTTCTGTACCCTTCCCAAAATCTGTCTCAATACAATCCTGTCTCGGAGGTCTACAGACAATTCCTTAGACTTCATGGCTTGGTTTTTGCTCTGACATGCACTGTCTACTATGGGACCTTATGTAAACAGTGCCTTTCCAAATCATGTCCAATCAGCTGAATTTACCACGGGTTTACTCCAATCAAGCTGTAGAAACATCTAAAGAATGATCAGTGGAAAAAAGATGCACCTGAGTGTCTTGGAAAATGCTGCAAATACTTATAAATACATAAATATGTATGTGCATGTTATATTTTTGTGTTTTTGTTTTGAATACTTTGTCATTGTGATGTATTGTGTGTAGAATTTTGTTTTTTGGGGGGTATATTTAATCCATTTATAAGGAATAAGATATAAATATGATATAAAATGTGCCAAAACTGAAGCGCAGTGAATGCTTTTGGGATTCACTGCATGTATCCTGCAGCCTTAAGAATACTGTCCAGCACTGTTCCATATGAAACCCCCTGCTGCCTTGCGTGTGGTCTCAGTCCAGAACTAGGACTGACAAGCTTCTCCACTGTAATGGCTTCTATAAAGGAGCATTAAAAGCTTCCCTGTTTACTTGTCGGACAGCAGGACCTCGCAGACTTCGCTGCCACCACGCGGATCATATTTTAGGGAGCAGATCAGAGTCAGAGTGTGACATTTTCGGACTCAAGAAGAGCAGTGGCTCCTGCGCAGACTGAACGGACCCAGTGAACAGAATGTGATTCCAGCTCTCAGTGATCTTCTCCAGTGTGGATCTGACTTGTGGAAAAGAGTTTTCCACTATGGATCTCCCCATCATCTCGGAAAGCAGCAACTTGTCTTCGAGCGTCCACCCTGAGTGCTCAGAGTGGCAGGAAGCCCCCGAGGGCGCCGTGTTCCACTTGGCGCACATTCTACTGGTGCTGGGCTTCATGGGAGGTAGTGGGTTTTATGGTCTTCTCTACATGTTCAGTTTCCTGGCGCTGGGATTCCTGTGCTCCTGTGTGCACGCCTGGTCGGAGCCGTGCGCCCCGGACGCGTCCGCGTGGCCCTGCGCGCTCTCCGTGCTGTGCGTGGCTCAGGCACTGCACGTGGCGCACCGCGCACGCAGCGTGGCCTTCGGCGGGGAGCTGCAGGAGCTGTACACGCGCATGTTCAGGAAGCTGGGGGTCTCCCTGGCGCACTATGGAGAGATCGTGGCGTGCTGCGAGGATCAGATCCACACCATGGAGGAGGAGCATTTCTTCGCCATCGAGGGCAAAACTCCCATCGACAAACTGTCTGTTCTGCTCTCAGGCAGGTGAGTTTGTGAGTTTGGATCTCTGCTTTCCTGGAAGAGCTGGAAGAACTGGCAGTAGAAGATTTAAGCCCAGATTTGGTACCAGGATGAATCCCAAATTCAAGAGTATCATAAACCAGGGTTGGAATGTATAGGATGGGATGCCCCCTCTTTTTCAGAGTATATGCAAATTTGCTGTGCTCTCTCTCTCTCTCTCTCTCTCTCTGTGTGTGTGTGTGTGTGTGTGTGTGTGTGTGTGTGTGTGTGTGTGTGTGTGTGTAGTGCATATCTTGTATATCTAGACAACAGGCTATGGATGAAATCTCCAAACTGCACTAATGTCCTGTTGAATTTCTGCAGAGTGAGGGTCTCAGTGAATGGAGAGTTTCTGCACCACATACATCCCTTCCAATTCCTGGACTCTCCAGAGTGGGATTCCCTCAGGCCATCAGAGGAGGGACTATTCCAGGTCTGCTCCCAACAACATTCTCCCTCTTATATCCCTCATTCTTACATCACCTTGGTCCTGTCCATGCTGGACCGCCCAACCATCGTTTATCCTCCATCCTTTCTTCTCCAGGTGACGCTGAGGGCAGATAGACGTTGTCGATATGTGACATGGAGGCGTAAGAAGCTGTACCTGCTCTTCGCTCAGCATCGCTACATCGCGCGGATTTTTGCGCTGCTGGTGCGCAACGACATCGCGGACAAGCTCTTCTCTCTGAACACAGCGGCGCTGGACGGGCGAGGCTTCCGCTACGATCTCCGCTTACCCAGCTTCTGCCACCGGCCACAGGGAGAAAGGACAGCTCTGGTTCCCCCTCCGCGTCCGAGCAGGAACAGGAAGACCACCAAACCCGCGGAGAGCAAGTCTTAAAGACACGTTGCATTTTTTTCCTTTCATTTTTTAGTTTCTTTTGTGTTCATGGCACTTGAACTGGTCTGCATTTATATTATGTTACTGTTATAATGCATTAATTCATATTTTTTCAGGGTGTTCAGTGTCAATTGTTCATGCGTCCTCAATCGCAGTCCTGCACATGTTTGAACTTCTTTGCACAGTGGAATGAGAATGTCAGAAGTTTGCATTCACACATGTATTGTCTTAAAAGTTTGCATTTTCACCTGCATTTCTAGTTCTGTTTCAAACCAAATAAATATGATTTTGTAGTCTTTGGTGATCATGTCTTCAGTAGCAGCATTGAGAACATCCTTCTTTACAGAGATCACCCACTTTAATCTCCTTACATTGTTATGTCGCTGGCCTTGGTGCTGATTCTGTATGATTGCACCTCCAACCCAAAATAAGTGACACCTGATCCCTCCCAGTAATCAACTATAATGGTGTTTGAACTCCTAGCACCACTCTGCATTAACTTAACCAGTCCAAAAGTTGGACATATTGGGCATCGAATGAACAGTTCCTGATATGCAGTGGTCAGTACCTACCAAATTTCATGTAAGAAAGGACAATCTATGAACCGGTGACAGGGTTGTGGACATCTAAAGTTCATTGTTGTGATCCATGGAGCCCCCGATATACAATTTATATAACTTAAAGGATCTGTTGTTAAAGTCTTCGTGCCAGATACCACAGGACACATTCAGAGGTGTAGTCTGTGTCAACAGCTCTCAATATCTCAACAGGTCAAAGATGTTTGAGTGACACAACAAGTATCTATTCAGAATTAGGTGTGTTGTTTTAATGTAATGGTTCAATGTTAATTATGGGGCAAAATAAGCAAAAATCTGAAATTTGTTTTGCTTTACAGTATGCTACACATATCCCTTTCTTAAAATATTGTTAAACATAATTTGTTAAACGTATTAGTTATTAAATAAACATCTATCAACTCTGAGAAAGAGTTACTGAAGAGAAAGTGTTTTCATGTCCAACTACCCTCAAACTTTTTATCTGTTCTCTTCCCCAACACTTGCAATCAGCTCGTCAGCTTTTATTATGACCTACAATTGTCTGGGTCAGGTGTGCTGGGGACAGAGAGTTTTGCACACACAGGAATGAATCCTCCACATTTAACCCATCCACACACAGTGATACACACATACACACTAGTGAATTCACACATCAGGGGGCAGTGAGCACACATGTCCAGATCAGTGGGCAGCCCTATCTTCAGCACCCAGGGAGCAGCTGGGGTGTTCAGTACCTTGCTCAAGGGCATTTCAGTCATGTTCTGCCAGTTCAGGGATTCAAACCGGCAACCTTCCAGTCACAAGGCTGGTTCCCCCTAACCACCAGGCCACAGCTGCTCCCAAACTGGGTAGTATGGATGGTTTCATACATAAATATTGATACTTGCAATCCATTATGATTACTTTTAAGCATCCTTTCTCTCACTGAAAAGACTTGTAGTATTTCAATCAATCAATCAGTCAATCAATCAAAGCCTATTTATATAGCACTTTTTACAACAAAGGATTTGTCACAAAGCATCTTTACAGAAATGGAGGTCCAAGCCTCAGTTGAGCAAGCAAGTGAGCAACTCCCTCAGGCTAAGAGGAAGAAACCTTGAGAGGAACTAAGGCTCACAATGGGAACCCATCCTCCTCTGGTCGACACCGGATAGCACAGACATAAAGCACAAAAAGTTGTGAAACAATCAAGAAGTATAGTTAGTAGTGGGAGGATCCTGTGTATGGCTGAGAATGAATTATGGGAGAATGCAAGTGAGAGTAGGATACAAGCTCAGTGTTAATATGGAGGGCCATGCAGGTTAAACATTGTATGCTAGCAGTGGAGTCTCAAATGTGGGACGAGTGAGCATCTAAGAAGGTCCGTCAGGATAAGGCATCATGAGTGGGCATGAACAAAGATGAGCCAGGCAGCAGGGGCAGCTCAGGACATGGGGGAGAGAGGGAGAGGAATAATCTGGTGTAGTGCCGAAAGACAGTCTGTTTTCAATTGAGATTTAAAGACAACAAATGAAGGAAAGAGAGAACAGGACTAATCTGATCAAATTTCCTAACCAAGGTGAAAACTCTACCAGCTGATTTATGAACTAACTGGAGCTTGTGCAGTGAGGTTCTTGATCTACCAACCAGAGGGGCACTGCAATAATCCAGCCTTGAGGTTATGAATGTGTGCACCAGCATCTCAGCTTGTATGTGCTTTACGCAATTTGGCAATATTATGTAAATGAAAGAAGCCAGTTGTAACTACATTACTGAAATTGGTATTTCTGCTGTGGACTGAAAAAAACAAAAACAAAATACAATTTAAGTTGAAAATACATTTGTGGAAAAGTTTTTGTTTGTAATCCTCTTTCATTGCTGAAAAACACAAACCTCATCATTATTGGCATCGGTTATATTGGTTTTTGGTATTACTGGGTATTGGATCGAATGCAAAAGCAGTGGTATCGCCCATCCCTACTGTGCAGGGCAGTGGATCCCCCAGAGTGAACATGAAAACCACTGCTTCCAACTATGTTCCAACTGCTGGAGTACCCCCTGCCATGTGCGTTTTGGTTTATTCATGTTCCTACACATCTTACTGAACTGAGAAAGAGGTTGATAATGATCTCCCAGGACCCCAGAGCTCTGCAGCGTTAGTTTTGCGCCCCCTGCTGGCGTGTTTAGTTACTACAGGAGAAGGAGGCGAGGCGATGTTGACGAGCGTCGCTGCGCTTCTTGCCCATTTTAGTCGATGCCTGTCAGCTCGCAGGAATGCGCTACTCACACTGAGCAGCCCCCCACTAGATAGATCCCACTCACACAGCCTCACGTCACCTCTCTTACTCTTTTCTCTTCCCTGCGCCAGTCAGCGCTCTGTGCTCGGTGTCGGAAGTCTGGTAAGTGTTTATTTGTTGTGTTGGCGCGGTTTGTTTTATTCGTGTGTTAGTGTGGAACATTGTCGAGGCTCAAAGTTAAAATAAGGGCAACGTCACTTCTGCCCACAGGGGGGGACAGATGTGGGGAAGGACTTTCGGATCTGTTGTTTTGTGAGCAGAAAAAGGTTCCTGTAAAATACAATTGTCATCTTCCATCCATTGAAAAAGTGTCTGTTCTGTCCACACTGTCCAAAATGCCTCGGAGTTGGAGTGTTCCACCGGAGCTGGGTTCTGTTTAAAGGTATAGAAGCAGAAGAATGGACTAGCTGGTTCCATTTATGTGTGGATTTGCAAGGCACAAGGATTTGGGTTGTGTGTGAGTGCCACCAGCAGCATGTGCAATGTAATAGTGTAAATAATAAATATGGTATTTTCTGCCAACTCTGTAAGTCACTATTACTTGTGCAATAGTGCATCATTCATCTGTTCAGAATAAAGGAATAAAAATGATAAAACACCGTACAATGTTGATATATTAGATATTATAAGTAGGACTTTATTTAGGGCCATAATTCAGTTCTTTAACAGAAGCATGTTTATTTATATACTTACATTTAAGTTACAAATTGGTTTCATGAAATGTACTGAATAATATGCAGTTCTTGCAGTACTGGATAAATAGTAGTTACTGAATAGTTAGGTCTTAAAATGAGAAGTGAGGGTTCAGTTAGGGTTTTAGTAACTGTTCTCTCATGTTGTATTCTTCATTGATTACTTTCCAGCTAACGCCCCCTGAAATGTCAGCCATGGCCGATCTGAACAACATTTTCTACACAACCATGGCCCCACTGGACTCAAGTATGCCACCTGATCACTCTGAGATGGCAACAAATATTACAACATGCCAGGAATGGGAGAAAGCCCATCATCTGCTCTTCCATCTGGGCAATCTGAGTTTGCTGGTGGGGCTGCTCATTCCTACCACAGTGGGCATTCACATGATCCTTCTCAGACTGCTGCTGATGACAGGTCAGAGAAAGCCCTCTGCTGGCTACCACACATAAATACTACAGTTCAGTGATGATTTGTTGTCATGAGTTACAGTTACAGTAACAGTTTTTCAGTTTTCTATCTCATACAAGACCTTGTACCTTGTATGTTTGTGATTTAGATTTTTATCTAGAAAACAGAAATTTATCTCCATATAAATCACTATAAAATCTTAAGGTTTAATATCTCAAAACTGCTCAGAATACAGACTGAACGGTTCCAAGGGGATGGACTGTCATATTTCAGTCATTATACAAAATGAAAAAAATTTCAAGCCTTTTTGTTTTGACTTATGGCTTATAGCATATGAAATCCAGCATCTCAAGTTATTGGAATAGTATTAGATTTTTTTTTTTATTTAGACTTAAATTACTATTTAAAAAGTAAAAATATGATATGTAGTTCAGCACATGCACCCACAATCATGGAGAAGACCTGGCAGTTGTCCAGAACATGAACATCAACACCTTCCACAAAGAGGGTAAGCCACAAAAGGTCATTACTGGAGTGCTGCATCAAAGCATTTTAATAGAAAATTACCTGGAAGTGGAAAATGTGGTGGAAAAAGGTACACTAGTGACAGAGATGGAGTGTATTATCAAGAAATGGCAATCAGGAATATGGGACAGCTTCACAAGGAGTGGACTGAGGCAGGTGTCAGTGTATCAAGAGCGCCACACACAGATGTCTCTAAGAAAGGGGCCACAACTGCAGCATTCCTAATATCAAGCTACTCCTGAACCAGAGAGAACGTAAGGGTCTTACCCGAATTACAGAGAAAAAGAACTGGACTGTTGCTCAAAATTCAAGAGTCCTAGAGTCTCAACTCAAAAGTCTGGAGGAAGAGTGGCGAGGCACAGAATCCAGAGGATCTGAAATCCAGTGTGAAGTTTCCAAAGTCTGTGACTTGGCTGTCATGTCATCCTCTGGTGTTGATCTGATGTTTTATCAAGTCCAGACTACAAGGAGATTGTAGAGCACTTCATCATTCCATCTGCTGTCAGGTTTAAGGATTCTGCTTTCATTTTCCATTTTCATTTTCATTTTCAATACTTAGCACATGCCCACAATTGGGATACGGTTCAGATTTCTGAAACAAAAAATTCATTGAAATATTGAAGTATTGACTATATGACAGCTCATATTAATTATATAATAAAAAACATTATGAACAAAAATAAACATTTTCACAATATTCTAGTCACCTGAGATATAGCACTAGTATATCATGTCATTTACAGTATTTCTACAAAAAAAACAAAACTCTGACTGACTTACAGATATATGAATTACAGATATAATTCTTAACATTGGAGATGAAATTCATAACATCTTTCTTATGTTTGTAAAGAAAGTGTGTAGCTGTATGGTTCAGCTAAATATAGCCATGATGTGGCACTTCACATTATGAGTGCAGCCCTGCTTAAGGCAAAAAATCTTACAGTGTTTTAAAAGACTTTGATGCAAATTTTACGGCATGTTGACCAATATGATAAGAACCATTAACTCATTAGCATTAGCATTGATCTGAATGATTCAATGGAAAGTACATTCTGTTCTGTATAATTGCAACTTATATAAATATCAGTATAAATATAAATATTAATTTAAATGTTCTTCACCAATTTAAAGGTTACTCAAAAAAAGTGTTTCAAAAACTTGCATATCACTGTGCTTTCACACTGGAATTTATCCTCCGCATTTAACCAATACACACACACACACACACACACACACACACACACACACACACACACACACACACACACGCACGTGAATTCACAAGCTAGGGGGCAGTGAGCACATATGCCCGAAGCGGTGGGCAGCCCTATCCGTGGCAGCTGGATAACCTTCCAGTCACATGGCTGGTTCTCTAACCATTTGGCCAGTGGTGTAGCACCTCTATTGCAGTGGTGTAGCTCCTTTGCAGCACCTCTGTTTTTAAGAGTGTACCGCTAATGTAGCTAACAAGTAATTTCCTGTGCAAACCCAAAGCCTTACAAAATGTTAGCTTCAGTACACAATTATAAAAAGAAAGCTATGGATACTAATCATGCCCTGGCTGACCCACATTTGGATTAACAAAGAAAATTGTTTAAGGTGAGCTTTTGGTGAACAATTACTTTTGGACTGAATACAACAAGGATGATGTATTTCAGTAAGAAGTGACTTCTTGTTTTTACAGGGTGCTGTCTGTTTATAACCTGGGCTACACTGTACAGGTGTACCTTAGATGTGTTGGTATGGAACGCAGTCTTCCTCTTAGTCAACTTCATGCATTTCTTCTTCTTGCTGTACAAGCGTAGACCTGTAAGTACTGTCAGTCCTTGTACATACTGTGCTGTGATTTTAAAACCACAGAAGCACATGTGACCTTTCCCTGCTATTTTACTGAAATGGTTGAGTGTACATTTTTACCCTCACCTTAGCAGACTGAGCTGTAGCTGAACATGTTGGCAGTGGCAAAGAATGTGTTCTGCCGACGGATTCTTCACACTCTTATTATGGAGAGATGATAGACTTATTTGAAGGGGCTACCTTTAAAACATGGCTTTAAACCTGACAATAACTAATTGAGAAGAATATGTTACTGTAAAGAGGTGTTTTTTTTTAAATCAGATGAGCACAGAGGAGCCATTTTGCCATTCTTCAGGGACCCAAAGGTTATTGTGTAGGCCAAGCGTCTGCTTCACTGGCTGACAGAATGAGACCACCGCATCTCTATTAGCTCCACAGAGCCTCAAATTTGAAGCATTGAGCCACCAGTTTAGTTATTGTCTCTCTGCTCTTGGAAATGTGAGTTTTTACACTTACAGAATTTTGGCTTTGCTGTTGATACTAGGTGTAGTTTTACAATGGTCAATATTAGCACCAGTACTCAACAATATAATGGAAAACCTAGAACCTGAACACCTAGTGATGATATTAATACACTGTATGTACATTAGTATTCAGACACCTCATCTAATTAGTGAATTCAGCTACAATATTTTCTTAGTGAATAGAATGAGAATCTGCATAAACCTAAGATCACAATGTCAAAGACCGAACGTATGCGTAGAGCAGTGTTTCGTACCCCTGGTCCTGGAGGCACCCTGCCCCTGCATATTTAGTGCTTTCCCTGCTCCCAAGACACTGGATTAAACCAATTAACTCATTAAGAAGTAATTTTAGAGTTACAAAAACACTAAATTGCGAAGGACCAGGGTTGACAAAACACTGAGCTAGAGCGTATAAAGCTTTGGGCATTGGGCGACAGAGTTGTGAAACTGTTCTCTAGTATGGAAAACCACGGAGAACCATTTTTTATTCCACAACTAATCATCCAAAATTACTCAACCACAAAAATGCTCTTGTTGCTAAAAGGTCATATTCTCACATCATTTTCCTACAGCCAGTGTAAAACCATAACTGCTAAACCTGCATTTTAGATATGCATGTCTACACAATTGTATCTTACAGTATTTAAATCAGGAATATTTAAAAGGTAAATTCAATCAAGATAATTGAATTGTTGACCATGATATCAGTTTTGAAACAGCACCGAATTATTGATACATTTTTAAAACCTGATGGTTTAATGAATAGATAATAGTTTAGTTTAGTGATTATTATTTGATGTGATACAACCCAAAAAGATTGTAGTTTGGTGATTCATCGAACATTTACAGTCACTCTAGCACATTGTATAACCAGGACAAGACAGGCCACTGGGACATGACTTCAGGCTTGGATTTTTTCTTCACACTCTGCTGCTCTCCCCCCAATATTTTTAGAACAGTTGTCTTCTTTTAAATTATGTCTTTTTTTTGCTAATGGATATGTACTGCAATGACCATAACTCCATATATCGATTGTCTTTTTTTAACATCAGATTAAGATTGACCGTGAGCTGAGGTCAGTTTATAAGCGAATGTTTGAGCCACTACACGTGCGTGAAGCTCTATTCCAGAGGCTGACCGGACAGTTTTGCACCATCCAGACCCTTAAGAAAGGCCAAGTGTATGCTGCTGAGGATAAGACCTCAGTGGACGAACGCCTCAGCATTCTCCTGAAGGGAAAGTATGTGGCTCACTTTTTTTAATTTCTTTGTATATACAGTTGTCTTGCCCTGCTTAGAGACATAAACATAATTTTACATTTCTAAAAGAAAAAAAGGGGTCAAAAACATTGTCTGTAAGATTACTATATTTGGTGAAATGTTGCATTTATTGTTTGCATTGAAGATGACTGTAGGTTCTGAGATTACATTTTTACACTGATGCTTCTACACCTGTGCATGAAGACAAGAGATAAGTCCTGATAAGGACTGTGGGTTTCTTGTAGAATGAAGGTGTCATACCGTGGCCATTTTCTTCACAATATTTACACCAATGCCTTCATTGACTCTCCGGAGTTCCGATCAACACAGATGAACCGAGGAGAAAAATTCCAGGTAAATTCTCTAAAATTCTCTAAAAAATATGTAACAACTGTGCTAATGCACTGATGGTGTCTGTATGTCGTACTAGTAAGAGCGAAATTACTTTATAAGAACACACAGTGCAGCTGCTTGTCATATTGGCAGAGCTGTTGCATTAAAAGATGTAATCGTTTTGGTGATGTGGAACATTTTATCTACAGGTAACAATCACAGCTGAGGAAAATTGCAAGTACCTGTGCTGGTGTAGAGAGAGACTGACTTACTTCCTGGAGTCGGACTCGTTTCTGAACGAGGTATTCAAATATCTCATTGGCAAGGACATCACCAACAAGCTTTACTCCCTCAATGACCCCACACTTAGTGACAAGGTAAGATGATCATGATGATGATACATTATTGTTAATGTAAAAATAATCCCACACATTTACCAATTTAGTATCTTTACAAGAGAAGTCATAATGTTTACATTTAATGACTTTAAATGTAAGTTGAATATTAAAGTCTAATGCATGTTTTGGAAGAGTGGTACCATTTGGGTATAAGGTTTAAATGCTGTTTATTTGTTTGTATAAAAATAATTATATTTACATTGCGATGGACTGTTGCCATGTCCAGGAGGTATTCCTGAATTGCGCCCGATGATTCCAGGTTGACTCTAGATCCAATGTGACTCTATTTAAGATGAAGCAGATAAGATAATGACTCACTGGTTGACAATGATATTTATTTATTTTTATTTATTTGTATAAATTAAGTACAATAAATATATTGTCCTTCCCTCTAATAAATTGGAATGATGAAATCAATTTTCATGCAGGGCCATTACACATGTTTATGATGTATAAGTTACGTGGATAAACTAAGTATTTTCCCTGATTCAAATCACTCAATTCTCAAATATTTGTAATAGAGTCCTTCATGTTGTAGAACAGACTATGATATGTTATATGTGTGACAGACTGTGATAATTATCAGGCTACCGATGTGCATGAATGTTGTTGAATGATGTTGGCTGTGGTTCTAACAATGATGTTTATGATGATTGAATCACAGGCAGTAAAGAAGATGGAGAGGCAGCCCAGCCTGTGCTCCCAGCTGTCCATGATGCAGATGAGGAACAGTATGGCTAGCACCAGTGACACAGATGATGTGCTCAATCAGATTCTGAGAGGATCAGGAGGCTCATCACTGCGTAAGTCTCACTGATTCCCCTTTACAGCCTGCTGCTAACATGGCTTAGTACTAACACTAACAATAACTATAACTTGCTGTGTGTGTGTGCATTCTACCGCATTACAGGCCAAATTCAACACTTTGTTTCATACTTTCTACCTTTGTTTCTCTACAATTCAGAGAAAAATAGGTCTAATTTCATATAACTTCCTCATTTCCACACTACCAATCATCTCTTCCGGTTTGATCCATTATCTTAAACTAAATGTCTATTCTGTACTCCTTCCATATGATGTTATTGTGACAGTGCTTGTCTGATATTATCTCCTCCTGTCCCTGCTCTAGCTGTGACCTCAGATCGCGCCTGATGGGGGTGTAAGATGTTTTATTTTCTCTCACCATCCACTTATTCCAAACCTCCCAATTATCGGCTCAAATATAACCAAATCACAGAATGACGTGCCATATTAATTCCTAACTCTCTTCCAGTGTTTTTTCAAAGCGTGACTCCACTCATAACCTCACCTGTTATGGAGATCACCATTAACATCAAAATGACTTGGTTTGCCAGGCATTCTGCATCTCAAGCCGGAATCCAGTATCACACCTTGTCATAAACATGTTTTCAAACAGCTGTCATTGTATTCATGTACTGCATCTATAAAGCAGTTCAGAATAAAGTATCTAGGTATTTTCAAAACATAAATACATAACATGCCCAAATGTTTATGGACACCCTATATTTAAAGTTGCACCCATTGTGGACACAGATGTGCATCAGATTGTCTTGTTCATATAGAGAATTAATGGCAATATGACTTTCTGGAGCAGATAAACTTCTCAGATTGCAGACAATTTTGGGCCATATCTGCACCACTCTTTTACACCTCAGATGTTAATTTAACTTACCATATCATGCCTAATGCCAGGCACAGGCTAGATGGGCAAAACAACTTTGTTCTCTGGAATGATGGTGCTCTATCCAAGATTGCATCCAACACTGATTGCAATCCTCACATCAATGCTTCAAAATCTAATAGAAAACCTTTCTGGACTGTAGAGACTGCAACAAAAGCATGATAATGAGCAGGTGTCCCAAAAAACTGGGACTTAGCCCTGTCATCTCAAATGCAGATTCATAAACAATATATTTTTGTACCTATTCTTACAGAAACTAACTCCCCAGCACTGTCAAGGTTTGAGGAATATGTAGGCAGGGTGTTCAGACACATTTCTGCTGTTTATGTTATACTAACATACAATACACTACTGATGCTAATAATGTGCTTATGAGCCAGTCTAGTTTTTTGTGAAAAAGCATGTTTTTGCTCTTATACTGATAGGACTGTCTATTTAGGTGCTTGAATTTGGTATTGCGACAACCCGGCTGGCACATGAGCAACCTTTAACACTGTGGTTGAAATAAGGTCATTGCTTCAGTATTGAAAAAAAATATATATTGAAACCATGTTTAATGTTAATTAGTCATAAAAAGGTTAACATTGTATTGAAAATTGAGTTACAAATTAAATTAAAACATTGAAAAGAAGCATTGAAAAAACATTGAAACAATGTTGCATTATCAGCAATTCACTTTTCAAAACCAAATGTTGATTCAATGTTGAGTCAACCATGACCATAATGTGAAATGCCAGTTGGGAATGTTTTTTAAGCTTGGTAGTATTAAAATAATTATTCTAATAGTACTGTACTTAGTTTCAGTATTCGGGGCTGATCTTGATTGGGAAGTTCACAACACTTACAAAAGATTCGGGTCTTCTGTGAGATCAATTCTGTGATGATTAACAGACAATATTACTCTAATGTCTACTGAAATATATCTCTGTCACAAACTTACAGGAGAAGGACAAAACCTTCACTTCCACTGGAACACAACATTAAAATATATTATTTACAGTCTTATAGGAACACTGCTATTTGTCAATGTAAAGAACATCTGCCAGAAACATATTTATGTGAGAAATGTCAAAAAAGTTGATTTTCCGGTGAAGCAACAGTTTGTGGTCACCAACCCCCCCTCCTGGAATTCTCATAACGAACCCAAACACATTTTATTTAGCTAATCAAGGGCTGTGTGCTAAAACTCTACAAGCATTTCTGTGTTTTTCCTACCATCCCGCCTCCTCTCCTCCATGACTCAGGGACTGATTTTGTGACGCCATCGTTCTGTCTTTACAAAGAAAGAGAGAAGTGGCTTCTAACAACACAGTATGCATTAGTGTACCCGAGAAGCATTTTTATGATTTGTTTAGAGAACAAACCGTGTGTAGAAGGACAGCTGTACTCTTGATTATATGTTTTGTTTGTGTTGTGCATGTTCTCTCTTTATTGTAATTACAAAAAGAACAAAAGACCACATAGATGTAAATAGACTGGGCCTGGACAAGCAACTGGCTACCAGCAGGGCATTCTATCAAATGAATGGGCTAAAATCTGTTCTGAGAAATCTATTTTATAAGCTCTACATTTGACTGAAACGGAAAACAAAAGATGAAAAGCTACAAAAAAGCTTTTTGAATACATGATAAAATTGTGGTCATTAAGAATAATGTCATCCATGTGTGTATAAAATGTCATAATTCCAAAATAATTATATATATATATGCATTATATATATATATATATATATATATATATATATAAGCCCTCAAAGAAAAACTGAACATATTGAATCAGCATCCTGTCCTTAATCATACATTTGCTCTGTACTTTCAGACATAATTTGTCCTGCGCTGAATGTGACTGCTAGTGTTATTTTTAGACAGGCACTTCTCATGGCATTCAGCAGAGCAAATGTATTTTTCAATAAATGTAAATGATTCATTAATGGGACTGCACGTGTTTGTCCTAACACATTGCTGTTACATTTCTAAGAATACATATATTAATTATAAATGCACTGTTCTTTTTTTCCCCACTATAACCTCTACTTTCCAGAAAAAAATCCACTTAGCAAAACCTCTACTACGATGAAGCCGATTGAAGAAGCAATGGAAGACGATGTTTTTGAAACCGATTCACCTACTGTTTCCAAGCCAAGCCCCAGAGCACCTGAGGAGGTGTAGAATCACACCCTGCCTTGAGCATCATCTGGTGGACTGTGGTGTGAAGATGATATAGACTGTTAGTTTTCTCTAAAACAGCACACTCTGCTCTGGATATGGAATATAAACCCAGCAGAGATCATAACATGTCAAAACATGACTGCATCTCCTTATGGCCCGTTTTTATTTTCAGCTCAAGATTCATTTTGGTTCTTGGTTTTACTTTCTAAGATGATTTTCTATACATATATTGCCTTTATTAATATATTACAAAGATGTAGTTGAATTTAGTGTTTTGGATCATTTTTCTCTTGTATGCCCATTATTTTATCTGCTTGCAGTCCAAAGGCAAAATTTCTGTTTGAATGGTTTGTTTTGTTTTTTTGCCTGTAGGTGGCACCCTTGTATTCATTAAAAGGTCACTTGCATTTCTGTAACATTGAGAGTTAGATGATAAATAGGCTAGTTTGACTTGATGTCAATGTGAGAGACACATGAAAAGTGGCCATATATTGTTTCAGTCATTACACTCAACAAGGATTTCTGCTTTTAAAAATCCTTGGTAAGCCAGGCTAATAATTTGGTGAGACAAGTTTGCTAGTTCAGTACATATATTTTGGGTTCATTTCAGTAATTTATGTTTAGGATATAATTGAAAGTAAAATAAAACATTGAGTCAGTTATGTATTACTCTATTTAATAAAAGAAAAATGAAGTAGTATTACTATATTATAGATTAGCATTCCCAAACTCAGTCCTGACACCCCCTTCCCTACATATTTAGTGGATTACCTGCTCCCTGCATACCTGAGCACATTAATAAGCCCTTTCAAAGTTGCGGGACATTCTATACAGACTTGCTGCTATACGTCTCCTGTTCAGATTATACACGTTGTTTAAATAAAATGTGATGGCTGCACAAAAACCATCAACTTTCAGTTGTAAACCCAGGCACTGTTGCGAGAAAGCTGGGAAAAGTCTAAATCAGGTTTATTTAGCCGAATGCAAGATGCAGAACGTTCTTTAAGAGCATTTAACAATGTCTTCAAATGCACTATGCATACTTCATCAAATGCATATACCTAGACCAAGAAAATACTTTGCATTATAGAACAGCTCCTGAGGTCTATCAGTGCTTGTAATGAATCTCAATGACCATCAAATGTTCATCCACATAACAAATGTTACTTATATCCATGGTACTGAGGTTTAAAAAAAAAAAAAAAAAAAAAAAAAAAAAAAAAAATCACATTCAAAACAATTATAAAAGTAAATGCTGAACATTAAATGTCCACCAAACCTTCTGAAAATCTTGGTCCTCATAAGAACCTCAAACCAAATAAACAGATGAACGTCTGACAATAAATGACCAGAGTAAACCAGTGCTTCATTCACATTTAACCAACACATAAATGTCAAAACCAAAATAGCTGCTAAATTCTTTGGTTAAAAAAATAGCCTGGACTTTCTGTTTATCCTTTATCAGTGTACGGCCTCTGATTACTTCAAAAGTTTTAACGAGGAATATTAACTAGTCAGAACATACTTACTGAAACATGAACACATCAGTAGTTCAGATTATTCATCACTGCTGCTTGGAGAAAACCTCCACTGTCTAAAACAAGAGTCTTTAGAGACGACTGTTTTGACTTGGTTGTCATGAAATGTCAGGGTGGGCAAAGTTGATTGTAGGTCCCACCGCTGTCCCAAATGGGAAGACAGTAAGTCAACATTCCCCAACAAGTCAAGTCCCTGTAAAGGAATCAACAGCATGTAAAGGGTACATGATAGACTGTATATGTTATTGTAGCAGAACAGGGGGGCGGAGGTAATATGGTACAAATATTATATCACAAGGTACATTATTTACCACAATGTTTTGACAAGCAGACAAACTGCGTCAGGACTGTCATTCTTAAACAACTGTTATCTAAATATGCAGTTAATGCTTTAAACACTGACAATATCCATCATATGCTCAGAAAAGTATAACAAGATTTATCATATGATAAAATTAGTCTTATTGCCCAGCTCTAAGCAGAATTATTCTCTTAAACATAAAGGTGCTTTACCAATTTAAAGGTTTTGCCCCATCACAAAATTTGTTCGTTTTAAACAAAAAGTGGTTTGTCTATGGCGTCTGTCAAAGAAATCTTTGTAGCATCTTTATTTTTAAGAGTGTAGAGACAAATTGGGGCTTTGAAATAAAACAATATAAACATGACATTCAGTTTGGTGTTCACATATCTGAAAATGCGCATGGCAAACTGAATCCTATTGCAGATTCATGTACGGTTAAAGCACATTAGAATAAGTCAACAAATCATTTTTTAAAAGCTATAATCCCTTATTTGTGCAGTAATCAGTTTTTTTTTATTACCAAGAAAAACAAAACAAGTGAGGTAGGATTTACTGTAAACCAGAGATCTTTAAATCTGGACCTTGAATCCGGTTTCCAGTCCTCGATTTTGTTCTCGCTGGAAGTGATAGAACAGTTAATGTAACTGATTGGCCAAGTAGTGTCACACCTTTCAAGGATTACAAAGTCCAGGACTAGAAACTGATTGATCAGAAGATTTGAAGAACTCTGCTGTAAACTGGAAAAAAACAAAAACATTCACCATCACCAGAACATTCTGAACACCCTCAATGACCACTAAGAGGCACTAAACTGTCCAAACAGCAAATCCACTGCTACCATTAGGTTCTTTTTTTGCCATGTTAAAAACGTTGCCTGAACGTTTACATCTACATAGATATGTATTTAAACAGTTACAAGAACACTGCACAGACAACATTTGTTTAACTGAAAATTAAAGGCTAATGTTTTATTTTTTTGGTAAACATGTCCCTGAGAGAAATTCTTCCACTAAGAAGCTTTTGTTCAGTCATGTGTATATGACGTAATAACAGTCAGGGATTCAGCTCGGCTTTATGCTTGATTATGGATTCAGAGGTAATAATATGCCGATGCATGAATTCAAGCAAACACACAGCAGAATTAAATAGCTGTGGGAAAAAAATGAAACCTATATTTTAACACTCAATTTCATTAACTCTTTAAAAGGGGCTCATTGTAAGGATCCTGTGCTTACATTTCATATAATGATCCAAGAAATCTTGTAAGGAATTTTGAAAATAAGTGCCATAAATAGAGCATTTGAACAGTTTGTCTAGTTCTTCTAAATCATTCTTTGGACTAAAGCAAATAAAACACTAGTATGAGATAAATATATTTTAAACACTGTAAGCAGAAAATACTAATCATATACGCTCAAATATCTGCTCATGGTAAACCCTAAGTAAAGACCCTAAAAGTATATCATATTTTTGTTAGATTTTTTATCTTACAAATAGCCTTCAATTTAGAAGAATAAAAAGTGATCTGTAGGATTTCCATAATACCGCATTTTTTTGATGAAAAAATGGAATGAGAAAACGAAACGCATGAGTACTTCACTTGCAATGCAATGATTTGCTTGCAATCAGAACATAGCCCAGGTCACTTATGAAAACCAGTTTGCATTCCATGAGTCAGTTAAGTATCAGTGAGGCCATTGGCTTGATTTTGCATCTGTAACTTTTGAATAATACAGTGTGATATTGTGCTAGAATGTGTTAACATTAGTGCAAAACAGCACATTAACTTAAGGTGACATGTGAAATGCCTCCATTATTTAAGTGTCAAACATATAGAATCAATGGTAGCTGTCTCAAGAGGAAACAGTACAGTTGAGTCAATAATTAATAACTACACTCAAAACACACAATGTAGGTCAATATTATGATGGTCAAAATTTAGAACCTGATTGTAAAGATGTAAACAAACAAAAAAGATTCTCTGTTTAAGTGTGAAGTGCAGTCCCATGGTTTCTATCTTTGACATCTTACATTAACACCAAGTAAATCAGGCACCATCTCTGATTTCCTACCACTATTCTTAAAGCAGAAAAGGATGTATGATAAGGCTGCTTCTGTGATGTGAATACACAAACAGTGTTTATGGTATATTGGATTCTTTGGCTCAAGATCAGTGTTTCAACAGAAATCAAAGGTTGGTTTCAAGAACCAATATAGGTTCTTCAAATGTTTCAGACCGCTTTCACATTAGGCAACATGAATTAAAAGCTAAAGAAAATGAGCAAAATGACGCATTCTCAAAAGATGTATATTGTGCATGAGGTATAAGTTTCTATAAAAGCACCGGAAATCCCCGTTTGGCTTTCCGACTTCTGTTCACAGTTTAGTTGATTATGAATAAAAACAGCAGCAAGTGTTTCCTCCTTTTCATAAGGGTTGAGAGGTCCAGAGATGTCATTCTGGGGCTAACTTATCAGTCTGAGGTAGAGTGGATGCAGCAGGATGTTAATGATGGGGACCTGGATAGACAAGGTGGCCTGAGAGATTTAAAGTTGTGCTGCAAGAGGGAATGTCCCTCACTTTTTCCTCTTTTTCCTCTGTGATGAGGCAGCTTTTCGCGTGGGGTCTTCAGGGGAACTGGAGGGTTTGCTGGAGGTGGAGCAGTCCTGAGATGAGTGGGAGGCTCTCTGGCCTGCATCTGAACCGTGAGGGCTTGGGCCTTGGCCTGAACTGGGGGCAGGTGGCTCCAAGCTGTACCGTCCCTGAGCAGCTGAGGATGCCTTGTGCGGACAGTGTGCCACCATGTGGGTGGCACTCTGGCAGTAGTGGCACTTCTTGGGTTGAGGAGGGAGGCCACACTCTTTGGCATGATGGTCCAGACCACCACAGTTATAACATCTGATGGGAGAAAGAGTATAGATTAGCAATCGGACAAAAGCCAAAATAAACAAACATTGTTTTCAGTTACGTTGGATAAAAGAATATAATTAGAACACAGGAGAGGCAGCTTTACCTGATTTAATTTCACAAATCACATTATTACAAATTTACAATATTACTGTGATTTAATATTGCTTAAATATTACTGGGCAGTAACTCTTTTAGGGCAAATAAATAGATTTATATACAACTTTTGCAGCACTGCATATATTCCAAATATTTCCAAACATTGTTAAATATATGATGCATGTGACAATTACAAAAGACACAAGCTAATAGCTTTTGTGAAAGTCTTCAGTATTTAATTGCAACACAAAAACACAGCATGCTATATGTTTAAATAGTAATGTTTCTATAGCGCAGTTTGCCCTGTACTCTGAGTGTCTCAGCCCTCTGGAAACCAAACCATTTCCACACAAAACATTCACCAACATACTTTTTTGGAATTAAATCATACATAGAAAGCAACTAGCATAACAGATGTAATATTACATTATCTTTATATACTGTATATATATATATATATATATATATATATATATATATATATATATATATATATATATATATATATATATATACTTTTTATATAACCTTAACAAAATATATAGTATATTATGCCCAGCCACAATGTGTGGGTTTTTACATGTTTAGTGTTCTTTGATTGACGAGACTTAAGAGACTTAAGAGAGATAAAAGCACTCATTACTTATAAAATTCACTTTATCTTTACTTTCAGCAGCAAATTATTCATATACAATACAGATGCAACCCTCACATACAACATACTGATATGATAAAATATCTAACAATGAGTTACTTTGGCCTGATTGCAGTTACAGAAATTTTAATTTCTAAACTACATACATTATTGTAGGTTTAGTTTCTATTCGTTCTGTTAAATGACCTGCACTCTTATGCAGGAACAAGCATGCCGGAGGATGGCCATGAAAGCCAACTGTGGGAATGCACTTCCCACACTTCCCACATTTTTTCCCTCCCATTTGTCTTTCAACACACCACACACACACATCAGCTCCTAGTCCTCAAGTTTGGATGATTTTGCAACATTTTACACTATGCTCACTAATAGTGTAGATACATTGACTACAAAATTGTTACATATTTAAAAAAAACTTCTTAATTTGGGAGGAATACTTAATGCATTCACCAGCTGTTTTAAAGGAAACAAACTTCTACATGGCTAAGCATGAGGCTTGTGGGGGGTCCTGCATGGTGGCATCTTCAATTAGAGTGTGAACAGAAAGGGGGAAGGGCAGTGGAATTTGGGACTCGTCCTTGCCCTGTGGCCTACCTATCTTCCCTTGATGCCTTCTCATCCTGCATAGCTCCAGTATATGTTCATGTGTCTGAGGCTGTTTCTTTGACAGTAATTAAGTTTTTATGCATATGCATAACAAACCATGTTCCATCAACCCAAATAATTAATTAATTCAAACAAATAAGAATAAGAAATTAATAGCTACTAATTTTCCAAGAGAGTACATTTCTAACCCGTTTTAGCTGTGCAACTTCATTGAATGAATATTATTGTATAAAAAGGTGCTATAAATGTAGCTATAAATTTGAACAGTAACATTGAAGTTTAAATGGGTCAAAATGGAAATTTTAATTTGCTAAACAATTTAGAACATCACTAGTAACACTGGTTGGAGGTTGTGCTATAAAGCATTGGCATGTCTGGATATTACCCCTTTCCATCAAATGTCTTTAACTGTAAAAATATTCCAGCTAACATTTTCTATATAATGATATTGTGATCAAGGAAAATAAGGGCTTACATTACAGAAAGTAAACTTTATCCTGTTATGTAAAACAATCAGCCATAACATTAATATCACCTGTCTATCTCTGAGTAAGTCACCTTTGTGCAGCTACAACAGATCTGAGCATTCAAGGCAAACACTCAACTCTTGGAATGTGCTCTCTGGTATCTGGTACTCCTTCAAATCCTTCCATAGATCACATTAATGAGTCTTAGGCCCCATGACTGTTGCTGCTTCACTGCTTGTCATTTCTTGGTTCACTTTTGTTGGGCACTGACCACAGCATACCAGGAATAATCAACAAGACCTGCCTGAGGTTTTGTAGATGCTCTGACCCATTCATTCAGCCATCACAAATTGGTCATTTTCAAAGTGTCCTAAGATTCTTATGCTTGTCCATTTTCATGCTTTTAACACATCCGGCTTTGTCTAATAGACTAAAATTAATGACCAAAATCGTTGGGACAAACAAAATGGTTTGGGACAGACAAAGCATGGATTAATCACCAAATTTGAACTATACCAGTTTAAAATACAGTTTTACTGCCACTTTTTTCAAGCATGTTATACAGTAACAATTACCTCAATATTGACAGAGAACTGGTTGGAATGTCAATGGGAATCCACAGAACACTCAACATGTTAACAAAGTCCCAATATTCAATAAAAACAACCCATATGCTTGCTGGTTATGCTATAAGCGGAGGAGATCAGTGAGACCGCAACAAAATAAAAGTCACTAATACAGATGTGTCAGTAACATAATTCTTTTAAACTGAAAGCTTTAGTTTAAAAGCCCATGTGATTTAGAACAATGTTTAGTTCATTTTTTTTCTTTCTAACTGATCTGAAAAAGTAAGTCAAAATGTAAAATAAATATTTAATTTGTATATATTCTAATAAATTTCCTCACTGTGAGACTAATAAAGGTTTATCTAGCTGCTGCTTTGCACAACAGCAATGTTGGTTTTAAATTGACAAGAAAAAAATATTGGAAGTTTCTTCATCTTTTATATAAGCAGTAAAGTTCAATAAAACTGACTTTTTGAAAAAGTTATTCACCTTTATTGTTAATTGCTACTTATCAAATGCATAAAACAACCTCAAGAGTTATTTGGTATGTGAGCGATGCATTTATCAGAATAACCAATTCATTTAAAAAAACAATAGATTTGTCAACTATCGAATAGTATCAAATTTCTTGCCATTCTAGTTCTTGACAGATGTCACTATAGATGAAGATAATCAAGGTTTTCACTTCACCTGTCAGTGGTGCTACTGTTACAGCTAACTGGTGTATTGAATGTTACTCCATGGGTTTCAGCAGACTCAGAAATGCTGCAAGCCTGGTATGTTCTAATGGTTTAGACCTAAGCGCCATCTTAGCTAGGTAAAATCTCAAGCAAATGTTGGCTTTGCTTTACCACAAATCTATCAACCTAAAAACATAACGCTGTAACAACTCATGCCTTCACCCAAACCCACTGCAAAAATAGCAGCAATTTAGCAGGGAAAAAAGCTCTCACACACTATTGCAATAAAACCATGGCAACAGGAACAGATCCACAGAGCAACAGCCTGAGAGGCAGGGCAGCCTCTCTCAAATGGATTCTAAGGGACCACCCATCATTGCTGAAAATAATATACAGTAGACATACTACTGGCTACTCGTTGCACCTCACATTCAACATGATAATTAATCAATAATTGAAACCACTTCTTCCAAGAATCTAAGCTAATTTTCAAAATCACTCAACACCAACCTACTGAAGAATCTAGATCACATGGATCTCGATAATAAAACCTTGACTAGTGCACCTTCAGAAAGAGCTCTAAAGCACTACTGCCTACTCACCGGTCTCCCTTTGGCTTTCGTTTCTGCTGCACACTCTTCCCTTTGGGTCTCCTTTCACTGCCCACACAGTGGGCTCCTCCAGGACCTGTTACTCGTACACACTCCAGGCCCTTAGAGGATTTCTTGAAGGTGAACTCCACAGCCTCGCCTTCCTTCAGACTCCGAAATCCCTCCATGTGCAGCTTGCTCTGAAACAAACCAGAAAGGAGCATCACAAACCATTTGATAAAAAAGCGAAAAGATATTCAAAAGTTAAATAGTAATAGTTTATAATGTCATTCTTTATTTGTTTTAGACAAATCACAAAAATATGAAAGTTCTCACTGATTTTTGAAATTTATTTACAATTTACATTTGAGCACATTTTTCCAACATAATTATCTATTTACAGCAATTCTTTCTCTCATCAGACAATTGAGCTTAAACATTCACCCCTGGACTATTTAAACTTTTATTTAAAATATAAAAGCAAATTGAATGTTCAATCTCATTCAATCATTTCTTCATTTACTCCTTTATTATTGAAATATTATAAAATGGTGCAAATATGACAATATACACCATACTGTTAATTTTGTGTACTGACAGGACAGACACTGGAAAATGTAGACTAAACATTTTAGGACATTCTGTTCCTTGTATCCAACTGTGTCTTTATTTTCCAATGTTCCTACTGTTTGTTGAATGAGAAGACATGACTTCTTCAATCATCACACAAAAGCTGCAAACAATTGCTAATAATATTTACTATAAATCATTGTATAGTGCAGAAGGTACTGATGGTATGTTTATACTTTAAATGGTATAAACGTTAAAATGTTTGCATACAAATAAAGATAAAGATATACTTGAAAAGACCAGCAAAAAATAAATAAATAAATAATAAAAAAAGAAATCACATTGGGAGCTTCTACTTGAGTGCTTCATATCATGTTATATTTCAACTGCAAATTGCTTGAAATGGAAATGTTGTCCTGCTCAGAATCAAAATAATAATAATTTAAAAACAAACAATCAAACACTAAAACACACCAAAATAATATAATCAGAGACCACAATACATTATTGATCATAAAGGCAATGCTGATGAGTCTTTAACAGTTTGGAATACATAACTTTAACATATAACTCTAAATGCTGCTGTACAGATATACATGCATCTGTCAAAATATTACCTGGATGTGCTTATTTAAAAACATGAACAATGCATATAAAAGCTAATATGTTGCCAATTAAATTAAAATAATGTACCACCTTAACAACATGTCCTGCCAGAAATTATGTAAAAAGGTGTAAGAATGTTTTAAACAAGTATTGTATAATAGCATGAACGGTTTGTACAACTCTTAAGGCATATTTTGTTTATTTGCATTGTAAGAGAATTCCTGTTAATAAGCATCTGATTTTTAAATGTACTGAAAAGTGTTATGCAAAAACCTTTTACATATATTAAAAAAACACTTTTACTGATTTCTAAGTTGAGGCATGGGGTTCATTTTTATGTTGAACAGGTCAGATTGAAAATCTGATTTAAATCCAGGTCTTGTGAGTAAAAAGCCTTAAATTCAATAACCTCTGAAGAATACAATTAACAGAACCAAAGAAATCTTTTAATCTGTTCTTCAAAGCAAACACAAATACTCCTGATGCATTTTTATTGATTTACGATAATTATAATTCACAACAGAATCAAACATCATTTTACAAAAAAGCAATGATCCAAATAATTTTAGCATTCAATCAATTTATTACATGGATAAAAATATACAAAAGAAATAGGAATTATCACCATTTTGCTTCCTGGTCACTACATGCATAATTGTATTCTGTACTGGTGAAAGTGAAACACCCCCACACACACACACACTACAGACCATGTCTAACATTTGACACTGAATCAACAAAAAAATGCATTTTGAAAGTATTCACAACCTGCAGTCCCTTATCTTTTACTCACTGATAATATAATTATAGACAACATAAATATGCACTTAGGAGAATAAAATATTTTGCTCTGTCCATAGCTGTGTGCTGCAACTTTTTGGCTGGCAGCCATCTTGGACTGCTGGCTTGAAGGATGGGTGAGGAAAAAAAATGTGAAAAAGGAGGGTGGCTTGAAAGAGGCTGCAGCCATCCCTTATACAGAAAAATGGTCACATACCAATGAAAACTGATAACTAAAATCCTAAACACTAATTTGAAGATTTTGCAAATAACCAAATATTTCTTTTAAGAAAAAATAAAATGAAGAAAAGCAAACAAACAGAAACCTGCTGTGCGTACATAGTATTACATGAGAGATGGACCAAAAGAAACAGCATGTCTTGCTTTTTAAATGAGATAAGAGTAATTATCCTGACATTATTTTTAAAACAATAAAAACAAATTGTGTTGCAACACACATATTTAAATAGTCAAAATAAATTAATATATGTAAAGTTGGGCTTGATTTGATCTCTTGCTCAAAAACACTAATAAAAAACATATATGAAATATTGTGATTTTATTTCAGCAGAGTGTTAGCCTAACTATTTTCAAAAAGGTTCAAAGCTCTGTGTCAGTATCATTTTATCCATTTCTTTTTTAATATGTCAACTTCCAAAACATTGGTAATCTAATCAGTATTTCATCAAAGTAATTCAGGTGAGCTGCAATGGAAAATGAACAAATTCATACAGCATCTGAATTTCACAGGAGTCTGCAACCAATCCTTTTAAACAAATCAGTCAATGTTTGGTTTGTAATTGTTCTGAAAATTTGATTGGGTATTTATACTTTAAAAATAAGATAAAGTAAAGGGTTTTTTTAAAGCCATATGGGATCCATTTCAGTTACATTAATACAATTTTGTGCAAAAGAGATATATGTCTGAAAAACCCTTAAAATGTTTAAATCAGCTCAAAATTTCAAAGTTCGGCTGAAACAAATAAGCTTCAAATAATACCCAAGAATTGTGCAGAGTAAATTCTTCCATTACAGAAATTTAAATATATATATATATATATATATATATATATATATATATATATATATATATATATATATATATATATATATATATATATATATACACACATATACATACATATATGTCAAATTTATATATATATATATATATATATATACACAAACCACAAAAAGATAGCTAAAGCTCTTGAGGCTAAAATGTAAATAAGAATTTCAAATTCCACTGATAATACAATGAAGTTCAAAACCTTGATGTATTTATTTGAAACTAATAATAATGTCAGTCTGTGTCTGTATTCAAAGCAGAATAATGACAACAAGCAATTACAAACTGTTTCTGGCAACCATGAGAGGCCACTCACTCTGAGGCATTTCTGCTCCTCCCAATAGAGATCAAGCATCTATGGATGACTCACAAGAGGAAGTCACGTGAACTGAAGGTGGCTTTTTTCATCCTTTCTTCTTTTTTGAAGGAAAAGAGTGAAAAAAGCCCATGAGCAAGAGAAACAAAAGCCTGGTATTAGCTGAAGGGTGGGGCCTGGTATGCCAAAACGGTGAAATGGGCTAGTTAATCTACCAGGGCCCACGTGGTCCTCCCAGTGCACTACCAAAATCTAACCTTCTCAAAGGACGACACAAACCTATGAGAAAGTTGTCTGATCTTCAAGTAGTCAACCTCCTGCTGCACTTGCAGATACTAATAAGCTGAAAACTGAAAATCACAACCAAGGTTTCTCTTGGTTTTCTCTTTCGTAGTTTCACTCTGAGAAAATGGATCACAAGGAACCCTTCCCCCACACTCATAAGAAGTGAGCACAATAACCAGACACTTTCCAGAGGCCCCTAAAAATTGTTTTCTGTGGAACTCTCTTTCCATCTCTTCTCAAACCAACTATAATCATTCAAGAATTACCCTGATGAGCAATATTGTTTCCAATGACAAGAGCTAGAGGTGGAGTGCAGTATTCATTCCAACATTATCTTTCAGCTTAGAGAGAAAAGAAAAAAGCCAAAGCAAAAACACCAGTGAGACGAAGGATGTCAGTAAATTGTGTTTTCACTTTTCATAATGTTTGTAAGCTGCATATTACTTTCTGGTGACACAACTAGAATAATGTATACTTCAATCTTCACATTTCAACTTTACACACAGTGAAAAAAATAAATACGTGAATAAACAAACATGAATAAAGACAGTGGTGACGATGTAACGGTACACAGTGTCATCACATAATTCTATTTATTTCTAATTTTTAATCTTTAGTTTCATTAAAACCTCTGTTGATTGTGAGCAGTAAGCAACAAGGGTTCTACAGAGTATTGAAAAGTTGTTCTTTGACTTGTAACAACAATTATTTTTGGTGCTTACTGAGCCATGTTTTACATACTCATGTAAAGAACCATTTCTAATATATTTTTCTTGTGTATGAAACACCATTTAACCAGACAATGACAATGACAATGTGTTCAAATGATTCTAAATATAATAACTGCCTTTAATAACCATATATAAACATATAAATATATATATTTATATTTATTTGGTACGGGTAAGCTTGCTGCAGGGGCAATCATCTATTCATGCGCTTATGCAAACAAAGCTTCAGTGCTCACCGAAAAGTCAATTTTATTCCATGAGGAGACTTGTCATAGTTGAAGTACTTAGTAGATTCAGTTTATATTCATTTCATCTGATTCCACAAATAGGCTTTCCTCAAAGAAGGGAACTTAATCAAATGGTGTGATTCATTGTGTGATAAATTTGTGTAGACACTGAGGCCTCCGACAGCCAGAAAATTAATAACGCATAAAAGATCACATCGGCTGGGTAGTTGGTCAATAGAACAGTTTGGAGATGTTAGCAATCCTGGAAAATACATGAATGACTTATTTAACTATAGACAAACAAATTCATTACCATAGCATAACTGCTAGGCCTACAGGCAGAACCTAAAAAATCATCCCAGTGCCATTATATCACAAAACATTTCCAAGATTATGCCTATTGAAATAATGAACAAATATACTTTGACCAATTATTTAATGCCCTTTCCACTTTATACCCTGTGACAAAACCTGCCCTAAAAGAACCTCCATATTGTCAGACACATGTTTTGCTCCAAAAGATCTATGTCTACGCTATTCAAAATGCATGTCCACATACCAACAAAACTTTGCCATCATATTTTGCTGACATGAATCTATGACAGAAGCGGGCTTTGCAGTTGAACAAACATGGGGGGGAGGGGGAAGAACAACTACCCAATATAACAAGAGTTAGAGTTCGTTGTTCATTAGCTTGTAACGCACCAAAACATAAAGAGCAAGATGCAAAACGTAAAAAAAAACCAACATGTGCATGAGTGTGGACACAAGGATGGAGTGAGAGATCCTTAGTATACAGTCGCTGTCCAATGAAAACAATGTATGTTGTTTTTTTTAGTCTTCTCTACAATGAGAATTGAACAGTTGTTGCTCATTATTTTATCTGAATTTCATGATGAATGGCCAATAGAAATGCTCCACCATTTATTTTACATTAACTTCCATTTAAAGTTAAGAGCATTTTTGCTTTCTCCTCTAAAGTCTCCATTTTGTTTTCATTGGACAGCGACAATATGCACATAGCATAGGAAAGAGCTTTGGTGCTGGAGATTTTATTAATCAGACATTCATCTCCACCCATTCAGATATATATCAGTAGACTATCCTCCATGTCTGATAGTCTACTGTTGCATCTATTCACTGAAGAGAGAGGGAAAACAAGGTTGTCTACTGTGGCTAGTCTTGTGCAATGGCCAGTTCTTTCAAGGTAAATGGGGAAATATCCTCAACAGTAGAAATGGTAACATCATCTATATCAGCACTAAACTCACACTGATCTGGGAAAATACAAGCAGACCACGCCACAATATCATTTTCTCTTATCAGAGAACTTACAGCCATGCATTTATGCAAAATAAACATTTGTTCTATAAACATTTATCCCCATATCCAATTTAAAAAAATTATTTAGAGGTTTGCAAAAATAACAACTACACAAAATAACACAAACACCTCAAACAATGCAAACATGTTTATATATATATATATATATATATATATATATATATATATATATATATATATATATATATATATATATATTACATTAGCAATGTTTTAAATTCCACAGGATTCAGGAATTAATATTTGGTGAAATAAGAGAACACACCACATTAACAGTTTCTTTGGTTTTGCCAGTTTGGGGCATGCATTTATGCAAAATACACATGGTTTTATTCTACAAACATTAATCCCAAAATCCAAACAAATTGAGTGTTTTTTGATGAGTGTTTGAGGAGCTCAAGCAATGCAAAGAAATCAAGCTAATATCCATATTTTCACATCAATACAACTGCTTTAACTTCCACAGAATTCAGGAATCAATATTTGCTGAAATAAACATGATTGTCAATCACAGCTTTCGTGGCTTGTCTTGAACAAGGATAGGGGTGAATGACTGCCATTCCTGGCAGGAATTCAAGAAACGTGACTGAAATACAATAGTTTTACCACATTTAGATGTTATTAAGAAAAGAAAAAAAACACTGTGTTGTCTTGGACTTTTCTCCAGAGCTGTAGATGTGCTGGTCAGACCACAACAGTAGGATGGCCGAGTCTGTTGTGTGGCCTGAGGACGGCACCACAACACTGAGCTTAGTTTTGAAAGCTCAGCTCAAACCAGGCTAAACAGATCAAACAAAGTAACAACCTGGAGCCACAATGTGATACACAGAGGTGTGCAACACTTTAGTGAGTGTGACTACTGAGCTACTCAGTCAGCTCAGGCCTAGCTATAAACCAGGCCTAGAACCAGAAGAGCCAAATGTTATCTGCTCCCTAAACGCATGTCGTTTTTGAGGGTAAACTGCAGGGAAACTTACTTGGTGAACAAACACATCCAAAGGAGGATGAAGAGGATCATGACGAGTCATCGATAGGAATCCAAAGCCCATTCGCACATTAAACCACTTACAGTGGCCTGAGCCGTCCATGGACAGGGGGTCAGCTCCCTCCTCAGACGTCCTGCTCCCTCGACCTTTCCCCACACCTCCTGAGAGGAAAGAAGAGACACGCTTAGCACATCACGGCTGCATTATTAATGCACACTGGAGACAGAGCTTGATCGTTTCTGCGACCAACTTCGGCACAGCGGGTTTGTTCCAGGCTAGGCCACTTGGATGTGGAGCCTTCCCCGAAACTACAGGCTTAGTGCAGCCTGGGGAACAAAACAGGTGTTGCCTTGCGTCTTAAAACGGCAGCCCGGGGAGCAGGGGAGCAGGCGCAGGCTGTCTGTCGGGGTTCTCCTCGGGGAGTAAACAGAGGGAGCTAAAGCCATGCATTTCAAAGCCAAGGCGCCGCAGCAGTGGACCAGCAGCAGCAGCAGCAAGGAGCGGAAGTGAGCAGAGCCATGACGGTCGCTACGACCATATAGGATACCTTCGGCCATGTTTTCCCTTGGCTCCCTTCTTCCAAACTTCTCCCAGTGCAAATCCTTCCTCGAGAGCGTTTGATCCTCTTCAGAAATGCAGCACAATGCTTTAAACAAACCATACTGTAGTGGGCATGATTCCGGCGCGTAGTACAACAGACCCTCTTTTTTTTCTTTTTTCACTTTTTTTAACTTCCAGTACACTCCTTTCACTTCTTCACTCTCCGGCCCACCGTCCACTTTCCCATCTGCCTATGCCAATGACTTGCCTCTGGTTCCTCTCCGACCGAACGTGTTGGGGGAGGAGTCACGGGCGGCCTCGGCCTCGGGGCAGCCAATCGTCGTTGAGAAACATTCCGCGCGGCCGGGCGCGTTCACTTCGGATACCTAGTGAGCGCGCGCGCGTTTCTTTAGGTTCAGCAGAGAGAGGCGGGGGTGTGCAGCGCGCAGGGACACAGAGAGCCTTCGCTCGGGCTTTGTTTTTTGGACTGTGAATGAATCGGCGGGTCGGGGGGAAAGAAAAGCCCAGTGATAATTAGATTATTGCAGCCAGGGAGGGTGGTTGTAGGTGGCCGGGAGCTCTCGGGGGAGTAGTCAGGGGTCTGAGTCGTAGACCCTGCAGTGAAAGACTGGCCTGAAGACCACGCTTCTTCAGTCCTGGACTGGTTCTGCAGCTCTGAAGGGTGATCTGCTTTAAAACAAGCCGCAGCACCTGGAAGGTTGTACCCACAGACCCTGACACTTTATAAACACATGGTGTCATTTGGTCAAATCAAACCTTCCCCACTTAAACGTGAAAGGTGTTTAAAGCAACTCTTAAAGGAAGACGTTTAAAACATCTGGACGCTGGGAAAACACTGTCCTCACGCTGGTTTCCTTTCGTTTGAGCCGATTTTAGACGCGAACTGATCAACAAGCCTTTGTTAGGGAATCGAGCTCGTTGCAGGGAAAAGCCTCTGAAATGGGTTTGCTGATCTAATCTGCTTCCAGAAAAGACGGACTAAAAGAAATCACGAAAACAGACAGCAGGCAGCCCGTTCCTGTGTCCCAAATAAAGAGCTGTTTGTTGACGAAACGAAAGTCGCGTTAAATCGTTTTTCCAATGAGAACCTGGTGACTGTCCTTCCGCTGATGAATTCATCCGCATTTCTGCGCCGTTTGTTTGTGTGAACAGGAGTCTCAGAGCGACTGTCACTGTGCAGTTTAATCCGATATAAAGTCATCGAATCGAAGCCGAGTTGCTGTAAAACGTGCGAGACGTTTTCCACCGAAAGCGGCGCGTTTCCGTAAATCACAAACCCGCTTTCAGAGACGGCTGCCCGAACTAACTCAACTCTGCTCTCGCAGTTTAATTAGGAGCTGCAACTGTTAACACAACTAAAGGGATACAGAAATCCGCCTCAGAGACACTTAACCGTACTTTTATTGATTAAAGGCGAATATGATGTGCTGCTCCCTGAGCCTCCTTTCAGGGGAGGTAATCTGGTTTACTGGGTTATCTGCATACTGTTTTGTGTGTGAAGGAAACGTGTCACGCACTGACTGTCAGCTGCATGTGGGGGTTGTTCAAGTGGGAGAGTCTCAGGAGTCTCTGTCTCTGTCTGTCTCTCTCAGGCAAATATAAACTCTGTGGTGGCAAAAATAATATATATACATATAAGCACAGAGGCGTGTGTTGAACCCTGAACTGCTTCTACTCACTTGCAGTGATTTTTATTGCCCAGTCTCCTCCACAGCTCCGGGCTTTTTTTAAGGTGGAATAATGCTGTGCAGAGTCGCATATGCCATCAGAATGGTGATGATGCATATGGCTAATGAACATTCGTGCAAAAAGCTTGTAGCTGTTCAAAGCGTTTTCAGTTCAATATAAAGACGAAATTGGTTCAATTCTAATTCACAACACCGAGTAAAAACGAAGGGCTCACAGGCGACTCTGTTAAAGAGCTCCAGGCGTCGACAGGTCGCAGAGACAATGTGGGACAATGTGTGAATGGGGGGTAGGGGAGAAATCAACATGTGAAACAGAAACTCCACTACAGCAAGACATAAACACACATTCCATTCGTATTCCACCTTGTAGAATAATCATTTGAAATCCAGTCTTCATAGTATTACTGTTTCTCTTTAAACCACTAAAATATAACTTGTTTGCAACAGCTTCAAGAGCTGCTCTACAGAGTTGCAATGTGTGACTTTACATAACATAAATCAGAAATGGTTTGGATGCTGTATATGAATGGGTTCAACAAAGCTGATCTGTAGGATGTGGAACAGAGCTGTACACCACCCACCTGAAACCACAGAGGCAGATCCTGGAAAGCTCATAGTCTTCTTAAAAACCTACAAGAAATAAAGACAGATTTCTTTACTACTTTTAGAACAGCAGATGACTTGGCCTGAAAAGTTTCTTTGCCACAATGTAGCAAAATTCAGTTAAAATACATACTTTATGTTGTATTTAACCCATGAATAAAATAAACATAAAAATGTTTTCACTGTTGGGGTAAATCTGTCTTAAAATAAAACAAATATGCTTCTAAAGGTTCTATGAGCAAAGCCATCAAAAACATGTTTATGGAAGAGATTCTTTACACACACATCTCTTTTGCAAACATGGTTCTTTCTGAATCCAAAAGTGGTTCAGCTCTGAAATGGATCAAATAATGCTCTTTTCAAGAGTGTGGATTCAGGTGGCTTTTAGTTGTTGTTCTTATGTTTTACTGCATTGTATATTAGATTTTGAATGATGCTTGATATTTTTACCAACTGAATTCACACTTTAATTACTTATTAAAGTAAAATGTTTGTTGGAAAAAAGTAAAAATAAAAACTTGAAATCTCATATCAACAAAAGTATTCTGTCCTTTATTCAGTTAATTATAACAGAAGACCCTATGGCACAAAAGTAGTTTATAGGTCCTCCTGGATACATCTTCACAAGTATTGCACATTTGGATTTGGGCAGTTTATTTCATTTTTCATGGTAGATCTTTGCAAGCTCAGACTGGATGGTGAGCATCTTTCTGTCCACAGATGTTTGATGAGGTTTAATTCAAAGTTTTTGCTGGTCCTCTAATGGACAATCAAAGATTTGCCATGAAACCACTCCAACATGTTTGGTTTTCTGCTGCAGGATTATTTGTATTAAAAAGTGAACTTTACTCCCAGTCTAAGTTTAAGGCTTTCACTAAAAATGCTTATGTATTTTGTCTCTTTATCCATCTCTCAAATGTTACCCTCATACCATGCTGCCCCGCCATGTTTTATCACAGGGATTGTATTAGACAAGTGGTTGTTTCTCTACTCAAAGAATCCAAAATTTCCACATGTTGTAGACTACAAGAGGTATACCTTTTATGCAGATTTTGTTATGTGAAAACAGGGGTGGAGTGAGGGTGGCTTATGAGGCTTAAGTAAATTAAGTAAACATGGAAATGAGAAAGGTTTTGGAAATGAGAAACTGACCTAAAAGGGGTTTTCTGACACATTGAAACAGGAGAAATGCCAGATTTGTGCCTCTTTAGATGTTATAAAAATAACACTATTATTGTAATATATTTGATAAGCTAAAATAGAAAAAGCATTGAAGTTAACTGATACAAAGTCAAGCATTTTGTTAATGTTATGTAAAATTTGAGGCACAATTGTAACTAAAATGAAAATAATTATTCTTTTTATAACTTTTTGGTAATATGTACTCTTTTTTTGCTGTTCAGTACAGACATATAACAGCCAATATAATAAAAAATTTAAAGAGTAAATGTTCTACTGAAAGCATTTTATTTAATTCTTGAGATTCTTTGAGACTTCTTATTTATTGAGCATTATTCAGGATCCTTTCAGAATTCTGCTCCAACAAAACTATTATAAACTAAAAAGGCAGTAAGCAGATTAGTAGTTCAGGTAACAGGCAAATAAATCTTCAAAGATGTGCATGGTTTGTACATTTAAATAAGCCCTGGGTGTTTAAAAATGACTGACTTGCCCCTGAAGGCCAATGCTAGCCAATGAATTTGTGAAAGCATTATTTTATTTTCAATTCAATAGACTTTAAGGCCATACTATTTTCCAAAATTTCATCTATGGAATGGAGACTTATTATTCATCAATTTGATTTTTACTAGATTTTTGCAACTTTGCTTTTCATTATGTCACATTTAACACACACACACAAACACACACAAATATATATATATATATATATATATATATATATATATATATATATATATATATATATATATATATATATATATAAATATATATAAATATGTTCAAACATCAATAAGTCAAGCACTTAACAAAATGTAATTAAATCTAATTTTAAGTAAATCAAATAATCTCATGTTTGTTGCAATATCATTATTCCCTCCTATAATTACATGTGTGGAGTTTTGAGAAATAATATTTTATAAAAGCCTTTAATATTATAAATATTTTACAAATTCTTTAATTAAATGTAAAAAAAAAAAATCTTTATAGTTTATCTTTCATTACAGAAAACTGAGAGTTGTTGTCAAACTGAACAAATCTTGTACAGTAATCTCATAACCAAAACTGTGATCTAACAAACATCTCAATACAATTATTGACAAACATATTCTTACTTTTTACTGTTTTTATGTTTATGAGTGTTTATTCTAATGCTATGTAAAACTCACTACAGCTGAGATCAACTGTTTTAATTAGTCCTCTGACTGCCTTTTTTACATTGTTTGCATTCGTTCCTACATTTTCTGCTTTTTGTGTCTCTCATTTCTTTATGCATTTATTGTCACTACAGAACTGGCAGATCATGATTATTGAGAGCTGTACAGGGAACTACTGAAGAAAAATGAGCAAGTAAAATATGGGAACACAATAATAATAATGGAATAATAATAATAATAATAATAATAATAATAATAATAATAATAATAATAATAGAGAAGTATAGTAAATCATGCAATACAATAAACAAAATGTTAAAAGGTTTGAACCTCCTAGGTTCAAAGTAAGGGTTCTTCACAAATAAGGAAGATAAAGACTCAACAAGACCAAACAATACTCATGAATCCAACAGCCTATGAATACATATGTAGAAGCATATCTATTAAAACGTTGCTAAGTTCTCAGACATATCAATGCTATTTCACTAAATCTAAATTTTGTATTGGAATTTAAATATGTAATATATTGTTGCAAAAGACAACTTACAGAAGACAAAAAATACTCTGAATGGAAGTGAATGTCAAATAAGAACTTATTTTACTAATTTTATAGTAATAAATGTGATATATTTATATCCTGGTGTATTGATTCAAATTATTTACACAGTGAACAGAGTAGTTACAGGCTTTAAAACATGCAGAAAATAAATATGGACCAAATATGGAGATATATGATTTCACTGGAGACCAGTAATATGTAATATATTTCCAAATCATTTAACTCGATAAAGTGTACTGCAGTGGAAGCTGCAGCCTGTTGTTAAATAACTGTTTAGTATATATATATATATATATATATACTTTTTATGTTTGTAGACATTAACTACAAGTAATTAGTTCATTTATGGGGCTGTATTAATGCAGCTTGATTTGCGCCCCCTCGTGTCCAGCTTTAGTAACTTCCGCTCAGACTGCAAAGTCTTTGCTGCTGAATGACACGAGAGTGGAAAGAGTTAAATCTTGTTACAATATAAAGTGTCAGATTTCCAGACTATTTTGGGTGTATTTCTAAAAACAAACTAGTATAATTAGAGGTGCTGTTTTAAGTCAATCATTCATGTATGTATTTATTTATGTATTAAATAATAAAATAAATAAATAAATAAAACGGCTGGAAATGAGCCAATGAGCGTGCACGTTTTGTTACGTAGCAACCCGGAAGGCAGAGTCGCCCACACCGCATCACTGCAAACATTTAAACACTGACTTTCACATCGTTCTGTTGACCAAAGTTCACCCTGTGAAACCTGTGGGTTCTGGATTGAAATGTCTTTTTTTCCCGTCTGTCGGTCCGACTGGAGGAGCTGCAGTTTCTGAAATAAAGCTAGAGTGCTCTTACCAGTTCACCATCACCGATGTAAATAAACAGGGCTGTGAGCGGTGGACGATCACGACGGAGGAGGAGGAGGAGGATCTTCGCTAGTGGAGTGGGGCTTTTCTGCCGATGCTCGCCTCTGCTTTTAGTGTGCGAGCTGCGAGCGGTCATAGTGTCCACTGCTCTCAGCAGGGCAAGACTACCTGGCCGACGATGACGAGGAAGGAAGGGTTGCAGGCTTTTTGTCTAGCGGTCAACTACAGTCAGCATCCAGGGCTTTGGTCACTATATGGGCCTTTCGAGCGTACACAGCACTTGTGTTAACACCACAAACAGAGTCCCAGTACCGTCCACACAGTGGTGGGTGGACATAGGAGAATAAACAAGTCCAGAGAGCGAGACAGTCCCCTTAATAGAGTGCGGTGATGTGTGAGCAGACAGCAGTGATTTGATCAAGGAGCCGCTTCCCTCTGTTGGATCTGCGCCCCTGGTCAGCTCAGCCTTTCACTCTGTGTTCATGCAACTGCTTGAGTGTCAAATCCTGGAGTTTGACAGGAACAGTAGCTTCTAGACAGAGTTGGGGTTTAGAGGCTCAGTGGAATGAATTTATGATAAACTGGTTGAGGAATCCAGCTCTGGAAATGTAGATAATCACTGTTTAAATATTTATTAGTTATTTAGAAGTTATACAGATTCTGTATGGGGGCCAAGTTTTTGTTTTATACATGTAATGTTAATAATGATAATAGGGATAGATAGAAAGATATGATATATATATATATATATATATATATATATATATATATATATATATTAGTGTGTATGTGTGTGTGTATGTATGTATTGATATATTCATATATATGAAAAGAACTACTAGGCTGACTATAAAACAATAAAACTACACTTCCCAGGGTGCACCGCGAACGCGAGTAATGAAAACAGGAAGAAAGCGTTTACAGGGAAATTATTGTCAAATGAGTAAGAAGCGACATGTCTGCTGTTCTCCGGCCAAACAGTCCGACAAAGAGCTGCGTGAGGAAATGGATAACATGACGGGCTTTATTGGTCAGATATAAACAACGCCCACGCCCGAGAAGCGTCATTATATCCGCTTCATCCAGGGACTTCCTTGTCGTATAATGGAAAGGGCGATGGAGCAGCTCAACGTGCAGCTGAACCGGCTGACTCGCTCTTTGCGCCGCGCCAGGACCGTAGAGCTGCCCGAAGGTACAGTCTGTGATTTACTTGATAACAGTCCTTCAGGAGTGTGTGAGATCACCTGCAGCCCAGACTGTCAGTCAGCCTGGCACAGCTCCACATCTTCACACCTCAGCATTGTGCTGACCACAATCACACTGACGAGGCTCCTCGAAACCTTTACAGCTGAATGGAGTGAGATCTACTCTAGTGGCCATCTGATGGTCTAAAAGTCCATCATTCTGAGTAGAGACCCATTTCCACACTAGAAGATTCATAAACAGCTCCTAAATACTGCTTTGAGTGATGTTTTAAGGGAATTGTCATACCTGTCCTTGTTTTGGATCGTTTTTAACCTGACAAGACTAATCTCAGATCATTGTTCTCTCATTTCTTACAGACAATGAGACAGCTGTCTACACACTCATGCCCATGGTAATGGCGGATCAACACAGGTTGGTATCTACAGGGACAAACCAGGAGTATGTGTCTGGTGTGTTGAGATACATCTATTTGAGTTTTGTTACATTAAATATGTGATTACATCTATAGATCTGTATCTGAATTGCTCCTGAACTCCAAGTTTGATGTCAACTATGCTTTTGGACGTGTTAAAAGAAGTCTTCTTCACATCGCTGCCAAGTAAGAAGCTATTAGACTGTTACCTCTGCTGGCATTTCTTTTTCAAACAGACTCAAATGACTGTCCTTCTTTGTCCAGTGCATCAGACCAGACACCTATGAGATAATTTGACAAAGCTGGAGAGGAAATGAATAAATTGCGAACAAGTCAACATCAGTTGAGAATATGGTCACATACTTGAGAGGGTTTTGCTGTAGACCAGGGGATCATAACCTTTTCCACTTCACGGCCCACTTGTTTATAACCAGGAAGCATAATGGCCCACGAGAAAGCATTTGATGTCAGATGGTATTTTTTTGACAATGAGAACACGAGTTGGTGCCTGAATAGCCTAAAAATAGCAGGTTTTCACGAAAACACCTGTTCTAAATATAGCACACATAAACAAGCAGTAAAGATGCTAAAATTAGATGACACATCTCATTACAAAATGTGGACTTTGTCAGAAATGACATGATAAAAATCTGTAAACTTGTGCTATCACATCAAATATGTGGTAATGATTATCTGCTTTCTCTGAAGAACAGTGTTCGGGTTCTTTATTTCTCATTTAAGAAACCTCTGTGTCTTTAGGTAGATAATTGTCTGCATCAGATGCCTGTGGCTGTGTTGTCTCAAACTGAAACCTTTAACTTACCTTGCGTTCTTTTGTGATATGGTATTATTATATAACAATATATGTTTATATAATGTTTATATCATAAGCATGATTTCTTGGTTTTTATTTAAATTAAAGTACCATCACCCACAATGGACTATTGCTTCCCCCTTAGAATGGGCCTGCAGACACTAGGGAGTGCTTCATGGCCTATTGGTGGTCCCTGGTCCTCAGGTTGAGAAACAATGCTGTAGACTACATGTCTACACTCCTTCACTGCAACTCACTTTTTCCTCTTCCGGTGTCCTTTTTTTTTGTCAGTTGTGGGTCAGTGGAGTGTCTGGTCCTTTTACTGAAGCGAGGAGCAAACCCGAACTATCAGGACATTTCTGGCTGTACCCCACTCCACCTGGCAGCAAGAAATGGGTACAATGCTACTCCAGTGAAAACGATACACTGCTGCCATCTAGTGGGCACAAAAAATACCTATATTGCCAGTACTGGTTATTGTCTATTTGAATAACTACTGATAATAGTGACCACACCTAATACCATTATGATAATGATAATAATAACAACAACAATTTTTGCTTGAACTCCTATGATGTTTGTTGTAAATAACTAAACTGAAATGCATATCAATTTTGACAGACAGAAGAAGTGTATGGGTAGACTGTTGGAGTACAATGCAGATGTCAATATCTGCAACAATGAAGGCCTAACTGCTGTAAGTATGTTATTTTTAGCTGTATGTGTCCAACGAACCAGTAATAATCAAGGGTCTTATAAATTGTTAGACGCTGGATATGTTAAAATGTATCCAATGACATTTTGTTTACTGTCACAAAAATTTAAGACCAGTTATCCAGGTACCAGAGAAAAACTGTTGAGAATGTTGGCTGTTCTGTATGTTCTGGTTTCTATATCTCTTTGTTTGTGCCCTTTTCCTCCATCTCTAGATTCACTGGCTGGCAGTGAATGGGAGGACAGAGCTGCTTCATGACTTGGTGCAACATGTCTCCAATGTAGATGTGGAAGATGCCATGGGTCAGACAGCTTTACATGTGGCCTGTCAGAATGGACATAAGACTGTAAGGAAATATCATTTACATTTGCATTTACATTTGCGGCATTTAGCAGACTCCCTTTTCCAGAGCGACTTACAAAAGTGCTTTGCTGTTCACTTAGAATATCCTTAGCTAGTAGACAAGGCTGGAATCTAGAGATTCCACACGCTTAGACCATGTTGAAACAAATGTCTTCATGGAGTTACATACTCCTGAAACAGATGAGTCTTCAGTCTGAGTTTGAAGACAGTGAGGGACTCAGCTGTTCGGACTCCCAGGGGAAGTTCGTTCCACCATTTTGGTGCCAGAACAGAATATCAGAGATTCACAGTCCCTAAAGGCCTTTAAACTTTAGTAGCATTTGTTAAACGATACTGTGTGGATTGAGAGCTGTTGATCTTGTTCTTGCACTGTTGAAAATTATAGTTTTTCAGTAAAGAAGATGGTTCTATATAGAACCAAGAACAAATAAAGAATTCTCTGCATGAATAAAGGGTTCTTCTGATTGATGGAGACTATTCTGTCAAGAGTTTTTTATAGATCTTGTTAGAAAAGAGTCCTATATGGCACCAAAAAGGGTTTTTCTATTGTTATAAGCTTCACATTGTAACAGTAGAAGAATAGAAGAATAGCGGTATCTTCAGCACATTCTCCAGCCTGAAGAAACCTTTCATGATGCATGGAACCCTGTAATCATGCAATGTTCTTTGAGTGTCCATGGTTCTATATAGAACTGTTTTCTTTATTAACCATGATTTTTTTAGAAAAGGCATTTGTATGGTACTGAAATGTGTTCTTCCTTGTTATAAGCTCGACATCGTAACAATAGAAGAGCCCTTTTGTTGCCATTTAGATCCTGTTTCAGAAAAGGTTCTATATAGAACCCTCTATAGCAGTGTTTCTCATGCCTGATCCTGGAGGCACTCTTGCCATGCACGCTTTAGCTTTAATACACCAGGTGTGTCAGGTGTGGTGGGAGCAGGAAAAGCTCTAAAATATGCAGGGTAGGGGTTCCTCCAGGACTAGGGTTGAGAAACACTGCTCTGCAGTACATTCTCCATCAATCTGAAGAGCCCTTTCAAAATGCAAACACTTTATTCATGCAAAGAGTGTTTATGGATCTATATAGAACTATTTTCTTTACTGAAGAACCATCACTTTTAAGTGTGTATACAAAATTTAAACAGAAATCTTTTCATTAAAGTCAAGACAATAGAGGACTCATGATAATACTTCTATTAAACCAGTGGTTCCCAAGTCACACTTTCCATTTTCTTTGTTTCAGTGCACTTTACCCAGCACAAAAGAGGCATACTAATTAGTTAATTAGTTGAATTAAGTGTACAAGATTAGAAGAAATGCAGTTGCAGGTTTCCTTTCAAACAATTTGCAGGTATAAACAAATTTCCAAAATGTTGGTTAAAGGAAATGTGAATGAATCATAGTTTCCACCAAATACTTTTAAGCATACTTTCCTGAAGAAAACATGACACACAGGATGTAGCTCAGTGTGTGTCATTTATAGAATGGATATAGAATCCTTTTTTTTCTTTCAGAAGAGCAATGTTTACAGCCCTCTCTCAGCTGCACATCCAGTTCAGAGACTGCAGGCAGAGCAGGCCATATATAAGGTCTGATCTCACATCCCAAACCCTATACTGTTAAATTCAGTATTATTTAACATAGTAAACCACTATTTTGTGCACATTTCTAGTGTAATATAAAGCATAGAAGCATGTGGTTTGGAATGCAAAGGATTCATCATTGTCCACTGAACCCCTGTAAACACCACTGCAAAAAACAGGTCTGACAACTAAATAGTGCAACAAAGTAATGTATATGGTTTCAACTGAAAGGAAGTCAAATCAGTGTGCTAACAGTGAAGGCACTGTTCTGTATATTTGTGTGTGGCTTTAACACATGCTCTGTGTTGGTATCTTGGAAAAACATGCTATGATATAGTTGATTATATTATAGACATATTTTATTACTTTAACATGATGCAACTGAAAGGAATTCAGTGGAATAGAGTTGACTATCCTTATGGAAAATGTGTAAACATGATCTCTGTCTGAGGATATTTGAGGAAATTTGCCATTTTGAACAAGTAATTGACTTAATTTCTTAATTTGTCATGATTTTAATCAGTGACTTTTGCTGTTAAGGGACATCAGGGGAATCCAGATTCTAAAATGTTGTTATGCATATGTGGTCGCCTAGTGTCTGGTTTGCAAATGGGAGATTACTCAGGGCTGGCTTGTTTTTGTTGGCTGGCTTTTGACTACAGCCATTTATACAGTCTGTTCATAGTCTGTGTGTTTTTGTGGTTTCTACAGACAGTGCTATGCCTCCTGGACAGTGGTGCTGACATCAACAGGCCCAATGTCTCCGGAGCAACTCCTCTTTACTTTGCTTGCAGGTCAGTAGGATAATCCCCGTTATCCTTATTATTAATAACAGTGAAGGCTTTGCTGCTCTGTGCGCTTCAAAATGATATGCCTCAAGTTGGCAAATGTGATTCCCCACCCTGAAGACCTCATGCTTGCTATCCAGCTGTAATCCCTTTTACTACATGTTCCAACTGTGTGTTTAAAGTAGTGAGTTAAGAATAACAGGAGGAAACCTATCAATCTCTGCCACAGGGGTAGACTAATGAGGCTGCCTTTTCATAAGAATACAGCAACTGACGAGATGTCCAATCTGCTTTTGTTTTTCCTTGTGTATCGTGCTTGACACACTTGGATGAGCTGCGTTGCCGAGCAACAGCTCTCCACCATTCTCTTGTTTCAGTTACAAATGGCAGTAGATATTTGCTTATACACTTTCAAGGAATGAAGCTTTTTTAAATGGATAATTCAAACACGTATTTAAGGCAGTGTTCATTAATGGGTTCAAAAAGAGTTTCTGCGCCTGCTTTGCCTGTAATATTTGCTACGGTCATTCAGGATGTGTTTGTGCAGAATATATCAGTTCTGAAGGGCGGCAATTGTCTACAATTCATTTTGATCCACGATTGGAAATCACTGGAACCAATCCATGTTCCGTGTGGCACCTGTGGTGGAGAGCCCAACAGTAAACAGCCATTTGCAGAATTAATATTGATTTGATTTGGTGCTCACACAGTTGTATGTCTGTATTAGCACTCACAGTGTCAAGGATTCTTCATGCATCAGTGTAGAATCCTGTAATATAATGTAATATAAATATCTATAAATATGTCTCTTAGCCATGGCCAAAGGGATACGGCCCAAATCCTGCTGCTCAGGGGTGCCAAATACTTGCCAGACAAGAATGGGGTAACACCACTTGACCTTTGTGTGCAGGTGAGTGATATATACCCTCTACATTGACACTGGTAAAGATATTTGCACAATCCTCAGATTTGTCTTCCCCTCTCAAGGGTGGTTATGGGGAAACATGTGAGATTCTCATTCAGCATCATGGAAGGCTGTTCCAGACTCTCATTCAAATGACACAAAATGATGACATAAAGGAGAACATGGTGAGAGGTTTTCTTTGCATCTTTTTCCAATTGATATATACAGTAAGGTCAGTCATTTTTAAACATTGAGATTGTTTAAGAACATGCAAGAATTCATGTTGTTTGTTCCCCTTAAAATTGGCAAGTGCTTTGAGCCACCACTAAAGGACATACTTTACACATGCATTTGTGGACAAGCTGAGAGATACAGTGTGAGTGCATCTCTCTCTCTCTCTCTCTACATGGTTCAGCTCAGGCAGGTTCTTGAGCATGTTTCCCAGCAGTCTGACTCTCATTATCAGAGGATCCTCACCAGCCTGGCTGAGGTGGCCACAACTAATGGTCACAAATTGCTCAGGTAGGGGTCACCTTTTCCATAACCTTTCCCTCAGGTACAGATTAAAACTTTCAAAGACTGCATAATTGCTGTCTCTCTTTTAGTTTGTCTAGTAATTACGAGGCCCAGATGAAGAGCCTGCTGCGAATTGTGCGGATCTTCTGCCATGTGTTTCGGCTCGGCCCGTCTTCCCCTAACAATGGGAACGACATGGGGTACAATGGGAACAAAACCCCACGCAGTCAGGTCTTCAAGGTGAGCATGTGCCACATTGTTATCTTTACTACAACAGGAGCTATTAACATGAATTCTCCTATTGACTGTCAGATGTGCAGGGGGGTGATCTTCTCTGAAGAGGGTGCTAGCTTTCTTAAATTCTCAAGTGTAGACCTTCACACTTTCGTTTGACAGCACACTTGAATCTCCCCGAGCTTTGTTTCCTTTGGCTGTGATAATACATTCTTAGGTTAGATTGATAACAATTAGTTAACCCAAATAAATGAAATGCATATCTGGGGATTGTCTTGCTTTGGAGAATTTATTGTGTACTTCCCGTGGAAGGATTTGCAAGGTTGTCAGTATTCATACTGATCCATTTGTTGTTTGTTTGTTTATGTTTAAGTTCAGCAGATATAGATAATTTAAAATGAGTGTAACTTGTAATGATTTAACTTATAATGGCCAAAATATATAAAAGGAAAATACAAAGCAAACACAAAGCAAGCTTCTGCCAAACTAAGGAGATGGAGGCTAGACTTGTGGGGTTCTTCTGAGGTAGTATATTTTAGGAATAGATTTTTCTAGCTGGACTGGATTCACAGTGCTTTTAGTGACAGCACTGACTTGATAGGCCTTTTTTGTTAAACACTTTTATGGCAGATGAGGCACCATCCTTGAATTAAGTTGTAGCATAAAAAGGTTCAAAGCTATGTTTAGGTTTGCATGTCAAAACTAAATGACCTCCTCTTCCTTTCTGGCAGTTTGGTAAGGGATTAAATTTAGATGTGAGAGATATGGATCTGCCCTGCTTCTCATATGCCAGTGCTGTTGTTCAGCCTCTGGAGCTGCTGTGGCACTCTCTGGATGAGTGGCTGGTGCTCATCTCTACAGAGCTGGATAGGCAGTGTGGAGATGCAACCTCTTCATCTCCAGGAAGTGACATTGCCTCACTCCTTCTGAAGCAACGAGAGGCTGACCCCTCGGTTTCCACGGAAACTCCTACCATGCTGCCCCCCTCACTGGACCCTGAGGTCGTCATGAAGACCCCAGAGGCTTATGTGGATGGCCAGGATGTCATCTCCATGACAGCCAATCGTTTGAGCGCTGTAATCCAGGCCTTCTACATGTGCTGCTCGTGTCAGATGCCACAGTGGTGAGTGTATACACGTACCCAGACCTTAGATTTAATTCCTCAGAGTCACTGGCTTAAAGACTAACGTTTTCTGCCTCTACCTTGATCCTAATGTATTATTAATAATAATAATTGATAATTAGGGATTAGGGAGAGAAATCTTACACTCAAAACCAGTGCATTAGATTTCCTATAATTGTATTTATCCACAAGTCCTAAATCACACTAAAACATCTATAAAGTCCAAAGTAAAACACATTGTACATATTATTATATACATGTATACAACACAAGCCTTAATAAGTATAGGCTATTTCCAACTGTGTTTGGTATAACAGTCCTCCAGTGACACCACTTTAGGTCACAGACACTATAGAGTGGACTAAAGTGTGATCTTGTGTATTAAAGGATGGCTGATTATATTGGGCAATATGATAAACATTTTGATCAATTAAAGGAGCCTTCTATTGACAGACTTCATACACTTGTCTCAGCAGAACTGGAGAAATTTTCTGTATTAATTACATTACATTCCTGTCAATAATCATAATGTCTTAAAATGACGACAAATTCTGTTCTAAATAAAATAAATTAAATGCTGTTATAAACATTGTGTAGCCATATCATTTTGTGTTAAGACCACTATTTCTTATCTCCAACAAAATCAGTCTCAGCTAAATTGATTGGGATACAATTAATGTAATACACAGTACGTTTTTCCGAGCACATTGCGGATATCATCAGTATGTAATATAAAAAGCCAGCTGCAGCCATCGGGTGTAAACATTGCTAACCCCTGATGACCTATTTGTGAATCTCTAATACTCTAATATACTCAGCAGCAAGAAACAATTTAGAGATGCAGTATCTGTATCCCTTCTCGCATTTTACTCTCACCTCATACATGTGTTCATCTTACAGACATTCAGCTTAAAAACAAAGTGCTATTATTACTGTGGATCTTGTAGCAAGTAACTTAAATTACGAGTACCTTTAGTGTACCAGTAACTCAAATTACACATACTACCTCAACTGTTAATACAGTGGAAACAAAGTTGAGTTAAAAGTTGAGTTTTCTTAGGCACACTTTAAAGATGTGCACATACCACGTGGATGGCATTAACTTTAACTTTTTGTGGCCAGTAAAATACAATATCAATTGGGTCAGTACAATCAGAAGAACAAGCTTGAGTAAAATAATAAGAATGAGAGATTTCCTCCACTGTTATATATGTTCTTGTAAATAGCACATCTGTTTTATCAGAGCTTCCCTTTGTTTAAATATAATTTCAATAAATTAGCAAATAATTATGTCTTCACTTCTGCCGCCACAAGTTGCCCTTGAAGCTTTAATGGCATGCAATGAAAACTTAAAGCAGATGTTTAAATAGCATTAAATTGCTGATTTTTTTATTGGCAGATTCTCATGTGATTTCTTCCTTTTCATGTAGTGTTTTTTTTTTTTTAATCTCATTTATTTTTATGCACTTTTCATTGGAGGCTGGATTGATGAATTTTCTCCCCTTAAAAATGATATTTAAATAATTCAGCTTATTGTGTTTGCTGAGGAATCACTGGGTGCAATGAGACTGTGCTGTATATCTGAGTAATTACCTCTACAGGCTTTAGATAAGTTCTTTTTCTTAGTTTTCCGCATCTCTAATGCCTTCCATTATGAGAATCTTTTCTTGGTTTGTCGTTCTTTCCTTGCCTAGCATGACGTCCCCTCGGTTCATTGAGTTCGTTTGCAAACATGACGAAGTGCTCAAGTGTTTTGTAACCAGGTAAGTGAGATGTGATTTTTCTCTAACTCTGAAGTCTCCATGTCTGATTCATCAGCCTTTCCAAGTCAAATTGTCAAGATTTCATCATTTCATCTCCTGTTGTCTCATTTTCTTCCTACAGGAATCCCAAGATCATCTTTAACCACTTCCATTTCCTGCTGGAGTGTCCTGAGCTCATGTCTCGCTTCATGCACATCATCAAAGGCCAGGTATGCTTGGTGATGGACAGGTTAAACCTGCACTCTGAGTAGCCTCCTATGTAACTCTTCATCTCATTTCACTGAAGTGACTTTCTGTGCAGCAGCACTCTTGGGGCTTGTGCTGAAGTGACTTTCAAACACCTGTCTCTCTCTACCAGGATCATTTAACTGTGTTATTATGCTACAGATAACACTTGTCTTAAGTCCCGTTTTATAGCTTTGTGAGTTTTAAGTGCTGCTTCACTGTGTAGTGTTCGCTGAGGTTTCAGTATTCATATTTGAGCGCTAGCACTCTGAGCCTCGTTACCTCCAGATTATAGTCCACTGGGGAATATGGTGTCGTTTTAATTACAGATTTGAACCTGGCGAATACGATTTCATCTCCTGATTTTCCTCTTCGTGCACTCCTGGTGCCCCTGGGGGAAACTGTTCCGTTCAGTCGGATTAATTTCTACCACTCGCAGACTTCTCCCACTTTGCATCAAGAACAAAGCCTTTCAAATATTATGCAAATGGATCGCAGTCCCCCCCACAACCCTGTAGCTGAAGCGTTTCTTTTCCCCATCATCTTGCCTTTACTCAGGCAGCTTCTGTGGTTTATAGTGTAACGAGTGGGTGATTAATAGACCAGGCAACTCCTCGAAGGCCCAGGTAGAAGGCTTCAGAGTCTAATCGATGTGAAGAAGTTTTAATTACCTTTTTCTCACCTCCTCCACAGCCCTTTAAGGACAGATGCGAGTGGTTCTATGAACATCTCCTGGCAGGACAGCCTGACTCAGATATGGTCCATCGGCCGGTCAATGAGAATGACATCCTACTGATTCATAGAGGTACCAGAATTTATACCCTTTGCATTTGAAGGCTGCTGCCTCTTAGTACTACCCATTTACATACTCGCTCTCTAGAGCTCAAGGGCTTTAATCCATCCCTCTTTGTCATCCTCTTTCTCAGACTCAATATTTCGCAGCAGCTGTGAGGTCGTGTCCAAGTCCACCAATGAGAAGCTCAAGCAGGGCATTGCTGTGCGCTTCCATGGTGAAGAGGGAATGGTCAGTAAGAAATGTATATCGCTTCCACCTTTGTTTTGTTTGTCAGCTTTTTTTCAGCTCTTCTGCACTTCATTGTGCATCAAAATGCTTTCACCATCAGCACGATCAGAGCCTGCTGTTCATGCTGTGATGCGGTTTTCAGAAACAGATCTTCTGCTGGTGACATTGGCAGATGGTGCTCATACTGTCCTCTCTGTCTCAGGGTCAGGGGGTGGTTAGAGAGTGGTTTGACATTCTCTCTAATGAGATCATCAATCCAGACTACGCTCTGTTCACACAATCAGCAGATGGTAAGTAATGTTCTAACCATACTGTGTAGTATGCTGACTGTTTATATAGACTGCTCTTTATTATGAGGGTGCTACAGTATGTTCATATATAATTTTATATTCTGAGTGTATTGAATAATATATAATATGATATATAGTACATTGTCTATTTTTGAATACTTGTACAGTATTGAACCTGTGAAAATCAAGTACGTTGTATTTGAATATTGCTTGAGATTATTGTACAATACTGAACACAGCATCTTTTTTATTTACTTATTATTGTTATTATTTAACATTTGGCACTACTATTGTCTTACAGTGCTCTTAAAGTGATACATGTAGTCAATACTGTATATTAAGAAATTGTCTTCCCATAACATGATGTTTTGGCCATATTGCCCACCTTTTTTTGTGCCTTTCCTTCTTTCTTGTTGCTTTGAGAACTCTGCCAGTCTTGTTGCTATGACTTTGACGTGTATTTATAGGGTCACTGATGATTATGTCCTAGTGACTTTGAGCCTTTGTGTCTTTCTCTCTCTGTAGAAGTAATAGATAATGACATATAATGGGGAATAAGTGCTAGAGATCAAAGCCTTCTCCTGTGATTGTTCTGGAACACACCACTGTATGATTTAAGTCCTTTGTTCTTATTCATTAGAACACATTTCTGTGTGTGTGTGTGTGTGTGTGTCCATCCTTTTACAGGCACTACATTTCAACCCAACAGTAATTCCTCTGTCAACCCAGACCATCTGAACTATTTCCGATTTGCTGGTCAAATCCTTGGCCTGGCTCTGTACCACCGTCAGTTGGTCAACATCTACTTCACTCGCTCCTTCTATAAGCACATATTGGGTAAAATAAAGGCACCCAGATACACTTTAACACACATTAATATTAGGGATTACCGATATATGAGTATATCAGATATATCAGGTATCAGATATATTAGCCGATCTGATGTACATATCTGCTGCTGTTGCTGATACATTTAACTGCCAATTTTGCAAGTTTTCCACCTACAAACAATTTTATTTTAGATACACTTCAACTGTGATAACTAATTTGCATTTTATTGGATGAAATAGGTATTTGATCACCTACCAACCAGCAAGAATTCTGGCTCTCCCAGACCTGTTAGTTTTTCTTTATAAAAGCCTGATAGAAGGATGAATTGGCCCATGTATCGCAAGATTTTGGCCAACAACCTCCTCCCTCGGTAAGAACATTGAAGATGGGGTGTGGCTGAGTGTTCCAGCATGACAATGACCTGAAACAGAGAGCCAGGGCAACTAAGGAGTGGCTCCATGATGAGCATTTCAAGGTCCTTGAGTGGCCTAGCCAGTCTCCAGACCTGAACCCAATCAAAAGTCTTTGGAGGCAACTCAATGTTGAACAGTGACGGCCCTGAAAGGTCTGGAGAAGATCTGTATGGAAGAGTGGGCCAAAATCCCTGCTGCATTATATGCAAACTTGGTCAAGAACTACAGGAAATGTCTCACCTCTGTAATCGCAAACAAAAGTTTCTGTACTAAATATTAAATTCTGTTTTTCTGTTGTTTTTAATACTTAAGTTAATTATTTAAAAATTATACAGTGTGAATTCATGGATTTTTTTTCCCCAATTCTGTCAGTTGAAGTGTACCTACGATGAAAAATTACAGACCCCTCCAAATTGGCATTGTATCAAACTTATTTTCCCAACTGTATATATGTACCAGGACTAGTCTAATGAAGCTTGCACGAAATATGAGTACATTCAATTTGTCATCAAATACTGATTCAATATTTTAGCCGAATATAAACATCTCTCTGATGCTTCCAGCCTTTCAACCGTTGATCTTCCCATACCCGTCCTATTCTGATATCCTGAAATGGAAATCAAATGCTTATTTGCTGATGCTTTATATGTGTAAATCTTTGCAGGCATCCCTGTGAATTACCAGGATGTGTCCTCCATTGATCCAGAGTATGCCAAGAACCTGCAGTGGATACTGGACAATGATATCAGTGACCTGGGCCTGGAGCTCACCTTTTCTGTGGAGACAGATGTCTTTGGAGCCATGGAAGAGGTTGCCCTAAAGCCAGGTGGAACCGGCATTCAGGTCACCCAGGAAAACAAGGTGAAACTATAAACAGAGATGCTTCAGTTACTTTTCCAACCTCAGTAAGCAATAAAATGAAAAACGTAGGCAGTTCATGAATCGACATCCCACTGTTTGTCCATATCATATTTGAATTGGCTGTTATTCGGTAATGTGAATGTATTTGCATACACAGCATTTATGTATGACATTAGAGCGTGCACAGTAGCTGAGTTAGCAGAAACATTTCAATGTGAAGGTTGACTTAGTATTCCCACTGAGGGAAAATGTCAGCGTTCAATTGTGTAAAGCTGTAATTGACCAAACAGATCAATAGAGGGCAGTGTTATCTAGATGATGTTGAGAACATACTGTTCTGGAAAAGTGACGACTGTCTGGCTTCGTTTCTCTCTCTCTCTCTCTCTCTCTCTCTCTCTCTCTCTCTCTCTCTCTCTCTCCTCTCTCAGGCAGAGTACGTGCAGCTGGTAACAGAGTTGAGGATGACTCGAGCAATTCAGCCTCAGATCAATGCTTTCCTGCAGGGCTTCCACACCTTCATCCCTCCCTCGCTCATCCAGCTCTTTGATGAGTATGAGCTGGTCAGTAGCTTTCTTGTTCCTCTGATGGTGCTCTGTCCTCCTCATTTATTTCCTGTTTGCTCTTCATCTAGCTCAATTCCACACTGTTTATCCCATTTCTTACTCTTTGTTATGTGCTCTTTCTCTCTCATCTACTCTTTCTCTGTCTCGCTAGTTTCTCTATACCATTCTCACACTAATGAGTCTGATTTTCATTTTGTTTAATATCACAACAAAGCACTTTTACAGGGCATGAAATCTTCTATGAGCATGCCAGTGACAAGAATGACAGAGTATCTTTCTCACAGTGTGTGAAAGAAACCTTGAGTGCAACCAGCAGTCATTCTCCTATGGCTTTGACTACAGAGAGAATCAAAGCCCAGTATTGTGACATTCAAATATTCACGCTGGAAGCAGCTGGATTTATTACATCAGTCAGTCAAAACTGAGAAGAATAACCTAGGAAAATGGAAAATACAGTTTAAATATTAGGAGATGTGCACTGGGGCTTACTGGTTTATATTGTGCTGTATATTGTAACTGTGTGTATGTGTGTATATATGTATGTGTGTATATATGTATGTGTGTATCTGTGCCCTTTGTCACTATTGCAGATCTACAACCTTATGATCATGACACTGGGGTATGGATAAGAAAAATGAGATCTGTATTAGTCATGAATCTAGACAGGAAATTGTATATAAAAATAAATAAAAATAACAGAGGGTTTAGTGTGGTTAGAACTTCAGTGGCATGATGCATGAAGCCAGTGAGCAGTGGGGCATATGCTGCGGTTCAGGACTAGGGATACATATGGTTAGATGATTACACAAGCAGGATTGCTGTGTCTAATACAGAGTTATTGGTGGCTGGTTCATGACATTCATCCATTGGTGACAGAGGGAGAAGAGACAAGAAAAAGGGAAAGCATTGCATGTTGCATCTGTTGGGAGCACTTAGGCCAACATACACTCGTTATGTTCAGCCACTCCAGAAGACATAGAATAATTAAAAGTGATATGCATAATGATTATGGCTTAAGTAAAAGGGAGTTCTGAAGGCCAGCTCAGGTCTACGGGCTTTGTGAGATATTAGCATCTCCAACATCCAACAGTATGAGTCAGTGCATGCATATAAAGGCATATAAAGGCAACCGTCTAACATCACTCATCCACCTCACAGCTTTAATTAGGGTGGGTAATATCTTTTCTGAGCTTACTGTGGATATCAGCAATAACTTTCAAACACACATCAACTTCAAGCTTTATTAAAAATACATTTAACAAGGGCACAGTAACTGTCTAAGGTTTCCCTTATTGTCGGGAGATCTGAGTATGAATCCTCATAATGTTGGGAGTTTATAAGAGCTTAATTGGATCAATTTAATTGGATGTCGTGACATGCAGTCAAACATTGAATAAAAAAATCTTTGTATTCATAGATTTCTTTTAAATATGACTCTACTGTTCTGGTGCTTTGTGTCCAACAAGGCCTTTCCTTGACTGCATACTCCAGACACAAACATTTACAGTTAATGAATTCCTGACATGAGTCACTAGCCAGTGTTGGTCAAAGGAACTGTGATATTTTTTTATATAAAAAAAATGGTTTTCTTTTCCAAAAGTGTCTGTGTTGTCTGTCCCAACTTATTAGAAATGACATCATAATTCAATAATACATTTTACTTAATGATTCAAATATGTGCATTATTATGTGCCATCAGACTTTAAGGACTGTGATATTGTTTTAGCATGTTGCAAATCCTTTGGAAAAATTACAGAGACAAAATCTCATCTGTAAAAGACCACATTTACAATAGAAGAAAAACAAAATTTTTCAATAAAATATCATCTAAAATCATTTGGATGGAATAAATAGAAATGCAAAGTTAGGACAGCTTATGCCCTAATAGTTGGTGTTTCCTTTTTTGTGTAAAATAATGTCAGATGTTATGAATGTTGCCAGGGTGATCCCACTCACTTCAACAATCAAGAGCAAACCAAACTAATGTCCGAGGTTTAAATAAGAAAGAGGACCTTGGAGAAGGCTAACAATGGTCTAGTCATTTGCAGCTTGTGTTGTACCCGATTCTAAGTAGGAAGGCCGTTTCAAAGCAGAGAAAGAAAAAAGCCCTTCTACCTGCCCTTTTTATCTCTATGCTAATTGCTAAAGCCTGCACCCTTTGATTGAATCCTGAGTGCAGGATTATGATGAGTGTGATAAGAATGATTAGGTAGCCAATGGAAGGTAATGAAGTGGAATTAATGTGTTCAAACTTTATAGAGCTTCTTTGGGAATGCTGTTTTCATTATTGGGAATGCTGATGAATGTTTGAATACATTTGGATACAGGAGAACATCTGCCTCTTATGAGAGGTAAAAACAGAAGTGCTCTCTCTCTCTCACACACTCTCACACACACACACACACACACACACACACACACACACTGGGGCTCAGTCAGGCGTCAGACTTCACCTTGAGGGCTCTTCCGCTCATTCCATTTCATGCCTCTATTTCTGTGTATGTTCCAGAACGCAGGTGCGCTTTTTCCTCATTCTTTTAGTCCCTTTATTATCTCTCTCTCTTTCTCTCTCTTTCTCTCTCTCTCTCATATCCCCTGCTCTGGCCCAGATCGATGCTCTCCCAGGGCCATTACCGCACGGCGGGCCTCCTGTGCACATATATGTGTGGGCCTGTTCTCGCGGTCACACAGCTTCAGTGAGCCCACAGACAGGCCCCAGAGGAGCTAAATAATGAGGGCCTGTTCCAAAGCGCTTTTAGTCCCATGCACTCTGTGTCTTTATTATCTGTCCCTTACTCGTCTAATCAAGACACCGAGCAATGAGTGAAACCCTTCACGGCAATTCCATGTTCAGTGATTAAAGGTGGTTTTCACAGCTCTTCTTCATCCTGTACTTTGCACTCGTATCCTTTATGAAGGAGTTCACGGGAAATGTCGAACACTTTGGGAGCAAAACCGTGGCTGTGTTATGAGTCAGCCTGAGCTGGATGAGTTATTGATTAGATCTGCTGTTATGAGCTGCGTAGCTCTGTGCTGTTCTCCTGGTTTTAAGTGTGTGTGTGTGTGTGTGTGTGTGTGTGTGCAGGAGCTGCTGCTGTCTGGCATGCCAGAGATTGATGTGATGGACTGGAAAAGAAACACAGAATACACCAGTGGCTATGATATGGAGGAGCCAGTCATCCAGGTTAGCAGCTACTCTGCCACATTATGCTCACTGACTTGAATTAATGAGCCATCTCTAATGATTTTGAAGAGAGAATGTGTTTTGGCAAATCTTGGCATAAAAATATGCTCAGACCTGCATGTACATCTGCATGAATCTAATTAGTACTTTATGGATACATGAAGTTAGGTTTTTGAATGTACGCTGTGAGCAAAATGGGTTCTGGGCAGTCTGGGGAAAAATGGTACAACAGTGGAAGCCTTGGTTCAATACAGAGTTTTTTTAAAGGTTCTATAAAGAACCAACTAAAAACCTTTTTGTTTTTACCAAACAAATCTTGAAAAACTCTTTACCCAAGTATAGAACTATTTAAAAAAGTAATAGAGTATTTGAACAGAGTAAACTCTGCATTATTTTTTATAAACTACAAATCTTACTACTTTGTAGTTTGTTTTACTACTTTCTTGTTAAATCAAGAAATTCGTCCCTTTGTATCTAGCCACAACTAGCCAATTCCAAACCTGGCTAGTGAGCAGCCAATTTGAAAATTTAGTACTACTGCTACCGTACCACCAATTCAATTGTTGATAAAAAGATTATTCCCTCTATTATATTGCGGTTGGCAACAGCCATCTGAATACTGAGGCTGTTAATGGTTGCCGTGGCAACATACAAAGCAGAAAAACTTATTTTTGGCTTCTGTTTTTTTTTTTTTTTGTTTGTTTGTTTGTTTATAAATCTACAAACATTTTCACGTACAGTATGTCTTGTAGCATTTTGTTAAAGCAAGTCATTTGTCCAATAGCCACTTTATGCTGATAAATTACACTCTCACTGCTATAAACCTGGCTAATGTGTCCCAAGTGATTAAAAAAATCAGTCTTGCTGCATCTGTAACTGCCTTAATTGATGATGAAATAAGAGATTTTCCCCACTAGTATGTAGCATTGAGCAGTGACCTCCCAAATAATGACACTCCTACTGGTTTCCACTGGTTCCTCCTCATCAATATGTGTCCCCACCGGTCGCTGAGCTGTGTTTAAACCCTGAACACACAAACTGAATTCTGAATGAAAGGTGGTAAAAGCATTATGCTGTTCATGGAATAATCTATGAGAGCTGTTGCTTCGAAATACAAGCCTGCCAATTACAAACCACTTGGGAAAATATGTGAAATTTACAACTTGAAAAGTCCAGATTGGTTCACATTCAGCTCGTGTAGTTATGAACTATTATGTTTGCTATAAATTGCAAATGCACTGTGAGAGATTATATTGCTTTGTTTGAGGGCTAATTTGCTAGCACTGTGATCTGAGGATCGCTGGGTTGATTCCTGGAATATGATGTTTGCCAGCAGCAGCTGGAGTCAGAGAGTGCACAACTGGCTGTGCTCTTTCCGGCTGGGGGATGTGATAGCGGGAGAGGTGTAACATTGATGATTCTCAAAATTTGGAACATTCATTGTTCAGATTTGCTACTCTTAATAGGAGACCAGTTGATATTAAGGGTGGATTTGTCAAGGTTTTATATTGAACCACTCCCTCTGCTGAACAACCCTTGAGAATTCCCTTAAGACTAGTTTTAGATTATAGAGACAGATTCTACATACCATGCATTATTTGTCTGGAAAGTTATGCTTACTCATTTTACAGTGGTTTTGGGAAGTCGTAGAGAGTCTCACTCAAGAAGAGAGGGTCCTTCTCTTACAGTTTGTCACTGGAAGGTGAGAATACACATTTTTATGTTTATGAATGTTCATATGTAATTATCACCTGCAATATAAATTAGTTTTGACACAACCTGCTCAATTCTGATAACTCCTGTTCATTCCTCGAACCATTGAGCCTTATTATTCTGTATTAATAACAAATTAATTGATAGCCACATTGAATAATGTGTGTGTGTGTGTGTTTAGAATTCAAGGGGTTAAACACATCACTCGGTTTTGTTGCTCACCTCATATTTCTCTGCTTTCTCTTCTCTTGTCCTAGCTCTCGCGTTCCACATGGTGGATTTGCCTTCCTTATGGGAGGCAGTGGCTTACAAAAGTTTACCATCGCTGCTGTGCCCTACACATCCAACTTATTGCCTACCTCTAGTACCTGGTGAGAGACAAAGACCCACGCAGTTCATTTATATGCTGGCATCGGGGTTTTAGCTTCTAGGAGCAGCAGAGGGCAGTGTGGCTCTTTAAGAACTTACTACTCAGGCCATGTAACTGAACAACAGTGACCCCATAGCATGATAAAGAATATCAGAGACATGATCACATAGACTGGCAAAAAAAAGAGGCATGACACCCGGTTGCTTATGAGGGCAGTTTTTGTGTCAGGGTGGGAGACGAGCATATGCAGCTCTGTTTGACTTTCTTGCTCAATCCACAGTCCAATCCTTCTGACCCGTCTGTCCATCTCTGTCTCTCTGGCTTTTGCAGTATCAACATGCTGAAACTCCCTGAATACCCCAGCAAGGACGTCCTACGCGACCGACTGCTTGTTGCACTGCATTGTGGGAGTTATGGCTACACTATGGCATGATGCTGGCCGATCTGTGTTTTCTGCTGTGATACCTGCACCGTAAACACACACACAGAGACACACAGAGCCATATGCGTGATGTGTGTATACATACCTTCAGGGATATCCTCACACTCCGAATCTTTCTTCCAAAACGCCTTTGACTATATGGCATTATTTTAGATACATTAATCATATGAGCCAGGCCAAATATAAAATGATGAATCCATACTTAAAGCGTAGAAACTTGCGTGCCAGTGACCCCAATCTTTACTGCCAGTGTTACGTGTCAAAGGTTGCTTTAAATTGTATTAAGGGTTAAATGTTTTATTTAAACATGCTGTTTACTTTACATTCTGTGTTATACACCTATAAGGCGTAATTTACAGTGTGAAAACTTTGAATTATGGATATAGGAAAACTCTAAACATGGCTGGATATATTGTATAAGGCGTAATTTACGCGCTGATGTATTACAGTGTGAAAACTTTGAATTATGGATATAGGAAAACTCTAAACATGGCTGGATATATTGTAGATCAAAGGATTTGTCAGGCAGGATGACAGTGCTGATGTCCCGTATGCACATGTATCCTCTTTCTCAGTGCACTGGTAGAAAGTCATGCTTGAAAAGTATGATTTAGAACCCCCTATATGTGTTATGTCTTCTGTGCCGTAGTCTTTGTACTGTCATTTTTGTATTGTTGTCTTCAAAAATTCAAAAATCCTTTAATGTGTAGTTCCCCCCCCCATAATTACAATGTGAGAAAGCAGATTGGACCATTGGTGCCAAAAATTCCACATGCCTGCATATTGTTTGTTTTATAAAAGGGACAATGTCATATCATTTTATGAATGTAGGAATAGTGTCCTGTGTAGGACATATCGCTTAACTTGTATGTAAATGTGGACATGGGTTATATATTTCTTAAAACTGATCACTTTAATTTGGTTGTATTTTGCTGTTTTGTCATTTGTAAACAGACTAGCTTGTATACATAATCTTTCAGGACCTGGTTTCAAATATTGAAGGATGTATTTTACTATATACAGTTTCCGTTTCTGTTCATTTTCTGTGTGAGTGTATGAACATTTCAGAAAATTATACTCAGTATAATACACACACACACACACACACAGGGCTGTTCATAAGGCAGCATGCACTAAACTGGATTTGAGCTGCCGACAGCCAAACCCTTCATGCGCAGCAAGCCAGCACTGGCGGATGGTGTACTTGGCTTGTTGTGTGCTGATGGAATCAATCATCACAAAGCTAGAGTAGCTCATTGCTACCAGATATGCGATGCTGGCTGTAATGTTCTGTTTAAAGTCAGGGTTGTGAGTGTTATGGCCAGATATTACCTCCCGAAACAGCTGTTGTTTCTGCGTCTGCCAAAAATGTAAAAATATAATTGATCAGTTAATGAATAAAGAGTATATTAAAATGAATTTATTTTTATAAATTATCAATGACTGCTTGGGCAGATTTTATCTCCCAGAGCCAGCTGATGATTCTTCCTCTGCCAAAAAAAATTACCAATAAATGCAAAGAGTTAAATATCAAATTTGCTGATATTTAGAAATCTGCTTTGAGAATATATGAAATGTGCCTTCTTTCTATGGCCAGATATTACCTCTCAAAGCCAGTGGTGGGTGAGATGATATCACAAAATTTAAAAATATTTTCTTGATTCACCATATATTTATTTTTTTTTATTCGGACAAAATATTTTAGTAGCAGGAAATTCCTAAATACTATCTCATATAATGATCTTAATTATTAATATGCTGAACTTCATCCCATTAAACATGACTAATTGTACATTATCTGATGAAACATGCAGTTGGTCTGTTTTCTTTAAGCACTGAGGATATATAAAACATAGAAGTATGTTTTATATCAGGATACTAAAATATATTCCGATACAGTAAAATAGTCGTATTGGCCACCCTTAGTTTCTGTGTCTGTCAAAAACATACAAATGGAATAAATCAATCAATAAAAAAAATTCTAATTGATTTATATTTATTATTTGAGTCTGAAAATATGATGATATAAAATGAACATTCTTTCTCCAAGTTTATAAAACAAATTTCACTTTGATTTTCAGAAAAAAAATGCTTTATTTTAATGCCCCTCTATGTTTAGCAATTTGGTGTAACTACGGTGTTTATGGGGAAAATTAAGCTGAATGTAACATATGTAGATGAATGTCTACAGTCAAACTACAGTGGATCTCATATGTTATTTAAAATTATAAATCCCGAAACTTTCTTGTGAGTTTAAAATAAAGAAGCAAATGTGGCGAGAGGTGGATAAGGAGTAAGTTTCCAGTGCCATGCAAATGCCATATCCTTTATTAGGTTTTGTACACCACTGCAATATTGTGTTCTGGCTCTCAGTATTGAGGAAGCACTTTTCTTGATATTACCTGCTCACTATGGCAACGCTATTGAAATTACAGCTGGCTCTCCATGGCAACACGGCATCCAAAACCTATTCAGCATGGAGCTGGCCCTGGGCTGGGGGAGCCTTGTGAGCTCAACATATGTCATGATGACAGCCAAGAAACAGAAACAGAAAGGAAAGGGACAATGGACACGACAAGGAGAGTGATAGAAAGAGATCAGTGAACATGGAGAGAGAGAGAGTGAGGGCATGTATGTGTGGGGGTGTGCAAGTGTGCTGGGGTGGATACTGGGAGCATATCAGTTGGTTGTATGATGTGTGTGTGTGTGTGTGTGTCATTGTGGCTTGGTGGGGCTTTCTGCTCTATCCCCACCACACCCACACAGGCGGATTTAACTCTTGCATCCAATTCCATTTCTATCTGTTCCAGTTCAACTGAAGTCCCAGCCCATGAAATCGGAAAGATTGGGGGTATCTCCTGGACCCCAAGCGCAATCATTCATCCACTCGTCCCTTTCTGAACAAGGATTGAGATATCTTGTTGCTCCCTCTGTTGTCTCCATCTGTGTAATAATCAAGCATGTCTCCGTTGTCATAGGCACTAAAAGTCAGAACATATGCGCGCACACACACACACACACACACACACACACACACAGTTACTTTGTTTTCACCAAGCTAATATCCGTAACATCTGAAGAATTTATATTGGCCACTGCCCTCTAGATTGCCATGAATGAGCTTTGACTCTTAATTTACCATCAGCTGGCTAAGAACTATGTGATTGGATTGCCAACCTGACAGACACAAACACACCTTTCTGTTCTACCTCATGCAGTTATTATCTCTCTATCAGGAGGCCCTGATTGCTTCGTCTGTGTGTCTGAGAGAGAGAGATAATCACAAACTACATACATAGAATAGTTGAATGACATAGTCAAAGTCAAACTCTATTAGTCAGTCAGTCTCTCTCTCTCTCTCTCTCTCGCTCTCTCTCTCACACACACACACACACACACACTTATTCACTCACTCACTCACTCACTCACTCACACACACAGACACCCACCCACACAGTCACTCACTCCTTCCCTCCTTCACTCACAGTTTAACTCTTAAAATCGGAGAGACGCACTTTGCTTTTTACACTTTTACATGCTGTTTTCTAGGCTTCGTAAGCCAGGACCAGAGTAGCTTGCAGACATGATGCACATATAAATCTAAATAATATTTCAGCTATAAATACAATTTATTGGTGAATAAAATAAAAACAATGAAAACATTCCATAAAATTAGACTAGGGTCTTAAAAGTTGATGTGTGAAATGAAGTAACGTAACATTTTTTTTACACTGCTTAAACTGTTCATTTTAAGATCAAAGTCATGAGCATGCAGCTGATCTCAAATCAACTAGATCACTGTGATTTCAGTCAAGATGACCAGTATCTGCATTGTCTCTTGATAAGCCTGCATGACCACATGCATTTTACGCAACGTTCAAACGTGCCTCCAGTTAGTCAGACTGAATTTGATTGCTGTGTTTGAGAGAATAAGCCAATACATTTGATACACAAACCAGTTTCTTATCCATTCATCTGCTAAAACGATGGCTGCTGCCTTCCCAATTTTACATTCCTTCATGCATTTCTTCAGTGTTAGTGGAAGACTACAGCTTCGACAGACTATACTGACGACAAAACGTCAGATTCCATACTGCATGGGGAGGAGTTTTGGGTGTTGTACCTTGAAATGTTCAATCAATCAAAATCAAAGTTTGTTTATGTAGTGCTTTATACAGTGGAAGCATTGTCACAAAGCAGCTTTACAGAGATCGGGGTCCGAGCCTCTTTTGAGTAAACAGAAAGGCAACAGTGGCAAAGAAAAAATCCCTCTAAAGATCCTATCCTCCTCCACAAACAAATAAAGCAAAAGCATGACATGAAGAACAAAACAAATGGACAGAAAGAGTAAAATAATGAAGTATAGCTAAAATGAGAGTATGCTGTGAGTGTGTGTGAGTATGAGTGTAAGAGAAAATGAGTGAGCATTCATGTGAAAGGTCATTCAGGATAAAGAGTCATATGCATAACTATGTTTCTAGTGTGGTGGGAGTGAGCCAATGCAAGGATTTGAAGGAGGACAGCATCCCAGAAGGCAGCAGGGTAGTGGGGAGCCTGGTTGGGTACAAACAGAACAGAGAAAGGTTTGATGCATTTAAACTGCTATAAGGGTGCCTACACACTTGACCACACAAGGTGGTATACATATGTATGCAAAGCTTGTCCATCTAGAGCTGGGGTGTCAAACTGGGTCAGAAACGGGCCAGTGTGGCTGCAGGTTTTCATTGTAAACAAACAGCAGCATCTGATTCCACTCAAATAATCAATCAGGCAGTCTGATCACACGAGCTTCAGTTGGGAAGGTATGAAAACCTGCATCCACATTGGCCCATTTCTTACCCAGTTTGACTCCCTTGATCTAGAGGGTGTGTACATGACTGGAGCAGGGGCAATGCTAGTAAAACCATTTTCAGTATGTATTAAAACTGACATGACGTTATGTTCTGCAACACTAACCTGACAAACCAGAACACGAAGACATACTGTTGCAAGCTGCAGCACAACAACCAGGAAAAATACACGGCACTGATTAGCCTGGATCCGCTGTCTGCGCATCCTTGCTTCTAATGGTTGAGTGTCAGATTTCATCAAAGCAAAAGTTGAAATCATTTTAACTTTTTAATGCTTGATATGAAATTTTTTTCCCATGTGCATTTCTAGGCTGACTGAGTTGACGCTGTGTCCTAATTGGAATACATTACGGGATGGCCTTCCTCATGCTCTGTAAACCTCTAATGTGTAGGCACCCTAACGTGGTGCAAATGCATCTCAGACCACCTTCTGAAGTGGTGTGAGTGATTGGATTTGTATCTGTTTTAAATGTGCCTATGCTGCATTTACACTTGCATTTTTATGTGGCTCTGTGAGAGATGAAGTGAGCAGGTGTGATCAGGGTCTCAGTTTCCACTCAATGTTCTTAATTTTTCCAAAACTAATCAGCAGATCATATTAAGCTGTTTTTAAACCATGTTCCTCCCTCATTTGCTCTGGATTGGTTCTGATTTTTTTGTTCCTTTTCTGAACATTCTAAGGCCAACTGCAAATATTACTGTGCTCAGGATTGTCTGTTTGTCTAGTCGTTGTATTCTAGCCATAAAAAATATTAGTCAGGGTATGCTTGTGTTTTCTCCAAAGGAACAACATGCAGTTGTGGAGAGAAACTGCGCTGACTCAGACCAAGCTTTGTCTAGTTTTGTGGGCCTAGTTTCTTCCAGTTTTCTAGTGTCTGTTTTTTTATTGCACTATTCTGAATAAATAAAAATACAATACAATGGAGTTCAGCAGTTCTAGAAATACTCAAACCAGCGCATCTCTGGGTTTTTGTGGTTACCATGAGCATTATTGAAGCCACTGGCCAATATCGTCATGATTTCATGCACTGCAGCTCTGTGACACAATTGGCTGATTAGATAATTGCTTGAGGTAAATGTACAGGTGTTCCTATTAAGGTGCTCAGTAAGTGTATGTCATTTTGCTGTTCTGGGTGTGAGGTCAAATCAGACACAGACATCTAACTTACATGCATTATATCAAGCCCTGGAACAAATGGCCATTCCAGCGTCACAAAACTCAAGCAAGGATTGTGTTTCCTCATCAGCCAACAATATGTTAGAATTTTTGTCATCATACAGAAGAAACAAAAGTTCTGGTCATTCATTAGAGGAAATTCTTTGTAAATTGTAAGACCTAAAATGTCTTACAAGGGTGGGATGAATCACAAATCACATATCAGATTGTTTCGTGATTTTTACGTCATGGTTCCGATAATTTTTTGGATCAGCATAGAAAACATTTGACCAATTTTATCAATACTTTGAAAAAGAGTTAATGTGTTATAAGTTTTGCTTTGAACATGGTCTTAAATGAAACCAACAAGAAGTTAAGTGTAAAAAAAATGACGATTATGTTTTGTATTTACATAATTTTGGGTAATTTTTGGGTATATTTGTACCGAGTCCCATATAGTTTCCACATTCCTTTTGTGAGCAGTGCAGTGAGCAGTGAGAGTTCATTTATTGTTGCTCTGGGGTACATCTGTGTGGTTAGAGCAACAATGGATAATTTGTTGATGATTTAGCATGTCTATGTGAGGGGAATTTGTCACACTTTTCTGGTATTCCTACACCCTATGTTTTCTACAACAGGATGTAGCTTTCACATCTGTGGTGGAAAATACCCCTGTAGATTTTGGGATCCGCTCAGATTATTCACCAAAGACTGCTAAAATGCCAGGAAGTTGGAAGATTGGCTTCCGATTGTCTCCCTAAGAAAATAAGGTGACACTACTATAAATACGTGCTCATGCTCGACATATTGCCATGTTCATCCGTCTTCCTCATACAGTGCCTAAATACAGATTAGCTTTTGTCAGTGTTTGATACAGGGAAGACAAAATGTTCCCATACAAGAAATGTAGGCTAAATGACAGCTACGTATTAAACTCTTCCCTCTTGTTAACTGCATGCTTACATGCTGCATTCAAGTGACACAGTGCCTTTGCATTTTTACAATATATTTCTGGATCAAAAATGAGATAAATATTACTTCAAGTTATAAATTACATAACGGAAATGTGAAACCGTGGGTACAATAGCATTTTTAAAATTTTGGTATGGACTTGCCACTGAAGTATTTGGCTCTTGTGACATCTCTAGTACCGTACGTAACACACTTGGCTGTGGTGAAACTGGTTCAGTATTGCATGTCATTGTGTTGTGCATGCACTTCTTGCTGTGTATTATCTATGCTGAAATGTGTTGGCCTGGCTCCAGATAAATGACTCAAGGCCATGTCAGGATTTTTCTCTTCCTACCAGAGACAGGCATAGGATATTGAGACTTGGATAACAAGCAGCCGAAGGAAGGAAAGATAGAGGAAATGTTATTTTGTCTGTTCTGTAAGGATGGATGGTTTACATATTCATGTTATCTCTCAATAAAATGACTCCAGCATGCTTATCGTCCATTTTACATAAACATTCCCCAAAACAAGCATGCTATATTAGGCTACAGTAAAAGACAAACTCAAACTCCATGGTTCAAAGTGCAGGAGTTTCTGTTATATATGCAGCAAGTTTTGCTGCTGTGTATTCTGGATTCATCTTCATGTACAATGGAATCTGTTTTGTTTACATTTGGTAAAACAGCACCGCCAGTGAACAGGGGCTTGTTGTGTTGTTTACCTTAAGTTTCAGGATCATGTGAGTGCTCCACTGACCTGTAACAGGGAAACTACTGTTGCTACTCGGATTCAGCAGAAACTGGACCATGCTTGTGAGAACGCTGTGTCATGTGAATTATATTCATGTAAAATTCTGTTATATCACTTTACCAAATCAGTCCACATGCTTCTTCCACTTACACATTTTGCTTCTCTATCTCCCAGCTTGCAAAATGAATGTATAAAGCATGTCCTTTCAAGGTGGTTCAAAATGCAAATTCAAGATATAACAAGAAATAACATTAATCCATATATAATTATAACTAAATAACTATCCATATTTCTTTAGGACAACAACATAAAACCCCCATCTGAGCTTTATGAAGAGTAAACATACAGACCTGCAGCGTCACTGTAAGTGTATATAGAAATGGTTTTTAATGACATCATGGTGAGCTGTCACAACCATACTTCTTCTGTCTGCCTTAATTATTGCTGCAGCCAGCACAATTCTCACCGGGGAGGATAAATTGCTATTAAGCTTCACCTTGTCCCTGCAGTCCATTTGATCAAATTATGGGTGAAAGTCGGAAGGGCGTATGGGGATACTTTGGAGCTTGGTAAGCATTTCTAGTTTGACCAAACTCAAATTTACCAGGCATTGCTATCTTGACTAATACAAAGTGAAAGCTAGTTACCCTAAATAGGAATTATGCATATGGTTCCCACCTCTCAATTCATATCTTTATTAGGATCTGGACCAAATGTTCTTTTTACACACCAAGTTACAATCCTTTTTCTGCCTGAATTATTGGGTCTCTACTGAACAAAGCTCAATGGCACATCTTTGACCACTCAGCTCCTCGCCATTCATTGTCCTTAATCTCTATTTCAGGGTCAGTTCTCTCAACAGAGTCACGACTGACTAAAAAAACAAATACGTGGATCAGTAGGCCAGAAAATAAGGTACCAGATTGCCTTTTGGCTAGACTGATGCAGCATTTACAGTGGTTGGCAACACGAGCCAGCGTATCCCATTTGTATTGTGTTCTGCCCTTTGTAGTAATCTGGCAGCTGGCCTAACGTGGGTTGACTTACAAGGATGGCACAATTCAAATCATGAGGACAGTACAAAATTAGCCATGTGCAAAAACAATCCAGATGAAATGCAGTCTCTCTGGCAAAATTAGGCGATGACAATACAGTAATGAAGCGTTTTAATTCAGCTCTCCAAAGCAGAATTTCAGTAATCTAAATTGCTTGCTCTTTACATTGTTTTGAATGCATTAATGAATGTTATCAGGTGAGTAGGATCTGAGGGGCCACAGATGCAGACGTTCCTCTCACCTTCCCTGCTTGTGATGCCCTGTGGAGGCAGACTGCAGCGTTCACAGACGGTTACCGTGATTGGACAGCAGCCCTAACGTGCTCTGGCATCCTCGTTACAGGAGCTGCTTTCTCTCGTTAATTCACTCGCCCGCTCCTGCTCGCCGGCTGGCTGGGTGCTGGGGGCCAGACAGAGGGAACAGGGGAAAGAACGGTGCCAGATTGTATCGTTTGCAGCACCATTGAATATGCACCATCCGTCCTCTTGTATGAATTGCTTTTGACATGCTTTGTGAATGTTTGCCCAGACCATCTTCTGCTGCCATCCAGGAATTCACAGCGTCACACTGTTATTTAAACAAGGGTAACTTCACACACACACACACACACACACACACACACACACACACACACACACACACACACACACACACACACACACACACACACATGCACATTTTCCGTCTCTTTGCCTGATAAAAAACAACACATTTGAAGGGGAACAAAAAGCAATAACCAGTGCTTTTCACACAGTGGGCACGTTCCTCTTAGTTCATACATTGTTTTTCTTGCATTACTTTGATAGTGCAGGATTTGCTGACTGAAACTGCATGAGTTTATGTTATAAGAGGAGACTGACCCTTGATCAAGGGCGTAGGTTTGATTTCAGCATTGGTAGGGACACAACACCATCTTGATTGAATAGACAGAACCAACAAATGTGAAAGATGTGTGACCACTGCAAATGCAAAAACAAAAACAAGACTATTTGATTCTGGCAACCAAATGGTTTATTAAAATCTGTATTTGGACTGAATGCAATCATGTTATTAATAATAAATAAAATAATTTATTTTTGGAGGGTAATATTAAAACTTGTATGAGTAGGACAATCCACAATCAACAATCAAGAGTATTAAAAAATCTCTACTCAAAACTGTTCCGAAGGCAGCTCTGCCTCTGAGGCAGAACAAATGGAATTTGTTCAGAGAAGAAGCAATTAAAATAACCAGTAGGCAAAACTTTAGATAAGTGTATCTGCTTCTCAGAATTTTTTTTATGTGGATACATTGCATGAAAGGTAGACTGCAGTGTTAGTAGCTAAGTTAGCATTACTGACAGTTTATCTGCATAATATTACTTAGTTTACGTAATCAACAAGCAACTAAAGAAAATGTTGCCTTAGAAGTCTTAACAAATAACAAAAACTTTAATTCAATGCATCCATATGATGAGCAGATATATATTTCTTAAGCTCTGCCTGCTGTTTTTATTTTTAATTATTTACTATTTTCTGAACCAACTGCATTGAGCCAGAGCTGCCTTCAGAAACATTTTGAATAGTGATTTTGCACACAAGCAAGAGTTTATCCTGCTTTTATTTGAGTAACTGTCTCTTCTGTCAGAGAAGGCTTTCTACTATATTTTAGAAGCATTCATGTGAGAATTTGATTGCATTCAGTGACCAACCCTTAAGCCCTGAAGATGCACCTTTATCCTTATCAGCTAGCTCTATTTCTCTAGCCTCCTGATGAGTGTCCTGTAATGCATACAAATGTATTAATGACAACATTTCTATGGACTTTTATGGCACTGAAATGAAATCATAATTTGATATACCCACTTATTACCTACTCATGCTAGGAAATTCACTGCTAGCCTCTTCATTTTATTTACCTCTGTTTGCTTTGTATTAGAACTTCTGTTACAGCAGCGGATTTGTTGATATAGATTCAAGCCACTGCAATAATAAACATCCCATTCGACATCTTTTCTCCTTTATGTACTGCAGAAATTTTAGTAAACCTAACTGTTCAAAAGCTATTAACTCCAACTCCAACATAACCCACTATTGTTTGTAATACACCAAGTACTGCAAAATAGTGGCATAGAAGCCCCAGTAGTGTTTTTTGTGGTAATTGCAGAGCAACAGAAACACAGCAACACAAAAGTATAAAAGCACACACCAGGCCAAACCACTCCAACCCGCCATCCATCATTCCTCCCCTTTCATCTCACCATGTCTTCATTTTTTTTTTCTGCTTTTCCTTCTAAACTGTGCCCTTTCCTGCTTTTTCCTACCTGCTTAGAGCAAGAAATTTCAATTTCAGTTTCTTGCTCTGATCATGACAATTCAAATTCATGAATGCCTTTAATATGAGCAAATCTGCTCAGAAATATAGTAAACATCTCCTGTAAACAAGGAGAAAGGCAACTGGTTGAAATATGAATGGGAGTTCTTGTAACACTCAACATGCCTTCTGTTTATCTTGAATATAAACAAAAAGAGCCAGTCAGCTTGCTGATTACAGAGGAGGGTCAACCTGCTAATGGGGAAACCCGAACCCACAAAAATGTGGAGATTTGTGCAAGCGCAGTACACAGTTTTTTTTTTGCATGTATCAAACATATTTAAAATCAAAGATTCAAAACCTTGATGTTGTGACTAGAAATAACTGCCCGGAGATATTGCAAACCTCTGTCACCAACAGCACTAAACACATGAGCACTGACAAATATATGCATGAAATCCAAGCTGATCATTCACATTCATGCATGCCCACAAATTGGAACCGTGGAGTATCAGATCTAAGACCCCTATGAAAGCGACTCAAATCGGATTTCAAACAATTAGATTTGAAGACTCTATACACCCTTGAAAAAAATCACATCTGTGTCATATTAGTGGAAAAAAAATCAGGTTTGAGTCACTTCAGCCTGGTAATGTGAACATAGCCTCAGGCAATGTACCAGAGAACAATTCAATGAAAGCCCTATCATCTAACACATCTTCTCCCTGATTCTAAGTCTTTCACTTTTGGCACACACTGACTCAAGCTAAAAGCTGTTAAAATGCCAGCCCAACAATGTTCTCTCCCTCTCTCTCTCTCTTCCACATTATTTTATGTTAATAGTATAGTCCAAACTCACATAATGGTTTATTTTTTACATTTCCCGCTCCACATTAATTGGTGCTGTATTTAAATTATTTCTCTGACAAGGGATATTTGACAAGCAAGCAAGCAAGCAAACAAACAAACATGCTCACGAATGTACTGAAATATCACGTGCTTTAGTACATGTTGATCTATTAAGTTGTGGTGAATTGTTAAAAAATGCTTTTGGGAGCCTTAGGAAGTGTAGCTTTATATAAATTTAATATATAACTGTTTCTCTTCAAGGCTTCAAGGCTGAAAATCAATTTTGGTTTTGGTTCAAAACAATTTTGATCATACACCTCCAGTTAACAACTGTCAGTGTCTCTAGCCAAATACAACCCACGCTTATAGGGAATAGTCAGGGACATAGCACCAAATCTTGTACAGTTACAGTACTGGTACAGTTTGTTCAGAGTTGGGGGTGGTTCCCTGTGATCTGTTTGTTCAACAGGGGGTTGGAGACTGTGTCCATGTAATCCATTAATTAGGGCCCCCTCAATTTAATTTTTTTTTTTACAGAAATGTGTCAAATTTACTCAGGGGCATCAGAGGGAGGAGAATGGTGGACCTGCATATCCAGGGCCCTGCCTGATTGGGAGCCCTGGGTATGCAGGTCCACCATTCTTTGGCAGTGCTCAAAGAAACTCTTGTAGGCCCATTGTTGTTAAGTGTATATACATGGATGGCATAAACATGTATTTCTCAGTCTTCCAAGTTATTCCCTACTTCAGGGTAGAACCCATGGTCACAGAATGAGGCACAGACGATAAATGTGTTATTTTCCTATTAGGTCTTTGGCTATCCAACACATTTTGTGTTCTCTTCTTTCATAAACAGAACTTAAATCCTCATTGTTTATGCATACTGACTCCAGAAATACATTTTGGAAATAGAGCTTACTGATGTCAGATGGTGGCTGCAGGTGCACAAGGCTTTGGGTACAATAAATAAACCAGAAAACATCACAATATGCAGCTCAAGATGTTCTACAGATGAATTTATATACAGTACTATGTACTGTATATATTGATGCTGTATATGTGAGTTAGTGTGTTGTAGAAAGGAATATTAACTTTAAAATATAAATATGTGTGTTCCATGTTATTTGTGAAAAAGGGTATTATATAATAGCAGAAGGGAAAAATAAATTGAGATATCAGGTTAGAGAGAGAGAGAGAGAGAGAGAGAGAGAGAGAGAGAGAGAGAGAGAGAGAGAGAGAGAGAGAGAGATTGATCGTCTATCACTCATGCATACACATCAGTGCTTTGTAGAGTACATAGGTCAGGGGGTCAAAGCATTATATGTGTTTGTATGTTTGTATTCCCTTCACCACTATTTGACATTGGCTCTGATGTTCTGATGTTTGGCACACTTGCTGCCCTGTTGTACAGCCTCTTTATTCACTTTTGTTTGGAGTTTTGCTTAAAAGAGCTTTGCAGTCTGCCTGCAATATCGATCAGGTCTCTCCAACCCAATGTCTTACATCATATTAAACTCCTCTTTTTATGACCTATTTTGCTTAGTTTTTTGTGTTTCTTTTAATTAAATGCATAATAATTCATGTATAACCTTCCCCTTTTTGACTATTCACATATAAAGAGAGAGAGAGATAGATAATATAATATTAATAATATTATAATAATCATATTTTAGAAGTTACAGTGAAAATAACAATATTCATTTTTAATGTAAGTGAAGCAGGTTTACACAAATCTGTAGAAGGAAAAGAGGTTTGCGGTTTTAAAAAGAAGAAGAGCATAAATTATGAATGTAATAGAAGCTACAGTTTACAGCAGTTTGTTGAAGGCTAATGTGTGGATGTGTTTTCATTTACATTACATTTTAAATTTAGTAACTCGTGATGCCAAACAACTTTCGCTGGATAGCAACAACAGTGCATGTTTGTGTTTACCCCTTTGGTGTGGCCAGAGTTTAAAAAATGAATTCACACAAGTGTCATTCCTCCTAATTATAAGGAGGAAAAAGCTGTCCATAATTACTCCTTTGTACTCTTTCCACATTGCCAACCTCCTCTTCCTCCACTTCATTCACATTTATAGCAGATGTTCTCATTCAGAGATACATATTTGTTGTCGCTAGCACAAATAGTCCAAAATACCCTTGAGATAAGATGCTACCAGCAACAAACATCAGTGCAGGTTCTTAAATAGAAAGACCAATAATACATAAGTAAATAAGACATTGTATAAATATATATTACAAGACATTTTAATAAATGCCAGATTAGCATTTAATTAAATGTATATCAAAGAGAAACAATATCATTGTTGTAAGAACAACAATGATATCTGCTGTTTGGACAGTGATTACCCCCTCAAAACAAAGAAACAAACACAAGAAACACAAATCCCAACATGCACAGAAAAGTTAACATAGAGAAAATGAAATGTAATAATTCCAAACTTGTCCCCAAATTGAAATAAAATGTGCCTCTGCTCTTTGGCAACATAATAACCAATATTTGATAACCAGTGTTTGAAACATAGTGAAGTAGTTGATTTCAAGTTCAAAAGATTAGGTTTTTTAGCTGCCACCATACCAGCCATTAAGACATGTTGTTAGACAAATGCGAGTTTGGACAAAAAATCTGAGAAACCATATATCACAATAAAATGGTTGTGGATGTGTGTGTCCTTCCATACATCTTGAAGGATGGCAGGTCAAGCAGAGCCTTGCTTGAAGATTGAATGGTTGTAGGTTTAGCTTTTGACCATTATTTTTAGGAATGGATTTAGTTTAATTTAGGTCATGATATGTGTGCTAATATGAAATATATAGGTGACAGTTGTTATAATATGTCTGAACCTTGTTAAGCATTTATTAAAAGAATGAATAATAATGGTAATGGAGAGAGAGAGAGAGAGAGAGAGAGAGAGAGAGAGGAGAGAGAGAGAGAGAGACTGTAGATCAGGTTTTATTTGAATCTATTCTCAGTGATATTTAAACAGGTTAGATATTCATTGGGATTGGAGATCATGACGCTAATTATAAACCAGGGGATTTAAGAGGGTTGTGATGACTGACAATTCAGTAAAAGCTCTGGTGTATCTGGCTAAGGGTGTTCTTTTTTTCCACATAGATAACACCAATATGACCAAGCAGGTAAAGAGGGTAATTGCAGTTCCAGAGGCTGCTACAGGGGTGCTGAAACATTTAAAGGGTGGAATAAGTTAATACATTTACCATGTTTCTCGGGGTATCATGTCAGATCACAAAATGTCAGTTTAACACTGAGATGAAGACAAACAGGATAAACAGGAATTTGTATATTCAGAAAGTATAGGTATAATCAGCAGGAGCTATATAAATGACTTAAAAAAAACACAAACTAAAAATAAACATTTAAAATATTAGGCTGCCTCTCATTTGAGTTTCATTGGGACTCCCCTAGAGTAAAATTTACTTTGGGAAGCTGCATATTAGTATTTTTGCAACACAATCCCACATTTTAGAGGGAAGCAATCAAACCAAAACATGTCTATTGTTACATCACAATACATAGGTGTAAGGGTGAGTGAAAAACTTAGGTGCAAGTCCTTCTCAGCAGTAAAACAGATATATAAATAACACAGGAGAAGGAAAATAACCAGAAATAATGATAAAAAATAAACATATATAAATAGACTATATACACATTAAGGTACACTAATATGTATATATAGAGTATATAGAAACTATAAAATGGATGTTTGTAATCTATTTCATGTGCACTGGATATAGAATTCATGTAGCTGTACTATGTGAAGGTAGTGGGAGACAGTCTTTGGTGGGTGCAGTGGGAAAAAGTCTTCGGTGGGTGCAATGTAACTGAGTAGCTGGTACTGTTCCAGTAGTGAGTAAAGTGCAAGTACAGAAAGAGATCATGTGGAAGTGTGATGGTGTAATGAGGCAGGTGAGATGGGTTGTGACTAGCTGTGGGCTGGAACACTGAGCTACCGACTGTTTAGCAGCTAGGTGGCCTGGGGGAAGAAGCTGTCTCGGAACCAGCTGGTTCTAGTCCTCATGCTTCTGTACCTCCTACTACTGGACAGCTTTGAGAACAGGCAGTGCCTTGAGTGAGGGGAGTCCTTGTCTTCCTCAGACAGCGGCTGGTGAAAAAAATGTTTTTTCTGCTTTGCAGTTAGGGTTGCAGATGTGTACTGGTTTTAAAGGAAATGTGCATGATTCTAGAAGATGATTATTGAATTCAACATCACTCCTGCCTTCAGTGCCTCTTCAGAATCTCTGTTTCTGGCTTCCACACCAAAACAAACTTTTTGATGGTCCAAGCTTTTCCTCTTCTGCTGGATCTCTGTCATCTCTACTTGTGTGTACAATGTGTTTTCTTTCACACACACTCCTTTTCCACTTGTGCATGAGCAGGAACGGCCCCTGCTGGACAAGGCACATCTACTTTTCCCCATTTACAGTGCCAAAGCTGAGTATAAACACAATATTTTTTCTTAATTCACTAAATTTAACAAAAAGTGTAATGAATTGAAATTGTGTACTTTTCCTTACTACTAATCCCAGTATTAGTAGTAAGTAACAAATACAAGTCAAGCAATCAGAAAGAGAATCTCACTAATTTAAATTTACTAAGTTTAAACAACCGCCCTATAGGAAAAATCAGCAGAATAATCTAGAGTGACATTAACCATTAACTGGAAACAAATAGTTTAATCTTCTAATGAAAGCATTCAGCTATTTTAAGTTGCACCCATTGCTGATATCATAGAGAAATATTTCCCTGTAGAGAAGTACTGGCAAAAGGAACAAAATGAATGAATAAAAGGATCAAAAACATTTTTCACAGTATTAGATTTTTTTGCAGGGATGGAAGAAAGAACAGCACCATGCAGGATATACCTAATCAGGACGAAAAATGGGACAAAATCAAAGTCTGCATCGTCAGTTAAGAACAGGTTTAATTTATATGTGGAATATTTAATGATTATGAGATAAAATTAGACAAGATGACTGAAACTAATAACACAAAAAACAGTCCAGGAACACTTAAAGGAATGCAAGATCTTTTTATGTGCATAGAAACAAGACACTTGTGAATGATAAAAGCCAATCTCTAACAGACTAAGAAGTCCTACACACAGGGCCATGCCCAATATTTAACACAAACGTCTGGAAAATTGTTGATGCATGAACCCACTCTTTGAACTTTCAATGTCCTTTATTTACTTTGTGTTACTGGTGCAAAAAAATGCTGATGAAAGTGCCTTGGTCTGTGGAGTTTTCGCCAGTCGTTTACTCTTCAAGGTGATTATGCAGCAAATGGGCCTTTTGTTATCTCATGGAGGCAGTCAGTTGTAAATAGCTCTGAAGTTATCGGGGCAGCACAGTCAGTTGGAGAGGAGTAATTGGATAATTAATTCAGCCTCGGACAGGTCAAACGGATTTCCCTCATCTGCATCTCAGCAGCTCTGCAAGGTCTCCAAGACGCATGATTGATGTGTGCCACAGCTGGATAATTACAATGCCTTCATCATTCCGTCACATACTAGATAAAGGTGGCATGATTTTAGTTCAAGACTGTGAGGCATAGTGTGAAGAGAGAGAGAGAGAGAGAGAGAGAGAGAGAGAGAGAGTTACTGAGTAAGAATAATTCAACATCTGTAACCTACTTAAGTTTGTGTGCATGCTGGTTTTTTGTTTTCTCCAGAAAAACAAACAACAGGCATTTCATGGATGATGTCCTTTTGTTATTGGTTTCAGTTACATTTGTTTATAAATGTGGTTTCTATAATTTCAGTATGGAATTGGGCATAATATAAGCACAGTTTCCTAAATAGCACAAAACCCCACCTAAAGTTCTAAGGATAGATATCAAAAAACAGAGTTAGAAAATAGATTTGTACACTGGTAACAAAACTAAGAGGGTAGATGCAGGGGGGTTCCATGACCTGAATAAATGCACTTACTTATTACTCTTTATTAACACACTTATTGTTGTTGTAAACTAGCTGTACTAAACTGTAAATGGGTAATCTATCAAATAAATTTCACCATTTAAGACCTGGGGAGAATATCTCACCACATGATGAATACTACTATTGGATATCTTCTTAAAGAAAGTGCCTTTACCACTGAGTTACATTCTGTAGTGGATCCCAACAGTATCACTTAGATCAGTGTCATTATTGAAACAATCTGATCTGATGAGTCTCAGAACAATTGCATCAGAATTTGTCCAAAATTGTGAATTGCAAGTGTTTCTGGCATAATGAGGCTACATATGTACAATGCATCTGGAAGCTATTAACAGCAATTCACTTTTTGCATATTCTGTTATGTTACACCCTTATTTTAAAGTGGTAATGCAATTGCATTATCATTTTGGAATAAGGCTGCAACATAACAAAATGTGCAAAAAGTGAATTGCTGTGAATACATTCGCAGCATTGTCTCAAAGCCACTCATATATTATCTTGGCTGTGTGCATAGGGTCATTGTCCTGTTGGAAGATAAACCTTCATCCCAGTTTGAGGTCCAGAGCACTCTGGAGCAGGTCTCTGCACTTTGCTGCAGTCATCATTTCCTCAACCCTTATTAGTCTCCCAGTTCCTGCTGCAGAAAAACAATCCCACAGCATGATCCTACCACCACCATGCTTTACTCTGGAAATGGTATTGACTAGGTGATGAGCAGTGCCTGGTTTACTTCAGACATGATGCTTGGTCCTGTGCATAGTCCTGGTTGTTCCAAACTTCTTCCATACATGGATGACGGAGGCCACTGTGCTCATTGGGACTTTCAATGAGCAGAATTGTTTCTGTCACCCTACTACTGTGTCTCAATCCAATCTTGTCTCAGAGATCTTAGACTTCATGGCTTGGTTTGTGCTCTGACATGCACTGTCTACTATGGGACCTTATATAAACAGATGTGTGCCGTTCCAATGGACAATCAACTGAATTTTCCACAGGTGTACCCCAATAAAGCTATAGAAATATCTGAAGAATGATCAGTGGAAACAAGGTCTGAGCTAAATCTGAACTAAATTTTGAGTGTCACGGCAAAGTCTGTGTATAGGTTTGTACATGTTAAATATTTGTGTTTTTATTTTAAATACATTTTCAAAAATTTCAAATAAACCTTTCTCACTTTGTCATTGTTGGGTATTATGTGTAGATTTTTGATGGAAAAAATGTATTTAATACATTTTGGAATAAGGCTGTAACATAAAATGGGCAAAAAGTGAAGCTTTGGTAAATCCTTTTTAGATACACTGTATGTGTATATGCGTGTAGCCTTCTTAGTCTTTAAGCCCTGTATACCTTAAATATTGGAATTGGCTTATACAGGTTTAAGGTATGTGAGCTGGTCTGCTATTTAGTGCTACAGGAAACTTTTTAATGTTAAGTTAAAATTGGTCTCTTTGTTCACAGTGGCAACATAGGAAGCAGATATGCCCCTGGTTAGCTGCTTTGTACCCTGTTTGCTCCTCATTAAGACTCATCTTCACAGTTCTTGACTACCTAAAATGCATGTTTCAATTTGCTGAGTAGGTGAGAGACCCATTGATACTGGGGGATGTGGGTACATACGTACAGTGGGGAGAACAAGTATTTGATACACTGCTGATTTTTCAGGTTTTCCCACTTGCAAAGCATGTAAAAGCCTGTAATTTTTATCATAGGTACTCTTCAACTGTGAGTGATGGAATCTAAAACAAAAATCCAGAAAAATACATTGTATGATTTTTAAATAATTAATTTCCATTTTATTGTGAGAAATAAGTATTTGCTACACCAGAAAAAGAAACTTAATATTTGGTATAGAAATCTTTGTTTGCAATTACAGAGATGAGACGTTTCCTGTAGTTCTTGACAAGGTTTGCACACACTGCAGCAGGGATTTTGGCCCACTCCTCCATACAGATCTCCTCCAGAGCCTTCAGGTTTCGTGGCTGTCACTGGGCCACACGGACTTTAAGCTCCCTCCAAAGATTTTCTATTGGATTCAGGTCTGGAGACTGGCTAGGCCCCTCCAGGACCTTAAGATGTTTCCTACGGAGCCACTCTTTAATTGCCGTGGCTGTGTGTTTTGGGTCGTTCTCATGCTGGAAGACCCAGCCACGACCCTTCTTCAGTGCTCTTACTGAGGGAAGGAGGTTGTTGGCCAAAATCTCACGATACATGGCCCCATCCATCCTTCCCACAATACAGTGCAGTCGTCCTGTCCCCTTTGCAGAAAAGCATCCCCAAAGAATGATGTTTCCACCGCCATGCTTCACGGTTGGGATGGTGTTCTTGGGGTTGTACTCATCATTCTTCTTCCTCCAAATATGACGAGTGGAGTTTAAACCAAAAAGTTCTATTTTTGTCTCATCAGACCACATGAACTTCTCCCATTCCTCCTCTGGAGCATTCAGATGGTCATTTGCAAACTTCAGACGGGCTTTGACATGTGTTGGCTTGAGGAAGGGCACCTTGCGTGCACTGCAGGATTTCAATCCTTGACGGCGTAGAGTGTTACTGATTGTTTTCTTTTAGAGACTGTGGTCCCAGCTCTATTCAGGTCATTGACCAGGTCCTGCCGTGTAGTTCTGGGCTCATTCCTCACCTTCCTCAAGATCATTGATGCTCCACGAGGTGAGATCTTGCATGGTGCCCCAGACCGAGGGAGATTTTCCGTTATTTTGCATTTCATCCATTTTCTAATAATTGCACCAGCAGTTGTTGCCTTCTCACCAAGCTGCTTGCCTATTGTCCTGTAGCCCATCCCAGCCTTGTGCAGGTCTACAATTTTATCCCTGATGTCCTTACACAGCTCTCTGGTCTTGGGCATTGTGGAGATGCTGGAGTCTGACTGATTGAGTGTGTGGACAGGTGTCTTTTATACAGGTAACGAGTTCAAACAGGTGCAGTTAATACAGGTAATGAGTGGAGAACAGGAGGGCTTCTTAAAGAAGAAGTAACATGTCTGTGAGAGCCAAAATTCTTACTGGTTGATAGATGATCAAATACTTATTTCTCACAATAAAATGGAAATTAATTATTTAAAAATCATACAATGTATTTTTCTGGATTTTTGTTTTAGATTCCATCACTCACAGTTGAAGAGTACCTATGATAAAAATTACAGTCTTCTACATGCTTTGCAAGTGGGAAAACCTGAAAAATCAGCAGTGTATCAAATACTTGTTCTCCCCACTGTACAGTGGGTACATGATTTTAGTCCAAATACACAATATCAGTAATTTTTACAGACTGCTCACTCCTGTGCCAGTAAAGATTCTGGATTATTTTATGGTCTGTAAAATGAGATGTAAAAATAACTCATACAAATCAATGTGGGTAAATGTTGGCATAGATACCTGGGGTCATTCAAATCTGTGTCAAATGTGCAGACACGACCAAAATCGCAGACAAAATGGCCAGGTGCAGAGGCCACTTTTGGGGGCTGTACACATGGATACATACAGTCTGGCTCATACCTAGTGTGAATGTGGACATGGCACAGCATGTGCACCGTATCCCTGAAGCATCTGCATTCAGTGTAGCATAGTTATTTTCAAACTATATTCAATATTGTTTCATGGATTATAAGATTGGTTATCAACTCTTGTTTGGTGGCAGAGCAAACAGCTTGTTGACTCCCATGTCAGTCATTTATGATGAGATGCAAATTACTCATACATTTCACAGATGTTCTGTATAAAAATTACATTTCTACACCTCTCCAGGTAAAGCTAATACAGTCTGAATAGGGCTTAAGCCACATTAAGCTTAGTGAGCCAAATCTGGGACTCAATTGCAACCTCTTCACTCACACCAAAGTAAGGCTTTCTGCTTGGTTTTCAATATGTGTGTAATAATTTTTGACCAGTTGTGTTTAAACATCAAAAACTCTAGGGTTGCAGGTTAAACAGTTCAAAACTGCAGACTTTTAAAAGGATTTACTGCTGGAGGTTGTGTCCTTTTTGGCACCTCTATAACAGTAGCATAAATGAAGAGTGCAAAAGAAATACTTAAAGTATTGGAAGTGTAAAATAGCCCATGATTCCAATTCAATGGATTGGATCAGAACGCCCTTAAAACATATCTACCTTTTTATGGAAGATCAAGTCCTTATTACTAGCACATAAAAGTTGCTTTAGGCCTCCTGTGTATTACATGTCATTCAAAGACGTGTCATTGCCCTAATAAAATTGTCCTTGTCTGGGTGTAACTCTCATCTCAAATATGAAAGTTAGGGCTGTTAGTGTTGCATGGCTGGTGCAATTCTGGTGAGCTCAGGTAAAAGTGGGACATCAGGCAGCTGAAGTCTGCCTTTTATTCTTCGTAAAATTATCATAATTCCTCTCTTTCCCTGTGAATTCATTTATTACGTTTCATGATTTTCTGTGTCCCATTTCAGTCAAATTAGTTTTTAATTTATAACAGGATCCAATAGAGGTATCAATCACAGGTATTCAAGACATGATTTAACACACAGAGAATCAGCACAGTTTTGATATTAACTAAATGAAACTTTATGAGAGAAATGTGCTGGAATTAAATATGTAGATACAAAGATATTCAGCTGTTGCCATAAATGTGAGTCTATTAGAAGACCAACACTTTTGGAATAACACTTGTGATTCACTAGAAGGTGTGAAGATGTTTAGTGGAAATTAATGTAAACACTATTATGAGTGTAAATTGTCCTCAGTTTATTTGCTGACAAATCCATCTTTCTTTTTATTTCTTAGCAACATTTCCATGCAGTTACAACCTTACCAAAAGGATTATCCAAAACCCGTCACCCTTTGACAGGAATGCCAAACTACAGTTTTTTTGCTTTGATTCAACTCAATCAATTAAAATTTATTTTTAAAACATGTTTAACAATGAAAGTGTTGTCATAAAGCTGCTTTACAGAAATTCAGATCTCAACCTCTTTTGAACAAGCCAAACTTGCTCAGACTGGAAGGAAGAAATCTTGAGACGAACCTAGAAATGAAAGGGGAAAACATCAGTATTTGGCTTATGCTGGATAGCACAACAAATTAACACAACAAAATGACATACATGACATGATCAGTTCAGAACAGAAATAACTGGAGAGAAAGAGTAAAAATAATGATGGAAAACAGGAGTATTTTATTCTCATCCCTCTTTTTAGAAGAAAGTTCCTGCATGAATTTATTTTGTAAAAAAAAAGCATAATTCCATTAATTGTTTTTAGAATACATGCACTGTTTTTCTAAAAAGTGGAAAAGGGAGAAAAAAGTGTGTCCAAACTTCACTGATCAGAGCATCTACATGAATTAAGCATACACTCGTTTGTTTTTCTTTATTCTTTGTTAATTATTTATTTTGTGCATTTCTCCTATTGATTTTAATACTCCTTGAATTTCTGAGCAAAAGTAATTGCTGCTGATTCACAAACATTTCCGGATTCATGTTACTTTACTATACTTTATTTCATCCCTCTTCCATCTCATTAAAATACATTAATTTTGCTAGTTATGCTTGAATGTTTTTACTCACTGAACCTGATTCAGATGTTTAACTTTGCTCTTCTTTCTCTCATTTCAGAGCAATCCATTGATTTTGTTAGTTTTTGATTTTTCTAACTGCAACCATCAAACTTCACCCAAAGCAAGGGACATACTATAACCCTTAACATACAATTGCCCAGTACAGAGAAAATGTTCTCAAAGTTTTTTTCTAACTCTGCTCTAATTGTTCTCTACATTGTCCTATAGAAACCAAATATATTACACCCTGAATTCAAGAAAGTGGATTGATAAGATCCTCTGTTGAAAAAAAGCACAAAAGTGAAGGTCAAAAAATATATTAAACTGATTAATTTGTCCAGATCTTCCATCACTCATTACCCCATTCTTACAAACATAGCAACAGGTATCACTTTTCAAGATAAAAGATATTAACTTTGATAGAATATTTAAATGTTACCTCAATTTGTGGCCAGAGGTTTATATACATGTACACTCATCACAGACATGAATATTTGGCTTGCTGGGATTTGTTTGAACTTTGTTTTTTATTGGAGCTGAGTGTACAACATCTTTAACAGAAAGAAATGTAACATTTTTCCACAATCAACACAGAATTCCAGGTGGATATTTAAGCACTGTTTGATATAAATATAGTTGAGATATAACAGCACAGCATGTTGTATTGGGCTGAGGTAAAAACATAGGAAGGCCAATTCAAAAACATTTTCATTCCCCAAACAACTTTAATGTGTATTTTGGGTAACTGTCCTGTTGAGAAAACTCCATAAAATTAACCTGTCAAACTCCACCACCATACTTAACAGCCAGTACAGTGTTCTTGCAACAAGGTCTCCAAAAATTTGCACATATGACTAAAATGAACCCCCAAAATTTTGTAACATTTACATGATTTGGACACATTTAGTGTCCACTGGTGGTGCTGTTTTGCCAAATGCACACAAACCACCTTGTACAGTGTACATGAAGAACAATCCAGAACACAGCATGCCACTTTTCCCTGATATGGAGGTTATGAAAAAGGAATGAATGGACACAGACACATGCAAAAATGGTAAGAATTTCACATTATACTATGTTACAGTTAGGTTAAGTTTATGTTCAGTTTACATTATGGTTAAGCTTAGAGTTAAAGTAAGGGTTAATTAAGTTTTAGATGGTTTTATGTTTTGGTTATGGTTATGGTTATGGTAAGAGTTAGAGTAAGTTAGGCTCAGGTTTCATTCTGGTGTAAGTTTGGGAAATAAAATTTTAGTGCTAGCTTTCTAATATTCTTTATTCAAATTGTATGATTACTGCATGTCTGATTTGTATTAATAAATTGTGCTTATACTCAAGGGATAACCTAAATTTGATGCATATTGTATGATTTCTGAAATGCTGTTTAAGTCACATATTTATGAACTACTGCTGTGACCAGGCTTGTTGCATGATGGAATGTCTCCATAAGAATGGAATGTTCAGCCCTAATAGTCTAAATGCACAAATTATTTTTTTGTTTATATCAAATATGTACATTGTACACTCATTCTACTCCAGAAAAAGAGCATAATACAGGCTTAAAATTAAAAGTAAGATTTATTTGCTGTGCATATTCAGGCACTGCTATTTCATATACAGTGGTGTGAAAAATTGTTTGCCCCTTTCCTGATTTCCTGTTTTTTGCATGTTTGTCACATTTAAGTGTTTCAGAACATCAAACCAATTTAAATTTTAGTCAAAGGAAACACATGTAAACACAAAATGCAATTTTAAATGAAAGGGTTTATTATTAAGGGAGAAAAAAATCCAAATCCCTGTGTGAAAAAGTGATTGCCTCCTAAACCTAATAACTGGATGGGCCACCCTTAGCAGCAACAACTGCAACCAAGTGTTTGCGATAATTTGCAGTGAGTCTTTTATAGCATTGTGGAGGAATATTGGCCCACTCATCTTTGCATAATTGTTGTAATTCAGTTACATTACAGGGTTTTTGTTACATATCGCTGGTCTGTGTTGTGTTTACTGTTCCATGTGCTTTTGAGCACGTCATGTCTCCTCCCATTCCCAGCTGTGTTCCATCTGTAACCCTGCCCCATCGTTATTATGTCCCAGCCGTGTCTCGTTATCGTGTGTGTATATAACTCCCTTGTCTCAGTTAGTCCTTGTCTTTCTTCTTGTTTGTATGTATGTCTAGTTGCTTACTCGTGTTGTGTTTCCATGTCTGTTTCCTATTGAGAGTTATCATTAAATACAACCCTGCAAGTACTTCCGCCTCCTACCTCTGTGCCGTGAGACGTTACAGTTTTCGAGCACGAACGGCCTTTCTAAGGTCATCTAAGGTCATACCACAGCATCTCAATACGATTTAGCTCAGGTCTTTGACTAGGCCACTCCAAAGTCTTCATTTTGTTTTTCTTCAGCCATTCAGAGGTGAACTTACTGCTGTGTTTTGGATCATTGTCCTGCTAAATTTCGTTTCAGCTGGAGGTCACAAACAGGTGGTTGGAGATTCTCCTTCAAGATCTTTTGGTAGACAGCAGAATTCATAGTTCCATTTATCACAAGTCTTCCGGGTCCTGACGCAGCAAAACAGCCCCAGACTATCACACTACCACCACAGTTTTTTACTGTTGGTATAATATTCTTTTTCTGAAATGCAGTGTTACTTTTACGCCAGTTGTAATGGGACACATACCTTTCAACTTTTGTCTCATTGGTCCACAGAATGTTTTCCCAAAAGTCTTGGGGATCATTAAGATGTGTTCTGGAAAAATCGAGATAAGCTTTAATGTTCTTTTTGCTCAGAAGTGGTTTTCTTCTTGAAATTCCACCAGCCTGGGTGTGGCTAGAGACAATGTATTCAGGTCAAGGTCAAGATCAAGGCTTTTTATTGTCATTACAACCGAGTACAGGTACACAGTGCAATGAAATTATGTTCCTCCGGAACCAAGGTGCAAAATGGAGCAGCAATACAATAGAATGACAAAGTGCAAACACTACAATAAATACAATAAATACAGTAAACAAGAGCCAGTTTAACAGACAGGACAGTACAATACCGAGTGGTACAATGAAGTGAAATGTTTGTTGTGGGAATAAGGTGCAAGCAATATGTAACATACTGTAACATATAGATGTGCATGATAACAGCAGTTACTGAGGTAGAAAGTTTATATTTCTTAGTGAGCAGCAAATATTACTGATAAGGATGGGGATGATCCAGTCTCTGTGTGCTGAGTGCGTGTGTGTGTGTAAAGTGTTGGGTGGTTACAGTCCAGTCTTTGTGTTGGTGCGGTCTTTGTGTGGGTGTGAGGAGTGGTATGGGGTTCAAGTTTCAGTTCAGACCCTGTTTGATTGTGGGTGTGAGGAGTGGTGGGGTTCAGCTCTGTCTCTGTGGGTTGAGGAGTCTGACTGCCTGGTGGACAAAGCTGTTGCAGAGCCTGGTGGCAAACACTTTTTCACACCACTGTAACGGACAATTATGTTACTGTTGGAAGAACTCATTTATGAAAATGTTTGTTACAAAGGAAGATGAGAAGGGAGGGGCTGCTGCTTTTGTTGTATGTTTTATGCTCACATACATTTGTAAATGAAAGTCCTGGTGTAAGTTGTCATTTTAATTTCTCCTAATTCTATGAAAGTCCTGTTTCTCTCAAAAACTGAGCAGATGGTTTCAGTCATTAACTCTCAAAATGGCGGTTTGTGTAATTTTGTATTTCACTAGAAACACAGTTGTGGCTGGAAGTTTTTACACTCATACATACGTATGTTACATATTTATGCCCATACATAACATTCATAACAGGATTAGATATGATCATACATTTATGAGATTATAAAGAGATGTGACAACATAACAGTTTTCAAGCATGTGTTCGTATTTATTTTATAAATATTTTACAATAGCACATTTAAATTGCCTAACAGTGATAAGAACTGTTTTTGCTGGCGTTACAGCTGACTATATAGAACAGACCTGCGGCAGTTGACAGTCAAACAGAAGATCAAGTACATCTGCACATACAGATGCTGAGAAAGAGAGAGGGGAGGGACAAAGCATATTGAAGACTGGTGCTTGTCCTTGGGAGAGGAAAGAAAAAGTAATATTTCCTGGTAAACAGACAAGGACCCTGAATTAAAAAGCATGTGTTCAGCTGTGGAATACTGAGTAAATGGACTGACAGAGAAGGAGAAAGTAGCATGGAAGAGAATCACAATTGTTGAGAAAACTGTTGAGATGTTGGTCAGAACCGTTCAGCAGGTGATATGTACTGTTGTCATTATGTGATGGGCTTAACTGAATGACTTGCAGGTATTAGCAGTATGCCTAGAATAATAAATCTTGATATTACATTTTTAAAAATGATTAGTTCATGCTTTACACCCAAACGGCCTGCATGTGGGTCTACACTTCTAATTCTCCCCTCAAATAATATACAATACATATTGATATAATAATAGTTTCTGAATAATTTATACCATTCATGTCATTGAATAATAACTCATTATTACATAATCTTAAAATGAAAACAGAAAAAAGAAATCAAGAGTTTAAAGCATTAAATTGCTTTGTAAAGGGACACTGTTTTACTAGTAGAAAAAATGGTGGTGGTAGCATCTGTGGCTGTTTTGCTGCCAGTGGAAATGGTGCATTGCATAAAATGGATGGAAAAATGCAGAAGACAGATGGCTTTGCATTTTATCTTCAAATAAATTAATATTGTAATGCATATCATATTTTTCCAAAATGTCTTTCACAAGTATGGTCCCATGGGATCAAATGGGATTTGCTGTGGTCTGTCCCTGGTCAGGGAGTTTTTCATCCATGGGCTTTGAATGTTTTGAGTAGGATGTTTAGCTTCAAACAACTTAAAAAAATTCTTCTGGTTCATCAAACCCATCTGCTGATTAGTTGTTCCATAACATACAATGCATTCCTAAAACAGTCAAAACAGTGACACCTGCAATCTATGTTAACTGATGTAAATTATCCTCTCTTTTCAGCCTCTCATTTGAGCTACATTTGCACTGAAAATACACTCCTATGTCTGTTCCTTTTTAACGTTACTCACTTAAGAACAAGGCATGATTATTGCATAATGTCAATCCTGCAATCAAATTCAATGATTTTACTTTGTAAACAAACCTGGATTCACATGCTGAAATTGGTTTCATGTTAAAACACTTTTTTTTCAATCCCCAGATAACATGCCAATGTGCGGCCTGTATGGATAGCCCATCTGCCAATGGACCAAAACCAGGTCTTGTCTACAGGTTTCATGCTGGCATCACATATGGATACCTACCAGTGTCCCTGATGGGACCAGGAGGGTTCTCTGCATACAGGGCCTAGATGGGACCAATGTGAGATTAAGGTAGACTTTAATAATGATGCCCATTTGGAAAGCCAAACTGGGTCCCAGAAATAACATGTAGAAATCCACTCAGAGGCCATTCCCATCTGAAATGTTTCAGTGAAGACAGAATGAAGTATTATGGCTTGATTGACTCAAGATCCACACTTTGTTGGCAGTTAAATGCCACTTTCTAGGCTTCTTATCTCAGGATCAGAGTAACCTAAAAACACAATTCACATATCATAACAAACTAGGAGACCCGATCTAGTGGTCTCATTATTGTGTGAAGACTTATCAACAAGTACTCCAGCTCAGAAAACAGCTGAACTTTATCTTTTAACTTTATACAATTGATAAAAAATACCACCATATCCATGATCTGATCTTCTATGCCTGTTCGACACTGTGGTTCCCCATTTTGCTCATTAGATAAAATAGAGCCAAAGCTGTGTAATGGTCACACTGTAAAACTACAGCTATGCACCTATTAAAAGAACTTGTGAATGGGTTAAATATTGTAGTGATATTATTATATTACTGTCATATCACCCACCTCAGAGATATCGCAGATATCACTGGCTCACAAAGTTAAAAATCTACAAATAATAGCGGTATATATTTGTCTACAGTTCAATTCCCTAGCTATCTCATCTTCTCATGGTGACAAGGCGTGGGTGTATTGTGTAAGTTTTATTGTCTGTAAACTCAAATCATTCATCAAGGCTCCTAAACAGCCACACTGAAACACTCATTTCTTCACCTATACAATTGTTCCATTACTTCCAGACACAGTTGTGTTTATGGCTCGTACCTCTTCTCTAACTTCGTCTCTCCTCCTGTTAAGTTGATTTGCCCCCCTAGGGTTCTGTTTTGTTAGCCTGAGCTTGAACCTTGTGTGTTAGTGAGCACTGTGTGCAGCCAAGCTGCTAAATGACTCTTTGATAAATCACCCCCACCCCAACTGGTGCTGTAGCCTGAGTTGCCTTTCCCCTATCTACCTCAATCACCATTACCTTCATGACTGTGCACCCCCAGAGGTCATATTCAGCAGGGAGAACAAAAATTGGTCCCCATTCTCTACCTACTATTTACTTTGCCCACTTCTCTCTGTTTTTCCTCTGACTCACTCCCTTCATTTCTTTCCATTCATGTCATACATAATATCTCAAAGTAGTGAACCCGCATTGATTTAGGCCTAAATAGACATAGCTATCACAGGACGCAAACTAACCGATGGTGGCCTGGAATTGTATGGGATTGTGGAGGCCCTCGTAAAAGGCATGCATTTATGTGCAAATGCAGTGTGTTAGCTACTATACAGTCTGGTGATTTTATTCATGGGTAATCAAGCCCTATGAGGTTTCTGATGGCTGTCACCAGCAGCTAGCCTCAGAGTTATTCATCATTCGCTCAGCCACAAAGAGCCATCAAAAAGCAGTTTGTTCATAACACTCAACAACATAAAGATGGCTCCCATACCTCTCGCCCTGCCAGGCAAGCTTAGTGGGCAAGCTCTGCAAGCTGTCGATGCACGACCCTATGGAGCAATTAATGTGAATAGTTTAACCTTTCATTTCAGCTTCCTGGAGAAATCATTGTGACTTCATAACCCAGGTCATCAATAACTCCTCAACACGCAGGCCATTTTCAGAAAGGTTAATAAGTGTAACCTGCTCCCCTTTACGCTGTCTTAAGCTTTGAGCCCTGCCATCCATGTATTTCAGCTCAGCAGTTCCTTCTTTCCCCATTTATTTGTGTTTTCATTAAGGACATGTCTTTGTAAGCCTGCGGGTGCGCTTGTAATGCTATTGATCCTGTAAACAGTTTTTTTTCCCTCCTCTCTCCTTAACCCAACAGAGAGAATCTGATTTGATAAAATCTATTCCTTTAATTAGGCCATGCTGTGCAGCTGTGTGGACAACAACTGAATCAGCAGCACTGGCTTATGCCCTCTTAAAACCAGTGAGTAGGAGCCCTGACCCTCGATATCCTGTGGAACTAGTGGATAGTTGGCTTTGTTGGTGTAATAGTGACTGGTGGGAGATAATGCAGTAACATAATAGATGAAACTACTAGAAAGTAAAAATTTGTGGGGGAAAAAGCATCAATACATCTGCTGGTTTCAGTTAAGTAAAAAGCCATGTAGTTAAAACAAATTCCAGGAAAGATACCTGGGCTATTAACCTTCAGAACCCTAGACTAATTCTGTGGGAAGTTGTCATAGATTGATGTACTTTTATTAATCAAAATATTAGAAAAGTATTTATAGGAGACACACAGCTTCTCAGAGACGTCCATTTATATGTAAATATTAAGATAATTAAACATTTTTGAATGTATTTGTTAAAAAATGTACTTGTCACACATGTACATGTGAGAAGTCCTGTTGACAATTGATCATCCAGAGTGTTTTTGAGCTGAAAATGCATTTATTTGGAACTTTTTTGGAATACTTGACGGTAGTGCCAAATAAAATAATTTACAACCCCTAAATGTCCTTTATTATGTATGTATCAGTATTATCCCTTCAAATGACTTTTTTTTTCTGTGTGAGCAAACAACAAGTGCAAACTTCTAGTTTTCCTCTGTAACTGAATATGTAGGACAGTGATGTATGCTCTTGCAGATTGCTCAGAGTCTGCATGCAGATTGAGCATGCACATGTGGATGAAGAAGTAAACATGCACTGAAAGGTGTTTTAAGTAATAATTTCAGGTATTCTAAGCAGTAATAAAACTTGTCTTTTCCTCACAAAGTCAAAGAATTTTCACAAAGTGTTAATATTTTCACTATATTTCATAATAAGTCAGGATGTCATTAAAAGAGTATGGTATGATAGCACTTTCTATTGGTCCAGAAAATGTATACACAGTGCTAGCGACTGATGACATTTTCAAATAGGGACAGAAATAAATATTTGTATTTGAAAGGCATGAGTAAAATTGCTCCCCAACAATATATAGTTAACTCTGTAATGTTTAATTGCATGTAAAGGTTTCATGTGCAGATTCTTTACTGAAAAAAATAAACATTTGAATGCACTTTTCACAGGAGGACAGGACTGTAATTCATTTCTTTCATAGATGAATGCTCTTTGAGTGCCAATTAACACAAAATTGCCTGTAGTTAACTTAACAAAGCACCTAGACAGGTTGACAAACTTTCCAGTGTAGCCCATTTAGAAAGCTTGTCCACCTGTTGGAGGAAAATGAAGCTGTTTTTTTCTTAATAATAATGCATCTCACAAGCTCTTGTGGAGCTCTTAGCTGGGTAATTTATGGCTTATGCAGAGTAAACGGTAGCATACACCATGACAAAAAAAGAAAAAAAAGCAGCTGATCATTATTCATCTTTGTGCGAGTTCTCAAACTTGTCCCGACAGATTGCAGATACAGACACAGCCCACTTGGTTTTGCTGAGCTTTCAACTTAAGTGGAGCAATGCAGAGAGATTAATCCTGTGAAAACAAAGATTTTTTTTGGAAATTAAATGACAAGACACAATTTTCCACCCCGCTGGCCTGCTGCACGGGTGCTGGAGGCAGACGGCTCAGGAGATGAGTGGGAGTGGGTTGTGGTGGGGGTGGTTTGTGTGTGTGCACATGTGTGCGTACATGTGTCTGAGACTCTGTGAGACTCTGTATCTCATGAAGGAGAAAAATAAGTTCCACCATCCTATCAAAGTCTGAATTTTAGTACAGAACCTCAGCAATGTGATTTACCAAGAAATAATCAGGATTCATAAATGAGAATTTTAAAAAATCTATCATTCTTGTACAGAACAGAACAGTAAATTATGTTTAGAGAATAATAACACTGAATAATCTCCAGTGTCATCTGGAGTGAATAGGAAGATTTATTTTGCTTTCTGTTGTTCTCTTGTGTGTCACCCATTTGAGACCTGTTTCCTTATAATGTTTCTTCCTTTAGATATGAGGAAAATTTCCTGTCACTGTTGCCAGTGGTTTACTCAAAGGGTCTTGAACCCAGATCTGTGTGAAGCTGCTTTGAAAAAAAAAGAGAGAAATTTATGAATAAATTAGAGCTGGGTGATATGGACAAAAAAAATCATACCCCATTATATTTTAGCTGAATGGTGATACGTAATGCATTATATGATGTGAAAAATGTAGGACAATTTTGTACTATATTTAAACATATTGAAGATTGATCTTCATTTTTTCACTCTACACATCATCATGCCTAATAAGGGGAGCAGAGTAGAGGAGGAGCTGAGAAGAGGGGTGGTGCAGAGTGAGGGAGGAGAAAAAAAGTCTGCAAGATTGATACAGAACATTATTTAAGATTTGTAATACTTGATATAAACAATATTGCCTGAGCCCATATCCCACTCTGTTTATATCCAAATACCAATATAAATATTGCCCAGCCCTAATCAGTAATTGTGCATTCTTTCCACTATTCCACCTTCTTACTACTTACTCTGAAAGTTGCCCCTTCCATTCCCTCAATTGCACAACACTCAGAATGTGCTGGTGTTGCTTGTGTTGCAGAATTGTGCAGAGATGCTTTTAGAAACTCATAACCATAAGGATATCAGCTGACCACATTAAAAATACCAGACCTCTTGAAATATTCATGCTGATTCTGGACCATTGAAGCACTTAAGTTGGCTTGAAATATTAAAATAAATATTTAATGTGCTTCTTATTTTTAGACAAATGGTCGGTCAAGACTTGCTGAACATTAGTGATTTACTTACTTTTCCATAATGCTCACTTGTAGATGGCACACCTGCCATCTACAAACTGCACCTCCAGAACTCAGAATAACGCAGTCTGTATATAGATGTCACAGTTGATGATCAGATGTTTACTGTTTACTGTATTGATAATGTTAATATTTGGAGGTCAGAATACTTTCCATTTTGCTCTTTACGTATTCTTTGATGTAGTCATAGCCAGTCCAGGCTTACCTGGGGCCCTAAGCTAAATTTTCATAAGGGGCCCTCCTACCTGAACTCTGCAAACCAAAATATGAATATAAATATGATTATTTGATTGATCACCATTGCATTGTTATACTGTCTGTAGACTGGAAAACTATTTCCTTATTTTAAACTGATATAGGAGGAGCATGATCAGCAATTGCATCCATATACTGTCTGTAGACTGGATAACCATTGCCTTGTTTTATACTGATAAAGGAGGTCACGCTGATCACCATCACATACATATATTGTCCCTAGACTGGTTTCACATAGCTCACTGCTTTGAAGTATCAGAGCTTAATTTCCTGTTGTATTTTTTAAAAAATATGAATGCATATAAAGAGGCAGATGTAGAATTTAAGGTAGAATAACTACAATGGTAAGAAACCAGGTTGTATCACTTGAATGTAACTTCTCTTTTAGTTGTTTATTCTGCAGCTTGCAGGTTTATTAACTTAATTAGTACAGTTTCATCCAGGCTCCTGTAATTGCTTAATTGTTTAAGGTGAACTGAAAATGTTAAATACGCCCTAGCAAGTGCTGTACACTGGATAACTATTTCCTTGTTTTACAATGATATAGGAGGAGTATGATCACCCATCCCATCCACCTACTGTTTATAAACTGGATAACCATTTCCTTGTTTTAAACTGATATAGGAAGAGCCTAATCACCCATTACATCCATATACTGTCTGTAGACTGGATAACCATCATCTTAGGAGGAGTGTTGTTCATCAGTTGTTTATTGTTTAAGGTGTATTGAAAATGTTAAATATGCATGAGGAAGTAGCCACTTCACTTTTTTCAAGGTGGAACAGAGCATTTATCAGAGAGTATTGGTGTATTGGAGGAGCTTCCAGGAGCTATGGTAACTCGAATATTATATATTAACAATCCAAACTCAAGCAGAACGATCACAACTTCACCTCTTGTGGAGACCATACAAAGTCTTTGTACTGCACATATAGGATAGTCTAGCTCTTGATGTAGTCCTTGACACTGTGAATTAATCATTCCTTTATTCTATTAATTGGTCAGTCAGTTGGATCTTCACACATACACTGAGCACCCCAACATGTGATGCTTGGAGTGGATAGCTTACTCACTTGCAGCACACTGAACCAATATCCGCCTGAAGACCATCCATTTAAGTATAACCAGAGGTCGGTTCTTTGAAACACTGCAGGGCTCAAGATGAACTTTCCCACTTGACCAAATGCACTGAATTCTCAGAGCAAGTGCTTCCAGGTCTTGGAAAACAAATCTTCTATGATGATGTTCATGGTAGAGAGTACACTGTGCACAGTTGGTTGCTGCTTCTCATTGGTGTATACTGGTTGACTGCTCAGTGTGATTGTGAAGGATGTTGATTGTAAAGCATCCTTGGGTACCTTCACACCTCACAATGTCATTTCAATGTGATTTCAAGTTAATTTGTTAGAAAATGGGGCAACCATTTTTAATCAAATGTATATAAAGTATGGAAAGAATAGAAAGATGCTGTATGTATTTTGAGTGTCAATGTGGAATAGTGTCATGTGCGGACGGACGTCAGAGATGACTAGGGTACAGAGGCAAATGCAGGGTTTGATGATTTAATGAAAATAAAGAAAAAACAAAGCTGAGATGCTCACAAAAAACTGGGGAATACAAACAATAAATACACTAAACAAACAAAGGAACCAATTTACAAACAAAAGAGAATTACAGAAACAAAGACTACGAACCAAAAAACAAGCTACACTTACAGAAACAAAACACTAACTGTGCTAACAAACCAGGGGGCTAACAAACCAGGGGGCTAACAAACCAGGGGGCTAACAAACCAGGGGGCTAACCAAAGGACTGACAAAACAGACTGAAACAAAGGGTCTTAAATACAACATGACATTGATCACACCTGGGACATGATAACGAGGGGGCAGGGTTACAAAGCAGACACAGGTGGGAATGGGTGGAGCAAGGGAGGAGACAAGGATAAAAACAACCCATGAGCTTAGGAGCACATGGAGGAAACAACACCACCAAGACAGGAAGACAGAGGTAAACTGGACTGACAAAAGGCAGACATGACAAATAGCTCTACATTTAGGGGGACACTGTGTGTCTCTATGGGGCATTTAACCTCTGGCAATTCTTGCTTGAAGTCTGTTATACTGTCTGTTACAGGGCTAATCTAATGAGCTGTATTGTCAGCAGTGCTGGTGAGGCAATAGGAAGCTGTTTGTTCTAAGAGTGAAAAGCTGGGACATTTACATTCACACTTACAGACCAGTGCAAAAGCTCATTTGCTAATTTGGGTAAACTATGGTCAGTGCTTCCATATGTTTGAGCAGTAGCCTCACATTCCAGTAAAACTTGAGATTTCAGGAAATGTTTGCTAGGTTGTGAATATATAAATTGCTTGAAATTGCATAAAAATATTAATTTTTTCTCATGTAAATGAGAAATGAGTAAATAGAACCTGCAAATGATGATGAACCATTAGGGCTTCCATACCAATGTAGCAGTGCAGCACAGTGCAGTGCTCTGGGACCTCTGGGAATGATGCTTTGGCAATAAAACTGGGCAATATTAATAAACCTATACTGCACAATAACACATTTGTTTGTTCACAACATTTATTAGGTGGCTGTAAAGTTTACTCAGCATTGGTGTAAGTAGTTTCATTTAAAGTCTTATACACTATGTACCAAAGTTTCCAGACTGCCCTTTAAATTAATAACATTAGCTAATATGATAGTTGCAATCTGAATGGTACACGGTTTGTATAATCTCTGTAGAACAGCTTTGTCAATAGAATGGAAGCATAAGGAACAGCTCTACATATGAACCCAAGATGTGGTTGGCACAAGGCTGGACTCTCTGGTGTCAGTGGCAGAGAAGAGGACTCTGAAGAAGCTACTGGATATTATGGACAATGCCAGTAATCCTCTACACACCAGAGGAGCCTGTTCAGTGAGAGACTGCTCCTTCCCAATTGCAGGACCAACAGACTTAAAAACTATTTTGTCCTGCACGTCATCAGACTGTACAACTCCTCTCTGGTGGGAGGAGTGGTAACAGGAGGATAAAGGATAGGAATGAGTAGGAACCGAACCAAACAGTTAACAGTAACCTGCAACCCAACCTCCACAACACAACTGGATTGTCTGTGCAAAAAAGTGTTTCAAAAGTGCAATAATAATGTGCAATACCCCATCCTATAGGACCCTTTTCTCATGCAGTATATATTCATGTCTCTATATTATATATTCTATATATTTATATAGTGTTTCTTACTAAATTATTATCTTTCTACTTTCTGTACTATTCTGATGCTGCTACTGGAACCTTAATTTCCCTGAAGGAACTCTCCCAAGGGATCAATAAAGTTGATCACGAAGATCAAAGGAATGGTCGTTTTTGAATTTATAGGAGTTTCCTTTTAAAAGTGTCAAAGTGTGAAACGGTGGAACCATATTATTCTAATGAATCACAAACTCATTTAATTAAAACTGATAGTAAATACTGTCCAAAGTAAATGGTGTTTAAATCTTGTCTTATTCCTGGTGCTCAGAACAAACACATTTATTCATTTTTGATGAAAGAAAGAAATCAGTGAACACCTGCCATGTCAAATTGTTCTAAGGTTAATCAAGCTTTTAGTAAAACTGCTTAAACTGCTTTTACCTAACACTTTGAGTACATTTCACTACAGTCTTTAAAGTGTCTTTAGGGCCTAAATAAATACTAACTGTGCTGCAGTCCCGCATTACTCAAGCTACTATTTACATTGTTATTTCAGGCAAGCTGTGGTGTCTGTTGCAGAAATGTCACAGTTAGCCTGCTTTAAACTTCAAGCAGATGAGAGCAGAAATGCTGAAAATTAAATAGTTTTCAAAGAAACGACTGAACTAAAGGATTGTGTAGTGACATTATATAGAAACAATTTCTTGCATTATTTTTAACATAATCAGAATCAAAATCTGCACCTGAAACACAGAATGTTTTACACTTACCTCTTCAGAAAAGGGTTCATACCAAAAGTGTTTTGTAATTTATAATAAGTTAAATGCACTGCACAATGTTGACCCTGATATTAGCCCTGACTGTCAATCTGGCCTAGTCTTTATTTATCAGTTAGAGTCAATAGTTGTAGAGAGATTGAAGCATCGTGTGAGGGATGCAGACTTCAATATTTGGCCAATGGATAGCCATCTAGACCAGTCATAGCAACTCAACTTTTCAACTCAACTCTAAGTATAATCTGGTAATGTATATTGGTCTGTGACTCAATCTGAATGATCCTGCCAATAGCCAATTAAAATCAAAAAGTACCAAAAACGAGTTCCAAAAGTAACCTTCTCTTCCAACAAGTTGGATGAAGAAAACAGTCATGTGTTCATGTGTGGAACCTTGTTTTAATCTGAAACTCCACCTTAAACGATGCAGCAGCTTCATTCTGGCACTAGTATGTGTCTGAAACAGGAATACCATTTAAGGTGGAATGTAAATACGTATATACAGGCAACATCTGCCTTGTATGTATGAGCCAGTTTACTTCCCACCCACATCCTCAAAGGTGTTTTTTGCATTTTTTACAGAGTCAAATGGCTGCACAAACAATGACCACAGCAAGCTGTTATATTAAGCTGTTGTCCATGTTTAATTAGAGTACTTTAGGCAAAGTAGGGCATGCCTGTTTGGGGGTGTGTTGGTTCAGTTCAACAGGTTGAAGTTGTATAATGTGTGATCACTCAGTGGTGCTGACAGCCATTCTCCTGAACGAACCATATATACAAACCTGTGAAATACTGGTAAAATATAGTCTGGTTAGATGAGACCAAAAGTGAACTCTTTGGATGCCATAATACACACCATGTTTGGAGGTCAAAAGTCTAAAAACAATTCCAACTGTAATGTTTAGAGGTGGGATCATCATGGTGTGGGGATGTTTTTCAGCATACAGCATTGGCACACATCATATAATTGAACAAAGGATTAATGGACAAGTGTACTGAGACATGTGTGATAAACATCTGCTGCGATCTACCAGAAGGATGAAGATGAAACGAGGGTGAACATTTCAGCAAGACAATGATCCCAAACACACAGCCAAGGAAACTCAATTGGTTTCAGAGATAGAAAATAAAGCTGCTAGAATGGCCCAGACAATCACCTGACCTGAATCAGATTGAAAATCTGTGGAAGGTGCTAGAGTTCACGTCTATGGAATAGTTCATAGTAGGAGCTCAAGGAGATTTATGGTTTGATTTCTTTGCATGTGCGGATTGAATGTGTTGTTACCAAAATCTCATGATAATTTCATGTCAATAGCACCGTTAACTTTGGTAAATTGGTGATGTGTTCAATATTAATTTCATCCACTGAAATATCAGTATTATCCCTTATAAGGACATTTATTCTGAAATTTGAACAGTTTGTCAGGACAGAATGACAGCAAACATGTGGGCAGGGTGAGCATGTACACACACACACACACACAAAAATTTTTTGTATTGGAACTGCTGCTGCTGAGAGCATTGCTGGTTGTAAAGTCTAACAGCAGCAGGGAGGAAGGACATGTGATAATGCTCCTTCACACACTTAGGGTGAAGCAGCTTGCCACTGAACTTGCTGCCCAGTGCTGCCAGAACCTCATGCATGGGGTGGGAGTCATTCTCCAGCATGGATGCCAGCTTGGCTACCATCTTTCTGTATCCCATCACCTGCACTAGGTCTAAGGGGCATCCCAGGACAGAACTGGCCTTCTTAATGTGTTTGTTCAGTCTTTCCCTATCTGCCATCAAAATACATGTTGCCCCAGCAGACCATATCATAAAAGACGATAGATGCCACCACTGTGTCAAAGAAGGTCCTCATACTCCAAATGACTTCAGGTTTCTCAGTAGGTGGAATCTGCTCTGGCCTCTTTAGTAAAGTGTAGTGGTGTTAACTGACCAGTTTTTATATCTTGAGTAGAACAGTTGAGTGGAAAGTTTTTATATCTTGAGTGGGACATATAAAGATTTATTCTTCTTTATTCTTCCTCAGTAACCCAGCCTTGTACAGGGCACCCTATAATGTTGAGGCTGGTTTCCTAGATTGTGTGCAGTGAGAGCGTTAGATGATTCATGTCTTTCAGTCTTTCCATAAAATGATGGCCATGTCTTTCAGTGACATAAAACCTGTAATGTGAGAGCACTGCATGGAAAAAAATCAGCCCGATCGACTAAACTGATTGATGTAGCTGCACATACATTTGCAGCAACATCAGAGAACCTTGCATGTCCTCTCCTCCATTTAGGATAGTTTAACTCTGTATTTCTAGTTATGCCTACTTTTAAAATGCTGAGAGTAAAAAATTAAGCAGCACTGCTATCTTTGTGATCTTGAAGTGGAGAGAGGCCGTGGCAGGTAGCTGATAACTTATGCACCAATTACAGTAATTGTTCCTTTTTTCTATTATGTCATCTAAAGACTGAGACACGACACGGCCTGCAGAACAGACAGGGAAAATTGGTCCCTTGGAGGCCATCTGAGGCTTGTTAAAGCTTCTCAAAGAAGAGTAGTGCACACATGCACTCACATGCACATATAGACACACCGTGCAAATGGCTGGGTTAATGCTATGCCTGAAGAAATGTCACTGAGATTTGTTTCAGGTTTCTTTCCATTACTGAGGGACTGATACCTTTGACTTTCACAGTCTGCCCATGAAACTGCCAGGCAAACTTGCTGTCAGGGTAATGTCAGGGTTATTGCTTCTATAGTAACAAAATGGCAAACAAGTTATGAAAAGAAAACAAGAAGTGCTGGGGGAAAGTTTATTATTATATTTTGTGTCTAATTAAATGTACATTGTATTGCAGAGTGAAATATTCAGAGACTGCACAGAAGATTGAAAACAAGGCTTATTATATTATATTATATTATATTATATTATATTATATATATTATATTATATTATATATATTATACAATATATATATATATATATATATATATTATACAATAAAGCTTATTAATTAATCAACAAATAACTAATTTAACCATCTGTATAAATAACTAATCAACATTACTGCAAACACACCTGTTTGTATATATATAAAAAAAACATACTAAAACTCCAGTGTAGCTTGATTAATTACACACACTTTCATTTAAAATGTTTTAACTATAATAAAGTGATTGTTCAACCCAACAAAGCATTCCTGTAAAATCCCTGTCTACTGGTTTTAAATATCTAAACTGTCTATACACTAAAAATTTGTAACAGGAAAAGAATTGGCCAATGTTATGTTTATTAATACAGAGCTTTGACTAGCCCAGAGTTTTCACTAGTTTTGAGCTTTCACTAGCACATGGAGCTTTGACTAGATTGGAGCTTTCATTCAAACAGTATCTTAACAAGCACTTTCCACTAGTTTTGGAAAGCTTAAAGTTTACACAAGCAAATGGGTGACCACTTGTTGTAATAATGACCACAGGTGTGTTTTAGGGATATACTGTGTGCTGGGTATGGACAAAAAAGTTTCTGTCCTTGGAAAAGATCAGCATCTTTTATGATAATTCACAGTAAGTTCATCAGAAAAAAGTTAGATGAGAATCCTGAAAATGAGAAGACAGGTTTTGTCTGTGTTAACATTATTTGAAACGTTTCAAAGTGTCATTCTCCACAGAACATTCTGTGTTTTCAGTGTTTTTATCCTGAAGGTTCTGAATTAGTACACATAAATTGTCATTTTACATTATGGTTAACATTTGAATGGTACTACACTGAACGTAAAGGAACAACATCATTTTGATTTAAAATATCATGTTCAAATTGGTATCTTACAATTTCAGCATTCTTTAGAGCTGGAGTATCTCAGTGATAAGCATCTGCTTAAAAATAAAAGCTCAACAAATTGATGCGTTGAGCAATGCCCAAAAAGATCCATGTTTTTAATGGGCAAGTGGGAGTGGGAACCATAACTTGATGCAAATGTTATTCACACTCACGCACCTCTATTACAAACATGGTCCTTATAGAAGCAAAAATGGTTCTTTTGTGGTGTCATTCAAAGAGTAATTTGTAGCACCTTTAGTTTTATCAGAAATAGATGCTTTAATGAGTCAGCCGCTTACAAAGCCAGCCTCTATTAGTAGTTTTTGATGAAGCTAGCTTAGTGAATAGTAATAGGAAAAGTTAAGGTGACATTATAAAATTAATGGTGGCTGGTGAGCTATGTTTATGTGAAGTTATTTGAAAAAGGCAGTGCATCAGTGCAGCAAAAGGAAACACCTCTGGTCAGCCTTACAGGTCTATCACAGTAATATTTTTATGTACAATCCATTGACTCTAAAAGTTATTGAGGCCATAAAAGATAAAAGTAGTGCTTCTGTACTAGGCCCTTTATAAACCCTGAAACCGTGCACTTACTAAATGAAAAGTTTTACTACAAACTCCTGAAAAATCAGCTATGAATGGTTTTATTGTGGATGGCCTATTAATGGGGTTTCATGACTAACCGAGTGGTCTTACTATTTTCTCCTACCTCTGGACTAGCTTTTTTTCTCCTGCTTCCACTTGTGTGTTGTGCATTGTGTGTGGTTGGTGTGATCCTTATCTGAAACAATGACCACTTCTTTCACGCTTTCAGTGCCCCACCCCCCGGGAAGGTTCCGTTAACGAAACATTCCATTATTGACTTTCTAAAGAAGATCAACAAACACAGAATAATTGGTGGTGCTGCAGGTTCACCTCAGGCCCCCACCTTCTTCTCCCTCGACAAGAATAACATAAATAAAAAGGAAGAAAAGTGGCAAAAACAGCCCGCAGCTCAACAAGATGACGCAAGGCCAAGAAAGGCAAGCAATGACACTCATATCAGTGCTGCTGCTGCTGCTGCAAGGTAAACAATGACTCTTAATTAGGAGCTGAAGTTTTAATTAAGATGAGGCTGCGCTAATTACAGCTCCTGACAGTGATGATTGAGTCTCCGATCCCATGTTCTGATTAGCCCGAACTGTCGGAACCGCTTCCGCTCGGGTGGGAGACAGTAATGAAATTACCTGCCCCATGCAGTGGGACCCCTTCTCAACACAACTCTTCCCCCAGCCCAGACTCACACTTCACATATGAAGATGATACAAATACGGTTTGGATACTAAGAGTCAGTCTGTGGTGTACTGGTTAAATATGCTCCTCTTAACTCATCATAACTCGAAATCATTTGCAGTCTGAATCAGAACCATGCTGAGAGAGAAAGAGAAAGAGACTGATTCAGAGAGTCATTCAGATTTGTTCTCAAACTCCTCAAATTAATTTTCCCTGTATTATTGTAAAGCACTCAGGTGCCTACAGCATGCAGAACAGAGTCTGTTGTGAATTTGGATTATTCCAGTGTATTACAGTTATTATCTGCTTCAGTAAGTATAATATTTTAAAAAGAAAGCCAATAGTGTTGAATAATAAATGTGTCAAAGGGAGTTCTTGCCCAATCAGAAACAACCTTTGAAGAATTCTTTAAATAACTCCTTTTTCTAAAGGAGTTGTGCAAGTTTGAAGAATTATGACTTGAATTTAAAGGTGCCATACCAAGAACAAGAAAGTGTCATCTAAAACCAGGTGATATTTATCTGATATTTATAATTTGTTCAGTTACAATATTAAATATAATATTTTTACAAGGCTGTGCAAATAGCTGGGTTGAAGTAAAATACTTTTTTTTGTGGCTACCTAAATGTAATTAGCCAATAGTTCAAATTTAATCATCATCTCATTCAAACATTTACTATTTTTTGATAAGGAATATCTCTGTATGAGACAGAAAGGTTGCAAAAAACAAAAATAATAAATAATAAATGTATTGCAAAGTGATGCTTAATGCCCCATTATGTAAACTGTAGCACCAACTTTGGTGAGTATTTAAGTTGTATAAATCATTCAAGTCAGTTAAATTAAAAAAAAAATCATGGCAATTATTTTTTGTGCAGTGCTTTTCACAGCAAGGTCCAGGCTTCTTTTGAGTAGGCCAAAGGCAACAGTGGCAGGAGAAACTCCCTCGCATCATCAGGAAACCAAGAACCAAGACTCTTCTGTAAGTGGGTGTCCATAGACTACTGAAGTCATGAATGGTTATTTGGCACTCCAGGTCTTAAGGAATTAACCTTTCATCAATTTTGTTCTGTGGGAGGGACACCTTTAATGTTCTGCTCAAACTTTTTGCCAAAACAAATTTGAGCTCTAGCTTATTGAAAAATGTGTTGATCTTAACCTGATTTGCCATCTCTACAAATGGTGATTGGCTACAGATTTACGTTAGGCTAAAAGTTCCACTAGACTATATTTCAATAGCATGCCTTTTAAGTTCTCATTAATTTGAGACAGTAATGTGTAAACCACTCAACACTTTGATGGTTTGTGGTGGAATTTTTAACACATTATTATGTACTTTTTTGGTTTGTTTTGGCTTTTTTTGTATTTGTGGTTTGTGTTTTACCACACGTGCCTTCTCACACATTTAGTAGAGGTGTTTATTTCAAAAAATGTGGCATTTAAAAACACTAATTGTTTTTATTATTGCCCCAAACATATAAACATGATAAAATCCATTGTTTCTTAGGGCATAAATATGTTCAAATCCCAATATATTTTGTTCTATGTTTATTTTCTCCTGTACATCACTGAATAATGCAGTTGTTAAAGAGAGAAAATGTAAGCTGAGGCTATGGTGCACTGATTTGACATTCTTAGACTGCAACATCTTGAACACCCTCAAAAGCCATCACACTTTGCCAGTGCAGTCCAGTGACATTAGCAAATTTAATTTGAGTTGTTTACCATGCTAGTCAAACTCAAATGAAATCATGTGCTGTGTTAGTCAAGAGTTATGTTCAGCCAGCTTCCTCACCAGCAGGATATGTTTTTGCCTGGATAACTATACCTTGACCAGCAAGGACCAACTTAGATCATCTGAAACCAGTGACCAAGAGCTGGTCTTGAGCTGGATTTTTCAGCAGGGATGTAATGAAGTTTACAGTGTAGTTATTTGTCCTAATTCTCACTGAAATATAACAGAGCTTTCTTTTCTTAGCTTGGTTTGTCAAGAATGTTTAACGTCACTGCACAAAGTGACAAACCACTACAGTGACACAGAAGCAAAAATCCTGCAATTGGCACTGATAAAAAAAGGTCGAATAACTCTCTTGTAATCAGGATCACAGTGTGCATATGCATGCTCATGAACAGCTCTATGCTTGGTTTATTTGTGAATGCCTTGTGGAAGAGTGTGCTCTAATGAACAGGGCACTTCAAAGAGCACCAACTCTCTCCTCTTATGGTTTTTCTGTTTCATTTTATTGATTTGCTCTAATTGAATGAAAACTTGAGTTTGGGTTTTGGAGTGTGCATGTAGGTGATTGAGGCAGGGTTGGAAAGCAGGGGTCTGTCAATGCATTATTCACCACTGTTGACTGCAGTAGTCCAGATGTCTTTACTAATGAATGAGGCCTGCGATGTGCTGCTGAACTCATCAGCCATGAATCACCAGCAGCCGTAAATAACGCTGGATTACCCTCGCCACGGCAGTGGCTACGCACATGCACTAGCCTTCGATCCATAATCAAAGAGCAGGGAATGTCTTCTTTTGCCAGGTGTATACAACCCCACTGTTACTATCTATGCGCTTTCAGAATGCTGCATTGTTTGTGTTGAGGGCAGGTGTGGGGGCAGTAGGGGCTTGGCCGCGGGTTGTGGGATTTGTGTCTCTAAATCTTCAGGGAGAGTTTGCCTGGAGCCTGACACTCTAGCTATTCTGATAACACCATCTCATAAAAAATTTACACCGTATCTGTTCGCTGATCTGTCTCAGCTGCTGTAGTTTTTGACCATTGGCAGAGGAGCTATCTTGACCTGTGCTAAAGCTAATAATGTGACCGATTACAATTGAATTACGAAACACATTATATTGAATATAATTTTATTGTACAGTACACAATTAACATATTTAATGTGGAATAAATCCTGGACGTGTAAAAGTGATGGTTTAGGACTGCTTTGCTGTAACAGGGCCTGGCAAGCTCTCCATCATACAAACCATATATTATTTTATGCTTAAGGAAAATATAAAACTATTGTATCTGTTCAGTGCTATAGTAGAGGTGGACCATGCAACATGCATTCCAATAAATCCACCAAGAAATGTTTCAGAAAAAAAGAAATGGAAAGTTATGAAATGGCCAAATCAAAGTCTTGATCTTACAATAACTGAGTTGCTGCAAAGTGATGTGAAGCAGGCTGTCCATGCAGGGAACCTCTAAAACGACACACAGCTGGAAGAATTCTGCATGGAGGTGTGGGAAATATTTGCTCCCAGTCCATGTCAGAGACAGGTAGAGAGTTATAGGAAACAAAGTCTAATTACAGCACCGTTATCTGTAGTTACTGTTTGAAAGTAGATCATAATATTTTTAATGGGGTGTCCTATTTTTCCATATTACTGCAAATAGAATTCTGACATTTGGAGCCATTTCAAAAGACTGCTTTGGACCTCTGCACATCTACATATACATTCCCCTGAGCTTTCCAATTTGCATATGGTATGGAATGCCCTCCTCTATGCTGATACATACCCTCACTCCTCAATTGCATCTCATATGCCCCTTCATCTTGCACTACAAGTACCACATGCCTGATTCACATATGTAAGTCCTAAATGAACCCACTGAACTGATACACTGATATCATTTCAAAAACCATCTTAGACAAAAAAGTTACCATATACAAAACCAAAAAATATCAAGCCATCCTACACAAAACCAGTTTAGCTTGGTGTAGCTCATGTGTGTCTATAATTCATATACATAGGAATTAAATCTATATGGGGATTACATATTTGAATAATCCTGTACAGTCAATGTTGTAGCTGACGACAAAAAACCCTGATATGACATTGAAATAAATGCAGACAAATTAATGGTTTAAAAAGTTATAAATAAAAGGTAAAAACCATTAAGTTTTAAATCAAAGTTACACAGGTGTGCTCTAATGTCAATCCCAGACAGTGCTACATTTTCATCACTCAGCTACCTGCTGGGCAGCCTCTCTGCTAGACCTGTTAATGCTCTTATGTGTTTTTTTTTTGTTTATTGAATTATTCACACACAGTAATAAACCATGCACCCAAGTACATAATCCAGCTTCTTGTCGCTGTTGTTAAGCCTCCTAGGAGCCTTGCAGACTATGTTTGGACCAATATGTTGGATCTGAGCTCCCTAAATCCTCAAAAAGGTCATTTGATTTACAGGTACCATTTGACCTTTTCAAGTCATATCTCCCAATAAAACTACCTAGCCTGCTGCATATCAACTGCAAGAGAATTATTGACGGCAATAATTTCCCAGTCACTGAGGAATAAATATGCTTGTAAGGCGATGTCTGATTTTAGAAATTGTGCTCCTGATCTGTGTCTACCCTTTGGCAGGTTGCCTGTGGTGAGATGTTTGAATAAAACGTCTTTCAGAGAGATGGCTCTTTCACCTCTATTTATTAATGAACTGAAAGTGTGTCCACACACAGCTTTGCATGGTCTCTGAGGCAGCCTTGTGTTAATAAACACAGGTCCAGACCATCTGGAGCTGTGGAACAGGTGTTGAGCAGAGGGCTGATGCTGCCTGAAGAACTGGCCGAGGAGCCCTTGCAGTTCAGCCAATGACTAATTCCTCCTACACCACATTACTTCCCCATTACTTCCCTATTACTCACTTCTAAAGCTCTTACTACATATGCCTAGCGGGTGCTGTACATACAGCTCCATTTGTACTCTAGATCTGCTCTATAATGTGTGCTGTTAAACTGCATTAACACACTGAAACCTAGGTTCATTATTCAGCTGTTCAGTCCTACTTTAAAACCAACAAGTAACCATTCGGTTTAACACATGTTGTGGATTCCTAATGGGTTCATTTTTAGGGTTTCTGAAACTGATCTTCATTGTGATTATTATAGGTATGAGAGCAAACAACTGAATTGTGGTCCGACATACAGATTTATACAGAAGTTTTAATGGGGTAAGAGAATGCAAAAGGGTACAAGATGGTTCTCTGGTACATACAATATTACCATAGCCATGTGGTCAGTTGACCCACTCTAATACAGTACATAATGTAATAGAGTGAACAGGTTACTCTAATTAGTCACTTACGCCTTGTCTTTTTTTTTACTTTCCATACAAGTATCAGAGAACAAAAAGGAGAACAAAAGGTACAATAGTGACCGTGATCTGCATACAAATGTTCATTACATGCCTACATTGTTCTGTCTCCTCACACCTTGGCAAACACCACCTCAAGAACCCCCACCAACCTGACCCCTGAGTTGAACTCTGTCTCAGTGGCAGCTTGTTACAAAATGTTAAAGAAACAACGATTCTTTATTGTAATAGTCTCCTGCGGCAGCATTGCCCTGTATGTGGTGAAAATTACAGCCATTACAGCGATTGGCGAGCAGCTGGGGAGCCCCTTTCCAAGTGCGTCTGTCTCTCTCTCTCTCTCTCTCTCTCTCTCTCTCTCTCTCTCTCTCTCTCTCTCTCTCTCGGCTCTCTCTCTCTCTCTCTCTCTCTCTCTCTCTCTCTCTCTCTCTCTCTCGGCTCTCTCACCAATCTGAAACAGTAACTGAATTCCAAATGGATACTCAGGCCGTAACGGAATGAAATTGATATCTTGAATGTTAAGCCCTGCATTACAGCCATGACGATAATGGCCTGGTGTTTTACGAGCTGGGCCGTCTCAACAGCCTCATGCTCCCTTAATCTTACCTTTGCCTGGGGCTAAGATAAATCTTGATGCTGTAAACTCTATGGTAATACAACTGCTTCTCTAAGTATTGATCATTTTTCTAAATGTCAGTCATCGTGTGTGGTTCTTGTGTTTTATGGCTGCTGGTCCCTCTAGGTATGGCTTTTTGCTCACTGTGTGAGTCTCACTACTGCTGCTTTGTAAAACAGCTAACAGCACAAAACAGGTATAACATAATGCTAGGAGTATAATGAGGCACATATTTCCATTTTGATTCTGATGTCAAGGATCAGTTAAATGTAGTTCTACAGAGCTTTAATGAGTTATGTATGTTTTGTAACTTAAAGTGGCTAAAACTGCCTACTTTGACAAGAAATTGCTTTGGGCAGGCATATATCAAAACAGTCCTGAAAGAAGTAGTGGATTACAATGGCTCAGAAGCTTGGAACAAAACTACTGGAAAACATTAAATTACATAATTATGTAACATACAGTTGTGGTTGAAAGTTTGCAAAAAAATGGTCTATATTTCTGTTAAAATCCGGCCTAAAACAAAATGATTGAAGGCCAGATGCCGCAAAACAGACACCCACAATGAAACTACCAGCTCCGTGGCTGACAGGTATAAAGGATAAGGCTTTTATGCTGGAATGCAGTGTTTCCATTTCTCCAAACACAATGCTTCTCTTTTAAACAAAACATAGCTATTTAAGTCTCATCCATCCACAAAATATTGTTTGAATAGCCTTCTAGCTTGTCCATGTGATCTTTAGCAAACTGCAGATAGACAGTTCTTTTTGGAGTGAAGAGGCTTTCTCCTTGCAACTCTGCCAAGCACAACAATTTTGGTCAGTGGTTTCCTGATGGTGGACTCACAATCATTAACATTAACCAATGTGAGAAAGGCATTTAGTTGCTTAATTTGGATTTCTTTGTGTCCTCAAGGACTATTACATACCTTGCTTTTGGCATGATCTTTGTTTGTCAACCACTCCTTGAGAGAGTAATAATGGTCTTGAATTTCCTCAATTTGTACGCAATCTGTCTGACTGTGGATTGGTCAAGTTCTAAGTCTTTTCCAGCCTGATTAGCATCAAAATCTTTGAGGTTATGTGGCTCTCTTTCTTGGTGGGCGCTCTCTCCCCACAGCACACCCAAGACCCAGTGTGTATCTAAACTGGGGACACAGTGCTTTCCTCCAAGTGTGTTGGCAGCCCAGCAGTGACGTAATGGTGTGAATACAATGAGACAATAACTGGCTACACATGTATTGGAGGAAGCATTAAAAATTTAATAAATTAAAAAACAAATTGAAAAAAGTGACCAAACATAGGTTATTGCTTATAGGTTTATTTTAAAGGGGGCTGGAAATTCACAGAAGTATGAGAGACAAAGAGATTGAGTTGTTGTGGATCATAGTGCTTACACTGAAAATGATATGTTTGAAAACCGTAGACTTCAGTATCAGTATTTTGCACCCTCACACCGTAAAGGCAAACTATGTTTCAATGCTAACACTTGTTAAAGTAGTCTCGTAGCTCCACTTCAAAGTTAACTTCAGGTATCAAACATTTAGAATGATGGATCAGGTTTGGTTTAATTGAAAATCTGTGGATTTGAATTTTTAGCAAATAATTCCTTTAAGAGCAAACGTAAATGACTGTAGATGATTATAAAATATTAAATAGAAGTTAGGACTGTCTTTTGTTTTGCATGCAGATGGTGAGAGAAAATATGTGTTTGTGTGTATGTGTGTGTGTGTGTGTGTATGTGTTGTCAGTTGTTGCGCTTGATAAGACCCTCTGTTGCTCTGCTCATGGTTAATGGGGGTTCTAGAGAGGTTATCAGCCCTGCAGAAGTGGACACACGCACACACATCTACACACACACACACACACACACACACACACACACACAAACAAACACAAACCTGATTGCCATGGGCCCCATTGGTGATTGGATCTGGAATGTGTTTACCTTCTGTGAGGAGGTGACATTGTGATGAAGCGGCAGCTGTTGGCTGAAAGGACACACTCCCCTGTTTGTTGTGTGTCCTGTTTTCTCTGTGGCCTCTTGTATTCCAATAAAGAAGGAATATGGATCAAGAATAAATTTCTAATTTTTCTCAACCTACAGTGAATGGTTCGCTGCAGTCCTAGATGGATTTCAACAAAAATGGATTTTAAAAAACATGAAATATTTTAGAATTATTTATGAAATAACCTTGTGGAGGATAACTGTTGATGCATAACAGATGTTGATGCATTCAGAAGCTGCCTAGGGAATGCACTGGTAACAGGTGACTTTTCTGGCCAAACTTTAGTTACCACTGGTTAAAGCTATACCCTTAAATTTGGATGGGTTTTCTACATGGTCTTAAAGCTGACTCTTATCTTTAGTTTTTGGATTTGCAATTTATTTATGATATTGACAACATTCAAACAAGTCTAACTCCTTTATTGACATTATAAATTGGGTAATCTACCATTTAAACTTGTGCTAAACAAATGATTACAAACAAATTGTGCATCCAAGTCTTATCATAGGCAACATTCGTGAAGGCATTTTAAAAGTGTTCCCTATATATGCTGTTTGATATGTTTGCAAACCTTCAAAGCTATAGTTTGGTTTCTTAAAATGCACTAGAAAAAGAGAATGAAAAAATGTACACTGCCAGTTCAGCAGGAGATAAATGAGTCAATAACCAAGCGCGAAAGATTTAGTTCACTAAGTATTACAATGTCTAAATTACCTGTTTATTAAATTGATAATTGTTTCTATAAATGAAAGGTTTCAATCATTTCACTCTTGGCTGTGTGAGGTAATACATGCTTTTGTATCTACCAAGTAAATATTATACACACATTACATAACATCTGTATCTCACATTCACCGAACCAGAAACATGACTGTTTCCTCTAACCACTACAACTCTTTTTTTTAAATAAATAAATAAAATCTCAGCATAGCACATCAGTGAATAAATATGCAATCTCAGTGGCCCAACAGTTAAACTTTCCAGAATCTTGAATTTCTGGACATTTTTGCAATTTTCTCATTTCACAAAACGTCTGTATCAGTCAGATTTGAATACAAACTGCATTTTGCAGTTCAGTTGAACATACAGTAGAGGGCAAGTCTAGGGGAAAAGAAAATGCATGCAATTCATATTCACATCTGGATTTGAACATTTGAACTTTACAGAATGTCACGCTGGTCTGTGTTGTGTTTACTGTTCCATGTGCTTTTGAGCAAGTCATGTCTCCTCCCATTCCCAGCTGTTCCATCTGTAACCCTGCCCCATCGTTATCATGTCCCAGCCGTGTCTCGTTATCGTGTGTGTATATAACTCCCTTGTCTCAGTTAGTCCTTTTCGTTCTTCTCGTTTGTATGTGTGTCTAGTTGCTTACTCGTGTCGTGATTCCATGTCTGTTTCCATTTGTGAGTTATCATTAAATACAACCCTGCAAGCACTTCCGCCTCCTACCTCTGTGCCGTGAGACGTTACACAGAACATATTAACTGTTTGTTTTGAATAACATATTTATATGTGTATGGCATCCTTCAACATTATCCATGTTAAATCATAGAATAGTAGTGCTCAACTGGTAACAGAACAGTTTACAGTCTGCAAATGACTAATTTAGTAAAAGCTATGCCATTTGGCAAAAGTCTTTGGAAAAGTCCTTGGAAAACCAAGGCTACTAAAAAGTTAATTAAGATAATACGGCAAAATGATATAGAGTTTCTGTGGACCTTTTATCAGTGGGGGTTTTTGACAACCAAACCAGGTTTAATGAAAAGAAACAACTAATTTGTGTGGCTCAGTCACAGTAATATTGATGCCAAATGGATGCAGAAATAGAAAGCTAAACCCTGCCTTATTGCTCACATGGGAGAAACACTTGGCACCTTACAAGGTCTGGCATATCCAGCAATTTCTTTTGTGAGCCAGTGATGAACCTGGCCAGCATTCATGAAGTTTTATTCTATACTTAGTGATGAGGTGTGAGACTAATTTAAAAAAAAAGTTTATTGCAGCAAGTTTAAAACGAAACTATAATAACAGTAATACAGGACTAGCCGCTGGTTCTACCAAAGGCACTTTCAAGCAATCATCAGACCCTGATTTGTTTTCACCCTTGGTACTTTGTTTGGAAAGGTGTGAATACAGTAATCACACTTGATTGCAGAAGAAAAACAATCGCACTGAGACCCCTGAGAGAAGGTAATGAAGTGAATGCTTCACAGGAATATGCACTAGTTCACAGGATCATCATCTTCCTGTATTTAATTTATTGCTCCCACCCAAGAAAGGTCTGACCAAAAAGTAAACAGGATGTTCTCACTTAGCGTGTTATGATGCATTTGGTGTGCCTGGATTTGCTTGTCTGAAAACAAAATAAAGCAAGGTATGAATGCTCCAAGTTCACAAACTCATTAACTGACCCTCAGTCATAAGTGTCATCAGACGAAAAGAAGACATAGTGGAAAATATTTGTTCATTCAACCCTACCCTCAACAAAAAGTATGTTTGAGGGTATGGCCAAACTGGGATACAGGTATATTGACAGGGACAAGGGACAAGTCCAGTGTGAAGCGACTACAAACCCTAACATTTTATGCAAAGTTTATGTTGGAATAAAAAGAAGGATCTGAAGGACACACGAACACCTCGTCTATAAGATGTGTAAAACAAGAGTGAAACTCAGTCTATGAGAGGTGCAGAAGCAAAGAGACTCCCAAACTACATTTGAAAGGTGAAGAAGGAGAGATTCAGTCTATGAGAGGTGCGGAAAAAGAGGGAAGTACAGAAGGAGAAACTCAGTCTATGAGAGGCAAAGAAGAAGAGCATCAGTCAATGAGAGGTGCAGAAGGAGAGAAAAACTCGGTCTATAAGAGATGAAGAAGGAGAGAGAGAGAGACTCAATCTATGAGAGATGTAGAAGAAGAGGAATCAAGTCTATGAGCGGTGCAGAAGCAGAAACTCAGTCTAGGAGAGGCACAGAATGAGAGACTCAGTATAACAGAGGTGACAATGGAAACTCACTCTACAAGAGATGCAGAAGGAAATAAATCAAGTCTGTGATTAGTGCAGAAGCAAAGAGAAACTCAGTCTATGAGAAGAGCAAAAGGAAAGAGAAACTCAATCTATGAGAGGTGCAGAAGGAGAGAATTTCAGTCTATGAGAGGTACAGAAGCAAATAGAATCTCAGTCTAGGGGAGGTGCAGAAGGAGGGGTAACCCCTGGTCTGTGAGAGATGCAGAAGGAGAGAAATTCATTCCAAGATAGGTGAAGAAATATAGAGAAACTCAGTCTATGAGAGGTGCAGAATGAGAGAGAACAGTCTATGAGAGGTGCAGAAGGAAAGAGAAACTCAGTTTTTGAGAGATGCAGAAGTACATAAAATCAGTGAAGTAGAGGTGTAGAAGCAAAGGAGAAAGAACACAGTGTAGAAGAGGTGCAGAAGGAAATAAAACCGTCAATGAGAAATGCAGAAGGCGAGAAACTTAGTTTTAGAGAAGGAGAAAGAACACAGTCTAGAAGGGGTGCAGAATAAGAGAAAACAATGTCTAAGAGATGCAGAAGAAGAGAAACAAAGTCTATGAGAGATACAGAAAGAAAGAAACTCAGTCTACGAGAGGTGCTGAAAGAGAGAGATACTCAGTCTATGAGAGGTGCTGAAAGAGAGAGATACTCAGTCTACGAGAGGTGCTGAAAGAGAGAGATACTCTGTCTTTTAGACATGCAGATGGAGAGAAATTCAGTTTATGAGAGGTGCTGAAGGAGAGAGAAACTCAGTCTTTAAGAGGTGCATAAAGAGAGGGAACTCCCAGTCTGTGAAAGATGCAGTCGCTGAAGTCGCTCTGGATAAGGTGTCTGCTAAATGCCATAACTGTAAATGTAAGGCAGAAGGAAAGAAACTCTCTGAGAGATACAGAAGGAGAGATACCCTGTCTGTGAGACATGCAGATGAAGAGAAATTCAGTTTATGAGAAGTGCAGAAGGAGAGAGAAAGTCAGTCTATAAGAGGTGCAGATGGAAAGAACAGCTCAGTGTATGAGAGTTGCAGAAGGAGAGAGATACTTTATTTCATGTAGTCAAGGGAGCACCATCTCCAGCAGCTAAAATGGTTATTTCAGATTGGGCTTTGTTCCAGCATCCAGAGGTTCAAATGCACAGAATTTTTCAATTTCCTAGGAATCTTCTGACTTCAAGTGATTTGGACACAAGTCAGTACAAATGTACACATGGCAGTACAGATGCATCATTTATGGTAAAATGGAAAACTAAAATAAGAAAGTTTTACTAAGGCTGCTTTCACTGCATAAGATGGCATAAGTGACTTGATAATTTCTTATAAAAAGTTGTTATGGCCATGCTGTGCAGCCAACAGTGTGACTGGTTTGACTGGTCCCCTTTAGAATAAAATCAAGTTGCAAATAATCAGTAATTCCAGGTTTTGTCTAACAGGACAAACATTAGCAATAAAAAAAAATAAGTCAACACATAAATATAAGTTCAGAATTCAGAATTCAGAAGCAAACTTTAGATACCAAATTAGCTTTATCGTGAATGATTTACTACATTTGAATAAAAAGGGAAAAGTGACAGGTGGACTAATTTTCCCCAGAACATAAAGCGATCTCTTTCACTGTATGTGAAGATTTTACAGAAGGGCCACACATTTCTGTGCAACCCTTAGGAGATCCTGAACTTTTTTTTTTGAATAGCTATTTTTTTTTTTAAATATTACAAAAATGACTATTACAAAATAATTACAATGACTAATTAACATTAAGAATGTTTTCATGTTCAACTACTTCATGGCAAATTTAACTTCAAGAGACTTAACTCATCCTTTTTCCTTAATTTCCCTGAAGGAACCCTCCCAAGGGATCAATAAAGTTCTATTCTATTCTATCTCCACTCCTTAATTTATCATTTATGTGAAGTAACCAAAACAAATGTTTCTCAGATTGTACAATAAAATTGAACACATATGTAAAATATCTGTAGTATTAGCAGATGTATATTTAACATTGTAAAAACATGTTACATATATATACACAGTAAATACTCTTCTTCTTTATTCAGCTGCTCCCTTTGGGGGTCACCACAGCCGATCATCTGCCTGAGTTTTATGCCGGATGTCCTTCATGACGCAACCCTCGCCATAATTTGGAATTCTTTTAGCTTTATGGTCATTTTTCCCCTCTGTCTTCCATCGTCGATGATGTCACCCACAGGAACTAAGCCTCTAACCACAGCTCTGGAGCTGATTTTGGAACTAAATAACTTAACAATAGTAGTTGGAAATATTCATTGAAATTATTAAGGAACTGTCAGCTCAATCAAATGTCCAAGTTTAAGAAATTCTCTGACTTTTCAAATCTTGTACTAAAACACATCAAATGTGGTCTCTGTGGTCGAGAGAAGCCCGATGAGTTTTGGAAACAAGTGCTGTGGACTGATGAAGTGAAAATAGAACAATTTGGCCACAATCAGCAGTGGCACATTGGAATAAAATAAGGAACTGCAGTTCATTAAAGGAACATCTGGCCAACTCAAAAACCTGATTCCACAAATACCAGCAAATCCTGGGTGCAAATGTCAAAACATATGACTTTCTGCAAGGAAAAGTAGGAAAACAATCCAAATGCAAAATCCAAAAGACTTCTCACTGCTACAGAAAGCCCTTGCATGCTGACTGTCCAGCAGCCAAACTTTTGCACAGGTTACACTGATTATTTAGATCTTTTTGATGTTATATGAGATGTTATAGGAGAAAATGTACATTAGGATTTAGTATTGTGTTTTATGCATCTGGCCAGGATTTCTAAACTGTTGCTAAAATATTGTTGATTTCACATCAGTATTTGCTACAGTCATCTTACATTATATGTGTGGATATTTACTGCAGCCTAAAATGTCTAAACACAAATGGAATTAATAATAAATATATGAAAATAAAAGAAAATGTGTAAAAGGTGGTAAAACTAATACATATTTTCTTGGTTTTTATTTTATGTTGAAATGAACAGAGAGGATTTAGGAATGATTAATTGACTAAATAAGCAAATGTTTATAACCCCAATTCCAGTGAAGTTGGGACATTGTGTAAAGATTTGCAATTTCAACCTATGTTCAATTGAATACACTACAAAGACAAGATATTTAATGTTCAAATCGATAAACTTAATTGTTTTTGGCAAATATTCTCTCATTTTGAATTTGATGCCTTCAACACATTCCAAAACTTTGGGACAGGGGCATGTGTACCACTGTGTTACATCACCTATCCTTTTAGCATTTGAGAACTGAGGACACTAACTGTTGAAGCTTTGTGGGTGGAATACTTTCCATTTCCTGCTTGTTGTACATCTTCAGTCGCTCAAAAGTGCAGACTGATTTTAAATGGGGGACTGGTCTGGACAGCAGGCAGGCCAGTCTAATACCCGTACTCATACTCACATGCAGAATGTGGCTTGACATTGTTTTGCTGAAATAATCAGGGGCGTCCTTGAAAAATATGTTGCTGGATGGCAGCATATGGTGCTCCAAAACCTGTATTAAACCTTTCTGCTTAATACATTTTTGTTTTAAAAAGTTTAGATTTAAAAATTTTCCAGATTCTCTGAATCTTTTGATGATATTATGGGCTGTAGATGATAAAATCCCTGAATTCCTTGCAAATGTACATTGAGAGACATTGTTCTTAAACTGCTGCCCCATCCGTGCTTGTGAACAACTGAGCCTTTCGGGGATGCTCCCTTTATACCCAATAATGACACTCACCTGTGTCCAATTAACCTGTTCACACACACAAACACACACACACACACACACACACACACACACACACACACACACACACACACACACACACACACACACACACAGCCACAGCTATACGTTCCGCCAAAGCTTAATGAACACCCATCTGTCACCATTATCCTCTTTTTTGAAAACCAAAATAATGACATCCTACAGTGCCTTACAGAAGTATTCACCCCCTTGGCTTATTACCTATTTTATTAAATTACAACCTGTATTTAAATGTTTTTAAAGAATCACACCTTGAAGTTCATCTGATGATACTGATGAATATATTTTATCACAGTAATAAGCCATATAACAAAGTATCATAATTTTTTTTTAGATAGTCAACTTACAGACATCCAGCTGCAACTATTTTGACAAGAGAGATAAGGTTTAATTTCTCTAGAGTCTCTAGATTAAAAAATAAGTAAAAAACAAACAAACATGCAAAAAACCAGGTGCTCTGTAAATTTTGATAAAATGTTGGCCATTTTCATGAAGATTTTAAACTTCTAAGAGTTTTTACACCTCGGGTAATTACATATTTGAGAAGCCAAAGGTCTTCCATAGAGATATCAACATATTGCATGTAACTGTCTCAAATAATAATAATAATAATAATAAAAAAAACTGAGAAAATACACATTAAATAGGGCTGGGTCACTAAGGGTTAAACTGAATCTCCAAAAGTCCAGTGAGATGCTTAATGTTCTGCCCTCTGTTTTAGCCAATGCTTGGTTTCATTTTCTTTCAACATCAGTTGTTCAGTAAGACACTCCACCACATTACCAAAGGAGAGAGTATGCATATAGAACAGCACTACTGCAAGATCAGATGAGATGCTGGGTATCTGCTTGAGGATGACGGATGAGGAGGAGGTGTGCTGCCTTGGGAGGAGGCAGTGTTAGCGCTGTGCTGCGCTACATTGAAGCACGCTCTGAATATAGAAGAGCATGGTGCATTAATGAGGTCTGAGGGCGGTGGGTCCTAACGGCTCTTCAGGTCACACGGAGGACATGGTAAAGCTGCTCCAATGATGTGTATCCACACAAACCATGTTTACCTTTGAGGGCAGGCTTAACCTGCCAGCAGAGCACAACTGCACTGCTATTTGTGTCTCATGGTTCACATCAGTAATGGTCTTGTACACGACACACTCTCCAGGCATTTTCACACTTATAGTTTGTTTGCTCTGGTCTAAATCAGTTAATGAATTTGTGAACTTGGAGTGTTTTACCCTTGGTTTGATTTGTTTTCACACAGGGAATAATTAAAGCGCATCAAAAACCATGCGGCAATGTTCATTTCGCTTATTGGTCAGGCCTGTCGGGAGCAGGTGAACTGGTGAATGAGACCCATTTTTATAAAACCAAAGAGGTTCTTCTGTGGCATTTGACAATAAAATTGTTTGTAAGGCTCTGAGTGTTTGAGTGACCTACTGCACTACCATGATGGTCCAAGAGGATGTGAATTTGGCATTTTAAAAGAGTTGGTGGCTTCAGACTTCTGTATTAGAGGAGACATGTTTATGCTTATATGCTTTAGCCCTTATTTGCCTAGTGTTGTGAGCACTGCAGGTGCTAGGGGGAGTTATGAATAGGTGGGCAATACCAATTTGAGAGAAAGGTAAAATTTGATAAAATTTGAAAATAAATAATAAAAATTTGATTTTGATCTTGATTTGCCTAGTGGTTCTTTGAGCCTGATTGTGCAATCAGAAGAACACCATATAGTATGATGAAATTCCTGAAAAGGTATACTGCTTATTGTTACTGTCACCCAAAAAATGTCTACCTTCAAAATGTTTAAAGGAAAAGGAAAAATTTTATTCAGTGCCATTTTGGTGTATTTCCATTTATTACAAAATGCTGACAGAATGTAAATAAAAGCTGCCAGAATCACATCAGAAATGGAGATACAAGGAGTCATTGTTTAGGTCATATATGTAGTACACTTGAAGAATAATGGGCACACTGTGTGTGTGTGTGTGTGTGTGTGTGTGTGTGTGTGTGTGTGTGTGTGTGTGTGGTGAAGAGGGAGTGCATAAGATGGACTTTGTTGCACACGTGCATATCAAAATTCATGTCCCGTTTTAGATACATTAAACATACATAATTTAGAGCTGCTTCATTGATTTCTCATGCTAGATTTAGCAACTAAAGCACATCACATAAAACTTAATAGCCCTGCAGAATAAGAGATGCTCTGATATGATTCAACTATCATTCTTTCTCCACACAAATGAGATTTCTGACAAACTCATGTTGCAAGCTTGCTACTATCAGACTGTCTTAAATGATACTTTATCCTTGTTTTGTCTAGAAAAAAATGAGTTTTTAAAGGAATGTTGAAGCAAGGATTATCCTCACACACAGGGTAAAGATGAAGAGCAAACATTTGCCAAATGAATTGCAATAAAAGGGTTCTAGTACTGGGTCTGGTGTTATTACAAGTTTAATACTATTACTGTGGTAAAAAACTATTGGTGCATTAAGGCATGTAAAACTCTTCTCTTACTAAAACTTACAAATAACTATTCAGTCTTGAGAATCCATTAGCATGATCATTGATAAAGCAATAAGCTTCATCTAAACCCGCTGCTCATAAGTACAGATACTCTGTTCATGTAGCATGCACATCAAACTGCCATTTGAAGTCTTCAGTGGTAAACTGCTGGGGGACATTAATCAAGGCACGAAGCTGATTCTTTCACATCTGCTTTCCCGTTCTGCACAGAGCTGCTGCTTTCTTCTTTCAACATGGTGTCTGTCACTCCTAGTCCTCCAGGGGTTGAGCTGGTGCCCCTGAACCACATTACGGGATATATTTAGACAAAACACAGTACGCTCTTGCCTAACGTCATTTAATTAAACCCTTCAAGGTGAGAAAAGTCTATTGTAGGCATTTAAAGGCATATACTGGAATTGGGGGGTATTGCATTTAAAATAGAAAGCTTTCAATCATATTGCCTGCAGCAGCTATTTTCCTTAAACCTTCATCTGTACATATTATTCTCTTTTTCTTCTCTCTCTGTCTCTCTCTGTCTCTCTCTCTCTCTCTCTCTCTCTCTCTCTCTCTCTCTCTCTCTCTCTCTGCTGCATTCTCCTTCTTGGCAGTGTTTTGCAGGTATTTCTAATGTTCTTACAATGCCTTCCAGTGTCATTGCACTAATAGTTCACCATTTAAATACATCTTCCAGAGCAACCATACCTCAGCAGGAAAAAACAAACTTGAGAGAAGGACAGAAACAAAGAGAAAAGAAGAAAAGGCCTTTAGAGAGGACTGTGGAAACACCCAATCCTCCATATATCGTTTGATCTAAGAGCTTGTTAGCATGAAAAAGAGGGCCATTCACTCTCCTGTTCTCTCTATCCATGTCTCACACTCCACCCCCGTCTTGCTCTCACTCAGTTTCAGATATGCATTCACATTCTCTTAGAATCAATTACACTTTAGGATATTGTTTATTGGCTATTAAATATAAATACTAATGAAAATCTTCTTTCCTGAATAGTGAATGTGAAATTATTATGTAGCACAGTGAAGTTAAAGCTCACAGATTAGTTAAGCATAAAACAGCATTTAAATGTATTATTAAGTGGTTTTACATCAGGGGATAGTTTGGGAACACCCACACCTGCATAAGTTGTAAGGGGTTCTCTTGTGAATGAGACTCAACACTGGCCAGTATGCTGATAGCAATGTGACATGTACAATGGGGCGTGGTCTAATAAGTCATGGTAACAACTGTTTCAGTATGATTGTAGGATTTGGGTCCAGTTGGACCAATACATTTCACTGCTTGGTGAACATTTCCAGCCTGTCATGCACTTGATGTACCACAATGATGGAACAATACAGCAGGACTGTTTTGAGAGACATCCTGGAGTGTTGTGACCTGCACTTTGCCCACAAGCTGTTGGTGGCTGTCCAAAATGGGAGATTCACAGCATGAACATGCTTCTGTTAAATCTGTGAGAAAATCCTTTAGAATACTAAATCAATAAGATATTGTGGAATATCTTGTGGAATCCATGGCACAAATAACTGAAACTGTTTTCAGAGCAAAGTTGAACCTCCCCAATAATAGTGTATTTTTCCTAATGAAGTGCTTGGTAGGTGTATATAATGATTGTATATGTGCCACAGAAACTGAATTCAGTAAGACACTGTTCTGTTTTGCAGAATACATAAAAATACACGATAGCCATCAGTTGAGTGGAATCATACTCTTCCAGTAGGACTCTAACCCAATAGGTCAGCGCCAGCAGGTATCCCACATCTCTCCTCCAAATATGTGAGATAATTGGGCAGCACAAACACTCACGCAGAGGTTGCCATGGCAATGGAAAAAGGCTGGAGTTTGGACTGCAATATGCTATGGGAGCCTGGAGGCTATTTTCACTCCCCTGAAAACTATTAAACACAATCTAGGAGGGCCACTCACTGCCCTATGGCAGGTAATGGAAGGTGGCCCGCTGTACGAGGACAGAGCATCTACACACCACTCCGTCTGCAGCAGAGAGCCACTCTGATTCATACCTCCATCTGTCATCACACAGAAAGCTTTTACAAGCATGTCTTTCAGCAAGCTCCTTCACAAACATACTGCAGAGTCAAACTAAATAATACCGTCATGGTGAAATGTCGATTTCAAGGAGATGCCCGAGTATAGGGTTGTATGAAGGCTATTCTTGTATGTTGTAATATAATTTTCAATTATTTACATTTTAAAAGAGGCCATATCATGTACTAATCACAAAAAAAATATTACCTACTGTCACAATTCATTGTACAAATCAAAACTGATTGAATATATAAATCCTATAACTCATCATTCAATCAGTTTTGATTTGTACAATGAATATATACAATGTATATATATATGTATATATAATATATGTATATATACACACTGACATAATCTGACAAAAGTAACAATAACGATGCTATGAAAATTACTGAAAAAAAATCAACATTCAATTTGAACTGTGGTTCAACAGAACTATTTTTAAAGTAAACTTGCACAAAAAGGATGGTACCCCTGAAAATAATGTGACCAAAGGTACATTTTAAATCAAGGTTTATCCTCTAATTAGCATCACAAGTGTCTACAATCTTGTAATTAGTCAGTAGGCCTAAATATAGGGCTACAGGTAATCACTGTGCTATTTGGTGACATGATGTGTACCACACTCAACATGGACCAGATTAAGCAAAGGAAAGAGTTGTCTCAGGAGATTAGTAAGAAAATTATAGACAAATATGTTATAGGTAAAGGTTATAAGACCACCTCCATGCATCTTGATGTTCCTGTGACTACAGTTGCACATATTAGTCAGAAATGTAAGATCCAAAATAGTCAAAATTGATGACAAATCAAAGAAACAGATCATATGAATGGTAAAAGGAGCCCAAAATTTCTAAAGAGATTAAAGGTGAACTTGATGCTTAAGGAACATCAGTGTCAAATCTGTTGTTGTTTGAGCCAAAGTGGACTTAATGGGAGATGAACAAGGAGGACACCATTATTGAAAACAAATTATAAAAAAGCCAGACTGGAATTTGCCAAACTACATGTTGACAACTCACAAAGTTTCTGGGAGAATGTCCTATGGACAGATGAGACAAAAAATGAAACTTTGGTAAGGCACATCAGCTCTATGTTCACAGATGGAAAAATGAAGCATATCAAGAAAAGAAGAGGAGGCTCGGTTATGTTCTGGGGCTGCTTTGCTGTATCTTGCACAGGGTGTCTTGAATCTGTGCAGGTTACAATGAAATCTCAAGACAATCAAGGGATTATAGAGAGAAATGTGCTGCCCAGTGTAAGAAAGCTTGATCTCAGTCACAAGTCATATGTCTTGCAATGTCTGACTTTCATTGTTTAATTTTCATAGCATTTTTACTTATTATTACTTTTGTCAGATTCAAGTTGTTTCTGTGACCATTATGGGTTTTTCTTTCAGTAACTGAGTGGTACCAACAATTTTGTCCATGTTTGTATATGTATATTTATACATGACACTTTAAGAATTTCAGCAATATTCTTTTTGGAGAGCAGTGGCTTTCTACTTGCAACACTGCCATTATTGTTCAGTATCTTCTGTTGGTCTCATGAACATAAACTTTAGCTAATTACCATGGACATCCAATTTTTTAGAGATGTTTTGATACATTTTTGAGCCTGATTTGCATCAATAACTCTTCTTCTGAGCTCCACAGAAATCTTTGTTCAGGACTTGATGCATTTCCACAAGCAAGTTGTGAAGATCAGACTTAGATCCCTCACTTAGAGCCCACTCACAGATGATTGTCATCTTGTTGATTGAAAACCCCTGACATTCAGATTATCTGCTAACAAAATCACACACTTTGGGCAGTCACAGATATGCATTATTGGATAATTTTCCTCAAAAAAAAAATAAAAAGAAAAGAAAAGAAAATAAAAGAAAAAAATAAAAAATAAAATAAAATAAAATAAAATAAAATAAAATAAAATAAAATAAAATAAAATAAAATAAAATAAAATAAAATTAAATTAAATAAATAAATGACGATAGATGGATGTATGGATGGATGGATAGATAGATAGATTTTGGTCTCCTTCACTTTTAAGACCTGTGTGGAAATCTGACAAAGCTTTAGGTCAAATGTCTGCAGAAATATTCTAAATGGTTCCCAAACAAAATCACAAATGTAATATTTGTTAGCACACACTTTGTTTCTTCTCTTCTATCCACACCCATGTAGGTGAGCTACAGTGTCTATGGGCTGTGAACTTCTTAATGGCATTGTACAGACATGAACACCAAGCTCTCTGAATATTGACTTGTAGCCTTGATATTTTCCAGTTTTTCTAAAATGTTAGCTCTCAAATAATTATTTCAGTATGTTACACAGACACTTCTCTGTTACTTACCACAAATACACATGAATAAAGAATAATATGAGATCCAATTATTTATTCCAATTTTGAAATGGTGCCAACAGTTCTGTGCTTTTCTGTAGTTCTATGTAAAAACACATTTGTGTTTTTTAAAAACACATTTGTGTTTTTTGCTCTGCTTTTTTACGTAATGTAAGCTACACACAGACATTAAGCTTCACATTTCACTATGGATATTGTAATTTCTCCTGAGATTATCTGTACACAGTATTACATTATGCAGTCATAGAGGGATTTAATGGGAATCACACAAAGCACTTCCCTATTAAATTGTCAGCTGCTTCCCATTTGACTGCTCATTCCTCTTTATGGGAATTGTATGCAAATTAAATGCACAGTTTTTTGGGACAATGAGCAATTAATAAGCCCCCTTCATCACCACACATCTCCCCACCCCTCTGCATTCTCCTCTGTATAAAGATGCCCATCAGCCACCAAGCCTGGCTAGTTTCCCCTTGCATGTGAGAGGCTGTTACACTCTGACCAGACCTTTCTTCTTCTCCTCAGAGCAGAGGAAAAGAGCAGCTTATCTGCATTAAAGAAGCTGTCACCAACACCCTGACATACGATGAAAATACTGCGGCTTCCTTCTTGGCGGAGGTTCTGTCTCAGTGAAGCCCTGCAGCAGATAACCCAGGACCTGGCGAGGCAGAGAGAGAAGGAGAATGCCAGCCTTATCTGGAGGCCCACAGTGAGAAAGAGAGGGCTAATCCATTACTGCTCCAATCACAGCAGCCGCCTCTGAAAGAAGCCCCCCTGAGCAGCAGAATGAGACCGCCAGCGGCGGCGGGAGGTTACACACTCTCTCAAGCATGCACGCGCATGGATATTTACCACAGTGCCATGAGTGCAGGCAATGTTTCTAAGAAAAGTTTCATTTTATGTTTTGAGGCTTTCATCCAGACCACACTGAAGGTACAATATTCACGTCAGAGAAAGCCCAATAGTCATGCTTTCTGGAAGGATGCTGGATTTAGTAAAGCAAACATTTCAAACATGATCTCTTTCATGTAGGTGGATATAACTCAAGTAAAAGAAGAAGCATAGACTGGTACCAAAGGAAAACCCAATGCCATAATCCATGATGTGAATCTGCTATTGATATTTTGATATCCTTCAAAAAAGGGAAAAAATAGAGGTCAATATGAAAAGGACAAACATTTAATGCTACATTTAGGCTACAAATGGTTTCTGTGATTTTAGGCTATATTAGCCTACAGGTCAGAAAAATAACAAAGATTTGAAATAGGCTCAATTTTATATTCGTTGAAGCTGCAAAGCAATCAGTATTGCCTTTACTTTCTTTAAGGTATTATTCTTACCAAATCTCTGCCAGCGAATTAAGGAGGTAATGTTTTTACATGATTCAAATTAGTATGTATTGAGTATATTGTACAGGTGCTGCCACAATAGTTAACGTTTCACCAGTGTGGAAAATCATGCACAGCTATGTCCATAAATATATGTAACTATAAAATGTGAAATTCTGTATCTCCTCAGTCATTTGTTACACAGTTCCTCCAATTTCATGGGCAACTAACTGATATGCAGGTGGAGTAGGTGGTTTGTGTAAAAGTTTATGTTTCTTGAAAGACTATTCTCATTCTGACAGCAATCAGTAAACAATCTGATTACAATGGAAGGAAAAAACTTGTTTGACTGAAAGACAACAATAATCTTTTTTTTAATACTCCCAAAAATGGATAAAGCATGATGTTAAACCAGAGTATACATTGTTTTGGGTTTCCATAGTGGAGTTAGAGTGGAATGGAGCAGAGTTTTCTGTTGAGCAATTAATTAGCCAATGATTAGCCTTTATGGTGTTATTTATTTTGCTGGGTCATGTTGCTAGCCAACAAATCACTATTGCTAAGCCCTTTTTCTCATCTTGTAATGCGGTGCATTTGCTTAACAGATTAAGACAAGGGTGGCAGACATATGTGGAGGGTTTTAGATTATTTAATAACAAAGAAAACAAACAGTGCATACAATCACAAACACTAGGACTTTTAAATAACATACTAACTAACAGAATGACCCGAACTCAAGGGAAACTGACAAGCAAACAAATCACATGGATACCCACAGACAAACAAAAGCACTGACAAAGACAAACTGAAACAGAGTCTTAAATAACAGGAAAACATTAACCACACCTGGACAGGATAACCAATGGGCTGGGTAACAAAGCAGACACAGATGGGAATGGGCGGAGACAAGAGCAAAATAAGATGCATGTGGTCAGAAGCACATGGGGAAAAGACAACAATGATTATGAGACAGGAAAACAGAGGACTTAGACAGGACTGATACATGACAGGTCTGTGTCCCTTGCTAAGCTTGTATGCCCATTCTAGTGTTTTACAGTTCATTTTGCCATTTTAAATCTGGACAGAGATGCTGTCGATGCTGGAGACATAAAACTACATTATTTAAAATATCCATCTACATGTAGTCAGGCTCTAAATTGTAGTCATGAGCTAGCTAGGTGTGCTTGTCTTACATGTAGTCTGTGTGTGTGTGTGTGTGTGTGTGTGCGTGTGTGTGTGTGTGTTTGACAATTCATTGTATTTTTGAGGATTGGCGTCATTTCTGCCTTTACTAACTCACTGATTCTACATTTTTAAAGATCTGTCCTCAGTGAATTTTAGTCATTACCATTTTATTTTTAAATCAAAATCAGATCAAATGAAAATGTATTTGTATAGTGCTTTTCACAACTGATGTTGTCACAGAACAGCTTTGCAGAAATAAAAAATAATTTTATTTTAAACGAAAATCCAAAATATTTTTATATATAATTTGCATTTCTGATTGAGCCATTCAGGTATGGGTCCTATTCACATCTGAATATGGCTTAAGCAATGCTCTTTTCAAAATCCACTGAAATTATTAGCTCTGAACAGATTACCTGTAGATGATATAACATGGCTTCTATCAAATTTTGACTGCAGGGTTTACTGATACAAAGCATGTTAAAAGCAATTTAAAGCATTTTTTTCTCTCTCTCTCTCTCTCTCTCTCTCTCTCTCTCTCTCTCACACACACACACACACACACACACACACACACACTAACAGAAGAGATGGAGCAAAAAAGTAGAGCTTTAAAAGCTTGAAAGGACCATGTTAATGGTTGTGGCCTTGGTACTCGCTTCTATTGAAATTGCAGATAGGGATCAGAAATAACCTACAAGCCAGGTGACCCTGAGACTGCACTGGCTACAACAAAGGGGACAGGAAGTGGGAGTTGATGCTTCTGGTCAGGGTTTCGTTCTAGCTGTCCTGGGGGACACACTCAGCTGAATACCAATCAAGGACATGTACAAACAAACAAGTAGAAAACTCATGAACCAGTGTTTACTGGGGTCATTTTAATTCAGCACAGGAAAAACATTGTAAACGTGGGAAGTGGTCAAACAAGGAACAACCATGATCATAGTGGTGCTCATCAATACTAGTGATTTAGCCATGTAGGGCAGAATTGTGTATCCTAACCGTGTAGCATGACAACCAATCGTGTGTGACTGTTCAGAACCGCCCACGCCAATGTGCACTGTTCCATGGGTCACAAAGCCCAGAGAGGAACATCACAGCATGGTATTAGGAGTCTCCAACTGCCTTGCACACCCACATATTACTCACAGCACTGAGCTCTGGCTGAAAAACAGGATTAGCAGCCCCTAAATAGCAGTCATTCAAGGCTAGAGCTTAGCACTGAATGCTTCCAATTATTGTCATGTCAAATCTGGGTTACTCAGAAGAAAAAAATCGGAAAATTTGGAAAAACTGGAACACCTCTGGAAGGTTTTGGAAAGATAAAGGGTCTGTGATTAGAATTAGCAGGCAGTTAATGGCTGCAGTACGTAGAAAATATTTTTACATATTTCAATAGATCCTAATTTCAAAAAGCATTTCTTTGTGGAGCCGTTGCTGTCCTCAATACAGACGTGCTGTATGTATCTTTAGTTTTTCCTGTATATGACAAAACACTCATGTCAGGCCATGGGGACACTGATGCATAATTCCACAAGGACAGTTTTCTTTTTTTCTAAAAGGAGATCACCCTCTACAAGTCTGCTGAGACCTGGCTGTCATAACGCATGGACCGGACAGTGGAGGTCTGTTAGATGAATGCGCCAGAGGCCGTTTTATGTGTCTGTCTGCAAGGCTGCAGTAATTCATCACTCCTCGCGGTAATCCTTCTCCTCTGTCTGCTCTAATTGTCTCTCCAGTGAGGTATGCTCCACAGGCCAGGGCTGTCACGGCCTTGACCTCGCCCCTGGGCTGCTCACAGCACCTTCTGCAGGCCCGGAGGAACCAACACAGGCTTCAGAAGCACATGTCATTCGGCCCCAACATGTAGTGTGTGAAGAATTAATGCAGTCAAATTCCCTTAGATTAAAAATAACAATATCAATTCCAGGCACACGCTATGTAAATTCCAATTAATTAAAAATTGTATGTCGGCCTGGGAATAATTGGTTCCCAATCATCTGTGTAATGAGAAGCATTTGATTAATTTATCAGAGAAGTGAAAAATAAATAGTCTGCATTTAGATGCGTTATTTGCATTTGAAGGGTAACCACCTTAATGTTTTGGGATTGTTTGTTTTTCGTGTTTGTTTTTTTTTAATCTTTTTTCATATTAAAGCTTTTTAAAACAGTAACAAATCTGTACAGCCCTAAAAATAATGTCCAACAGATGCACACAGAGAGCCTGCTTTGAGGAAAGAGGACACTGTCCTGAATAAAATGACTTGTTTTAAGAATTCTTTACATATACAGAGTTTTCAGAATACTTGCATGTTTACTGACATACTGAGTGTACAAATGCTTGTGCTGCACAGACTGAAAAGAGTGTGTGGATGTGTTTGTTCACATGACTCTGCTTGTATGTGTGTGTGTGTGTGTGTGTGTGTGTGTGGGTGTACATATCCCTGCAACTATCAGTCTCGATTATACCTTTGTGTGCTGGCCCTCTGACATAAACACCACATCAGCACCAATTTCTGTTCCTCACTCCTTGTGAGATCGAGCCTGATTACAGCAAGTGCCACTGGGATCTGCCTGTTCTGCCATGATGGTTAGCTGAGCCTTCGGCCGCCTGGCTAATTCCCACTGACACCTCATTTTAGAAACCCTCCTGTGGTTGCCGATGCTGTGACATGGCCATGGAGCCAGCAGAGTGCACTGATATCAGAAATGTGATCAAATTGTTCTTAGCATAAGAGCTCAAGGTCCATGTTAATATACTGCAAGTCTCTGTCATTATGAAACACTCACATGGTTTGTAATGTAATGTAATGGTAATACTTAAATGACATTGTAATTTGGATTACCTTTTCTCCCCAGTGGTGAGGGACATATAGAATGTAGATCATAGCATCTGTGAAGTCTGAACATCTACATTTAGAGTCTTCTGGTAGAAATGCTGCAACATGGGAGCTCACACTGCAGGCAAACCAAAACACTTAACAAAATGATATTGCCAAAGCTCTATTAACCTGGCCTCCAAGCCTTCCATCCATACATGTTGCCTTGCCACCATTATTTATTGTTGTCATAGGGTAATGTGCAATGAATTTTGGTAAACCTGAACATTACAAAATCTGTTTGCAAGAGTGCCCAAACTGCAAGACAAGTAAAATCCACAGAAACCCATCCAATCATTCAACTGTTCACTCATAGCTTGTTTATACAATTAATCTCCAATTGCTTCCCCTCTTGCACTACATGCCAAATGACAGCTGATCAGCTAAGTTTCTGACTGATCCAGAAATTCAGTCTTCTACAGCAATTTGGACTTCATCATGCTACATCACATAGTGTACTTTAGCATGGACACCCAAATATTCAAACAAACAATTGATAGATCTGCATGGTGGACTGAAAAGCAATAGAATATAAATAGATGCTGTGTACTCAGATGCACTCATATCATTATTTGTCAACAGTGTGTGCCTACTGTTTTAGTGCCTTTTGTATGAACCAAAGCTTCTTGTTCTACAAACTTTTTTATGTAGTAAAGTTCACAAGCATTTTAACTGGGTTCATTCAAGTCAAACAAATTCTGTGATTGAAATGAAGCACCATTTATCAGTCTCCTTTTCATTTGTTTCTGGACAAACCAAGGTTTCAATTTCAGTGTTGAGGGTGTGTGTGTGTGTGTGTGTGTGTGTGTGTGTGTGTGTTTTAAGACAATCATATTTAAATGAGATGTCACCAAAGCCTTGAAAATAGACAGCATTTTTCTCTGTATTTTGTGTATCTGATCATAACCATGGAGAGCAAATACTTCACAATCATCCTGTCATGATATTCAGATGATATTTCATTGCAATGGTTTCTGCTTTTCTGCTACACTTACTAATGAACTGGATAATATGATGCCAATGATTAGCAACAAGCTCATCCATTGGTGTTTCTGAAATGTAAGATATTTTGCCAACTTACAGACGATTCTGGGGCAGGAGGGCACAAGCCATGTCTGAATTAAAGTTTATCAATCTATGTTATTGGATAAAAATGCTAATGGATAATGATGGACAACTAAACGCTCATATCTAGCAGTGAACTACTTTGGCACTATCAGGACTTATTGTTGCCTTTGTGATTTGGATTCAGAGAACTTCATTGATTGGGAGACAGTGTGGGCAGCAAGTCATCAAGTCAGCAAGCTTTTTCTAGTTTCAGACAAGTCCGTGTCATGTGTAACAATGAACAAAGACAACAATGTTATTTAAAGGGTTTTTATGTTTGTTACATAGTGCAGTAGTCAATGTTCTGAGTTCAAAGTGGCAATAACAGAGACACCATTCTCCCTATTGCAAGTCAGCAAAGCATCAGAGGATTCTGAAGCTGTTTGTTTAATGACATTTGTTGCTTTAAATCTGTGAATAATCATTTATATTGTATTTTTTATTTCCTGAATGCCTTTATGAATGTATGGACTAAGATACTGTTGGTTTTCACATTAAAGCGCTGTTTGTGTACATAGGGTTGCTCCACTACTCCACAACAACTTCTTTATTTTCTTTACAAAGATAGCCAAGCTAAAGCTAAAAAAAAGATAACCAAGCTAAAAGCCAGTCAAGCAGTTGCATGTTTAGATATGTTTTAACTGAGACTGAAGCCATTAATACATTTGAGGAAAAGCTCAAGTTAAAATAAGTGTCTTTATACAGTTAACAGTTGCTTTGTGAATAAGGAAAAGAGGAATACTTGAATGCATATGAAGTACAATGATCTTATGAACCACTTACTCTGGGAAGTGGAAAAAGTGAAAGGGGAAATAAGTGGCAAAGCAGCAAAAAAGAAACTGTTCAGTATTTTATTACGCACAAACTTTGGACAGAAAACAATATTTTATTGCCTCATTCTCCAGTGAACCAAACAAATCAATAAACACTTCCATGTAAACAAAAACATGAAATTCACATTTGTAAAGCAGCAAATGAAAGAATTAGCAATTAGGAGGAGCTGTATATGCTGATAACTTGGAGCTGAGCATTATGAACAACATAATTTTCTCAGAGGACACTGTTTTTCATGAAAATGCAGGAACAGCCTGCTGAGCAAAGAGATTGAGTGTGAGGGAGAGAAGTGGGGAGGGAGAGTGTGAGGAAAGGATATGGAGAGAAATCTCCCCAAGCAAGGTGGTCTGACCTTGACATGTTCCCACACACAACGGGTGATCTGTCTGTGGCCCTCAGCGAGGCACGCCTGGCATATGTGCTGCTGGCCTGATGCACCAGACTCATTGCTCGCTCAGATCGAAGTGGACTCGTAAACAGAGACGTGTGAAAGAGCCCTGACTGTTTAGAGCCATGTTTCTAAAATTATCCCCTACCAAAGGAACAGGAACATTGGTTGGGAGGGCAGCAGGTGCTAGCGCTCTGTGGTGTATTTACTGAGGAATTAAGCTGTAATGTCAGAGACTATGCTGAATGACTCGTTTTTTTTTTTTTTTTGCTTCTGAATGAGGGAGGGGGATATTGTTTATTTGCTGGAAGAAACAAAACCATCTGGTGCACTCAGAAACAAGTGAAGTGAACTATTTCCCTCAGCTTCTGGGTTCCAGCACAGAAGCAAGCAGAAGAGCACTGTATGCACATTCCATAGCAATAATGGCAATAATGTAAAGGTCAGTAATTGGGTGAAAAAGGATGCATATAATACAATGTTAATATATAACAGCAACAACCACCATGTCATAGCTAAATTATGAGTGGAAGTTCAATCCAAACGGTATTTCCAAAAAATATATATATATATGGGCTACCTTAGCTGACTGCCAAGCTAGCTAAATAGAATTTTCTTTCTGTCAAGACTTGAGAAAGCCAAACTTGAGGAAAAAAATTGGAGCAAGGCTAAAAGCTAACTTGGCAACAAGAGGAGGGCAACATTATCGGGTTAAACTTGGGGCTAATTATGAAGCCTTTGTTTCAATGATGAAACTGGACATTCTATTTCTGAATTTGTTGTGCATAAATAGTGTGTGTACTGGAAATATGCCATAGAAGGCTTTACTACCCACAGTGGACACTACAGTGGGTGCCCATTGGTGCTTAAACATTGAGAATGGCAACACCTGGCTAGAACATTCAGTGTGAACAGACAAGAAACTCCAGCAGAAATTCCACCCAAATTCAAGGCAGGAGGCCACTTAAGCATATCCTGCATATGGGAGCAGACAACCAAGAAGAGTGCCTCTATTAACACTTTGACTCGTGAGGTGATTAGCTGGACCTTAGAGGACTGGCACCATGTCTGAGTCAATAGTCCCAATAGTTTTGGGCTGATGGCAGGGTTTATATGTGCACTGGGCAGGCTGGTGTTGGTTCCATACTGGTATGGGGTGTATTCTCATGGCACGGTGTGCGTCAACTGGTTTGCATAAACACATCTTTGTCCAGTACCTGCTACATTTCACTGCTTGTTGACGATTTGCAGCCCTTTATGGACTTCATGTACCCCCACAATGTTGAAATATTCCAGCAGAATAGTACACTCTGCCATCAGGCCCAAGCTGTCCAGAATGGGTTCTTTGACACATCCCCTGTATACACGACACTGTGGATCCAGGAAGGTTAAATGCCAACACAACTTCATACATGGTCTGTTCCATTGATATGACACCCACTATCATTTAAATTCCTCTAATTCATATAACTCTGTCATGAGCACACTGGCCAGTGTTCATCCTGTGAGCATTTCCAAGCCATCCCCTGACATCCTGCTATCTTGTGTCATGGCATGTCATTGTATTCTTGTAAGAAAACTGTTATAGAGGATTTCTATATGGTTCTCGAAAGTGTTTCTTCCATTGCAGTTCTTCAGTCACATCATCTTTTCATCTTTCCATTCTATTTGGCAACTTTAAGACTACAGGCTCAGCTTCTGTCATTACAAATTATTCAAATTTACTTTGACTCTTTCTCCATTGGATTCAATGGCTATTTTTCATTTACACATAAATATCAAAATGGGGTTTGCTAATAGAAAATAAGCAGTGCTAAGTGAAGAGCAGTGTACTGTATGAATGAGAAATTGATTCATGTCCTTCTCGTCAGAGACTGGCCATGTGTCTCAGTAAAGCTGATGGATGCTGACATGATGGATCTTAATATGACAATAATTCACCTCACAATTAGGTCCTGCTCGTTATCAAAACAGGGCAACTGTCACTCATGCATGTCAAATCTGTCTAAGGCGTGCTGTTGTCAAGCCTTAATATGAAGAGGAGGGTGTTCATCATGCTCCTGACTCATCCATGCTGGCTGACAGGAGGACAGCATCCTGTGTCACCAGAGAAATATGACTATAGGCTTTAATCACACCGCAGCCCTATGCATTTGATAATGAGGCTGCAGTGGAAACTGTGAATGTTTCCTGTGCACACAATAATAGCCGGAAGCACACACTTGTATGTGTCACTCATCTGTGACAGAAACTTGTTTATATTATATTAATATAATAATATAATTATTATATTATTATAACACTTATATTATTAACACATAATATTTACCCAGAGTACACCATACATATTACTAAATTGTGTTTCTTCCATGCATTTTGTCACAATAACTTTCTATTAATATCTTTCCAAAATGTCTGTCACCTTGACAGTCTTGTAATCTTACATGAAGTACATGAATATTTTGGTGATTAAATGTTGACCTCCTAGACTAAAAGTGGGGTAAACCAGTTGAACAATTATTTTCAAAGTTAAAAAGTCTTGGCTAAGGGGTCACTCAATGGGAACTGGTAAAATAACTAATTACTAATTACTAATTAATTAACTAATAACTAGTTTTCTATTTTAATTACTATTTTTAAGTTTAAGTAAAGTTCTAGCAAATTCAAAAGACAATATTATACAATTTAAGGTATTTCAGGGCTGCAAGCTTACTTACTTAATTGTTCAGCTGGAGACTTGAGGAAAAGCAACAGTAGAAGGATGGTCTTACCATGCCATGTGCCTGCTTTTTGGGCAGATTTAAGCTCTGAATCATGTGAGATTGAAATTCACTACCGTGCCTCAGAAACAAATAGCACAAAGTAACCATTTTCACTTATATTCCAAATAAATATCCCTTTCAGTTAAATCAATTCATATTTATTTGTATTTACTGAGTCATCTGGGTCTGATATCTGGGCCTGAGCCTCTTTAGAGTAAGCAAAAAAGCAACAGTGGATCAAGCAAAAGAAACTTTGAGAGGAACCAAGACACAAAAGCCCTCTGGTTGACCCAAGTAGAGATGGACTGTTTTTGTTGCATTTCTTGAAATACTCTGATTCCCAATATTTGAATAAATCAGAGTACGTAAATCAAATACTGATTACATTGGGGACAACTGTCATTTTCTTCTGAGATCACAGAAAAACATTGTCCAATAATTTCCCCAGATTATAAAATTGGATTCCATACCTTCTAATGATACTCACCATACTGGAATTGATACTCTCCTGATACTCTATTGGATACTCTTATCCAGATAGTGGTGTTAAAAATCTTTATTCTGCTTCCCCACAAGGCATGTTAGCTTTGTCACATTCTTAATTATAAATACAGTCAGTATGGCTACGTTCACATTGCAAGCCTAATTGATCAATTCCAATTCTGTTTCACTTGACATGTATCTGACTTTAACGTGAATGAATGTGTCCCTTCAACATATTTGTAACTGACTGAAATATGAATGGCAGTTCTTGTAACACTTAACATGGTGTCTATGTCACATGTGGATGTGTGTAAACATGGATGTGGATAGGGAAATCCCAGCTCAATGTGGAGAACTGCAGACTACCGAGAAGAAGTCAAAGTCTTTTGAGCTATACTGAGCCACACACTACAAACTACTCCGATTTTGTAGTTGAAATTAAATAAGTTTTTGATTGAAATAATGACATCTAACAACTGGGGTTATACATAAGGCTCAACCCATTCCCTTCCCCCAAACTCTAAACACCCCCTACATGGGAAACTCGATCAGGTCAGCAACTCCCTTCATCTAAAGTTGCTGTGGCCATTTATGAACATTTATTGCCATTAAATTGCTAAAGTTGTTTGGGCCCAACCCATTCCCTTGCAAGCACTTTACAGGGTCTTCAGGTGGGCACCTTGTCAGTGTTTTGCTAAAACGAAGCCCACAACACCTCCAGAAAGCTCATCAGAGAAGTCTACCCAAAGGCATTGTAAAGATGTCTGCCAACTGAAAACAAGCTTACAGGCATAAAGACACATGCAATCCAATCAGTCACATTATTGCATGCCCACGAATCAGATACATACCACATATAAAATTGACTTAAATCCAATTTGAAAAGATCAAATTTGATAGCCCTCAAATGCTCTACAAATGTGTAAAATTAGGTAAAAATATCAAAATTGACTCAATTCACCCTGATAATGTGAACTTAGCCTTTGAGTCAGGAATGGTAAAAAAGGGTAGCCTTTTTATCAGCACACAGAGCGTCCAGTGCTACAGCCTAACACCATCCAGTCATCCCAGGGCTGGTAAAAACAGCATACAGTATGAGAAAAGGGCTTTTTGGATGCTTTCAGGACAACAGTAGTGTGTGCGATAAAAGTAGAGACATTGTAAATGAGGAAACCACCAACTGGAATGCTCACCAGACATTCAACCGTGTTGAGGTCAGTGTGGCAACAGACAAAAACAAGATGAGACACATGTACAGAAATATACTTTTCACAAATACATTTTAGTAAACTGTTACAGTAAATTGGTTAATCACATAAGTAAAATAAGTATTGCTAACACAATTATAAATGACATAGTTATATAAAGACATTAACAAAACAAAACAAAAAAGTTTGCTGTACACTTATCTCGCAGTGCACCTTAAAAGTGCAAAAGTTTCATTCTGGCACTTGTAGCTTCAGCACCTTTTAAGGTGGAACAGAAAATTCTGAATCTGAAGTCATGAATGTAATACCGAGGTTAAAGTATCAGGCTCAGACAGTGAAACCTCTCTGTGCTGTTTTAACAAATAACAAGGAAAACATGTGCATATACACTGGTCTTAAGCAAAAGTAATCAGTTCCACTGACATGCAACAACGTGGCTGCTCATACCATGTGAAAGGCAGCCTTTAATCTTTAAGCTTTAACAAAAAGCAAGTGTTAATGGCATCAACAAACCACCACCAGAACTAAACAAATCTTCCAGGCAGCTGAAGGACACCATCTGTATATTACGAATACTTTTTACATGCCTGTCTGTCATACAAAAGCTAGGCTAGGTTCTAGGTCTTTTGTCCATACAGTGTGATGTCTTGGCATCATTTATTATTGTCAGGGGATGGATGTGCAATTAATTTAGACAAAACTGGCTGTGATGTGAAGAAATCAGCTTGTTCCAATTGCACTGTGCAGCTGTATTATTTAGAAAAAATACCATATATTGCATGTGATGGGGATACAGTTGTGTAGAACAGATGTAGGTGACTGAGTGTTGTAAAAGTTGTGGAGTGGGCTTTTCAGAGAAAGACATTTTACTACAGTTATCTGTTATCTAGCTGACACATTGTAATTAATTGCATTTTCCATCTCTCCAAAAAATTAGTATAACTCATTTGTATAAAATATATATTTTGGATATTTAAATTGGATAATTGTGTTGCTCTCATCTATACTTGCTATAATAAATATATATTATAGCAATTGCTAGTCATAAATATGTAAAATAGATACAGTCAAGATAGTTCAAATACCTGATGACATCATGGTCATCATGGTCAGTATGAAAAATATGCAAATAAATGCAAAAGTAATACACAAAAAAAATGGTAAGAAAAATGCTAGATTTCATGTGGCTTTAATAGAGTGCGATGTTTATTGCCATCTTGAGTTATTAACTGACATTGAGTTATGGACTTGACAATATGGTAAAAAAAAATCAATATTTAAGGCATTTTCCTAACATGATACTTACTGTGATACTTTGAAACATTTCTTTAAATGTTATTCAAAAACTCTACTCCCAGCTCACCTTTATGTACTGATGATATACATGAAATGTTCAGAAAATTATATTGTCTATCTTGATTACAAAATTCATCACAATATGATAATAATTCAGATCATTCTGACCAGCTCTCAAAATACGACAATATTGATACAAAGCTGAAAGATAGTTCCATTTCTACCGGAAAGCATTACAAATAACAGAACAGCTGATTATGCTTTTCGAATTGTTACTTCATTCTAATTTACCATTTAGATGTGTACAGTACTCATATTTACTACCGTAATAAGTTGCATATACATGCATTTATTTTGTTTTTGTGTACTGTTTAGTGGAACATACAGAACATGGGCATCGTGTTGTACATAGTTTAATGTACATAGATTAAATATTGTACAGTAACATACACAGGTAAGGAAATATTGGTTGGTGAGGCACAATAGATAAAACCACCAGTGAGCCACCACACAATGTTGGCAACTGGGATTCAATTCCCAGTATGGGCAACTATCCTGTGCTACAGCAATAAGAGTCCTTGGGCAAGACTTCAAACACTACACTGGCCCACCTCTATAATGTGAATAATTCTTATCAGCTAAATTCTGTAAATTTTGTAAATCTTAAATGAATAAATAAATAACTAACTAAATAAATAAATAAATAAATAAATAAATAAATAAATAAATAAATAAATAAATATTATGATTGTACTACTGAAAAAGGATTTTACTTCTACTGAACTTGAACTCATTTCATTTTGATTTTCAAAGTATAAAACATTTTAAATACAAGAAATTTTCTTTTCGTCTTGCCAGTCTCTTTGTTTTTAATTTGAATTCATTTGAATTAATTAATGATTAAAACATTTAATCATATTCCCATCAGTGTAAAATGAACCTGCTCATAACTATGCTAATATGTCTTTGGGGAGTAGTACCACTGATTAATTACCAGACCACACAACATCACATCACACACCATCAAACATAAAAAACATATAAATTTAATGTTTACATTTTTACTTCTTAAATTATATACCTTTATGTAGCTTATGGGACAGCCAAAATGGAGGTTTTCCTATTTGGCTCCTCTGGTCTTTTTATGGACATCTTAGAAATGTTGCAACCTATTTAAAGCAACAAGTGAAAAACCTAGGAGTGATCTTTGATGAGGATCTCAAGTTTGATAGATATATCTCCTCTGTGATAAAAAGCAGCCTTATCCATATGAGAAATAACTGCACGATTAAGTCATTCTTGTCAGAAAAGGATCTGGAAAAGGTGATGCATGCTTTTATTTCATCTTGGTTGGACTACTGAACTTACTGCTTCCTGGGGACAGCCTTTCCTCACTAGCACAGTTACAGTTGGTCCAAAATGCTGCATCCATCCATCCATCCATCCATCCATTGAATGAAAATTTCAGAATTTATTGGCATTTGATTTTCCTTTACATATTAGTATAATTTAAAGATCACAATAAATGTTGCTAATGTACATTTAATGTTTTGGGTAAATAAATCAGTTGATTGATGGCTTGAATTGTGTGTCCTAACGTGCATATAGTGTCTGAGGACAGGAAACCTCACCCTTTGGTTTAGTCAACCTTTGCCAGGCTTTTCAACTTGGCACATTTAACTTATCTTTCATTCTGCTGAAGCTGCAGTGCCCAAGAAAGCTAAATTAGGTTAAATTTGGTGCTACATCCCTGCATATATACATGGGTATGAAGTCATATAAAAAGTGTTCATTTTTGGTAAATGGGTGAAGGTTTTAACTCTTCTGTTTTCAGAAGTCAAAGTGTATTAATGGATTTCATTTATTCTAATGTCTGTGGTATATTCAGCTTTAAGCATGATTTGTTACAGCTGGAAAAACCTGAGCTAGAATATAACAGTGTTCTTCACTTTCAGTGAGGAGACAGAAGCTTACTTATAATTGAAAATGAACTGACTGTCCTAGACAAAAGCTTTGTACAAGTGATTATCTTTTATTCATTAGAATTTCAATCTAGAAGGGCCATGTCTCGAACAAAATTGGAAATCACTGTCAGTTTTCCTCAGTGCTGTGATTTATAAATGCCTCAGACCATGTAATGTTGTACTGTTCATGGACATTCATTTATACTATGCATTGATTGACATCTGGACAAAAAAAAACAAAACAAAACAAAAACAACAAAAAAAAACATGCATACATAATTGAAACAGCAAAATGGGTTTTACTGCAAGGGTTCACTAATCAGTGGTGGTCTACACTATTAGTCTGCAAGGATTTTACATTCAGTATAAATACTTACTTTCTAATGCTCCCTGCTCTGCAGTGGAGTGATGTTAGCCTGCAGCCATCATTTCAACAAAATGAGAAACACTAGGCTCCAGGAGGTGTCATAGCACTGGCAATGACTAACACACAGTGCTTGCCATCTAAATTCAAGCTGTCATGTCTCAAGAGATGAACAAGATGTGTTAAGTTGTAAAACTGATTTGCGGTAGGGATTTGTATTCAGCTACAGAGAGAGGTCTGATTGATAAGTTATAAAATGCCAAGGTGTAGTGCATCCTTCCTTGTCAAACATCTCTTTTGATACATAAAGACATGGTATACAAACAAGAAAGAAGAAAAAAATGAACAGAATACCACTATGTGCTTCTCTTTTGAAGAGTATGAGTTTAATGTTGAGAAGAGGCTCAATAGCCTAAATTATTTTTCTTTCTTCAGGATCTCTACCTTGATGCTGAATAGCTTTTAGAACACACTTGCTTGTGCCAAGCTCTGAGCAAGTAAACATTGACAAACAAGATGGTCATTTGTTTTTTTTTCTCGCAGAACTTTGACCCCTTCTGCATTAAACATATGGAACTCAGATTAATAGTGTGAAGATATTGTCTATCCAGCGCTGGCAGGTTCTGATTTTGTTATATAAAAAAAAAGACCTGTAATAATGAACTGTTATTTATAGCCTTTACTAAACAAATAATTAAATAATAAAATAATGAAAGCCAGAATATGTGTATTTAGGATTACAAATCACAATTTTAAAAAATTGTAAGAGAATATCATGAAGCTACTTCCACAATGAAGTGTATGTGACGCCAACCATAGAGGTTTCATGTACAGTATGTTAAATAACCACTGACAGCATTTTAGAGAAGTAGGCCAGTCAGACGAGTGTAACATGGCTCCATCATCACTATGAATATTGTTCTCTTCCACTGAGTTTACTAACAATTGTCCCAGCAGTATAACTGGTCTACAGGGTTCACCTTGTGAAGTCATACTGAGAGTTGCCTAGCCTGCTCGACCAAAGGACGCCCTTGCTCTGTAAGCAAACTGGCTGTATTATTCTCCTCACATATTTACTACAAACAAATAACCCGCAAGCAGAATGGGGCACTCTATTACAATGTAAATGCTTATTTGAAAGGCTGAGGGAGGTGGGAACTATGGAGTATAGCATTCTTTGAGGAGTACATTTTGCTTTCAGAAACAATTTTTTCTCTAAGACCTTAGGTGGAAACATAAAAAAAGCCTGTATGGAAAATAATAACTAGCTGCCCACTATTGCTGGCAAGTGCTGAGGAAATGCAAAACCCAAAGCTTAGTTCTTTGAAACGGAGAAACTTTGGCACATCTGTCTTGTTGAATAGTCTATCATAGAAAGCACCTCAATCTTGGTCCTAAAGCTTCCTCTAACAAACATTGTTCCTAATGGAAAGTATGGAACAAAGTTCACATTTTTTTCTTACATTTGATATTGTTTTCAATTTGACATTTGACATTATTTTGAAATCCACCTCTTTCACACTTACTCTCTCCCACAGACACAGGCACATGGCATGGTGACAGCAGATTATGACAGAAGATTATTAAAGATATCTTAGATAAACTATAATTATACAGTCTTTATTCATTAACTTTGATGTGTAATGTAATGCATTTACTTTGATGTGTATGACATATAGAGCTGCTTTCTGTAAAAAGTTGCTTCACACACCACAGGCAAAGGGCATTATAACTTCCATAAAACTGATCCAAGTTCTGTATTGTATTGCATGTGGCTTACAGTAAATGTCTGATGGACTTTATTGAACCTTCCTTCCTTTGCTCTCAAAATTAGTGAATGGTTAGACCTAAAACTACAAAAAAACTGTATGATATGTGTGTGAATTCTTCTGCACTCAATGTGAATATGACTTTATCTCTTTTGACATGTACAATTCTAGCCAGGTGACGCTGGTCACAATCATTACCACCCACTGTGCTGTCTGTCCACTGTGGGTGTAAATGCCCAACAATGTTGCTTGACTGTGGAGCCTGGGGGGTGGGGATTAATGAGTTTTGGGGCTCACTCTAAATATTCATAACTATAGCCCCAGAGCCCAGTACAGATGATGCCCCTGGTAATACCCACTATCTCCCATACCCAGCACATACATGTCACAGTCCATTAAGGAATGTTAAAGGCTCACACAACTTTGGAAATGGAATGTCCCATCCATCTGGCACCCACTGTCATGTCTTGCTTGAACTCTGATAATTACACAATGGCCATGTGTTCAACCTCACTCACAAGATAACACTTAACAACGTGTATAGGTGTGGACATTCCCAAACAGCCCCCTGAGGTAATGTCACTTCATAATCAGTTTACATGCTGATATCCCAAGACTTCTAAAAATTCTAAGAAATGTTACAAGAAGGCAGTTGTTAAATATTTTTTTTTTTTTTTTTACAACTGTGAACTAATGAACTAATGAAAGGCCAGACTGACGTCTTCCTTTGTTTATAACATCTCCAGTGCTCCAGAGCATTCAGAAATGGCTGCTCATTCTTCCACGAAAGCCCAAGATGATTGCTGCTGTGCATGAATAAATTCATAATTATATTAATTTGAATGATTGGCATTACGGTGTCCAAAGCACACCCCCCTCCCCCGCATCATATAGTTCTATATGCCGGATCGATTTGTTTCAATATGACAAATAAAGAAAAAATAGCAGGATGGATAGATAGATAGATAGATAGATAGATAGATAGATAGATAGATAGATAGATAGATAGATAGATGATATAAAGACAGAAAGACTGCCTTGTCACATACAAATGCATGACCGTGTTAGTTAATATCCTAACCAACATGAATGATAAATGCAGTATGACTTTCAAAATGAGAATTATAGAGGAATAGAGAGAAAGGGAAGATAGTTCCAGTCAGTAGAGCTTTCAGAACGTTGTGGGCTGGGCAGATAAATCACAGTGACTGTGTACACCCTTTGGGATGAAGGGAGGTCAACTGAGTCTGGTCATCTGGGACTACAGCTCTTCCTGGCCCATTTGAAGAATCACACACCCCATTTGTATGGGCTGTGGCTAGGCACGTGTGTGCTCAAGGATGCTTCAAGGCTCTGTCACAAGGGCACCCAGCAAGCAAATACACAATAATGATTCAATCCATCATTGCAAATGGTAATCTGGAATCAGCACTCATGCAATCATACAGTTCCCAGCCTTTTTCAATTTACTATAAAAGATCAAAACATGCAATTTCTCTCTCCTCTTACTCAGCTGGCCTTGAGGCACGGAGTAAGAGGAGTTTTATACTTCACTGTCCCAATCAGGCTGGGGTGATGATCTCCATTATAGGGAGCCTGTATAAGTTTGTGTGCTCTGAGGTCTGGTCAGCAAAACATTGGAAGATAAAGTGATTCCAGGCTCAGACTGACCCTATAAGATGTCTAAGATATAACCAACATTTTTAAATTCATGTTATTAAAAATATATCAACATCTCCAGTATACTAATGGACTGCATTGTGACATGCTACAAATTGAACACAGGGTGATACTTGAACACTGTACACACTTTAAACCCCACTTGTAATAGAGATGTACCACTGTGAATAACATTTGAAAGGTTTAAGCTTTAGAACCCTATACCAATTTTGTGGGATGTTTTTGTAGATTGACAGTCTTTTATTTGAATGAATGAATGAATGAATGGATGAATGAATGAATGAATGAATGAATGAATGAATGAATGAATAAGTATTTATAGGAAACAGTCACATATACCAGAAGGTATTATTTTCAGGAGTTCCTAGACTTCTCAAATATCTCTTAATTCCTCTAAAATTTACTAGCACTAATGTTATGTAATGTTATGTATTGTTTAGCTTGTAAGGACTAAAAACATTTACATCTCAGAAATTGGACCTTTATCATCCAGAGTGTTTTTGAGCTGAAAATGCAAGATTAAATTTGAATTGTTTGTAATGATTCGATTGACAAGGATATTTATCATAACACGTTCTACAAAATTCTTGATAGCAATCCAAATAGAATAATAAAACAACCTGCATATGCTATATTATTTATTTATGTATTAGTATTGTCCCCTCTCATGACTTTTATTCTGAAATTTGAACAATGTGTGAGCAAACAAGGAGCGCAAACATCCTCTTGCTTGTTTTTTTATTATTGGAAATTATTCATTTTTAGCTGGATTATTTGCTGGTAATTCGTCACACATGATGAGACCTATATAGATAGATTTGCAGTTTGTTATACAGTGTGTGTTTCATTTCTGTATTCTGATCCTGAGTTACGACTCAGGCCTGCACTCAAGGCCTGCAAAGTATGGATCTTGGGTTTCAAGTATTAAATAACCATTACTTCTTTACTATTTTACAGGTTGTTCACATTCCAAAGTTTGTGCAATGTTTTTGTAAATTGACATTCTTTTATTTGACAAAAAATAGAAGTATTTATAGGAAACAGTCATAATCAGATGTTATTTTTATTCATATCTCTGACCAAAAGAATCCTTTGTAGCACCTTTATTAATCTGTTTATTTTTACCCATCATCAGACTGTTTCAAACTTTGATGGGTGAATTCAAATATACCTTTAAATGTGACTGAAAAAAATTAATCAAAGAGTGTTGTGATGAAAAGGAAGAGCAAGAGAAAAAGGGAAGATAGAAGACAAGCACGTTGACCTTTTTTAAGGCATCAATAACTGAGGTTGTTCTGAACAAGCTTCCTGATGGCCTGATGCAGCCCTGCACATTCAGTACCATTTTTAATGTTAATGTTTATTAGATCTCATGCAGCCCTGACTTGAGTGCAGGACTTGAGGAGCTTTAAAGTTCCTTGCCAAGATTCGATGACACAGTAAAACAGGCATCCTCCAGTCTTCCTTGGTGTAAACTTAATGAATCGGATAGAGCCCTGCCTCACTTGTCCAATGAGGCTTAGTTTGTAGATGTTTGCACACAAAATTACTTCTCAGATCCGATAACAACAAACCATTGTACGGTTGAAGAATTTCATGTTGTTGCATCTAACCTTTGTCTTGGCGAACTCCGTCATTAGTCTGTCATTCAAGCCACCACATTTTGTTGGGCTTTATGTTTGAAACATTGATAATATAATAAACAATAATAATCCCAAACATAGGGAAAACAGGCATTTATGAACAATCTTTGTTTTCCAATTACCAGGGTCTGAATGTTCTGTACGCAAATACCAGCCTTGCAAGATAATATTTTGTCAAATACATAATTAAAAACCCATGTAATAAAATCTATAATAAGAAAGATGGTGGCACTATGTTCATTATTGATGTGATGCTGAAATATTAAGGATTCCCTGAAGTCTTTGGTGGTGTGGAACAGGGCTGGCTCTAAAAGAAGCCAGCTACAAGATAAATATTTAAGGGGAGAGATGCTCAACAGGAGATGATTTTGAGACAGTGAATTACTGCTTATGTCAGTCTAAAGACTAATTTAAACTTAAACCATTATTACAGTGTTTCTGTCATGTGTCAGATAGAGCGGAGATGCTTTCTGGATGACCTGGTTTTTAATTGCACTCCATCTTGGGCCTGATGTCTCTCTGCTTTGTTATTTTTCAGCTCTTTGTAGAAAGAATTAAAGTGGAGAGCATTAAAGTAAACCATAGAATAAAACTTTAAAAGTGATATCTGTCATCCTAATGCTGTGTCCTTTTCATTAAAAATTAGACGGAATGATGACTGAGCAGAATAGTGGCTAAGCTGATGTTCAGACTGACATGTCTGAAATAGTGAATCATTAAAAATGCCCTTTTATGAAATGCCCTTTGCTGTGGTTTAAAACTGTAAGAGAAATAGAGATAATGAAATGTTTCATTAAAAAGGGTAAGTGATGAAGGGTAAAGAATATTTATGCAAAGTACCAATTAGTTATTACAGTGACATAAAATCTTCTATCTACTCAAGGAAAGAACCACAACAAAAATGCTTTCAAATACCATTAGACACATTCCCTAAAACTATTCATCTATAACCTTCAATAAAGGTTCCCTAAAATGTCAAAGTGTATTTATTTTGGCATAGTTAACACTTGGAACCCAAGATCTGCACTTTGAGGGCAGTTACATTCTATTTTCTATGCTTCATAACTCAGAATCATAGTAATTTACACACAATACCTATGACAAATGCTTACCCTATCTAACGTGGTGAATTGTCAGGGAGAAATCCAGCTCAGAAAACTAATTCACTTGTTTCCACCTGAATTAAATTTTAGTTTAAAAGCCAAATCATTTACATTTACAGCACTTAGCTGATGCTCATATCCAGTGTGACTCACAAGGCTACTCATATTACAGAGGTGGGCCAGAGTAGTGTTAGGAGTCTTGCCCAAGGACTCTCATTGGTGTAGCACAGCATAATTGCCCAGACGATCAAATCCCAGTCTCCCACACGGTGTCGTGGCTCACAGGTGATATTATCTGTTGCGCCACATCAACATTGTCACATCACATTACACAGGTGTAAGAGCAAGTGGAAAGTTTACAATATACATGCACATTAACTTACACTATACAAATACTGTACATACATTATTGTACTATTGAAGTGCTGTGTATATAGAAACCATGAAATTGATGTTTGTATTCTATTTACATATGCACTGGGAATTAAATGTTGCTGTAGTGTAAGGCAGTAAGTGGAAAGCAGTCTTTGGTGGGGGCAGTGAGGGAAAGTCTTCAGTGGGTGCAATGTAACTGAGCTAGTTGCTGCTCCAGTAATGAGTAAAGTGCAGGTACAGAATGAGTTTTGTGGTGTGAAGGTATGATGAGGCAGGTGAAATGGTTTGTGACTGGCAATAGACTAGAACACTGTGCTATTGACTGTTTAGCAGCCTGTTGGCCTGCGTGAAGACGCTGTCTCAGAACCAGCTGGTTCTGGTCCTCATGCTTCTGTACCTCCTACCACTGGGAAACATTCAGAACAGACAGTGGCTTGGGTGGGTGGAGTCCATTATAATCCTCCTGGTCAGGTCCTCCTCAGACAACAGCTGGTGTATAAATCCAAAAGGTTTGGGAGCTGAACCCCGGTGATGTGCTGGGCAGTGCACACCACCCTCTGCAGAACTTTTTGCTTGAGAATGGTCCAGTTTCCATACAATGTGGTGATGCAGCCCGTCAGGATACTCTGCCCTGAGTGAGTGAAGAACACCCTCGGGGTATGGGGATGCAGACCAAACCTCTTCAGCCTTCTGAGGTAGAAGATATGCTGTTGTGCCTTCTTCACCACCCGTGTGGTGTGTTCTTGCTGACATTTACAAAAAGGTTGTTTTCCTGGCACCAGTGTGTCAGGAGGCTGATGTCCTCTCTGTAGGCTGCTTCGTTGTCATTGGAGATCAGGCTTATGACTGTTGTGTCATCAGCAAATTTAATATTGACATTGAAGCTCTGGCTATACCATCATGGATGCACAGGGAGTATTGTAGTGGGCTGAGCACATAGCCCTGAGGGCCTCCGGTGTTGAGAGTCAGTGAAGAGGATGTGTTTCTGCCCATCCTCACCAGCTGCCTATTAGGAAGTTTAGGATCCAGCTTCACAGAGAGCACAGAGTCTCAGATCCCAGAGCATCATGTCAAGCCTCAGAGGAAGGATGGTGTTGAATGGTAAACTGTAGGCCACAAACAACATTCTCACATATATGTTATTCTTGTCTGTGTAGGAGAGGGAAGTGTGCAGAGTGGGGGCATCTGCATAGTCCAGGGTGGAAGGCAGTGAGGAGCAGATGAAGTCTCTGACAAGCTTCTCAAAGCACTTGCTTATGACAGAGGTCAGAGCAACTGGGCGCTCTGTTTTGTTACTTTATTTGGTCAACTTATTATTGTTCAAAATATTTTCATATTTCCATTTTCACTGTTCATAACAGCACACCACAACAATTTCAGATTTACAATAGATAATGACAAAATACTAAATGAATGAATAAACTAAATGAGTGATAAAAAGTTGTGGCTGGTTTAATTCTAATCTGTTTAACCTGCCAGCGGACCACCCAGAAAACTAAATGCCAGTGGACCACCAGATTTACTGTCAGCTGGCAAACAGTGGTCTAATAGCACTACCTCAGCTGTCAACTAAGAAAGAAAAAAAAAGATGGGGAAAGCACTGGATTGTTTTTTTACAGGTAGGATTCATGAAAGCCAAACCTAGTTAAGTGAGTAAGGGCAAAACTTAAAGCTCAACTGGCTAGTCTTTTCTACTTGCTGCTCCAACAAGACACCTACACCAATGTAGACTCATCCATTAAGTCTCAAATACAATGACAGTGTTCTTAGTTAGGGCCTTGAAACTATGTTATAATATGCAGCTTCTGTGAGCCATTGCATGTGGCTGGCTCATGTGTATCGCATGATTACAACAGGGTTTTAAATGGACTTGTGATCGCATCTGCAACCACACATATTATACACATATTTATATACCTATTATAAACATATAAAAACTTTAAATTCTCAATTAATGTATTCTATTGGCACCTTTAATAAAATAGTGACCTTCTATGGATGTATACATAGAAAGCTGGTTGGGACACTGTGTTCTCCAAAGTGTACATATAATTTGAGAATCTGAGGTGGACTTCAAGCCTTGTATTCTACAATATCATGTTGTTCTGCCCAGGCCTTTCTTGTTTAATGAAATGACATGCTTTCTTTCAGCCACTTTCAGCTAGACATCATGAAAGCATGTGATTCTTCAGCTCATGGCATGCACAGAAAGAGAAGAGAGAAAATATTGAATCTCAACACATAGAATGGTGATTCACATAGATGGTAATTCCTGTTAGACTCGAAAATAAAAAAAGCCCAGGATGCCATTATGCAGTTAATTATCCTCAAAGTAAACATGAAAAAGGAGGCTGGGGGACAGGGAAGAAGGGGGGACATGATAACAGCAAGGCCGAGATTTACACTGAGCTGAGTCGATGGCGAGGAAGCCGAGGAGTCATGAATCTAAAATGAACGGGACATTACCTAAATGATCAAGACCAAAGGATTTAACGGATTGCTCTACCTGCTAATGCACCTTATTCCTCCCTGCACATTTGTCTCTCTGCCTTCTCCACTCAGTAAATAAGCATTAAGCCAAATGATGGTGCCTGTCTGAAAATATATGGGAGCTTTCTCCTCTCTAACAAATGTATTTGTTAATGTGTGCATGTGGAGAAGAGGGTATGCAAGTATATGTTAAAAAACCCCAACTTCATTGCAAGTTAACAAAGTTCACTGTTTACTTCACCATTTGGGCTATTGCATGTGGACTGTAGACTGAACTAATGAATTCACAGAAAGAAAATATCATTTTGGCACCTTTCCTTTTGTAGCGCATTTATTTTAAAGAATATATAGTCCCAGTTTGACATTTGAGTTTGACATTAAAGGATAAACATGAGACAAAAAACAACATTTCTGCTTTTATTTCCAGGTATTTACTGGAAATCGGGATCTGATACACAGTTCAGAAGATCTTTTGTCTGAACCCAACCATTTTTATTGTGTGTAAAAGTATTGGAATAAGTATCTGACAGCTGCGTTTTGCTGCCCAGGTGTGTTATGTTCCATTCATTATTCAAACAATAAATATTGCTGAATGCCTGCACTCACTTTCAGATTTGGGTTTTGCTTGTGCATTTACAGTAAAATGAGTAACCAACATGAAAATCAGAGAGCTGTGTATGGGTGAAAAACATGCAATTGTAAAGCTGAGAGAAGAAGAAAAATCAATCAGAGCTTTTTCACAAATATTGGCTATAGCCAGTACAACTGTTTGGAATGTCCCGATGAAGAAAGTCATCACTCATATACTCATTAACAAATGTGGAACAGGTAGACCAAGGTAAACATCAGTAATTGATTACAGAAATTATGTCTGTGCTCTCTGGTGTCGACCAGAGGAGAATGGGTTCCTCTCTTGATCCTTGGTTCCTCTCAAGGTTTCCTCCTACTAGCCTGAGGGAGTTTTTCCTTGCCACTGTTGCCTGCTGGCTGCTCATTTGAGGCTTGGACCTGGGTTTCTGTAAAGCTGCTTTTTACAACTCCCTTGTTGTAAAAAGCACTATATAAATAAACTTTGATTGATTGATTGATACAGAAACCTTGTAAGTGCTGTAAAGAAAGACCCTAAAACCACAGTTAATAACATCAGCAACAACCTCCAGAGGACAGGAGTGGAGGTATCACAATCTATTGTTTGCAGAAGACTTCATGAGCAAAGGTAAAGAACAGGAAGCCCAGGCTGGAATTTGCCAAGAGTCATTAATCTTCACTGATGATGTCATGCATGATAGAAGCGGTACAGTGAAGTCAGACAACCACAGAAATATTTGTCTGTGAATATAAAGAAACTAATTGAGAGATCCTTCATCATGCAGCAAGATAATGACCCAAAACACTCTACTAAAACTACAAAGGAGTGCCTTGGGGCCAGAAGCAGAAGGTTTTACACTGGCCTGGTAAATCTCCAGACTTAAACCGTACAGAGCTGCATTTCACCTGCTAAAGAGGAGACTAAAGGGAGTAACCCTCCAAAACAAACACAACCTGAAAGAGGCTGCAGTGAAAAGCCTGGACAAGCATCACATAATAAGAATGCCAAAGTTTAGTCATATCAGTGGGTCACAGGCTTGATCCAGGTAGTGCAAACTAAGGATTTTCAACTAAATATAATACTTTTTTTTCACAGTGTTGGATGGCAGCAATAAAAAGTATATATATATATATATATATGCCTTCATGTGTACTGTAATGTAATTGCCATGGACACACTCACTGTAAATCAGTTCAATCCTGTTTCTATTCATCTTTCATCTATTAATAATGGAGGTCCTTGTGGAGAGGCAGGCTGACAGGTGCATAACATAATCTTCTTTTCTGGACTAATCCATAGCTGTACTTTAGCCTTTCTTATAAGCTACTAATCAGGGCTGCCAGGCAGCAACTGTTGAGGTGGAGCCCCATCAGCCTTTACCATCCCTTTTCGCTTGCACACACACACACACACACACACACACACACACACACACACACACACACACACACACATGTCATTACACACACATTGACATTACACACACACACACACACACACACACACACACACACACACACACACACACACACACACCTTAACGGCCTTTAATTCATTGATAAAATAGCCATTAAGAGAAGGAATAGAGTATTGATTTCGTTGCTGTCCTCAGCTCAGCTCTCAGTTACACCTCCACTGTGTGATAGGGTGCTGACAGGGTATAGCCCAATCATGCTGGTGTATGAGCCTGTGTGACTATGTGTGTGTGTGTGTGTGTGTGTGCGTGTGTGTGTGTGTGTGTGTGTGTGTGCGTGGCAGAGAGCAGTAGAGGGTCATAGTGGATGTGCATTCCTTCACTCTGCAATAGGGGGAATGTACCATTAGCAGGCTCAGCCCTAATTAATGGAGCAGGCAGTGGTAGAGGAGAGGTGCTGAGTGCTGCTGCTAATGTGATGTCACTGTGCATTAGGCTGATGGGCCAGCTCTCTCTACCAGGGGAACGCCAAGGTGCTTCTCTGTCATGGACTGCTCTCATCACTACACCGGCCCCAGGCAGACCCATCTCCTGTTCCTCCATAACACCTCAGAGAGCATCTGATTCAATCACATCTGTTTCATTCAATTCCCCATATCTGCTTATACTCGCTGATCAAATAAAACTCCAATCAAACAAATCATCTCTCACCCACAGTGGCAATGTAATGGATGGAGCCATCAGGTCCTTCTTACAGAGCCTTCGGTTGAAGCCTTCTATGTGGTGTCCGGCAAAAGGGGACCGCTGAGGTTTGTGGCATGGTAATTGATTTGTGGCGAGGCAGATGCGAATCAGTCTTGATAAAGCCAGCCTGGGTTGAGGGCAAATGAATGAGGAGAATGTATAAAGGACTCTAATCCAATCTATGGCCCAACTCTGCTTTTGGGGTCATACAAGAAGCTGCTATCCTGCATCTCCCTAACTGAAGTGTTCTACCTGCCTTTTGTGTCCAGACTACACCTGCCCTTCCTAATCTCTACCGAAAGGTCTATGGACAATGAGAAGATCCTCAAATCAATAGGAAACCTCAAAATCCTGTAAAGAAGCGTGTACATCTATAGATAAGGACATGACAAGGAGGTGAGATGTGATGATAAGGTCCTCAGCATGCAGTTCAACACTGTTGACTGGCCAGCTGAATGTCATTCTCTGAGTATGAAACCATGGAAAATGCATCAACAAAATAGAGAACAACTGTGGCTTCATGTAATCAGCATGGAATCTGTGTGCAAGGAGATTTGTAAGCACCATGTTAACTGAAACATGGACTTGCTTTACCATTCACTGTCTCTTCTCTTGTGTGTTGATCTCACCGAGATGGACAGATCTTCTGACTCTTACATCACAGCATAAAGCGTAAGCTGTTTTGATGGATGCTGAGCAAAAAGCTTTCTCAAAACTGCAAGCAAGCACGCTCATGTCTCCTCACGTCAATCAGAAAATGTTGTCCAGACTGAGGTGCTTTCACTCTCCATGACAGCTGACTGCTTATTTGGGAGGGGCTGAAGCAGTGCAATAAGCTCAAAACACTGCAATATTGATATGACCACTGACCCACTTTGGAGAAAGTTGAGGAGCCCGTAGGTAAGGAGCAGCTTTACGAAAATATGTGGCCAGGAGCTAGCCTGAAGCAAGGTGAAGCAGGGCCTGACTGACAAGTCTACAGAGCAAGGTGCAGAATCTGCTATCTCTCCCTGACCTACACTGGTCAGCTATAACATTAGTACCACCTGCTTCATATTGAGTATTGTGTATGTCCTGCTTGTGCCACCACAACAGATATGACCATGGGAGGCATGGACACCACAAGACCTCTGAAGGTGTCCTGTGGTACTTAGCCCCAAAATTTTAGCAGCAGATTCTTTACGTCCTGTGAGTTGTGAAGTGAGGCCTTCATGACATTCAATGAACCTTAGACACCTATGAGCCTGATGCCAGTTCACCAATTAGTACTGACAGCTGCATGTCAGAAAAAACCCACAAGTTCTGCCTAGATGTTCTGAATCATCTAGCACCACAAGTTTCTCAGATCACATATTGTCATGCTTTTAACACATCACCTTCAAAAACTGATGCTTTTGCTATGTATCCCACCCTTGATCGATGCCACTGTAGAGGAAGATAATCAATGTTGTTCACTTGTCCACCTGTCACGGTTACTAGTGCTATGGCTGATTGTTGTACAGAGTCCAGAGTACATCAGTCATACAGCAATGATCATTCACACAAAGTGGAAATAAAACCAGCTCTAAATAAGAGATAATCCTATGGTAAGTAACATTCTTTTCAACTGAGCATGAACAGATTAACAGCCACAAACATGCTCTTTGGCATGCTGTGTCCTTGGCTGGTCTTGATTTTGGCTGTGGAGACAGTTTTTACAAGGTCTGAAAGAGTTTGTTCCCTGGAGCGATGTCTGTAACACACACCTGGCACCCTGGTGCAGACAGGAGATACTTTATCCTGCTCCTACTCCAGCTCTCATAGCTGGCCAGAGAGCAATGTTATGCTGCTACCCTGGGCATGTTACATAAATCTCTGATTCATTCTTATCCAATGGTTTAAAGCATTTAGCTTCCCAATTAAAGGAGACCAGACTGTTGAATACCATTCAGCATGCTTTCCTGTATTATGACTTAGGGGAAATTAGTATTTACATGGTCATAGTGAAGAGCAGGCATGACCTGACATACAAAATACACTGGGTTTAAGAATCATAGCTTTTCAGTTTGCAAAGCTTTATCAATGAGAACAACTCACTTTAGGCAGTTTGGGTTTTGCAGACAAAAATAAGGCTTTTAAATGGCTCTTGGCATTGACACACAATTTTACTGATATGGAACATTTGTGGTATGTGGAAATTTCCTCAACATAAAATTCTTTTAAAAACACTGAAAACTTGTTTCATCTCTCTATTTTTTCTTCTTTGCTTCAATTTATCTGAAGAGTGTAGACCAGGGGTTCTTAACCTGGGGGTCACGATATACTTCTAGAGGGGTTGCGAACGTGACACTAATTAAGACGTTTTGTCAGCTAAATGTGCAATGAATCAGATTTAAGCACTAAACTTTTTCACACTGTATCATTCTCAGTCTTGATGGAGTGTCTCGCATGAAGGACATGGCTTGGCAAACCCACTGTTGCTTAAAATAGAGCATTTTTAGAAGGTTTTTTTCACTGAATCAAACTGACTCACTCGCCGTTCTGCTCGACTCTTCGATCTGAATCTTGTGCGCATGCACATTGTGGCTCGGCACGTCATCCAGGCTGGATTAAAATGGAGCATATTTTAGAAGGTCGAATTGGAAGTGGGGATGCAAAACGCACTAGAGCAGGGGTCGCATCCCGCAGCTCCAGAGCCACATGCGGCTCTTTCATCCTTATACAGCGGCTCTGCGTTGCTTAGGAAAAAACATTATAAGTATTTAATTGAAATGTATTCTGTTGCGTTAAATCTTTGTTCAATTTTCATTCTAAATTGGAAGATTATTGTGATCTAAAATTATATTTTAATATTTTCCATCGCTCAAAATAAGCATCACACTTGTGGAAACCAAACATGGAGTGATATTGACAACCTTCCAGGACAAACTTGTGTTGGAAACATGGAATGTCATGCCAACACCAATATAAACATGAATAAATATGCATTTGAAGACCTGTCGATCTTCAGATACACATATATATGTGAGCAGCTATTCTCCACCATGAACTATGTTAAAAACACACACTGCTCACAGCTTACAGTCCTGCAAAGGTGAAAGTGACTTCATACAGCCCTGATCTGCAGACGCTCTGCGCAGAGCTTCAGGAGCAGAAGTCCCATTAACCAGCTCAAAGAAATATTTATTCAGATATTTTGCAAATATTTATTTTTCATTGTTTAGTGATACAGTGCTTTTTTCCCCCGTGCATTCTTTAAATACGTGTCCACTCTCTGTTACACTCTCTGAAAGCCCAAAGATCAGGAAATAAGGACGACAGCTCACAGCATGTTTTTGGTTTTGTTTGCTACATGAATAATTTAAGTTCAGCTTTTTATTCATTTGAAAGAGACCTTCAATTCGGCGGGTTGCTTTTTTTAAGAATTCAAAATGTTCAAAAAGCGTTCATTAAATAAATAATATCTAATTTTATTGGATTTCAAACACACTATAGATGTACAAAGTGTAAAGGTAAGAAAAATGAGTATATACTCTGTTCTCTTCATTTTAAATGTCAAACATTTTGCGTCTCCCAGTGTTTTATTTTCCGTGGAAACCGGGTCCAGACGGCTTTTTGGGTGTTAAAGGTTGCCGACCCCTGCGCTAGAGGAACATCAGAACAGAAAAAAACAAAGAAAGTGAGAAAATATGATGAAAAATACTTGGAATATTTTAGGAGGGTCGCAAATTTTACTGGAGCCTGAAAGGGAGTTGCACAGTGAAAACGTTTAAGAACCTCTGGTGTAGACAAATGTTTCTCTACAGTATGTGGAGTTACAAATGTTACCTGCTGTTATGCACAGTTTATAGCACACTAAATGGCAGTTAACAGGATTGGTGGAGGTCTAGTTGAGACCAAGAAAAATAACTATTTTTACTCTTGTATTTTGAAGACTGTAGACCAGTTTAACATTGGAGTATGTGGATATAAAGCTCCCTTTGTTCATAGTCCATTGTATGTTAAATGAGAATTAACAGGATTGGTGAAAGTCAATTTTTGTTCTAGAAGAAAACATTTGAAAGAGTGGCTCAATTGATTGTTATGAAGGCAATTCAAAAAACCTTTTTAACTAAAACAAACCCTGTCAGGAAGATGAGGCAGAACCTGGAGCAGTATTGCACTGTTCTACTATGCAGAGACACCTCATGGAAGTGAAAAAAATGTGTGGAGAGAAAAATATCTACTTTAATCACAGTACAGTAACAGTACAGTGACAGGACTGTTGTGCCATAGGTAGTGTGTGTCACACAGCTCCACAGACCTAGGATTCTGTGTTCAACCTCTAGATAGATAGATATAGAACGCTATTGATCCCTTTGGGAGGGTTCCCTCAGGGAAATTAAGAGTCACTCTCTAGTTACTGTCTGTAAGGAGTTTGGTGTGTTCTCCCTGTGTCTGTGTAGGCTTCCTCCAGGTATTCTCGTATACACATGGTAGGTGAATTTGCTATGCTAAATTGCTCCCAGGTGTGTTTGTGTATGTGAATGGATGTGTATTGTACTCTGTGATGGACTGGTGCACTGTCCAGGGGTATTCCTGCCTAACACCCAATGCTTCAGGCCCACTGCCACCCAGACCAGAATGAAGCTGACAAGAAGATGCATATACAGTAGTTCAAGTAGAATATCATTATGTTAAACTATACATTTATTCACAAGGTTATGTATGAAAATAAGGTGTAGATTTTTTTTTTACTGGTATGCACAACCTTGCTGAACTGTAGGTCTTTTGCTTTAAAGAATGGGCAAATATCCCTCAAACAAGAAGTGAATGCTGGCTACAAAACATGTTTGGAAGCTGTGATATTTGCCAAAGGGAACCTTAAAGGCTCTGGTCATGAAGGGTGCCAAAATATTATCCTTTGCAATTTTACTGTATAAGAGAGTTAAAAATAGTAAACAATTATAGTATTGTTCAAACTACTGGTAAATACTTTACATTGTGTTCCCTGGGTTTTCTTCTGTTAACCACATCTTCACACCTCTTCACAAATGTGTGAAAGCTTTCTACCTCACTGTGACACATTTAAGCAGTAGAGTCTCTGGGCCAGGAATTCAGACCCCATGCTAGTGGCCTATAACTTGATAGCCAACTGACCAGTGGGATCTCAGAGAGGTGGGCCTAAGCCACAGTCTGCCCTCGCTCTGTTGTCTGCGAGCCTGTATGACTCCTGGGCATCATCCAAGCAAGGCTTGGATCAGAACGACCAGCTCAGTGTTAATTGTCACGGCAACTGTTGCTTCACACCACACTCCCCATGATGCCATTGCAAATTCCAGCAAAATGCAATTAATGCGGAGCGGCGGGATATTAAGAGCCATATTTGTCACTGTCGGCATCAGAGCAGTGCCTGATTGCCGAGCTGATTGGAAGAGACGCTTGTGTGCTTCTGCTCTTCTTCAGCCCATGGCAGACATGGCTAACATCAGCAGTGTTTGCGCCATCTTACCTGCAACATACTGCACAGCCCTTAAAGAGGCATCCATGCACAGTTTCAAAATTTGCATCTCTAATAAATCACCTCTACTCTTGCTCTCTCATTCATCGTCAGGACATAACCAGGTTGAGCAGTGCTCCATCACAGGGGGATCCTCTCTCCCCTGTTTTCCACTCGCCAGTTGCTTTGACATAGATGGTCTCGGGCACTTTCTCCGTCTCCGTGCGCGTTATGAGTTATAAACAGCAGGCCGAGCAGTGCTTAAACACCTGCTCTAAGCTGGGGTGCGAGTGCAATAAATCTGCATGTGCGCTGGGGAGTGTAGAAGCGCCTGTCTCCATGCTCCATAGAGCGGGTTTGCTGTTTTTTGAGGAGGAGGAGGAAGACAGGGGGAATGGGCCGCACGTTCACACGTTATTGAACACAAATCACAGCTGGCCGCGCTGCAGCAGGCAGATGCCGACAGAGGGGGTGTGTGAGTGGAGGGGAAGCATCATTTAGGATGATGCGCAGTGATGGTCGAAAGCGTGATGGATTCCCTTCAGCCTGTTTTATCTGTGGCTCTTACATGGCTTACTCAGGTGCACATGAAGTCAGATAGACAGCGTGTGATTCTGTCTGGGTGGGAGGTGAAGGGTGAGAGAGAGAGAGAGAGAGAGAGAGAGAGAGAGAGAGAGAGAGAGAGAGAGAGGGGAGAGAGAGAGAGGATTTGGAAGAGGTGATGACAGCAAGAAAGAGTGCAGAGAGACAAAGAATGAGAATAGGAAACACAAAGAGTAATGAGGAAAGAAATGATTGGAGTGATAAAAAGAATTACAGAGAAGAAGATAGGAAGGAGAGGAAGTAGGAGAATGGAGAGTGAATAATGAGAAGATAAAGAGGGAAGGAGAGAACGAAAATGAATGAGATAGAAAGATGACAAGATGAAAGCAGGAGAGTGGAGAAGAGAAAGTAGGGACTTACCACAAAGAAGTAAAGGGAGAGAGAGAGAGAGAGAGAGAGAGAGAGAGAGAGAGAGAGAGAGAGTAAGACGAGACAAAGACAAGAAGATAGCACCAGAGAGTAGCATGACAGCAAGAGAGAATAGGTTAGGAGTGGAAAGGCAGTGGTCCACCTATTCGCATTTGATGCAATCTGTTAAAGCAGATGGACGTAGGGAATTAGGTGCACACTCATGATCTCACATGGCTGTCACAAATTTCCTCAGGGAACCGACGCTGGGATACGTGTGTGGAAAGCTGTTGCTATTCTCTCATCTTGGCATGGAAAAGTGAGAGGAACAGAGTGTACCTCTTGCACTCATGCTTTTTTCATTTAAGTAGCATGTGGTATGCATGACATTGAGCCCTGAGGCCAAAAAGTAAGTGCGGTGTTTATATTCAGTGTGAACTCACGACCACAATCTGTGAAGTAGTTAGCATCAGTGGTGTTAATAGGCTGACCACAGAGTAGTCTATGCTCAGACCTGCAGATGGCCATGCTTCACACTAGGGGCAAATTATCATTCTGTGCCTTTCTGCAGCACAAATCACCAGGCTTCTGTGGCAGGGCTCACTTATAAATTATTTAGACACATTCGTGACTTTCTCCCACTAATTTCTCATTGCTACATTTTCTAAAAATGTCATCTGCAGCTTTTTGGTCCTCTGTTTGATGGGAGTGACTTTCTTAACCTGGGTTTATGTAAGTGTGTGTGTGTGTGTGTAGAGAGAGAGAGAGAGAGAGAGAGAGAGAGAGTATGGTTGGGTGTGGAGTGTGTGTATGCTATGACTGAGGAGAGTGAGGGAGAGGAGGAACAGAATATATAAAAGGGAATAACAAATCAATGCCATTTGTATATTTTGTTCCTATTATATGTGAAAGAGGCTCAGCGTTCAAGCTGGGAGGGTGACTGTTGATAGTATCACTCTCACAGTTTCTCTTCCATGCAAACAGACACGAGGTAAAAGACAATAAAAAAAATAAATAAAACAAAAGATAGAAAGAAAGAAAGAAAGACAGAAAGAAAGAGAGAGACAAAGAAAGTAAATCTGAGTTTGGTGTTCTTAGTGTGTGAAGAGAAATATGAGGCAAATTACCATTGAGCATAAGGAGACTGGGAACATTCACAATCCAGTGGATTCACTGAGTCTATTCTTTTGGATTGTCGAAAAGCACTATGAACATCACTATCCTCCAAAAGGTGTGCCAAAAAGAATATGGAGAGAGAGAGAGAGAGAGAGAGAGAGAGAGGGAGAGAGAGAGAGATAGGAGAGAGAGAGAGAGAGAGAGTGAGAGAGAGAGAGAGAGATAGGAGAGTAGATTACTCTTGGACTGTCTCATGCTATTCTTCATTTTAAGCAGCTTGTTGACCTTTGCAGTCAAGCCTGTAGGTGTAGTTTAGCTTCTGCTGCAGAGCCCGCAGTAATTTAGGTGGCAACTGAAGCACAGAGAACAGAAGAGAGTGAGAGAGAGGGAGAGAATAGGAGAATAGTATGTGAGTGTGTGTGAGTGTGTGTGTGTGTGTGTGTGTGTGTGTGTGTGTGGCCATGTGTGTGTGTTCATGTGCGGTTGTGGGCAGTAGAAAGCGTGGGCCACTGACCATCTCCAAATGATTGCCTCATGGGCAAGAATGTTGAGGGGTATTTAGATTTATGTTCTGCCTCTGCTGCAGGTGCATGAGGAGATCTCCGCTCAGAATAGCTGGGCAGGAGGTAAAAAAATCTGTCCTTAAAAGCCATTCAAAGCCATCAAAGCTAAAATGTATAAAGAGATGGAGTGCAGTGCAGTACAGCTGCTCAGCTACTCAACTAAATTTAGAGGAGAAATAAATAATTAAAGAAATAACGTGGGCATATGTTGACAGCAGCAGCTCATGAGCAAGTGGCGACAGCCCAGCCACAAGTACCCTTTATCAGTGACATTACTGCTATGCAATAATAATAACAAAGAAGAGAGTGCGACAGAGACAAACTGCTGTGTTATGCCTCTGCAACGCTGATTGCAGGCCATAAGTCTGCCAATGATGCATCACTAAAGAACACAATCAGAACCTGGTGGGGAACAGGTGGGCAACAACTGATAAAGAGCTTCTGATGTTGAGAAGAAGTGCTTATTTAGAAGAAAAATAAACTGTGTCTAGCCTCTCCTTCGGTGTTTAAAGTCTCATCACCAGTGCTACTATTCCTTTAGCTGGCGCCACTGCCGCTGCACCATTTAAGTCTATTCTGTCCTAAATTATAATATGAAAAAAGGCATTATTTCTCGTCAGCAAACCCCTCAATTGGGAACAGATGTTCCTCCCTCCCCAGGAAACGACTCGCTCCTTAGTGACAGAGGGTGGCGGCCGCGCTTTATTAAACATATAAAAAGCCTCTTAAACGACGTGATTCAGAGGAAATATAGGCTGATATTCATTCTTTCAATTTGAGGAGTGCAAGTGCTGCTGAAATAATTACAGGGGTGGGGGAGGCAGGAGAAGGTTGGGGGGTGATATGCTGGGAAAATATCAAGCTTTAGTCTGAGCTGCCTAGCAAGGTGCTGCTTCAGCCTGTAGGCAGTGGACAGAACACATTCTGCTGTAACCATGCACCACTTCACTTCCTAAACACACACACACACACACACACACACACACACACACACACACACACACACACACACACACACACACACACATGATGTACTGGAATTTCGTATAGTTCCTGTGCACTTGATTATAATCTATGACTCATAACCATTAATCCTGACCCCAGTGATTCAATGTCATTATAACTTCTGATATAATAACTGTAGATTTATATTCTAATAATTGCATGTAGACCCATGGCTTCAGAGATGAAGCTTTATGATCCATATTGGGGCCCGAAATAGGAGGTCATGACTTCCACTTTACTGTCACTGGGATATAATGTAGATGTCAGTGAGGACATCTATATGTTTTCTTGACAGCCAGAAGGGTAGGAAAGTGGATTTCAATGGATTTTAATGGGCACATACAGACACACACACACACACACACACACACACACACACACACACACACACAGAGACTTTTGATTATGTATTAATACAATATATATATATTGTATTGCTGCTGTCATTTCAATTCCTTTTAACCATTTGAAAATACCATTAGTCTTTATTTACACTTTACAAACTTTTCATATTGAACAAGTTAATAATAGAATTTCAGCTCGGATAGATAGAATAATAGAATTTCAGCTTCTTTCAGCTAGAAGCTAGGAGTAGGTGGTGGGGCTTGAAAATTCATCACAGGTAACAGAACAGAAGAAGACAGAAGGTGGATATTGTATGACGTTATGCAGGAAGGAGGAGGACTTCAGTCTAAACAATTGTAATTATGTCAAGATTTCTCTTTATCTTGCCTCGTCTGCATCTCTATCTAATTTCACTAGAATGCTTTATGCATTTTTGATTATATTACAAAATCAAATACAACAATATAACCACAAGTGATGATCTGCAGGATCCAAACTGACTCATTGGTTTTACTATTGTACATGCAGTATAAAACCCCTCAGAACCTCCTCAGGTAAATCCCTGTAAAGTTTCACAAGAGTTAATGCATTCTGAAGATAGAACTTAAGTGGCAAGTTTCATAAAGAGTAAATGCTTGGACATATATGTCAAATTTTATGGTGATTTAACAAATGTATACCTTTCAAATGGTTGGTAACAGTTAATTTGGCAGTGGGAGCAAAATTACTTACAGTTTGTGTGTAGACATCATAAAATCACTTACAAGGTTTGCAACAATGCAACATGTCATATTCTGTCTACACAAGCTTGGAAACCCCACATCCAAAGAACCCCAGCCAGGTCGAGCACTGTCCAGTTTTGGATTGCAGAAAAAGTGGCAACTCTCATTATTGTACAACTTGCCACAACTGAATTTGACAGCTACATGCTGTACATGTACATGCTGTACGTGACATAACATACACGCTAGCATAGATTAATTTCAGTAGTTTGGACCATGCCAATTACCTCATTAGATTAGTTCTTAGTTCTGGATCCATTATTTTCTGTGATTTGGCAAAGGGATGAGATCCACTCAGAATATTACAGGTTTTCTTTCTTGTGATTGATTCCGTTTTATTGCACAACAACTCTTTATCAATGCTGCTCTCTAGTGTGAAGAGAACTGTTTTCTGTTTCTTTCTACCCTGGTTGCATGCACATCTCTTTGATGACATTGCGCATAAACCCATCTATAGTCAGACTTTTACCTGTTGAAGATACCTTTTATTTCCATATTTCTGTACTCCAGAGAAAACATTAACAGTCCACATGGAATACAGTTTCACAAGGCATTTTATTTGAATTAACCTGCAATAAATGTAACTTAACTCTCAACTCTCAAAAGCTACTACGAAAAAGTAAATCTTAACTCTCAACTCTCAAAAGCTACTATAGTGGATACAATTATTATATAAAAAATGACAAGTGTAGCTATGGCTCTGAATAATTCTCTACCCTGAGTACTGAATGTGAACTTGCGATCAGATTCATTCCATCTGAAATGAGACCACAGCATGACACAATTCTTCAAAATGCTTGACTCAATTAGACATTTTCACCAGAGAAGTCTCTATCCTCAAAACCTAAGGACTATCACTTTAAAAAGCATACCCAGACGTACAGGTGTAACAGTACACAAAAGGCAAGGTTTGATTGAATCTTTTTTTTTTTCTTCATTCAGTTTGAACAGTCTTTGAGTTTCCACATGCTAACTGCACACGTTTCCAACATTACTGACATACTGCCCTTATCCAGCCATCATAAATGAATGGTTTTTAATATAAAGGGTAGAATGTCATTGAAATCATTTGTTATATAATAATAATTAAGGATGAGTGAATAAAGAACAAAAATGCAAGAGAGTATTCCCAAGTGAAAAATAAAGGTTGATTGATTGAAACAAAGCACTGAAAATAAATCAATGAAATAAAGAGAAAAATCAAATCAACAATTGAATGCAAAGCTACCAAAATAAAAACTAATATCTAATATTTAAATCCTCCACTGCAGGTTTATGGGAAAAGGTTTGAGGATAGAAATTTAAAAGTGACACAAGTGAGTGGAGCTTTAGAGTGTTCTGTAATAAATACACACTCACTGGTGCACTGAAGCTAAAAACAGTTTCCCAGTTCAGTGAAACCACTAAGCAACTAAAAGGTAATCCAGTCACTGGAACCTGTTTGATCATTTCCACTATTTACAGTGTGCATACTGCATAGATGTGATATAGGATGCCATATGACCAATATTATCACTCTGTCTTGCCATTTAAGAGATAAAAGGAGATATAGTAACATAATCATTATGTATAGTTAATAATAGTTAATAATTACAACTGTTTTCAATGAGTACAATGAGCAATGGTTTTATGAATGAGAAAAAATAATCCATAGATGTCATGTTCAATTATCATTATACTTGTTTCAGTATACTACTGAACACAAAAATGTATTACAAGTTCTTCTATTTTTTCATACTTGTCACATGTAAGGAAAAAAAACAAACCAAACTAAAAACTCTAAAGTCCTATTGAGATGCTCAGGACTTGAAGACACAGAACAAGCATTTAGCCTTTAGAACCCTAGGCCAATTTTGTGAGATGTGTTTGTAGTTTTGCATATTTTATTTTCCATAAAATAGAAAAGTATTTGGAGGAGAAAAGTGTATCATGCGAGTCAGATATTATTTTCAGGAGAACTAAAATTTATCTTAATTTGAGATCTAAAAAAAAGATTGTCTCCCATTATGATAGTGGTGTTTGAACATTTATCTCTAAAAAAAAAGGAAAAAAAAATAATTTACAAGCAGCAATGTGAGTTTACTTTTATTTTCATACTAAAAATTAAATAAATAATAAATACTAAATACTTTATACTATCTACTAAAATTATTTGAATGGTGTGACACATGCAGTATGAACTGCATATGTACCACAATATGAAATATGCAAAAAGATGAAATATGCAAAAGAAATTGGAAATATCTTTTCCACAGTAAAAATGTTTCATTAGTTTGGATATATGCTTGTTGATCTGTTTTCTTGTCTTGAGAAATGGACAAATTCTTGTTTTTATGTAAAATCTTATGTCTTGTTGCACAACTCGCTGTAAGATTATTACTGCATTTTTTGGCTGTTGCAGTATGATTTATTGAATGCAGCTTGCACAAATCAGTGGATGTTGGAAACGTCTTCACTCATTTCAAAAGAAACCCCAAGACAAACAAAACCTGATTGCCACTTATTTTGATTTGAGGAACTGAAACAGATTTTCAGCAGGCATGGTTCTCATTAGCATAGAAATGAATATGATGACAGATAATGAATATATGCTTCTTGATGCTCCACAGCCAAGTGAGAAAGATCAACTTTAGAAAAGCAAAAGAAAAGAACAGAGAGAAAAGCAGCATCATTTGTTTTTTTTCCTTGCCACTGTGCCGATTAGCATACAGAAAGAGGGTTCTTTGAAAGCTAGGCTGGGGAGTAGAGGACAGACTCAAGGTCAGCTTCAGAGAGAGAGCGAGAGAGACAAGAAAGCTACAGGCTACCATCCTCACTGTCTGCTCCTGCAGCAAACCCAACATACAGGTCCCATATAACATCCACACCATACAGCACTCTTTTCTATCATGTAACCCAGGGATTGACTGAATATTGTGAAACTAAGCCTTAATTCTTTCAAAAGGTTTTATACAGATAAGAAAACACACACTTCACTTTATAAAGGATTAAAGCTCACATACTTTGTGCAGCGGAGGTATATTACTGAACAACACCTACATAATGTAGATGTCATCCAGATTCATGATTTCTGATGGTAACATTTTCCCCTATTTTTTTTCCCCTTATTTCAGAACCAGATTATGGAAAAAGCTGGCTCAGGGTAACATGGCAATGGTTTACTTTATTAAAATAGTTTTTAAGAATTTGTATTGTAAAGGTACATGTTATGCTATATTATTTGTTAGAGTGGCATCTTAGCAGACAAGGGTATTGAACCTACCTACCTGATCAACAACATAACCCAGTACCAAATCATCCTGACCTTGTTCTAAAGTGTTGTATTAAATGTAATTTAATGTAAGTAAAGGTCATTCAAATACGAATGAATGCATATAAATAGTTTAGCTCACATTACAGCTGCTTATTAATACATTTTTCACTGTAAGAGAGGAACACTCTCAGTATGGCATCATGGTTTGGTGCAGTAAAATGAAGAAAACATGGTATATGATATTAGAGTAAATACTGACATTTCAGAAGTGCAGATGTGTATGGTATTGTGAAAACCATAATGATTTTCAAGCATTGCTATATTGTTTTACATCAAGCAAAGCAAATAACAGGAGGCAAATATTCTTTTAAGCATCCATATAATTGCAGAACCATGGGTTTAATAACTGGTTTGAACCCTTAACTCTTAGAAGCCGAGATGCTGGTATTCTATGGTTTATATTTTAGGATCAGAGTAACCTACAGACACATTATAACAAACTACAAGACATACCCTGTCTAACCTTTTCTATCTAATCTATTGCGCTCTCATCATTATGAAATGAATTTTCAGCAAGTAAGCAATTCAATCCAATTTCCAACAGAATTAAATGCCTGATTTACCACATTAAATCAGAAATTTACTGTTCTGTCCATGTGTGCAAGCTTGACCTGCATGCAGGAGAGGTGGGGCAAATCAATCAATCAGTCAATAAAATTTATTCATATAGCGCGTTTACAATAAAGGAGTTGTCACAAAGCATGACAACTAATGACATCCCTGATGCAGATATTGGGTTATACATTAAAATAAGACGGGAAAGTTGGGTTTCTCTATTTATTTAACTCACACAGTGTTCAAATTTCAGAATAAAAGTCCTGAGAGAGGATATTAATTGATACACATAAATAACAAAAATTGTAAAGGTTATTTAGGTTGTTTTTTATTTTCTTTGGACCACTGTCAAGTATTTTGAAGAGCTAATTATTGTGCCTGTCACTCTAATCATTACAAATAACTTATCATCATTATTGTATTTTCAGCTCAAAAACATTCTGGATGATCAATTTTGAATAGGATATCTAAGATATAAAGTGTTTCCTTATTAGCAAAATAACACAAATCTAAAATTAAACAAATTTTTTTTGAACAAAACATGGTCAAATTTGTACAAATATTTAAATAGTGTGTATTTTGTGAAGACAAATTTGAGTAGCCTAGGCTCTCCTGAAAATGATCATGTCTGGTATGTGTGATCATTTCCTATAAATGCTTTTGACATTTTATAATTTTGTTTCAAATAATAATATGTTAACTACAATGAAAACATCCCACAAAATTGGCCTTGGGTTCTTAAAAACCTTCTGTTGGCAGCTTTCACCATGTTCCACCCCTGTGTCACAGGACACATCTGTAGTCATATGATTGAATTTTTTAACATAGGAGCCAACTATGGAGAGGGATTCATTGGCCCTCTCCAAAAAAAAAACCCAAAAACAACAACCTAAAGTTGTCAGGGAAATGTGATTCTCATCTTAATCAACCAAAGAAAATGTACTGGAAATGAAAAGCATATAAATTTTGACCATTGCAGTGGCAACCAGAAACAATGCATTTAGTAGTGGAAACATTTAATTATTTTGGAGTATTATGTTTGGGGGTGATTTATGAATGTATTTTGGCATAAAAAAGATTATTATTGTCAAATAGTTGGCATCCTTGGTAAACTTATATCTGATAGCCAGCTTATGGTCATATCTGGACAGAAGATATTAAGATTATTAATGATTATTAAATAAGATTATTATTAGGAAGATCATTCATAATACTAACTGATCAAAGATGTGTGATCCACAAAGCTTAAATTCTTCATCTGTCCACAAAATATTGTTCTATATATATTCAATTAGGACATACTTACTTTTTTGTATATCATTGACAATGGAATGTAAGATACCTGCCACTTTGTGCCCCTCAATGAAGTTCACTGTTGCAGCCTTGAAACAGCCTGCCCAGAAGCCATGAAGTGAAGATGGTATGACATAAAGGCCCTTGTGTTTGGGATAAGGTTTAGGAAGCCAAGGTGAACATAAATTGATCATGGGAACAAGCTGAAGACCTCACATGATTCTATTTGGAATCTGTATTATAAGATTACACCGAGCAGCAGAGTGAATATCAGTCTGCAGCATTCAGCCCATGCTACCTCCTCTAAGCTCTGAGCACTGCGAACTCTCATGGTCTAGCTGCAGTGGGGAATATAGGCCATTTCATTTGAATGCATTTGTATCTATTTGCATAGAACAAACACATTTATCTGTCACCAGACTTTAGACCTAATTGCATTACATTCTACTAATTTATACTACTTGAAATTGTTCATGTTCAGTTTGTATCTTCTTCAGAACAGAGAGAAAGTACATATACATACACAAAATGAAATCTTATGAGAATCATTTGAGAATAATTTTGTCTGATTTGTTTTACATAGACTTTATACATAGATTTTTTATTTGATAAATAAATCACCTCTGACTATATTTTAAATGTCCAAAACCCACAAAACAGCATATGATAGTCTGTCAAATATAGCTTTTGAAGCATATACTTTGGTTATTAAATCTTCTTCTAACCTTGAAAAATCATCTGTAGGGGTTCAGGAGTCATAGCCTTGAGTTCCATCAGTAGCAAGCTACAACAGCTTGCCAACTGGATTCAAGGATAGGCATTCCTAGATGAATAAACCACATAGGATTACAACTGTTTTTCTGTTCTCATTCCTGGAGAAAAAAATTGCTAACACTTTCTTTTATAAATAAATTTAAAGTATTAATCAGGTAAACGTGTGGTTAAATACTACAAAGTATCAGTAATTAATCTGTAAATGGTTGAAGGATAATAGGGTTCAGGATGGTATAAGTGAAATGTCTAATCAATTTTAGATATTGGGTTACAAATAACATTTTAATTGATGAATAATTAGTGTAAAGTGGTAAAAAACAAATAAACAAACAAACAAACAAAAAAAAAAAAACAAAAAAAAAACAGTTATGCAATTCCAGGAGTTCTACATTGATTACTGCACTGTTGTCAGTGATCTGATTAATTTGTTGCAAAAGTTATACACAAAGTGTAGTATTGTTTCTGTATTTTATTGAGCACATTAATTAAACATATTGAGCAGATTAGAAAAAGTTATGCAATGTTTGCTTTACAGTTTCAATGGGTTTTTCATGTTAGTGTTGGTGGTCCTTTCTTCCAAACATAGTATTGTACATTTGTCTTGTCTTCTGTTAGGTCTTTTTGAGGTTTTTCATCACCTCTTTCAGTATTACTTGTTTTGATGTTGGAATGATCTTTACAAGGTGCCCACTACTTTTCTATTATCCATTCACTTTTAGACAGTTTGTCTAACCATTGATTGATGTACCACATATATCATTTTATCATCTTAACCCAAAATTTGTACTTTGGAGGCAGTTACATGACATTTTCTAGGCTTCATAACCAAGGGTTAGAGTAACTTACAGACACGATACACATATCATAGCAAACTACAAGAATGTATTTAACATTCAACTGATTTTCTGCATTGGCAAAGGAAAAGCTGCTCTTGCAGCTGTTATATGTTCTGCAGTGGTCAGAAGCACATCTGTCCAGAGCATACTTTGAATATGACTGAAGGGAACTAAAGATTGGGAGAAATAATTGTATCTAGTTTCACCAATACAAAATACCTGTCATTCATTTGAGTACAAAATTACACATTCAGCTTCATTTATAGAAAAAACCCTCCAATGATCTCCAAATAAAAAAATGTATATTTTCTGACAAAGTAGTGGAAAATGGATTCATGGAAACACTGTGGTATCATGCTGCATGAGCAGAATATAGAATCTTATCTCGTCTTTTTGGCAGAGATATATCCAAGACAGGGAACTGCCTCGTTGTATAATTGGCCTCGTTGGTGCCCCCCTTGTCTGACAATGTGCAATGCTATTAAATTGCTGACTGACTGACACCAAATGCTAAATTTGAAAATGCTCAATGCAATTGGATCACAGCACTGTCAATAGCAGCTTAATTTGCAAAGCAAAATCTTCATGAGTTCACCACAGACTATGAGTCAGTTCATGGTATGTACAAATTGAATTATGTGCTATTAGCAGAGCCGGTCCAGACTTGCCTGGGACCTCCTACCTGAACTCTGTGAGCCAAAATGTAACCATAGTTTGACAGTTGCACCTGAGAATGCTATTCCAATACTATACTATACTATACTATACTATACTATACTATACTATACTATACTATACTATATAGTCCATTAATATACAATACAATAGTATACTATATTAAACTATAGTTTAATAAGCTATGTGTAGCTATTGTGATAGCTATTTAAGATGGAACTGAAACTTTTAAAGAGGAACTCTTTAGCCCTTTTTCTGCTTCTCATGTCCTGAATAATACTTTCATTATTGCTATATTAATCTTAAGATTAATATGAGACACTTGAGGCAAGGATGGGGGAAAACAATTTTCAGACTTTTAGTACACTTTTATGTAATATCCCTGGTATTAGGGCACAAAACACTGAGCTAAAGCATGAAAATTGTAAGTATTATAAGCCATTTTTTTTAAAGCTGCAGTCATTTCTGATAGCATGTTCTAATATCCCATCCCCCCCTGCCCATTAGCAAACCAGCTGTGTCTGTGTGTGGGAGGTGTGTCGTGCACTTCATCAGTAAATATTTCACACATCACACACACACACACACACACACACACACACACACACACACACACACACACACACACACACACCAGTCACATTAACAGTAATAATAATTCATATTTACTTTTTCAAATCAAATCAAGTTTATTGTCACGTCACATTACACAGGTTTAAGGGTGAATGAAAAACTTGTCCCTTGCAGTAATAAAACATGTATAAAAATACACAAGAAACATACATTTGTATTGAATGTATTGAAACATACATTATTACACTGTTATAAAATTAATGTTTGCATTCTATTTACACATGCACTGGGTATAGAATTAAATGTAGTAGGAGAGAGTCTTTGGTGGGTGCAGTGGGAGAAACTCTTTGGTGGGTGCAGTGTAACTGAGCAGCTGGTACCGCTCTAAAAAGTGAGTAAACCGCAGGCGCAGAAATAGTTTATGTGGTGTTGAGGCAGGTGAGATGAGTTGTGATTGGCTGTGGACTGCTTGTTTAGCAGCCTTGTGGCCTTGGGAAAAAGCTGTCTCAGAACTGGCTCTTTTTGGTTCTCATGCTTCTGATTTATACTGCTGTGCAGCTTTGAGAACAGGCAGTGGCTTGGGTGGGTGGAGTTCTTTATAATCCTCCTGGTCTTCTTGAAGGTTTGGGAGCTGAACCCCAGTGATATGCTGGGCGGTGTGCGCCACCCTCAGCAGTTGAGAGTTTTTCTCTCAAGAGCGGTGTAGTTCCCATACCAGGTGGTAAAGCAGCCCGTTAGGATGCTCTCTACAGTACAGGAGAGAGCAGACCAAACCTTTTCAGCCTCCTCAGATAGAAGAGGTGCAGTTGTGCCTTCACCACCCTTGTGGTGCATTGTGACCATGTAAGCTCCTCAGAGTTCAACTGGATGCTGCTGTTCCACAGTGGTCCCAATGACCACTGAATGCTCTCTCCTGCAACCTGAAGTCCACTTTCAGCTCTTTGGTCTTGATGTGTAGAGACTGACTTCCTCTCTGTAGGCTGTCTCATTCTCATTGGAGATCAGGCCTATGATGTTGTGTCATTAGCAAATTTAATGATGATGTTGGAGCTGTGTCTGGCTGTACAGTTATGGGTGTACAGAACGTTCAGGAGTGGCTGAGCACACAGCCCTGAGGAGGTCCACTGCTGGGGGTCAGTAAAGAGGATGTGTTTGTGCCCATCCTCACCACCTGCCAATGGCATGTTAGGAAGTTTAGGTTACAGCTGCACAGAGAGCTGTTCAGATACAGATCCTGGTGGTTCGTGGAGGATGTTAACTGTAGTCTGTTAACAGCATTCTCATATATGTGTTCTTGTCCAGGTGGGATATGGCAGTGTGCAGAGTGAGCAGTGAGAATTGCAGTGAGTCCAGGGGGGCAGGCAGTGAGGACCAGATAAAATTTCTGATTAGCCTCTCATTTGCTTATGTCAGAGGTCAGAGCAACTGGGCACCAGTCATTTAAGCAAGTGACAATGGTGGCCAGTTTAAAGAATGCTGGGGCGACTGAGAAGGAAAGAGATGTATTGAAGAGATCTGCAAAGACTCCTGCTAACTGATCTGCACATATTTTAAGCACACACTCGAGACTGCTATTTGGACTGGTGGCTTTGCAGCTTAAGGAACTGCGCACATCAGCTACAGAGACAAAGGGTAGATTGGCCCCAGTGGTGGGCACAGTGTGATTTACTTCAAATCAAGCATAAAAGAAGTTTAGCTCACCTGGAAGCAAATCCATCATAGGGTGCACAACAACAATAATAATAATAATAATAATAATAATAATAATTGTGTAATTCATCATACTTCTTTCATTTACATCTCTAAAACATATTCAAAAACTGGATTTCCAAATTTTCTGAAATTTAACAGGTTTTTCCATCCTTAGAAGCAAGAAATGGAAATATCTACATTTTCTTAATTTTGACATCTCAAATGACAATGAATTTTAGTAGCATAGGATATCCTGAAAATAACAATATCTGGCATGTGTGACTGTAAACTATAAATACTATTTTATTTTTTTGGTTCTAAAGGATAATCATGGTTTTTTAATAACTGAAGTGTATTTTTTATTCAAAAACAATAGTTACATCCTTACTCACACAAAACACCCTTAAACTTTATGAATCATAATAGTACTACTAAGAGAAAAAAGCAAAACTAATGCTTTCATGTTATGAAATATAAACTGTGAATACAGACTTCTCGTCTTTAAAAATATAAAGTATCAAAAATAGAGCCAGCAGTAGTCAAGCATTTAATACAGAACATTTGATGTATAAACAACTTAATAGCTATGCTGTGTAGACAGAACTGCAAATGTCACTGAAGTTCAAAACGACAATAGAAAGTAAGTCAACAAAAGAACATTACTGTGAGCTCAGAATTTGACTGCAGGCTGGTATGGGCGTATGAATTAGCTGCTCAGTCACCCTGATCACCTGAATAAAAGGGATGAGATGAAGGGCAAGGCTACTGAGAAACACTGCGCTGTGCTGTCAAATGAGGATGTAGAGAAGCACCTTGTTGAACTCAGGGAGCAGAATGTACTGGTGGCCCTGGTGGGTTACATGGGAAAGGGTTTTGTGCTGACATGTGGCTTACCAGCTGAGGTGGAGGAGCAATTGTTGAATACCTGCACCATCATGCCAAAAGGTTTGGGCATATTCAGATAAAGGCAATTATGATTCATCTGGCTCATGGTCTACAACTTTGCATTACTTCAGTAATCAACTCAGTCTTTGACATCTTATTTGTGTTTATCCTCCAGCCTACCAAAGGCAAGGATAATTATTGTTTGTATATCATTACTGTCACCTAAACATTTTTCAGTTTTTAATAGTATAGTTTTTAAGTAATTTTAATTGAATACTTGTTTTTTATGATGTATCAAAATTTCATCAGTAGAAATGCTCCAATATTTATTTATTTATTTTTACATTCACTTTCATTGACCATTGGAGATACAATGTTTTGTATTTTATAAATACAAGATGTTTGCATGACGGTGATCAGTTTTACGCAAACTCACTGTATTCATTAGAATTAATTAATGAGAACATATTTTTAATAAATACAGTCACATAGGAAATAAACTAAAACAACTTCCAGACACCTTTAATGTTAAAATTATATACATTCTACTCTGGTTATGGCAGATTTCCCAGGTATGTCAGATGGTGAGACATTGCATTAGTTTTTTTCTGACAGCTCTGAGTCAGTATGCAATGAAGACCTGAAGCCTGTAGTCTCTATAAACACACAACAACACACCTGTTAGCCTTTGTAAGTTGTTTGTAAGAAGACAGTGTTGTTAATCAAAATATTAGATATCTACCTTTTTTAATTTACATTAGAACCTGTATTTAAATTGTATGTGATGCATCTGCACAAAATGATCTTTGGTTGGTAATTAGCATGTGCATATGTATTCACCGCCTTTTCTATGAACGATCATAATAGTTCTGGTACAACCCATCATCTTCAGAAGTCACATGCTTAGTGAAAGGATGTCCACCTGTTTGCAGTCTAAGTGTCTCTTGATCTCTCAATACACATTTTCTGAAAGGCCCCAGAGACTGCAACACAATTCAGCAAATGGGACCACTAACCAAACAACACCAAGAAGACCAAGATCTCCAAACAAGTTAGGTACAAGTCTGTTGAAAAGTCAGGGTTGGGTTATTAAAAAATCTCTGATGATCTTCCAGAGCACCATCAAATCAATTATCATCAAATGGAAAAGACATGATACAACAAAACTGCCAAGATAAGGCTTCCTACCAAAAATCTCAGGGGAAGGGTTGAGGGGAAGATGGTGCTCAATACAGGGATATTCTTGAGCAAAACCTGTTTTAATATGTCAGTTTGTCAATTTGAGCTTGAGACTGAGGTTCACCTTCCAACAGGACAATAAACCTAAAGCAACACTCAAGTTGCTTAAAGGGAAAATTGGTATTCACCAGAAGAAACCATCAACCTTGAAACAGTTTTGCCTTGAAGAATTGGCAAAAAACCCAGTGGGATTGTTGCTGTTTGCTTCACATTTTTTTAAAATCAAATGTTCAAAGTTGTAGGCATGTTTGTAAATTAAATGATGTAAACCCTCAAATAATCAATTTTTGTTCCAGGTTGTGAGGTAGCAAAACAAAAAAAAAACCCAAGGTGAATGAATTATTTTGCAAGACACTGTATATATTCATTTTGGGAGATGGTCTATGCCTGATATCTCCCATTCAGCCCATATAACCCCTCATTTCCATTGCTTCATCATGTTGAACAGCTTCACACCCCTACCTCTCCATTTCCTACCTTACTATGTCTTTCTTTGCATGTTGCCATGAGGGTTTTGGTTTCATGTACCTAAACTAAAGCCAGTCAGAACTCCAGTCCAAAGCCTCCCCAGGGGCTTGGGACAAACTAGCAAAATACAGGGGGAAATATACAGACATGCCAAAAAGTCATGGGACAGTGACTGATTATTATATCCATCTTGCCACGTCCCATCAAAGCTAAAGAATGCTACACTGACCTGTGATGTGACCCTATGTGTAGGGTCTGCATTAAACGTAGATGTGATTTCTGTCTGTTCACACTGACAGTTCTAGACAGATGCCACCAGTCACAATCTTTACCACCCAATGCACCATCCACTGTTGGTACAGCATGGTCTTCACTGAAAAAACTACACGAAATAGAAAGCTAGCTTATGTGACAAAAAACTATCACTGGTTTTGCAAGCAAGGTAATTCCTAATCTAACTCAGATGCTATCTAAAACGTTAAATTAACTAGCTAAATATGTTACTAAACAAAACTCAGTATTTGTTTCAGCAATGTTGGTGCCAACATCAGCTTCTTCATTTTCTCTGACTGACCTCTACTGAGTTAACATGGCCTTCCAGCTGTGTGTAAGCAGGCTTTTCATGGAATGGACATGCCAACCTTTGCTTTCCTAAAGTCTATTTTCTAATGTTTTATTTTTGTTGAAAGTGCATCCAACTCATGTTGGAGGTGTGTTCCTGTATTGTCTTTTCTATCTTTTTCTTGCACAAACTACACCCCTAATGGCTGTTTTGTTTCTCTATATTCACCTGTTATGATACAAATCAGCAAGTTTCAATTGGTCACTTTCATTGACCCTGAGCATTTAATTTCAAGGCCCTGTATTGTGCATTTCCACTTATTTTTACTTGTAATTGATATGGAAGCTATGGAAAACGTATTTACACTTGTGGTAAAGATGTGCTCAAGGTGTGTTTCTGACCATCTTTGAATGTGAAATGTGAACTGATTGTAATCGAAACATATTGTGCCCTGGTGATGTTTACACCTGCCTATTCGTATAGTCAATCTGATAAATATCTTATCTGACTAAAAACTCATGTTTTAAACAGAATCTCACATTAACCTAAATGAATCAAAACCCAGTAGACAATGATTTAACCTTTAGAAATTAGGTTAATTTTATGGGATATTTCACTTTTTTTACATAAGAACCTGTATTTATTTTTTTATCTGAATTGTATGCATCTGCACAAATGGGCTGAAAGAATAAATTAAAATGCATTTGAATTTTCACAGATTTTTCTGGTGTTTTTCACACACACACACACACACACACACACACACACACACACACACACACACACACACACACACACATGCATGAGTTGTATCACTATGTCTCAGCAGACACCAACTACAAGTTCACAAGCACATCAAATACAGCTTCTCTTCAGCTCTAATGCTGTATGTCTCTCAGAGCTGTTATTGTAATCTAATTCTAAATAAACCCTGACAAAGGAAGAGTGCATTTAGGGAATAGTTGTGTCTGCAGATGTTAACAATGCTGCACTGTGATGTGAATGCACAGTAAGGCCTTGTTCTTCTGCAAAGTGGGACTGCCTCTTACAGTGTATTACATCCCAAGCTTCTCTAAAACATTCTGAAAGAATGGGGTAGGACAATATCAATCCAAAGCCACTTAGTGCCTCATTCAGTGAACATCAAATGAAGTTCACTTAAAAATATTTCAGACGAATTCAAATTTGCATGAAACAAGACTGAGTTATTCTCCAAGGCTGTAGCTCCTTCACTGCTGTGCAATGTGGAAAAAGAACAGCAGTGCACTTCTGGACCCCGGTGATATTTTAGCAGCTCCTTACCCTGACCCCAGCCTTGCATTTTGTTTACTTGACGGATGCAGGCATGGATGCTGGCCTAGGTCATTTAAGGGTGATGCATGTTCCATACACACATACGGAAACACACATACACACACCAGTTCAGCAGCTCTGGAATTATTCTGCACTGTTTGCCTTTTTTCTGGCAATTGTTTTTTATAGTTTTTGTCTTCACACAGTGATTGTGCCCTGTGCTCTGTAACAGAATTGTAAGGCTTTTCTTGATTTTTCGGAGTGTAACCTTTTAGGCAGAGTGGAATCTGAGTGAGGGATGGAAGTAGAGTGAAAAGTTCCACGCTGTGTGACTATTTTCACCTCACTCGGTTGCCACTGCATCTGCAGCCGAACCTTGTTTTACACAGGACAATAAAAACAACAAAAACAAAAGCAAAACAGAAGATGAGAAAAATAAAAGAAATCATATATACTCACCTCTCTGTCCACATGCCTGTGGCTTAAAAAGCAAATGTGAGCAGTCAGTGGGGATGAACAAATTTTGCTCTGCTCTGAAGATTAAAAAAAAAAAAAAAAAAAAAAAAAAGGATAACTTATGATATCCTGAAACTAATTTATATGTATATGTGTGACGCCTATAAATACATTATATACATTAACATTTTGGTGAATAAAAGTACATCAAGCTATGCAAACATCCTGCAAAATTTGCCAATGGTTCTAAAGGTTGAAATTAAACCACATTTTTCTATGGGTTTAGCACATACAAGAATGTAATGCACAAACAAATGTGGAAAATAAATCAGACTGTCACAACCATTATTTGTTATAGTGCTATTTGTTATAGTGCAAATATGAACGTGAGAAAACCTCAAAGCTCTGGCAATGTCGCATCGATGTCATGCTGTATCATCATAGCAGAGACTAAATCCGAACAAAGGAGAAACAAGGGACTGTTCAGCAGTGTGTGTGTGTGTGCGTTTTAATACAAGTTAATAGTGTTTCCTGACTTGTTCATTAGATTTAGTAATGATGGAACATGGAGTTTGCTCAGCTAATGTGTGTTTGTGAAATTCATATTGCAGAATAAGATGCTAAAAATGCTTAGCTAGCTAGCTGTTGGTAGCTGACAGGCCAGTATACAACAGCAGCAAATGGTGACACTATACATCTCAACTGACTCTTCATCTCCACAATTCTCTAACTGGAATTGTACTCATCTATTACTTCACCTACTTAACCATTGTTAACCACAGAATCTTTTATTCTGAAATTTGAACAGAATGTGAGGGAAAAAAGAGAGCAAAACAGCCCCTCCCTTCTCATTTTACTTTATAACCCAATATTTCTGTCTGTGATGTCATTAGCCCCACCCTACTCACGGATCATTTGAAGAGGTTGAAGAGAGTCTGAAGTTGAGCATATAGACTTGGACAGAGCAGTAAGGGTGGTCTGTAGGCTCCATTGGCATTTAATCTGGGATTTACAGTTGGAAACGTGTGAATTTTATCTGTTTTCTGAGCTGGATTATTCACTGATAATTCATCAGACATGCAAAAAATAAATAAATAAATAAAAAAATAAAACACAAAAAAAAAACAAACCAAAAAAAAAAAACAGATCCTGGGAGGTAAAGGTGAATCTTGTACCACAACTAAAATGAAAACTGCTTCAACAGTGCCAAGTGTGAGTTTGTATGAGGATCATGTTGATGTAAATATCTCTTGCTGATTCATTAATTAAGTGAAATGAAATGTTATTAGGTACTGGAAAGCTGTGTGAATTATGTGGGTAGTTCAGGTCCAGAAAGTTAAAATATCTCTCTAGAACTGAAATCTTTCTGTTGCTAATGAGAAAATCTGGATCTTTCAAACTAAATCTGAGACCTAAACTGCCCTGCTCTGCTATGTGATACTTGGGCGCTTAATGTCAACAAAGGGTGGCACATGCTGTGTTGCAGGAAGTTGAGGTTTATTCAGAATGATGGAAGAGTAGCTATAGGCAATAAAACTAGAACTAAAACTGGATTGTTTTGGTGTCAGCTGTAAAGTTATTTGGAGATACAATGTTTTGTTGTAACGTCCTCTATTCTTTTTCTGGGTTCAGATAAAAGAAAAAAATATTTATATAGCACTTTGCACAATTAATATTGTTACAGAGAAGCTTTATAAAGTTTTTGGTCTGAACTTCTTCCAAGGTGACCCTGGAAAGAAAATCTCCCTCAGATCAAATGGAAGAAACCTTGAGAAGAAAGAATACTCAAAGGGTAACCCATCCTCCTCTGTTTGACAGCAGATAGAAAAGCATCAGAAAAAGAAGAAATACTACTTAATGTCCTTACTGATATTTTGAAAAGTAATGTGAATGTAGGATTTATTAATGATGATTGCTCATTGAGCAGATTTTGGCAGGTTCACCCTGACAAGGAATCAATGAAGTTTGACTCAAATTAAGTTAGAAATATACCACTGCACTGGTTCTTGGGATTGTAAAAAACACAATTTTTTTCTTTTACCACTGAAAGGTGGGAACACAGCCTGGACGTATGAATTGTTCTGTTTCCCACCACTAAGCTGATCTGTTGATGCCCATTGAATGAGCAGGAAAATAACTTCAAGATTATACCACATTTTCAGGATTGCCGACTTAACGCTAACTACACAACGTAAAATAATTTTGTTCCCAACCTTTCAGTGTTATACTCCAATTTATTATGCCTAAAACAAATGCAGAATTGCCTACATTCATCATACGTTGCAAAATGCATCTCTTGATGTCATCTAAATTAACTGAGTTGCTATGTACACAGGTTCACTAACTCTGTAGAACATCAAACGAAAAGGTTAGTTTCAGATAACTGTATTTATATAGCTATGTACAATTCTATACTGTCCCAGAAAGTTCTAGATAATTATGGACAGTTCTAGAAATGTCTTCATAGTTCTCCCAGTTCCAGAAGCTTCTTGAAGTCTATATTCAGCAGTGAATATATCGTGAATATTCTTAAAAATAGATACATTTCAAAATATCATTGCACTGACCACAAAAGCAATGTTTACCAGAATTAAATACTTTTTTTCTGTTGATTTAAGGCACAAAGAATTAGGAAAACACACTTAACAACTGGGAACATTTTCTTTTTATTGTTAAGCAGTGTTATCAGTGCATTGAATTGTTTGAAATGTGTATTTGTCATTATCTTTGAATGTCATTCCCTTACAATCTTACAAGTAGAATTTCCTAATAATATTTGCTTAGTTTACAGGAAGAGTTATTAGTTTATGATCTGTATATTGTAATGTTAATCAGCGCTTCACACTTAAAGAAAATCATTCTACTGAAAGTTTCTTTCGAGTGCCAAAGTAGCTCTTCTGTTGAGTCCAAATATGATATATTAATACCTTTATTTTTTTCTATTATGTTTGATGCATTAGGCCAGTGCTTGTTGGATTCCACTGTGAAGTAACTTTGCTTGGATTTTTTAAGAGCATGGTTGAAACCAACTGAAAATACTTAAATAAAATATTATTGTAAGGGAGCAAGCCAGGCCACCAGTTGCCAGTAGAAGGCTTAGGCAGCAAAATATGAGACCAGCTGCGAGTAGCTGGGAATGGCAACTGGTAAGGTAGTTTGAGAAAGCAAAGAATAGAAAATGAATACTAAGGAAAATGAAAGTAAAGAGAAGAAGAAAGCCACAAAGGAAAAGAAAAGAAAGCTAGCAACTAACAACCACAATAAAAACACACACATGCACACATACACACACACCACATAAATAGTCTATATAGTTTTGCGGACCATGGTCACACATATCAGTGGACTTTGTAACAGACTTACCCCTGTCTACAAGTAACACTGCTGTCTTGGCCATCATAGATCACTTCTCCAAGGTCTGTAAGTTTGTGCCTCTGCTACAACTTCCATCAGCCATGGAAACCACAGACCTACTCCTCCAGCATGTGGCCAGATTGCAAGGGATACCTAAAGACATTGTGTCTGACAGAGGGCCCCAATTCACCAGCAGGGCCTTCTGCCTACTCACCACCTTGAGCCTGTACTCAGGCTTCCACACAGACTCCAATGGGCAGACCAAATGAGTCAATCTAGACCTGGGTTGCCTAACATCAGCTAACCCTGCTTAGGGGCAGAGCAGTTGTCATGGGCTGAATATGCCCATAACACCCTTTAGCATTCTTCATTGGGCATGTCACCCTTTGAATGTCAGTTTGGGTACTCTCCATCCATGTTTGGCAAGCAGGAAACAGAAGTTGGGGTGCCAGCAGCAGAGCACTATGTTTGGCGATGCTGCTGGGCTTGGAGAAAGGCCCAGGCTTCCCTCTGAATGGTATCCAATGCCAGGAGGGGCATTGCAGACCACAAGCAACATAGCGCAACTTCCTTACAATGTGGATAGAGGTTGTGGCTCTTTATCTGTGACCTCCCACTCTGGGTGAAGTCCTGCAAGCTGGCACCCCATTTTGTTGGGCCCTTCAAGGTAGACTGGTGCATTAATCTGGTTACATATCTTCTGCATTTGCTGCAGAGTTTGAGGATCCATCTCAACCTTCCGTATCTTGTGCCTTAAACCATTTTTGTGTAGTGCTCTTGCTCAATGATGGCACTCTGGCATAAATCATCTGCTACCTGCTGGACACCTGATGTGTTTAGGTCGGCACCCGTATCTTTCTGATTGGGAGGGGTATGGGCCTGGGGAACAGTCGTGGTTCCCCACACGCCACCTCCTGGACCCAGAGCTGATCTGTGCTTTCTGCCATGACCGTGCTGTGGGATTAGGGACTTCTGAGGATATATCCTACTGGAGTAGTATCCTTTTGTTTTGTTATATCTAATCAAGATTGAAAGATTCAACTTCCATTTCCTCTTGACAGGTTTTAGATCACATTCACATTTGCATTTAGCTTTCTCTTTATTTTCTATCTTATATTTTTTTTTTCTCTCTCTCTCTCTCTCTCTCTCTCTCTCTCTCACTTTCTCTCACTTTCTCTCACTGTAAAATTTGCAACATCGTTTAATCTTTCTAAGATTCCTCTGTCAGTAAAAGCAATGACATTTGTCATCTTTTTGCTCTCTCTCTCTCTCTCTCTCTCTCTCTCTCTCTCTCACTCACTGAAGCATTATTTCACATATTTAATGGCAGCAGCACTGGCTTGGGGCATCCATCTGTATGCTTGCGATGAGCTGAGAAGTTGTTCTTGGTTCTTGGCAGTGGATCACATACAGGTCACTCCACAAAAAACAACTGCAGATGGCCAACACTCATAAAAATGAGTGATACTAGGAGAAAGAGAGAACAAGAAAGAGAGTGGTACGGATTGAAACAGAGGCTATGGCAATTTCACCATTGAGATTAGAAACAGGAGCTTTTAGAACCAGATTGCAAGAAAAATGTGTGATGAAGAACGTTGTGAAGGCTTTGATGTTAATTCTGTGTAGACAGATGATATTTCTCATTATTTTCAGGGCCACATATGCACGTTGTTTTATTGCTGTGTGTTTGTGGATATGTGCAAGTTTTAAGTCATTGTTTTCAGAGCTTCATTCTGGGCACTTCTGTGGCAGTCCATTTGGAGTAAATGGCTACCTTTACAGCTCTCCTCTGGCTTCCTGATTGAGGGAATAACTTCAGACAGCATGGCCATCACCTGAATAACAATTTAAACCATCTGTGTGTATGCGTGTGTGTGTGTGCGTGTGTGTGTGTGTTTGTGTGTGTGTGTGTGTGTGTGCGCGCTTGCCTATCTGTTTATGTGGTTGGAGGCCTCTTGGTATATCAGTTGTCTCGTCTGCCATTTAGTTCTTCTTCAGGAGGTGATCCAGGTAGATCACTGATTGTTTTCCCAGAACTGTAAGTGGCCGGTAATTAAGACTGATGAATTAATTAGCTATGCTGTAAACAGTTGGTTTGTTTGAGCAAAGGTTGTAATGAAATTAAAGGCCTTCTGTCAAGCTCATTTGGAATATTACTTCATGGCCCTGGCTTATTCTGAATTTTAATTATAGCTGCACTTTTCCATCTTGAAATGGAAATGAATATCTGTATCACCAACTGCATCTCATCTCACTGTGGGATCTGTTTACAGCTCAGTGTGCTCTTACTCAAACACTGAGTAACTTCCATTTCTAACTCATGAGTGTTGGATACGTTTAACATCTCTGTGACCTTTTTACTTATTTACTGCAGTTATACAGTAATTTTGAAGATTTTGAAGATATTAAACTTTGTTTCTAAATTAGCCTGAAAAGTTTGTAGTTTTGCATAATTTAAGCAGCTCTAATAACAAATAAGTCTAATTATTCAAATTTTCATTGCAGCTATCTACATTATTTTCTGTAACTGATGCTGTATCTTGTTCTATGATTCAATTCCACTGAACCAATATGGGAAGTGCTAAGTTTGAAATTTACAAAACCAATGAGCTTTTCTGTAATTACATGTAAGTGCCTCATATGATGCCTAAAACAGACATAACACAAAAAAACCAAAGTAGATATCTAACCATCAGATTAGCAGAATGACTTTACTGATATGGGGTACTAACTGTACTAAATTTATAAACATTAATGTAAATGTAAATGGGAATGTATAGAAAACTGAAGAATGAATGTTTGGACAGATGAATGGACAAATGAATGTTACCAGGACATTCCTGAACAATATTCCTAGAATGTTACTTCATTGTTGTAAGTGGTTGAAGTGACATTCTGGGAACACTTCTTGTAACCTTACAAAAACATTTGTTACAAACAAAATTGAACATATTAACTTTACCAGAACATTCATAAACAATGTTCCTACAACATACATTTTTTGTTGCAAATAATGTTCTGGGAATGTTCACTGCAACCTTAAAAATATTCTGGGAGTGTAAGGAAAACCAAATTCATGTTAAGGGAACATTGCTATGCAACTGTCCCACAACCATAAAAAACTTTAGTTGAATGTTCTAAGAATGCAATTTTGTTAGCTGTGACCGTGTATCTGATGTTTTCACAGAATAGTAACACATTTTTGGACTGTACGATGGGCAAATACATATTAATACAATCACTTTAGTAATAACTACTTTAGTAACAATTATTTAGTAACAATTAGGGTGACACCTAATTTCTGAATAAGTGCAAACAGTCACCACATCATTACACGCCAAAAAAAAAAAAAAATACACTGTGTTTAGGCCATTTTTACAATCAATTCTGTAAATGCTCAAATGACTTTCATACTTTATACTGTACAGTGATGTTTCCCTGTCACATTTTACAATAGTTTATCTCTTCCCTATGCATTATGCAAGTCATTGAACTTGAATGTAAGTGTACAGTCAATTGTGGGTGAAACTACACTCTGCTTGCATCAACTTTCAGGCATGGATGATCTGGATTCTAACTTCAATGCTACTAATAGCAGACATTTGTACTTCTAACATTTATTAAACATATTTATCATAAATGGATTTAATGTAGTGTGTTTTCTTCTGTTTGGACACAAAAGTGGATCACCAATGCATGTCCAACAACAACAACAACAACAACAACAACAAAAAACAATAAATATACATTAGCCATATTTAATTTCAGTTAATTATACTGATTAATGGGGTGCTACACTGATTAAAATAGGCTGTTTAGATATACTATATGCAAACACTCCCATAAGAATTCTGGTAAATTAAGGAAACAAATTGATTTATGGAAAGGTAATAGCACAATCTAAATAACTGAATTAAGGGGAAAAAATGAATTACACAATGCTGTCTATTTCCAAAATTGTGGACAGTTGTATTCATTATAAGACGTATGTTCATATATGAAATCTAAATATTGAAAACTAGATTTTAGTCAGAAATGTACCTAAAGCAAGAAACAAACTCACCAACCCAAATGGGATCACCTGCAGTGACCTAATGTTTCTTTCTTTTTTTAAGCATTATGTGGAGCAGCTGTTGAGGATTCATTGTAAATAGCCTACAATAAACAAATATAATAGAAATAATTTGCAAATGTAAACCATGTCTTGGAATGGCCTGTGACAGGGAAGAAAAGTTTGAGCTGGAGTTCTGCACTTTAGCTTCAATGCAATGCTGGAAGCTAGAGACTTTCCTGTCTTTCAGTGTTGAGGCAATAGAGTAAAGCAGTAGTTCTCAACCTTTTGCATCTCACGGCCCACCTGTTTATAACTAGAAAGTGTAATGGTCCACAATGTAACAAAATTTACAGCGGCCAGATGCCTGCGGCTGCATTGTCTCAAACTAATACTGTTTGAACTGCCTTTTGACACTTCTGTGTTATTTGTGCGTTTCTAATAATATTTTTACTCATACTAAATATAAAACTTTTATTGTGACAACATTTAAGGGGAGAGGTTATGATTAAAAAAATAGGGCAGGTTTAGGGCATGGCCCTTATCAGAAAATTGATATTTTATAACTCATCTTGTGGAGTTTAAAATGTAAACTCTATACTTCCATGTATTTGAAATTTTTCTTGTTTAACCTAGAAAACTAGGTTTTGAATTATGTAAAAATGTGAAGATTACCATGCTTTTGTATCTGCTTCTATAATGTCCTTTTATTGCCTAAATAGCATTGAGGAATTAAATGTTACAAAATCAATGACTTCATTATCTGTATTTAAGCCACAATTCAAAAGCTAGTTAAAAAATGGAAATGAGTATGAAGTTACATCTTCAGACAGAAAGCAGCAGAGGATCTACACTGCTTTAGTACTTTTTTTCTTTAACTTCACACTGAGAAATCCCACAATGATTTTATGCCAAGCCATGTTTATTGCAAGTGATTCATCAACTCATCTGTGATACTATCACTCTTCAGAAAAAAGACTCTAGAAAAGAGTAGATAGACAGAGTCAAAGCCATACTAGTTTGACATCTTAAGAACATTCTCTGCTTAAAAGCATGGCTGCATAGAGAACAATGGAGTGCTGATTATATGAGTGTGACTCTGTGTTGTTCTGTGTGTGTTTGTATAGAACAATACACTGTTTGAGTCAAGGGAGCTCATTTGTAGTGCAGCTGCTCATCCTCCCTCACACCAAAAGCTGTGGATTACCTTCCAGCCTTGTCTAATAAAACCTAGCACATGGCTGGAGCCTGTAGCACAGCCCACACTACTGACCATTATGGCCATTGTCAGATTTGACTCTTATTGACAGACCTTAAAAGACAGTGGACAAGATGCACGGATAAGATCCAATAAAAGAAAAGCATAAGACCATCAAAGCCAATAATAAATAAGTATTTTTATTATTATATATTTTTTATTATTATTATTTTTATATTTTGTCAAGCATATATTTTGTCCTTTTGGTTCCCTACAACAACAGAGGCTTTCTGAACTATTCATGAGTCTTATATCACAGACCAGTCATCCAGTGTTTTAAATATCATCATGATATGATGAAAAAAAAAGTTCTGCAGGAAAGAGAATGAACTTGTAAAGGTCTCTCGTGTTAGCGTCACAAACCCCAATTTTCAGGTGACTGGAGGTGAAAGGGAATCATAGGACTGAAGTGAGATGTGGAGTTAATCAATAGCTCCTTATGAAGACACAAAGATAGGAATCAAAAGTTGGGCTCTGTTGCACATTGCAGCCTACTCCCTAAAACGGCGTGCTGTAAACAGGTATCGATTCGACAGGCTGAGACCAGTCCTTGTAGTGTTAGAAATCATTAGAAATCAAGGTCCTTACAGAAACCACCAGCAATTGATCCAAAATGGCTAGTTACTGTCTTCGTCCAGCCCATCTACATCTTCTAGAAAGACCATTTTTTTGGCCTACTAATTGGTTCTATTAGGAAGACCGTGCAATTAGGAGTCATTAACATATCTTGACCTAACTTGCAATCTTTGCCGGCCCTTGATTAACACGTTAAAGCAGGCATAGTTTTCAAATAAGCCTCCCATGTGTAGATGGGTGAGGATTATTTTCATTAATCCATGCCTAATTGGGATTCTAGCTTGCTAGATCCCTACAACCACTTGCTTTGTTTGTACTTTGATATTGCTGTAGCCAGTGGTGATTTTTCATTGATTGTGTCAACTGCAGTTCCTTGAAAAACAATAGGATCTGGATATTATGAGACTCTGTGCTGTTTCTGTTGCACAGATCAGCCCCTTCTTTTCAAATGGCAAGTGAAATGGCAAGATACAAGTAAAATATTTGTTTTACAACTCCTGTTTTATTTAAAGATGTGAATTTGTGCTCTATGGTATAATCAGATAAAAAGAGATTTGAAACAAAGAAACTACAACAGTGAAATCTAACTAAAGGCCATGCTCTAATCATCATAAAAAAATTGATAATAATGATTTTTAGTTGTGTAATTAATAATCTTAATATTTAAAAGCTTAATGTACCTTATTATTACTGACACTTGCACACATAGCTTGTCTTGACCTTGTAGATAATTACTGCTAATAGAAAAGGACATACCTCCAAACACAAACCTATTGACACTATGCCTAATATCAGGCATGAGCTAGTGGGGTATAAAGGCCCCCCAGCATGCTGAACTCACTAATGAAATCAAATCCTCACAACAATGCTTCAAAATCTAGTTGAAAGCCTTCCCTAGACAATAGAGAGAAACTCTAAATAATAAATAGGCATGTGTCCAACCTTTTGGTTGTAGCATTGGCACCATGAGGCTTGTCAGCAGATGGAAGTATGAAGTGCTCTAAGATTTCCTAGTAACTGTTTAACTCTGGACTTGTTAAAACAAACTGAACCAACACCAGAAAATGATACAGCACCTTAAACCATCACAGACTGTAGAAACTTCACACTGGACTTAAGACACCTTGGATAATGTGCCTTGACACTTTTCTTCCAGAGCTTGAGTTAAGATTTTAGGACTCTTGATGCAAACATTTACCTGAAAAGAGAATTTTGGAGCAGTTCTTTAATTCTTTAAACCAGGTAAGATTGTTCTGATGTATCTTGAATGATAATAATAGCCCAGTTGTAGCCAATTTCCTGGAGACATCTGTGGGTGGTGGCTTTTGATGTACAGAGTCCTGCTCTCCCAAGTTCTTGAATCTACCACCTCAAGGCTTCACCTTGTATACAAGGATACTGTCAGGGGCGAGCAGACAGAATAAGGACGAGGGTGTGGAGGCAAATGCAGGGGAAGATGATTTAATAAAAAAGAAAAACAAGGCTTAGAAACAAACAACCAGGGAATACTAACTAACACAAACATGGTAGGTAACCAAACAGAAACAAAAGGACTGACAAAGACTGAAACAAAGGGTCTTAAATACAAAACACTGGACACACCTGAAACTACTAATTACAAAGGGGCATGGTTACACATGAGACACAGGCGGGAATGGGTGGAGCAAGGGAGGAGACAGAACTAAAACAAACACAAACCATGTGCTAAGGAGGAAGACAGGGAAGACAGGGCTCACAAGAGACAGACATGACAGTAGGCCTCCCTCCCGACGCGCAACTCTGGGGTGCGTAAAACTAGACTCCCTATAGTCAAAGAAGGAGAGGAACCAGAAAATCAAACAGACAGGACCAGATACAAACAGGGAACATTCAGAACTTGGACTGAGGGGACAAAACTGGTGACAAAGACAGAAGATATTTGACAGGAGAGGTGACTAGGAGACAGACAAACTAGACTGGACTGGGGAACAGACTGGAGAAACATTAGAAGGATAGGAGAAGGGACATGAGACCTAGATGACTGGACATAAGGGTAACCAGACAAAACAGGAGACTGGACAGAGGACTGGACTTGGTGAACATTAGAGACAGGAAATGAAAATGGAGACTGAACAGGAGACTGGACAGATGACTGGGGACCGGACAGGAGACACGAAAGGTAGGACCGGAGACAGAACAGGTGACTGGAACAAGGGAACTTGGGGATGTACAGAGGACACAGGTGACAGAACCAAAGACTGGGCTGGACAAACAGGCGGTGTAGGAAACGAAGGAGATGGGACAGGAGACTGGACAGAGGACAGGAAAAACGAAGTTTGGGATATGGCTGTAGACTGGATTCTGGACGGGACAGGATTAGAAAACAGAACTGGGATAAACACACAGACTGGGACGGACACAAACACAGTGACAGGAACGGGGATGACAAAACCAGACACGAGAATGGGAACAGGAACAGACACAGGAACTAAAACAGGAACAGAATGGGCACAAAAACAGAACTGGCAAAAGTCCCAAAAGTCTGTGAAGCCAGACTGGGCCCAGTTCTAGAGGTGGACTCAATCTTCTGAGCATGAGATGGAGCTGTGGTTTCCAGCTCCCGAACTGGATCTGGATGCGGATCTGGAGCTGCAGTTTCCAGCTCCCGGACTGGATCTGGATGCGGATCTGGAGCTGCGGTTTCCAGCTCCCGGACTGGATCTGGATGAGGATCTGGAGCTGCGGTTTCCAGCTCCCGGAGTGGATCTGGATGCGGATCTGGAGATGCGGTTTCCAGCTCCCGAACTGGATCTGGATGCGGATCTGGAGATGCGGTTTCCAGCTCCCGGACTGGATCTGGAGCTGGAGCTGTGGTTTCCAGCTCCCGAACTGGATCTGGATTTGGAGCTGCGGTTTCCAGCTCTCGGACTGGATCTGGATCTGCGGTTTCCAGCTCCGAACTGGATCTGGATCTGGAGCTGCGGTTTCCAGCTCCCGAACTGGATCTGGATCTGCGGTTTCCAGCTCCCGAACTGGATCTGGATCTGGAGCTGCGGTTTCCAGCTCCCGGACTGGATCTGGATCAGGGCGGCTTGGCTCCGCCCTCCAGAGAAGTTTGCGAGGGCTTGGCTCCGCCCTCCAGAGAGGTTTGCGAGGGCTTGGCTCCGCCTTCTGGATAGCACCAAACGGGGATACAATGGCATCGCACTCCCTCCTCGACTTTTGAGAACTGCCTTGATTGGAGCTGCCGCAGCGCGCGACCCATACGCCCTCAGCGGCAGGCTCAGAGGTGCTCCCTGCTGCAGCCCATGGGGCTCGGGGAGCTGGCTCCTCTGAAGCTGCTGGGGTATGGGGGCTGGGCTGGACAGTCCTTCGCACATAGCTCAGGAACTGCCAGACATCTGCCATGTCCTTCAGCCCAGACCCCCCATTAGCTCTGTCCCAGCTCGCTTCCTCTCTTGCCATGTCAGGCTCAAGAGTTGCGGAGCCAACACTTAACCCCCTCCCAAAATTTTCCCCACCACTAGAGGGGTAGGCGTTAGGTGAGGGGGTGACCCGAGCACACCGCTTATGGCGCCTCCTACGACCACTGGTTTCGGCCACGTCCTGCAACCGCGACCAAAGGACTGACAAAGACAGACTGAAACAAAGGGTCTTAAATACAAAACACTGGACACACCTGAAACTACTAATTACAAAGGGGCATGGTTACACATGAGACACAGTTGGGAATGGGTGGAGCAAGGGAGGAGACAGAACCAAAACAAACACAAACCATGTGCTAAGGAGCACATAGGGGAAACTGACAGGGAAGGCAGGGCTCACAAGAGACAGACATGACAGATACAATGCCATGGCCATTCACATCACTAGACCTATCCCTGATTGAAAATGTGGGGGAGACTCTTAAGTTCCTTTTCAGCACAGATGTGATTTCCCTTGTTAAACACACATGTACACAAAACCTGGCAATGAGCAGAGGGGTTGAATCAGACTGAAGTATCCTACTATATACTGGAGCATTGCTGTTGTTTGGGTAACTCATGTGAAAAGATTAAAATGTTTTTTCAGAATGAAAAAGAAAATGGTCACATTTATGTCAGAGCTATAGGAAAGAAAAAATATTGATGGTGCAAGAGAATGCATTTATTGAGTTGTTCTTTGATGTATAAATAACGCATAGTATGTGCTTTTGGTTGGGGTGGAAAATTCTCAGAGGCTGTTTATTACTGTTATTTTGCCTCCACAAAACAATGTTTTTCTTTTCATGGTGGGCTCAAAAAAAGATAAGCTTTGCTTTTATTGACTGGTTTATGTGACGTTAACAGCCCGCAAACACAGACCATTGCCTATTCAAGCCTAGCACAGCTTGGATTACAACTTTACGAACAAATAAAAACAAAAATTTCTTTGTAATAACTGCTGAGACTAACTGGTTAGTGTTTTCTCTGGGTTTTCTTTTTGTTTCCTTAAGTTGAAGAAATGTTAGCTTTTGCAGATGTTCCAGAGACTAGTAAGTATGTGTCCCAGCAAACCATTTGGTTGTAGCTTTGGCACTGTGGGCAGGAGCTAAGTCCTGCTTGAAAAGTAAATCAGCATCTCCGTAAAGCCAGTCAGCAGGTGGAAGCATGAAGTGCTCTAAAATCTATTGGAAGATGCTCTAAAATCATCACAGACAGTGGAAACTACACACTGGACTTAGACACCTTGGATTCTGTGCTTCCCCACTCTTCCTCCAGACTCCAGACTATAGGAGCTTTAGTTGAGACTTTGGGATTACAAATGAAATGCATAATTCCATTCACTGTGATGCAGTCCTCTGGCACAGAAAACCACAGCGGTGGTTGCTCTGGTCAACCATCTTTGTTCTGGTCAGGGATATATATATATATATATATATATATATATATATATAGATGTGTATAAGAGACAGTATATATATATATATATTTTTTTTTTTTTTTTTTTTTTTTTTTTTTTTTTGGAATAAGCTCATTTTCCAGCTGGTATACTTCTATTGGTTGAGCTTTTAAATGAAGAAACAATGTTACAGGTTCACAGTATGTCACTTCCATATACTGAATTTCATTATTCAACTACACCAAGAAAAATACAGCAACAAGTCCGCTAGCATGTATATAATATGTTATTACATTTGATTAGGTCATATGTTTTTCAAACTCACATTCCAAACATTCCTTGTAATGCTGTTGTACTACCCCATGTTAAGAAACCAATGCCTTTGGGAATAACACTGTGTTTGCCACAACTATTAATCAACAACTTCCCTTCCACTCTTATCCATAACCTTTGAAGTTAAACGTGTAATGTTAGCAGAATAAATTGCATTATGTGCTCTGATAGTATCAAATCTTAAGTCTTCACATTTTTTAATTTAGTTTGTGTGTTGACACAGATCACTATCTCCTATCACTCGTCTCTTATCTGAGTGACGGAATGGAATTTTGCTGGCGTATATAGGTGATTCTCTAGGAACCTATCTGTCATAGTCTGGAAATGCCTTATCTGTCATCAGCTGGGACTTTATTCATTTTTAACAGCTTTCACCCATGTACAGATTTATAGCCATTTTGTCCTTGCACAAAGCGTTCTGCTTCTCCTCCAACTGAGTGGAAGCTGCACTTGAAGAGCAGCATGTTTAATGCTTGCTCTCCTGGAGCCTATCAGCTTTGTGATCGGGCTGGCTTTAATCTAAGTTCAGATTAAACTACACCCATGGGTGCCTCTGAGAGAAATAATCAATACCTCTGCTTATGATTATTACTTCACATCCATATTGAAAAGGGTGCTGAGAGTAAAATACTCTACAGAACGTGATTGTAAATTTATCAGATCCAGACTGATGTGTGTTTCAATACAGCTGTAAACTACATTTGACTAACTTTTAATTAGAAGATTCTAATTAACTAAATATAAATATATATATATATATATATATATATATATATATATATATATATATAAGAATGTATTATTATAAACATGCTTTTTAATCTAATCATCACAAATATTTCATCACAATTATTGCATATTCAGCTCATAAACACTCAGAATGATTAGTTTCCAACAGGATATCTGAGATATAAAGTATATTTAATCTGTATGAGCAAGACAAATATACATTCATACAAATATTTAAATTCTCTTAATTTTTCATTACTCTTGTCTCAAATGAAGGCACATTTGAGTATCTTAGGATCTCATGGATTATGTCGTGTCAAATTATTGGCATGTGTGACTGTCTCCTATGAATACATTTCTAGTTTTTTGCAGAATAAATGTGTGTCATACTGTGAAGACACCAGACAAAATCATTCTAAGGTTTAGAATGATGCATCAACATTACCTGCACATAATGCTATAGCAACAGTGGTGTCAGTGCAATCTTACCTGTATTCTGCCCATGAAAACATACTGATCCAGCCCTACAAATCAGCACTTTGTCAACTGAGACAAACTGAGGTGAGAAAAAAGAAATACCAGCATAGTAAATATATCTGTTGTTCTGCATTCTCTCTTGACCGGTTCTTTTCTGTTTTGGATTTTAAAAGGATTCACTTTAGGGATGAAGGCTTAGCTCCAGGCTTTTGCAAGTAGGAAACAATGCATGAGACCATTTCCTGCAGCCTGAGAGTAATGTTTTGTTTTTGTTTTTAGGAGGCAGAGGAATCCTTATCATGGATTTCCTTGAGAAAAACTGTTTCTGAAAGGTTGTGTTGCGCAGCAGATAAGGAGTTTAAAGATGATGAATACAACAATGATGCTCAATTTCATGCTAAAGTGGGGACACAAAGCCAGACTGCTAATTTAGCCACTGATAGCAGCCGGCAGCAGCGGACGAAAAACCCCTCCAAGATTAATAGCCTGTCAGAGCAAGTGGAAGCCAATAACATGGATCACTGAAATCAAAAGTTACTGTTTTGTGTTACAAGTGCTAGGTAAATATGTTTGAGGGAGTGGATGAAATGTTTGGATGAATACTAGAAATCAGATTTTTTTTCAAGCAGTATGGAAAATTCATTGATGAGTGATCATGGTGTGCAAATTGTCCTATGTGTAAAAATGAAATGTAAATAATATTTTGTTCTCCAGGGGCTTGGAAGATAAGTTGTGTGAATCTTGTAGGTAAAAATCACCAACACATATTCAGAGAATTAGAAGAACAATATTGGCTACATGTTTATTGATGAGGCTATACCAGATAATGGAGCCATTTACTTGATTTTGTACCTACAGATGTTGTGTTGATTTAGAAAATACATGCTTAGAGGACTTTATTACCTTGGCTGAGAAGTGACTGACCATTCATTCATTCATTCATTCATTCATTCATTCATTCATTCATTCATTCAAATATGCATTTCTTACATTTACAGCATTTTTGTTCACTGTAGGTCCAGAGCCTATAAGGAATCACTGGGCACAAGGCAGTAATACCCTCTGGACAAAATGCTTGTCCATTACAGGGTACTTTATCAGCAAACTGATCTTTTGGGCTGGTGTTCAGAGCTGTTTCAGGGTAGGTAGGAAAAGCTACCCCTTTGGCAAGGTATAAAGAAAGGAATAAATTTGGAGGTGATGGGAGGTGGAGGATGCAAAACTGTTTGACATGATGGTGTGATGGAACCGATGGGTTATATATCCCACAATTAAGTTATATTATAACTCCATTACTATTTGTACATGGACATTTGATTGAAACATTACAGCTTAACTATTTTCCATGCATTTTAGGTGTATTCTGTAATTTACCTTCTTAATCACAATCTCTGCAGATTTTTTTATATTCCTTAGCTCTCACATCTGAAATTTTCAATTTACCATAAAAATGTCCATTGGGATTTAGGCCAAGGCACTGGAATTAACACTGAAGAAAGCTTGATTGAATGGCCAGTGAACCATTTTGTGTGAATTTAGAAGCATGCTTTGGATCATTGTTCTGATGGAAAATCCATTCAAAGACTAGTCTTTACTTCCTACAAATCTAAACTCTCCAGGTATTCCAACAGCCTCCATGATGCCAGGTATCCTAACAACATTCTCAGGGCTTTTGGGTGAAAAAAGACTGCATAACTCTATAAGTACCCAACCATATTTTACTGGTGGGATTAAATTCTTTGATCTATTACAGTTTTCTCTTTGGAGCATTTCTCGAATCACTATTAACTATTGCACAACAGCAAATGCAGTTTGCACAACAATTTGTACAAACAGCACCACACAAAACAAATAAAAGCTTGTAACCTCCTCAGAATTTCAAGTTCATTACTGAAAATTAAGCATTTATGTCAGTGAATTTGTCAGTGTCATCAGAATCACAAACATGGTGGTCAAAAGGCTTTGTCATGTTATTTATTTATCAACATTCACTGCTGGGCAAAACGAAATGAACCAAGCCCCCCAAAATAAACATTTTTTTGGATTGATTTTGGGATGGTAAGGGTCCAGAAACAAAATAGGAAACAAACTGCTCCCACACTAAACACAAAATTATCTGACTGTAAAAAATATTGACTCTTCTTTCTGTAAAAAATGTATCCCACAGTAAATTACATTATCTGTTTAATGTTTTGCTGTAAAGAACATTCCAGGTTTTATCAACTACTTTGGCCTCAAATGAACATCAGTATACTTTTGGACTTAGCCCTTTTTGTTCTGGGAGTCTAAGTATTTTCAAATGAATAAAATCTTGCTGACAATTAATGAAAATGACCAAGGTTGCAGATTTTCTGTTGAATATATCAATTACAAGCATGCACAAGAGTACTGTCTGTGGGAGACTGCAGGACAAGTATGGACTGGGACAATTGGGAAAGTTCCTGGTAGGCTGCTATAGATGTGGGCCATGTGAAATCTGAAACCAATTAAAATGGACAGTAACATGCCATCCCGGCAAGTCAACACTCCGAAACCAACAAAAAAAACAAAAAAAAAACACAACCGCCATCCAATGAACAAGGACCTGTTTGTAAAAAATCCAGTGTTGAAATACATTGCCAGTCCAGCCCTGTGGCAGGATACTGGTCAGGATTCACATTCATGCTTTTACTGTTTGTACTGTAATTTATTGAGAGATCTGCAGTCACTGCAGTTAATTGTTGTTCATCCATTGTGAAAAAAAGCCATGATTTGAACATGAATTGAAGTGATTGACAGGAGAGCTGATCATCAGTCAAGAAGATGTTTACCAAGTCTGGTCAAAAGTCCAATAAACATTCTGACAGTATGTTTAGACCATGGATTCAGCACTGTTGGAGTGGTTGGACAGTTATGCAGAATAAAGTATGATTTTGAAATACACTTTTTGAAATACACACATGATACAGTGTTAAAATGTAGGAAACAGCAGACAAGTGGATAAAATAATTTGCATGATTCTGCCAAAACATTGAAAATTGGTATAAAATGAATGAGAAATCCTCTTTATGGTGAGCCCAAGTGACTAGAAGATGTGAAGAGTAGAAAAATAATTTTGAGAAATTAAATTTCTGACCTGAGAAAAGTACCAGATAAAATTGATAGATTGTAATGCCAAACCTTGTTTTTTTATACAAATTCAAATTCCGCCTAATCTGAGCACAGATCTGTTTTAGTATTTTTTGTTTTGCTTTTGATGAGTCAATCCGTGAAGCTCATGAAAAAAAAGAAATCCAGTCTCTGAAGTTATTAGAATATTTCATTTTGAGTAAATTCAGCAGACACAATTACACACATAGGGAAGACTGCTGACCTGACAATTGTCCAGAAGACTATCATCAACACATTCCACAAAGCCACAGAAAGTCATTGCTGGCTGTTCTGAATGCTATGTTAATGGAAAGAGACTGGAGGAAGAGTGGAGAAGCACAGAATCCAATGTGCCTGAAGTCTAGTGTCCAGTTTCTGCAATCTAGAAAGTGATGGTATAGAGGCAAGTCATCTGATGGTGTCTTAAAAAGTCAACATGATGTCTACCAAGAGATTTTAGACCATGGTTCATCTGCTGAGTTTTAAATAGATGCTGAATAAAAATTGTCATTTTATGTGTAATGAACATATGAGTCATATTTCATGATCAAAATCACCTTTTTCATAATATTCTAATTTTTGAATATTATGAGATGCACTAGTCTTAGTATACTTTGTTGTTTTTGTTTGCACTTATCTGTTTAATACTTGAAAGGGATTTATAAGTGAATTCAACTCTATGGTGTAATCCATAGCAATTCTGCTCTGAGACATTTTGAAGTTTGACAGCTCACCTCTGAGACTTACTAATAATACACTAGTCAATCAGTTCAAGAAGCACAGAAAATCTCTCACCAATTATATATCTTTGATTGAAGACAAAATATAGTTCAAAGATTGTTTATTCTGATTCCATATCTGCTTAAAAGCCAATTATTCTATCTATCTATAATAGAATTCATGCTATTTAAACTGCATATTTGCAAGTTGGAAATATGCAGTGGAGACTCTGCTAACAGAATGCTATTAACCAATCCAAATTTAGAACCTACCATTATGGCTATTTTGAAATTAACAATATTAATATGTGGCTGTGCATCCTTACATTGATACAAACACACATCATACTCTCTCACTTTTTCTCAAGCCAATGTAACCAAATGCTACAACTTACTGAATATCATCCTACAAAGAATAACATGACCAATGACTGCCACATTATTGCTTATTCAATATAATGAAAAAAAGAAAAAGAAAAACATTATTTAATGCACTTTATTGCACCTGTTATACAGTATCATGACCTGTGAACTATAGGATTATTCAGCTCTCTGCTAAAAGCTGTAACCTACCTGAGGAGAGGAGGCAAAAAGAGATGAGCTATGGCTCATGAATTCACATGAATTATAGAAGAGTGACCTCTCTTCATCTTTAGCAGTAGACACACTTAGAGCAGAATAAGGTCCCTCAAGGCCTTCAACCAACAGCTCTCAGATAATCACACACACAAAGAGTTGGTCAACCTTGATGAAATGATGCATTGTTCCATCAATGGATGGAAGCAGAGCTTTTCTATGAATGAATGAAAAGATTTCCTCAGATTTAAAGGCCAAATTTCAAGTGGCAAAACAAATTAATAGATCTTCCCGGTTTTCATGATTTTACCATTTGAATATTCTTGATAATGACAGTTAAATTGCAAGATGTAAACAGGCAAATTCACCTACCAGTATGTCTCTAAAATGCCCTGGCCTCATAATATACATCATTGCATCTCGCTGAATATTATCAGAATGCAATAGGTGGAGGTATCCGGGCCATTGTGTTTCCTGAGTCCAATAGAGGGTAAAGTTATTCACATATTGTACACATATAATAACAATTTGTTCTTCCTAAACAAGCTGGTCTGTGTAATAAAATAAATTTGTGCAAAAAAGGCACAGCTTGATATAAGACAAATCTATTTCACAGTGAGAAAAAACATTTGGAAATTTTTTTTTTCAACAAATAATCAGAAAATCAGCAGCTGCCAGTAAAATATGAATTTGTTTGTTGGTTAGTTCAGTTAGTCTACCTTAATTATCCACTACATTATTTGTCCAGCATATTGTGACATACAAGAGACCCCAAAGTAGAATACAAAAAACATCAAATTACATAAATAATTGTGTGCAGTTTATATTTACATAATTTACATGTCAAAAGAGCATTCCATACTTAGTCCACACGCCTAATTACCTCATTATATTTTTCTCACTTTATGTATTTTTATGTAATTGGTTAATTTGTCTTTGCTCTAACAAATTAACAATACCGTGCTTATGGGTCAGTTCTCAAAGGCATTGATGACTGGCAACTACTGCTCTTATCAGTGCCTTAGGGGAGAATAAACCTGTAACTATCATTGTAGTAACAGTACTGCTTATTTTCCTGTGCTCATTATGAAGTACCTTCATAATGTACCTTCATAATGTAGCTTATAATCACAATTGTGTCATAATGAATATAATGTATTATAGTAACCAAGGACCAAGGAATCCTGGTGGTTGAATCAAACCCCAATTAGCCATATAGGCAGCAGCAGTGTTACCCACTACATCATATCAACTGCTAAATTAATCTACACCTACTTCTAGATTGGGAGATTTTTGTTCCTACCCTATTGGTAATGCATCATGAGGCAAAGTTAGAGAAACACTCCTTAAAGAGTTTCTGGCAACTGGAAAATATCCCGTTTCCATTGAAGACTGTAAACCTATTTTACAATATATTAGCAACAAAATAACTAAAGCAACAGTCATTGTTCAATAAGAACATAACAAGGAACCTAATGATGTTCATGCTACCAAACAGTGATCCTTGAACCAAAAGGCTTTAGGTTATCCTACTACAGATCCATTTTGGCAAAAAGGAATGAAATCAAATAAAAACTGATACCAATACATTTTTGCTGTTTTCACATATTATTTCTGGAAAATTTCCAATGAATCTCATGCAGACAATACCCAGAGTTGACCTTTCACATGTAGTGTATGGCTGGAGAGTTCTCATGTCCAGCTTGTTCGCCCTACAGAAAATGGTCTGTGTGGTTAAGGCAAGGATGTAGCACATACAAGACACATGGCATGACCAAAGTCCTTATAGGAATGTATGTTCACTTAGCAATAATCGTTGCAATGCACCAGGAACTTATTTCCAGACATACAAGACAAGGCTTCAATATTTATGAATGGAGAAAGACAAAAACACTCAATTCTGAAGGTCCAAACATTTACGTTTACATATACTGCTTTCTGTGCATGTGTGAAAGGGCTTCAGGCATTGCTCAGACTTTGTATTAAGGAGTAGGAACAAGTCTGTGTAATGTCTGTCATTTACACACACAGCTCCTCTAGGTGATGTCTGGAAAAATTCCACAATTAATGTTCAAAAGTTCAAGCAAGTAAACAATCATATACACAGTTTAGCATCATCTAGTATAGCATGAGTGAATCAATTCAAAGATCCAGAGGAGAACAGCAGGCAGTGGAATCTGGGATGCGCAGCACTGGGATAGAACAGTAAGGGCAGAGAATTTCAATTCAGGGGAAAGATATCACAAAAGAAAAAAGAAAGGTTTAGGAAGGTTTATGATAATATCAGTGAGTTTGCACAGTGGGAGGGGTCAGCAAGAAGTAGCTCCCAACCACAAACAGACTTAAAACAGAATTCTGAAACAGAAGTCTCAGCTAGGACATGGAACTGTCCCTGTGGAAAGAAGACAGGAGAAATAATGGGTTTAGGAATATAGGTAGCCTGATGTAGAACCTGTAAAAAACCTGTACAACCTGTAGTCAGCAATACAACAGTTATAAACCAAAAGACTTCAGCATAGTGCAGCAGAAAGCAACAGCAGAAAAACAAAAAGGGATGAGAGTGTGTCTGAATCACAAACAGTAACTGGAAAAGAGCTCAAGATCCTGAGGGGCTAAACCATCAACAGATTTATGTCAGAAGAAGTATTTTATAATTAATGTGGAATTTAACAGGTATCCACTGAAGGGATGAGAGAAATTTCCTTGCTCTGGTGAGCACTCTAGCTGACACATTTTGAACTATTTGGAGTTATGTAAGCTTTTACCTGAACGTCCAGCCAGTGCATTGCAATAATTCAAGATTATAAATGCATGCATTAACCAGTTTCTCTGTATCTTTAAAAGAGTACATTACACAATTTGGCTATATTAGCTATATTGGAACCTAGTAGTTTTATTAGATATTAGCAGGAGAAAGTTGTCTGTTTTCTTTAAGACTATTCTATTGAGATAGTGGCCTTCATTTGGGTTAGCTGATATATAGAAAGCCAGGTGTCATCAGCATAGCAATAAAAGTCAATACTATGCTTACAGATTACTTTACCCAGCAGCAGTATATATAGAGAAAACAATAATGAACCCAGGACAGACCCCAGAGGGACACCATAATTCACTCTAGTGTGATGAGCACTTATATACATTATCTACTCACTTCAATTACCAATTGAATGGCAAATTCAGTTACTCTTCTTTGACTATACAGTGCTGTATTCAATTAGGTTGTGCACTTTTAGCTGAGGCTCAATTTTGCCACAGGTGAAACGTTAGCTGACATTTTAAAATGTGTTTTTTGTAAATTGTTTTTTTTTTGTCTTTACTAATGCGTAGAAAACATCCTTCAGCCTGTCAATGTAATGTGTCCACTGGGCTTGTGCTAAGCCCCATTCCTCACCTGAGACCCATCTAATCAACACACTGCAAGTCATGCAAGGATTTCTGGATTTTGGATGTGTTCACTACTGGTGTCTGCATGTTTCTTGACTCCTGCCTGTCCTCACAATGCTCTCTGCACATGCAGCGTGCCTCAGCCCCATTGTTACAGTCAGCCAGAGTTAATTTTTCACTAAGTGGAATTATAATATAACTTAATTTTGGAGATGGTCCACTCCCCAGTCTCAACCTATATAACCTGTCACTTCCACAACACCATCACTTTGAACAGCTTCACATGTTTTCCCTACCTTGCTGTTTCCATCATGGATGTCAACCAGTTGCCTCAGATGATGAACTCTTCTAACCTGCCTTGGGTCTTTCGACCATAAGCCATCCCGGTCGCTCTGCAAGGCTGCAATCTGTGGTCCCTGTCCCAACCACTCCTGTTGATGGTGTGGTTTTACTACTCTTTGTCTGCAGCCTTTGACACAGTAGATTCTCCTGTCAGTCCTTGGTAGCCTTGGGATCACCAGTTCTGCTGTGCAATGGTTTGCATCATACCTGGAAGAGCGTTCTTACCAGGTCACATGGCAGGGAGCCAAATCAGCTCCATGCAGACTCACCACTTGTGTTCCACAAGGCTCAGTCCTCGGTCATCTTCTTTTTTCTCTCTACACTACTTCTCTTGGTAAAGTAATGTCTTCTCATGGTTTTACTTACCACTGCTATGCCGATGACACTCAACTCAACTCTCTTTCCCACCTTCCGACACCCAGGTCTCATCTTGTATCTCAGCTTGCTACTCTGATGTCTCATCATGGATGGCAGCCCATCACCTCAAACTCAACCCCAGCAAGACTAAACTACCTAGAACCACTGGTCCTCATCTTGATCTCACCATTCTCCTTGAGAAATCACTGGTCATTCCATCTGCAGAAGGACAGAGCCTTGGTGTAGTTATGGATGACCAATTATCATTCTCAGCTCATGTTGCAAACCTGACTCTGTCATGCAGATTTCTCATTTACAACATCAGGAATGTCCATTTAGAGAGGCCACTCAGGTGCTTGTTAAGTCTCTTGTCATTTCAAGACTAGACTACTGCAACTCCCTTCTAGCTGGCCTTCCTATGTGGACCATCAGACCAAAGCAACTTATCCAGAATACAGCAGTGTGGCTCGTCTTCAATGTCTGCAAATTCTGTCACGAAACTCCTCTGCTGCGTTCCCTTCATTAGCTTCCTGTAGCTGCCCACATCAGATTCAAAACCTTGATACTGGCCTACAAAGCCAAAAATGGACCAGCACCTCCATACATGATGGCAATGGTCAAAACTCGAGCTGTACCAAGAGCCCTTTGAGCTTCAAGTACAGCAGGGCTTGACCCACCATCCCTCAAGATGCAAGGAAAACATGCATCCAGACTCTTTTCTGTTCTAGCATTCAAAAGAGCGGAATGAACTTCCCCTGGGAGTCTGAACAGCTGAGTCCCTCACTGCATTCAAAAGCAGACTGAAGACCCATGTTTTTCAGGAGTATTTAACTCCATAAAGACATTTGTTTCAACTGGATCTAAGTGTGAGGAATCTCTAAATTCCAGCCTCGTCTGCTAGCTAAGGATATTTTCTGAGTGAAAAGCAAAGCACTTTTGTAAGACGCTCTGGAAAAGGGCATCTGCTAAATACCATAAATGAAAATGTAAATGTAAATGTCTCAAGTTGGTCATTCACGGGCCGCATGCTAAGGCTCAGTCTTGTCATCATTTTGGACCTCATGGTGTGCTTTGGTGTGTTGGGATTCCTCAATTTCCACTGGCTGTTCTCTGCACATGTCTGCACTAGTGGAACATTTCCACTTATTGGGGAGCCCTGGACCTTGAGCTTTACTGCAGAGTTTTTGCTGTTCACACTGAGTTCTGCCACCCTGCCTCCTGCCCCTTTCTCCTGTGTGGCTGTCTCCGATCCATACCTCTCCTCCACCTCTGACCATGACAGCCACAGATGCCGTCCCCTCTAACTGGATGACCACATGGTGTGCGCAACAATTTAAACTCTGTTGGCTGTTTCTCCTCATCCTGCAAGATCCTTCATATTTGCACCATTGTCCATGCCCAGCCCAGCTGCCCTCTGTACCTGCCTTGATTTGGTCACCTCTGTTGCAATGCCTGATCTGGCTGCATGCCTCTTCCTTCATCTTGGACCTGCTTCTGTCTGCCACTTTCTGAATGGTCTTCTTGGGTTCTCTCCAGGTCTCTTCAGGTCTTTGCTGGACCATGTTCCACTTACTATCACTCTCAACTTACTGGACTGATTGGCAATGCTTCAAAAAACATTTCCACACTATCCACTCAATTCCCTTTCCTTCCTGCAATCTCGCTACCTCCAATGCTCTCCTCACCACTGCAAGAATCCTTTTTGCCATATGTTCCTCCACCTCAAGTTTAAATTGCAGCAGTTATTTTCTTTACACATATCTTCAGATTGTCACATCCCTTCAGCAATCATCATCAGGTCACCCTGTAATCCATGGCATCCGGAAACATGAACTGCATTTACCTACTCAGCACCTTCCATCACATCTCATTCACTGTCATTCCACCTGTTCATTATCTGCTTTGGGCAACTCAAACATCTCCTCTTCAACACACTCAAAGCCATGTTTTGCTATTTTTCAGAATTCACCACAGTTTCAATCATATTTAATCCAGAATCCATGCATATCTGACCTCACCATCCTGGATGAGAACACCCTTACTTTCTCCACAAATGCAGCAGAACAGACCAGCTTGGTACTTCTCTCTTCATCCACATCTTCTACAGTCCTTCTGAACCCTTAGTCCATCATATCCATCTCTGCCAATCTCAAAACGCCACCTACCATGACCCACTATTCATCACTAAATCCGGCTCTGTGGTCACTCGCCACAGGTTTTATCTCCACCTCCAACACATACTAACACTTAATGGCTTCAATCCTGCTCAAATGTCAGACCACTTTTCCTGAACTGGTGTGGTTATCTCTGCTTCCTTATCAGGACTACCAGATCACATGGTTTAACTTGGTCATCTCTAGGCTACCACAGTTGTATCAGGACTCACACCCAAGACCTTCACATGACTCATAAATGCATTATAAATGTTGGGGTTTCGGCTTCTCCTCTGCTCCCAACTCCAGCGCAAAACATCAGAGTTGCTCCTCCCCACCCTTCATTTGAACAACAACAATATCACTTTGAACACCCTTCTTCACCCTGCTTCACACCCTCCATCTCCCCATCGCCACCCATTTTACTCATTTTTTGTGCCTTGCTGGGGGGAGCATCAACGTCTCCTACCTTCCCTGAAGCTGCTCTGAACTTCAGCCCAACACATTAGAGTTTGTCCACCCTCTATTCGCAAAACTTAATCTAGATTTTACAAATTCAACATGGCAGGGCCTCAGATTGGTATGTCAAGGAAAACAGTATGTAGTTGCCCATAAGTATTGTAGTTTGTTATGGTATGTGTATCGTGTCTGTAGATTACTCTGATCCTATGAAAATAAGCTTAGACAACCTGCATGTAACTGCCTATGAAGTGTGGATCTTGGGTTATAAGAGTAAAACTAAACTTCTGAATAGTTGCTGCAGTGCTGTCAAGCAGTTTTAATTGCAGGGACTCGCCCTGCAGGCACTTTGTGAGATCCCCTTGTTCTGAAGATAAATAAGCTGCAATTGGTGAGGGCATTCAAAGCTCACAGTTAAACTGTTCCTTCCAGCCTTTTCCATTGTCTTGAGAGTATGTAGACTGTGTGAGCGATGTTACTGTCCAGTATAAGCCCAGAATACACTTTTTTAAGCGTGCTATCCTCTTTGCAGTAGGTGGTACAGCCATTTTCACTGCCAGTCCGTTCATCAGACCACAAACAAACCCAGAGGAATCCAATTAGCCAATAATACCATGCAAATACAACAAACACAGCTGACGGTTGGAGAGCCAAATGAATCTTGTGGAATAAAAGCATTAGAGCTAGACTTGGAGGAGTGTGTGTGCTTAATGATGAAGGATGCACTGAGTGGCTGGAACTACGGCTGAATGCGCAGCGGTACAAAAGAGCCTTACTAACAATGAGCCGTGGAACAATGAGGGCACTGGCTTTGTGTGGATCCAAAACTCGGCTCCTGAAAAAGACTTATTATGTGTGGGTTGTAATAAATGACCTAACTCAAAGATCACATTAATATACATATTTTTCTCTCAAATACTGGGGCATGTCATTGTACATGACAATGGTTTGCTAAATCTTGCTTTAGGATTAGGTTTGTATACTGTCACACTCTTTATGCTGTTTGTGTTGCCTTTGATATAATATGCTTCATATATGTGCATTTGTTGTAGTTAGTATATGGTACAGACATAATGCCATTCTTTAAAAACTTAAATTCTGTGCTAGCTGTACTAAATTCTCTGGATCTATAGAGCATTGCAGGCATGTATTTGTCTTTATTGGCTTCTCCATTTCTGTTTCAATTTCTCACTGTATCTGTGTGAGTGGAGTGATGGTCTATGACCATTTCTCCAGTGTCTACAGGGTTGAGAGTTCCTTGTTGAATAAACTCCACTGTCTCTAGTCATTACACCCATACTGTAAACAGAATAATGCACCAAATCAGCAATGCTGGAAAAGCTCTTGTGCTCTTCTCCACCCTGGGGAGGTTTTTGTTTCTCTGTGTTTGAGGCCTGATATTAATACAGAAGAACATCAGCAGGCCCTATTTGACTAGACAGCCAGAGACAAGACAGAGCCACGAGGTCACAGAGCTACAGCTTTTCTTTCCCGGTTCCAAAGCAAATGCAATTGTCTTGTTAGCCTTTACTTAACTCTCTCTTCCTTTTCAGTGGTGCAGCAGCTGTATATTAGTCCTTAGAGGGTTTTGAGCTGTGTTGGACAAGCCTGGCAAGTAAGCCACCCAGACACCAGTACTTAAAGTCTCTGTTTTGGCAGCTGATTGCAGAGCTATGGTTACCACCCTTCCAGTCAGCCTGACAAGAGCTTTCGTAACCACTGTAATCCTTCACTCTGCAATGAATTATTCTGCCGAAGACTTCACAAGCAATTCTTCATGACCCCATGCAGGTTTACAATGTACTCCCTAGTGGTTGTTTAAGAGAGTAAATGATGTGAAAAATTTATGCTTCTAATCAAATAATCATACATTTCACACTACTGTAGAGATATTGAGGTGTGTCCCATTGATTTTTTACTGAAAACATCCCTGTTTTTTTCTGGCTCAATGCAGAATTGAATAGCAACCAGTTACATTTACCCAGTTAAATTTAACAGTGCACATTAGAGTTACTTTTCTGAGTATTTTCAAATGATAACATTTGACTTATACGAAAGTACATGTAGAAAGTCCCATATTTTAATCTTTCTAGTATTCCTTTTTATAAAAGTGACAAAATACAAATCTTTTTTCACCGCAATTGAACCACTCACTCTTGATAAATGGTTTATTGAGGTGCAATCTACCAACCGGCAATGTCCTTGCCTGAGAAACCCTTTTGAGGCAATGCAATGATGACTGCACATGTTTCCATGGAGGTAGCGATGGTTAACAGAAGAAAGCTATAAAGCACCACTAACCTTTTAAAGCAACTATTCTACTCTTCTAATCAGCATGACAAAGTGAAATCAGCTGCCTTGTCTTCAGTAACCTGAACGTATGAGATCATCACTGAAATAATCGTCACTGAAATGAAGCAGACCATTTTGTAGGGTTGAAATGCAGTGACTGATTATTTCCTTGGCAGAGAACATCTTTGCAATTAATTACAACTAATCAGATCACTCTTCACAATCTAGAGTTAATACAAATTGCCACCATAAAAACAGATAGCAAACTTTGTCATTCCTGTAAATTGTTAATTATATACACCTATATTATATAGGCTATTCAAATTTGTCTTAATTCCACATGTAAAAATGAACAGAATTTAAATATTTGTTTTGATCATGTTTTGATAAAACATTTAATTGTGCCTGCAATTTGTTCTCATTTGTATTAGTTTTCCTATAAGGACTTAAAACATTTTGCATCTCAGAGATCCTGTTGGATATTGATCCTCCAGAGTGTTTTTGAGCTGAAAATGGAAGAATAATGATGGAAGTTATTTGTAATAATTAGATTGACAAGGATATTTATAATAATAATTCCTTCAAAATACATGAATTAAATTAAAATGTACATGTGGACAGAGCAGTAAACACACACTGGAAAGCTCCTTTGGTATTTAAACTGGGATTTATTTCAGTTGGAAACAAGTGAATTTTAGCTGTTTTCCAAGCTGCTCTACTCACTGATAATTCATCACACAATGATAAGATCATTAAATAGGATGACTTGAGGTTTGTCATGATATCAAGTTTGTGGTGTACTCTGATCATGAGTTATGAAGCTTAGAATATAGCATGTAACTGCTATTGCAGATCTCAGTTTTTTAAGAGTTTAAGAAGCTGTGCACCCAGTGGTGTCCAAACTTTAGCACAGGCTTTTTTATGGTATGAATAAATAAAAGACTAACTCTGTAAAAACATCTTATCTAAACTGTTGTTAAATCCTGATAGCTATCACAAAATTTAATTTCAACACAATCAAAATCCTCACTGCAAGGAGGTAGTCCTCCTTGACTATCAAGTGTTTCAAGCTTGCAGGCCAACCCATAAAATGAAGGTTAACACTGAACAAGGAAGCAGTGCACTAGCTTGATTTAGTAGGAGATAAGCCAAGGATTATGGAGGAGTTATTAATATCTTATTGAAGCAATGACAGCAAAGGGTGACATTTGACCCAAAGTTCTGATTCAGGGCAGGGGAAAAGAAAGCATCCAGAAAAAAAATTGGACTGAACAGGAGAGAAGACAAGTGAGTGAATACTGATGTGACACCAGAGAAATATGGTTTGTGGGGAAACTGGAAGTGTTTAACACTTTTTAATACTTCCCCACAAAAAAAAGATTAACATAACTATGCCTGTGGTACTGTACTGTGGTCTAGCATGCTTATCTCTGACTTGGTAACCTTCAAATGTTGCATAAATACATTGCATATATATATATATATATATATATATATATATATATATATATATATATTTGAGATGCACACACACACACACACACACACACACACACACACACGCACGCACACACGATATATGAAAATAGATACACTAACTTATGGCAGTGGTAAATGATGAATAACAATGTAACAAGATCTAATGCGCTGTAAATTACATTTAATAGAGACTTTATTTCAGATGAAAGCTGTATTATTTGATGTTTCATTCTTCAGATGTTCCTTTCTCTGTGAAGTGAAATTTCAGCTGGTGCCTTATGTGAATGGTCTTTACAATCTAACCAACACAGTGAAATGCCTTAACGTTTTGTAGGAGAGTCTAAAAGAGCTCTGTTGCAGGGAACACATGCCTTTCCACAGATTTGCTAAACCCAAACAGAAAAAAATCATCTCTTTCTTTGCTAGTATGATGCCATTTCATAACTAAACAAAGGGAAGAAAAGAGGCAGGTTTCATGTTTTACATTTTGCAGCTTGGATTGAGGTCTCTTTGACTGTGAACCCCTCGGCAGACAAATGGGTCCTTTGCATAAATGTAGCCTCCTGCAAGTTTGTTTTACATTAGAAAGCCAGTATGCATGGCCAAATGCCAAGCTCCGCATACATTAGCATTCAAAAGTGTGGCCGCAGCTCTGGCTACATAGAACATTAGTCCATTTTTTATCAAACACAATCTAAAGCACCATTCATCATGGCATAACATGGTAGGCTTTGTGTATGTTTCTCCTTTGAGTGAATAGGGTGGTTCAAGGTCCAAGAAAAAGCCAAAGGATGTAGTAGGCCTTTAAGGACTAATTAAAAGAGATTACTACATTCGAAAGAGAGAAATGTTTTGGAAGTGGACCCAGGTCAGCACATAATGGTGCTCTGTTGCTGGTAATTAGTTGTTAAGAGTTGATATCAAGTCCCTGAAGGAAATGTTGGGGATTTTAAAAATCAAATGTACAGAATTATTCAGTGGTGATATATATATATATATATATATATATATATATATATATATATATATATATATATATATATATATACTGTACGTATGTATATGACATTGACAAGATATTACTGTAAATCATATAACTGAACACAGCTGTGACTGTGTATATTTAGTGTAAATATAGTGATGGCAGCTCTTGAAAAATGGAATCTGCATGTACAATGGTTTAATATCTCAATTAAACCCACTACACTACTACAATTATGTTCAATTAACTAATATCACTGCTATATTTGTATGAAAGCAAATTCAGAAACAGTCATATATCATTAAGCTAGAAACATGCTTATTGTTAAATATGTGTAGGCATAATGGGTGCACTTCATTTGGTGTGCTGGTTTTGTGTGTTCTCACATATTAATGCAATATGTACACAAGGTGCAGCACACAAAAAAAACACTAGGGGCAGTGCAGGAACTCAGAATCATCATGTCGGAACATTTTAAAGAAAATCTTTGTGAACAAGTTAGCAGTTACCTCCATATGTATGATTTGTTCTAGTGACAAATATGCTGGTCAGAACCAATGGCCTGAGATCAATATTATCTTAACAGTCAATGTTGAAACCTGGTCAGTGCCTCTAGTGGATGTTTGCAGTAACACATGTATACCATGTTATAGATGTGCACAATTATATAGTTATGACATAGACAGTGGCCAAGCATCCGGTTTGTTTCTAGCCTTAGACAACAAGATAAGATTGCTTTATCAGATTACTTTATCCCTAACTCAGTAAGAACGAGGCACACAGATCTAGGCTTCCCTATTGCATAACTGTGATGAACACTGGCATGTTACATGTTGCAGGGTGGCACAATCTGCTCCTTCTTGCTGATGCATGAAAAAAGGGCCATTCATGCACTAGTGAAGAGTCCGATAATCATACAGGCAGGAGAGAATGAAAAGTTGATCCGTTCCGGTGTAGGCCACATCACTCAGCTGTTCATGGACTCTGAGGCTTAATCAATAGCAGAGGAGCGGAAAGAACAGGAGAATGACTCCCCCACTCTCTCGCTGTGCACCGCTTTTGCACCCGAGCCAAGGCCCTGCCATCACAATCACCGCACATCTGTCACCACTGAATGGAAAAAGATGCTTTCAATAATTTCCCCTCTCAGTAATACCCTTAATTAAATCACATTGAATATTTCTCTATTATGCTAATGTGCCATATTGGAAAAGTAATTCTTTTTAGCAGCAATTTGACTCTAAGTCTTTCTGACTGATGTCTTCTGATGGTATAACAGGGTGTGGTGATTTAATGTGGTTGACTGGAAAGAAATATCAGTTTTATGGAAACCATAATGTCTTCAGATGAGAAAGTTAAAGAGATGGGGATGAGTAGTGGTAAACTGCATATTCTGTTCTGTAAAATTAAAAATTAGAAATGACAAATGACAGTTTTTAATTGCTGTATTGAGTAATTTTTCTTCTCTCCCTTTTTTTGAACAGCTGACCTTTAGAGACCTTAGTACTGTTAAACATGTAAAAAAAGATAATTCAATTCCCTGCAGCGCATATTGCATATTGTAACACACACATGCACACACACCTCTGTAGTAGTAGTAATATATATACTTCTTCATAAAATGGGATAAATACTATATTAATATTATTATCTCAAGGATATTTATTCGTTATATATTCGTCTGAAATTACACAGCTCATTTGTTAACAGCATGATACAAAAACAAACATAGTTGGCATGCAACGAGCAGTGTTTTTTCTAAATGGTGGCCAAGTAGCATATCATTGTTCACCAATGACAAATATGTATCCCCAAAATGTTGACAGACGAAGCCAAATATATGAATAAGACATATATGAGAATAAAAAAAATCTTACCTTAAAACAAAGACAGAAATTTTAGAGCATTACTATTTGTCTATACCTGCAGAATTATTTATATCATGTACAGAGCAGACAGGGTTTGAACACATAGACTAAAAACTGACTAAACTGGAGTATGTTTTTCTTTGGACAGTAGCGACACATACACATAATGAGTGGAAAGCCAGTGTGTGCATATATGCATATGTGCGTTTCCTAGACTGTAATTTATGCCATCCCTTTTTTGTCTTAATTAATTGTTTCTCCTGTTTGTACATGTTTGGACAACTATTAACTGTCACTTCTTTCCCCTTCAATATTTCCAAGTTAGTCCGTTTCACTGTTCCACCATTCAGTGCTGGATTCTAGGGGACTTTAAATTCCTCTAGCCCATACAGTGCATTAGGCAAGTCCATGTTTATCTGCTGCAGAGTAGTGCTAAGAAATGTTATGAAATATATCGGCAGGACATACAAAAGTGCAATGTCTTGTCTAATATAAATTTAAAAATTCTGAAATTTCATTGATTAATACAAAAACAAAATTCACACTGATCTCAAATTATATGACAGATCAACCAGATTACAACCATCTTTTGTCCTTTATTTTACTCCAATCTTTGAAACAGAGAGTGCATTATTAATATCATGACCTCATTGACCTCTGGGGAAGGAAAAAAATCCTGTGTTTTTTATATTGTAATATATATTGCAGAACAACAACATATTACAATGTTAATTTTATTTTCAGTGTTATGCAGCCCGAGATTGTCATATTCCATTGGCAGTACTTCCATTGGCAGACAAGTTGAGTGTGTGCATATGCACATCTGTGTCAGTAATTTATGTAATTAAAAGTAGCTGAATGGATTCATAAGGAGTGTCCACAAATATTTGGACATACAGTGTAGTTTACATAGATCTTTTCTTTTTACATATTTCTTTTATTTTTTTCACTTAGCCAGTTAGGATAGGACAGGAATGATTTGCTTTGTTTTCAATTCTGTTTTGGCACTGACTCAGTTGGTTTCTCTTAAGGCTGTGTTTCATCTAGGCTCTAATTATATCCTCTTGCTGGAGGTTTATACATATAATTTATGAGTCTGTTGGTTATTTTATATGATTCATTATATGTATACAAAAATGTGAATTACATTCATGTTCATTCATTTAACTATAAGATAAGATAAGATAAGATAAGATAAGATAAGATAAGATAAGATAAGATAAGATAAGATAAGATAAGATAAGATAAGATAATAATTGATTAGTTCAGCAGTGGGGAAATTCACAATGTTGCAGCAGCAAAGGAATAGTAAGGCACTCAATACAAGAATAGATATTGTATATACAGTACATCTACAACATAATAAATAAATAAAAATAAATAAATTACATATATATATATATATATATATATATGTGTGTGTGTGAATGGCAGATTGGAGCTGCCAGCTGATGAGCCAATGGGAGTGGCAGTGATCTGAGAGTTGTTTTGAAGGGGAAGGGCACCCCGCAGGTGGTGTGGGAGTGAGAGTTCAGCAGAGATGTCTGTGTGGAATGAGGGGCAGGTGGGTGATCAAATCTGGGTGATGAGGTTGTTCACCAACTTCTTGTCCCCCACCCCTTGGGAGTTGTTTTTTTGTGGCCTTTACTAACTCCACTGACATTTTTATGCTGTAACTGATCCACCAGCTTCCTCCTGTAGTTGTTTTCCTCTCTTATTTTCCTTCTCAGCTCCCACTGCACAGCTTTCAACTCTTTCTTGTTACCTGACCTCTTATTCTCTTTTAGGAGAATGTTAATGTCAGGATTCAGCCATGGTATATAATGAGTTAACATTATTACATTTGAAGGTTACTGTCTACATCTGGCTTTACTAATACTACTCCTCAGACAATGTGATATGTGAGATACTAGGGGTGTAAGTATATGTGAATTTGTGCTGAATGCCCAACAAGATCTCCAAAAATATATACATATATGACTAATATGCAGTCTCAGATTTTTGTTCCATGTGTAAGATTTGCACATCACAAGATTCACATCAAGCTCCTGCCCAACGGTGACACTGTGCACACAAACTTCCTTCTAATGTACACAAAGCAAACATACAATACATGCTGCAAATGCATGCTGATTTTACATTAAATATCGATTATAAAAATTCATTAATTCTACATGCTAATGTTTATACTTTGGTGCTTAACTAATACACTACTGGCTACCCCATTAGATAGAACAAACTGTTAACTTGCACAACTGTCTATACAAACTGGGAGAACCAAACCTAGGTAGGAAGTCCAAACTTTGGAGTGAACCTCTTATTTCATATTCTGTTTTAGTGTAGGAAGACAGAATGGAAGAGCAGCAGATGAATGAAATCTTTGTGCTTTTGTAGTTTTTTCCCTCTTTTCTCATAGCAGACACAATTATCTCTTATAAGCCACAAAAACACAAAATGCACAACTAAATGTTTTATTAAATTGATACAAATATTTAAATTCTCTTAATTGTTACATCTCAAATGGAAGACAAATGTGAGTATGAAAGTGAATGAAAGTATATCAAACTATGTAAATATATCATGCAAAATTTGCCAAGGGTTCTAAATGTTAATCTTTGTCACTTTAGGGTGTTTGTTTGCATTGTGAGTACATGACATGTAGGTGTGAATGCATGCAGTGGATGTTTTTATGTGGGTGTGTTTACTTATTATCCCAAGACAATGTTCAATTATGATTTCATGATATGTGACTTGCCGCATCCATTATTGCTGATTGCATCAGAAGTGAGGAGAATAAAAGATAAAAATTATGGTGAAAAGAATATATTTATCACATTTTCTCAGTATGCCATGCATTGATGGCCAGCAGGAAATAAACTGTGTTTCTGACAGAGTCTGTGACTCCAGAGCAGCTCAACATGGGCTTTGCCGTACCCCGGTGCCTTTCTCTAATGTACCTGTCATGCCCTTGATATATGGCTGCATGTATATTTTAAGGTTCACCTGGCATGCCTGTCACCTGCAGTCTGTTTGTGGCATAATGATTGATCAGCCTGGCTTTCTGGCTTTCTTTCTCAGAAGTAGAAAAGAGGCCTAAGAGATGGATTTACTAGATTGGTAAAGGAGCTTTGGAAGGTCCATACAGAACGGACTCAATGTGGCTGCCTGTCTAATCAAATGAACCCAATTATATTTCATCATCCATTAAAGTGATTTGATTTAAGCATATTTTTAAGATATTTAAAATTAAATTTCTGGTGAATACTTACAGTTTCATCACAGTAGCTCATAGCTATTGGCTACCGGAGATGCTGACAGACGATGCTGAATATATTTGATTTAATTATGGTGTTCTTTTTTCCTCCAGCTTTCCCAGCTTTTTCCTATAGAGATGTCAGTTACTCAGCACTGGGCTCCCGCAGAGGAGGAGCCTGGGTAATGATCACCCAGGGCTAACTGTTAATGCACAGCAGATTGCCGCCATATTGACGGCAGTACAAAGATCGTAGTTTAATTATCCTCTGAATATTTGCTTCCTGCAGACTTACATCCTCCTCATGTTGAGTTCATGGGCTTTAACAATTGCTCAGAAAGTTTTAGGGACAGGAACAGATAAAAAAAAGAGCAACAGACTAATGCCTAAGCTTTCCTGACAAACATATCACAGCTAAAATCCTCTAAATTCTGGTTCTGTTTCTTTTTCTGGTAGTATATCTGGATTCTCTGAGAAATATGCTGTTTAGCCCATTCTTAAAAGCATATATAATGCTTTGGTGAGTCATCACTAATCTTTGCCCATCTCTGAAAGTGTCAGTGCTCCCCAGACTGTGCCCAACTGTTCAGCACTTAGTGATAATAGAGTCCAGAATAGTGCTAACAGCTCCAGTAATTGAGTCAAAGTTATTGTGTTAATGGAATAAGCAACTATTCTCAGTTCCCATCAGCATAAATGCACAGCTGAAAATTACTAAAATGGAATGACCAAAAAAGTTGTTTGACATACTAGGAATTGTACCTTTTTTGCTTCTGGATAATGAATTGAAATTAATAAAATAAAATGGTGGTTGACTGTGATTTCAAATAAAACCATCTAGTAAACTGCACACAGTAACATAATGACCAATAAAGACCATGACTGGTGCAATCTGAAACTGTGACTTCAAGATTACTGTGGAAGTGTGGATCGTTTATTTTCATTTGGTGAGGAAAACAGCAAACTGCAGAATATGTGAGGTATATATACAGTATATATAGAACGTTTATATAGTATACTATATAAAATATATGCATTTTGGTTAGAACACTTAAAAATAGTGAGACAAAAGAGATTACAAGTTGTATTAAAATACATAAAAATTAAAAATCTTAAAAAATAGTTGCATCCAGAAGAAAATGTGTGACTTTAATGCTATTGAGAAGGAAGACAAAGTTGATCAGGAACAATAAATTATTTAAAAAACAATTGTACTGAATTGGACACTATTTATCAAACTTTACATACAAAATTTATTTCTCTCAGTGTGGCATTGGAAATAATGCAACTTGCTTGGACTTTATCTTGCTAGTTTTGTTGTTGTTGTAGATTTTTACCAATGTATTAAATACTGCTCCAGGAAAAAATTCAGAGACCACTGCAATTTCTTTTCAGAAATCAGATTCTCTATATATTTAGCAGATACTTCTTTCCCATCCTTCCATCAAAGATGAGCTACAAGATGGGCTACTTGATTTTCAATATGAGAAATGTCATAAAGTGGAATAGCAGCAGTGTGAAAAACTGGTGGAAAACATGAAAGTTGTGATTGAAAATCCATATTATTTCATCAAATAGTGAGTTCTGAATTCTTGTGTAATTAAAACATTAGTAGTATTAGTATGTTTGCATTGTGTGGCAATTTGGGCAGCACAGTGGCTTGGTTGTTAGAGCATTCACCTCTCTGCACTGGGGTCCAGGGTTCAATGCCCTATCTGGGTGGAGTTTCCATGTTCTCCCAGTGTCTGTGTGGGTTTCCTCCCACGTTCCAAAAACATGGACCAGGTGAATTGGCAACTTCAAATTTTCCTGTTATGTAAGGTCTGTTAATACTGAATGCTTTTTGGTATTTGGAGCAGTTCTAATTTCTGACAGACGATGCTCTAAATAATTAGGTTTTTCTTTGGAATTTGGGAGGAAAAAATGCTTCATAGAATCAACTGAATGTCCAGTGATATAGTAGCCTTTTGAAAATGTATATAAGTACATGCCCACACTATGATATATTTATAAAAATATATTTTGGATGTCTCATATGTATGCATGTCATACACTGATGGTTAGCAAATATTTTAGATGTGTTTATTCTGTGAGAATAAAATGATGATGCAGTGATGTAGTAACTATATAACACACACCACTTAAGTCGATAAATAAAAGGTTTTTATTTGTGCCAGAGGCCAACCTGTACTTCATATAGTGTGGTTGAGTCTTTGTGTGGTAGAGCCCTGGGGTGAAAAAGATGAAGCCTTCTTTTGTTGTGTATGAATGGCACTGGCTGTGCTGGGGCTCAGAGGGCATGCAGTCACTGATGGAGCAGTCAGAAATGAGTCTGGCTAATTAAGAACACATTTGTTAGAGGTAACATGCCACACAACAGACGCTTACAAAAGGCCATGAGCCACAATGCAGTATCTAGCTGGAATAACACCACAAGGATCCATGACAACTATTCTTTAGAGTAGCATCAAACAAAGGGTGAAAAGAGGGAGACAGAGATGTCAGAATGAGAGAGAATGGGGCTGGGAGAGTGTGATAAAAGCAGGCCTGTTAACCTTCTTTATAAACCTTCCCAATTCAGCTTGACACTTTGGATTCATCACAGCATATGGATAAAGCTAATTTATAGGAAAGGTTTTAATTAACGAGGACATTGTACAGATGTGCACTGATGCTGCAGGTAGACTGTTTGCTGTGTGTACAGGATCTGTGGTTTTGAACGTCCTGTAGTGTTTACAAGGCTTTAAGGCCTTTTTAATGAAATTGCTCATATGAGATCTGCAATTGTATTATTACTTTTGGAACTGCTTATAACCCAGGTTAAAATAAGGGTAAATCTGAGTAGAATCCTGATAAAAATACTTGCCCCTTCAATTTTTTGTGGGTTTGGTGGGTTTCCTGTTGGAAATTGATCATACAGGGTGTTTTTGAGCTGAGTTAGAATTATGATGAGTTATTTGTATTGATTAGTTTGACATCTATCTATCTATCTATCTATCTATCTATCTATCTATCTATCTATCTATCTATCTATCTATCGACTGTATTTTTATTAATGATCATCTGTTATCATTTATTATTAAAGACGCAATATTTAGATTTCATGAAATCGGTTCTTACATGGATCATAACAAAAGCTAAAATAATGGAGAACATGATGCAGAAAATGTAATTTCCACAGCATAAAAGCATTCTGTACATTTAATGTAAATTAAAATACAAAGTGATAATTCTACATGTACTAACCAAAGAAAATAATCCAAACAGGACTGCAAGAGGCTGAAGTGGCTAATGCAGTGTTTAAGGAGTTAATACATACAGTCATGGCCAAAAGTGTTGGAACCCCTGAAATTTCTCCAGAAAACGAAACATTTCTCCCAGAAGCTTTTTGCAATTACACGTTTTGTTATACACATGTTTATTTCCTGTTAAAAACAGAAGAAAAAGGCAAATTTGACATAATTTCACACAAAACTCCAAAAATGGGCCAGACAAAATTATTGGCACCCTCAACTTAATATTTGGTTGCACAACCTTTGGAAAAAATAACTGAAATCAATCGCTTCCTATTACCATCAACAAGCTTCTTATACCTCTCAACTGGAATTTTGAACCACTCTTCTTTTGCAAACTGCTCCAAGTCTCCAAGAAGGGTGCCTTCTCCCAACAGCAATTTTAAGATCTCTCCACAGGTGTTCAATGGGATTTAGATCCGGACTCATTGCTGGCCACTTTAGAACTCTCCAGCAGAACTTTGAACTTTTAGAACTTTGTTTCCATACATTTCTGGATGCTTTTTGAAGTATGTTTGGGGTCATTGTCCTGCTGGAAGACCCATGACCTGGGGCTGCTTATTCACCATCCGGACTATCCTGCGTTGAAACCTTTGATCAAATTTTCACCTCCGTCCATGTCCAAGGGGATTAGCTACAGTGCCATGGGTTCTAAACCTCTTGATTATGTTACGCACTGTGGACAAAGGAACATCAAGGTCTCTGGACTTGTAACCTTGAAATTGTTGATATTTTTCCACATTTTGGTTCTCAAGTCCTCAGACAGTTCTCTTGTCCTCTTTCTGTTCTCCATGTTTAGTGTGGCACACACGGACACACAATGTCAACTTCTCTCCTTTTTATCTTGCTTCAGGTGTGATTTTTAAATTGCCCACACCTGTTACTTATCACAGGGAAGTTTGAATGAGCATCACATGCTTTCAACAAAGTTATTTACCCTCAAATTTGAAAAGGTGCCAGTAATTTTGTCTGGCCCATTTTACACAGTTCTGTGTAAAATTATGTCACATTTTCCTCTGTTTTTGTTTTGTTCCAATACACACAAAGGAAATAAACATGTGTATAACAAAACATGTGTAATTGCAAAAATTTTCTGGGAGAAATACTTCATTTCCTGGAGAAAATTCAGGGGTTCCAACACTTTCGGGCATGACTGTAAGTATGTTTGACTCATTCTATGTCAACATTCCAGGCAGGCAGTTTACTACATTCTGAATTTAATTCTGCATTGAACAGACACTGTATCAATATCAGACTTTTTGATGTTTGTCTTACAATAAATTCAACTATAAAGCCTCCTCTATGAACTAATGTGCCATTTATAGTGTTATAAGCCTTCCTTAATGGCCACTGCCTCTTTTACAGTTTTACAGATGTTCTGAGGCTGAGCAGGCCCTAGTGGAAAATGAGTTCTGAGAAGGGCAAAGGACACATCATTTATCTGTCTGTCATCTTAGTAAGGTCAGTACCTTTAAATGAGTAGTGTAGATACAGAGTCCCAGTAAATACATCACAATCTCATATTTACAGGGATTGAGGAGACTGCAATTCACTTGTCTAAGTTTAAAGTGGGAAATGGTAAATAACAGAAAAATGTTTACTACTCTAAGCTGCAATGTAAAACGCCATGAGAAAATGTACTATGACATTAAACTTTGCTTAATTATTATAGTCAGAGCCAGCCCCTCACATAGGCAATATAGGCCATCGCTAGAGGCGCCGTCCATTAATACGGGCATGTCCAAGAAAAATATTATTATATATGATTGAATAATATTAGCCCAAATTATAATTTCTTTTTTTACATGCATCCTCCTTTACATATCCCCCCACCCCCCTTGCATGGAAACTTTAGACCTAAGCTTTATGGATACTTTCACTAATTTACCCTGAATACCAGGGAGAGGTTGAAGATTCTGATGAAGGTGAGGGTGAGCTGGTGGGCACATGCTCTAAGCACCATGCCAGGCACTCTGTGGGCAGTAGCCTTCTTGGCATTCGCTGCCAAGAGCACCCATCTTACATCATGCTCCCATACAGTGAGTGGAGTGGTGCAGGAACCAGGTGGGGGTGGGGGCAGGGCTGAAGCAGATAAGCTGTTTTTGGTGTTTCAAAACGTGCAAAGAAGCAGTTTAGCTCCTCTGCCAGCAGCATACTCTGGTCTCCTGTTGTCACTTCACAGCTTCTGTAGTTTGTGATGTCTTGTATGCCCTGCCACACCTCCTGTATATTGTTATGGACAGATGCTCTTATGGTCCTCCTTAGCAGATTTAATTACTCTTTTCAGGTCGATGCAAGCAACGCTGTACAGAGCTCCGTCACCTGACCTGTATGGAGCATCGCAGGCTTTGATGAGGGTGTGGACCTGGCTGGTTATGCAGGGCTTCTGGTTTGGGAAACCCCAAATGTTTTTGTCTACAGTCACATTTCCAGTACAGAACAATAGTCCAGTACCACTCCTGTGACTGTTTTCAGCTCCTGGTGTTCAAATAAGCTGTTCAAAGTAGTCCGGTAGTTTGAAGAGTGCATTTCCAGGCCAGGTTGTAACAGTCTTTATGATGGGCCTGGCACCGTGTCTGGGGGGGTGTAGGAGTGGGAGATGATCTGACTGTGCGAGGTGAGGGAGGAGTTTGGTTCTTTATGTGTGCCTGATGGAGTAAACATGATCCAGAGTGTTCTCCCCTTTAATAGAACACTTGACATGTTGATGTAAATTTGAGAGTACAGTCTTCAATTTGGCTTTATTAAAGTCTCCTGCAATTATGTGAACACCATCGGGGTGGGCCCACTGCTGTTCATTAATGGGGTTTTGGCATCACATTGGTGTCAAATGGAATATATACAGTTTTTACATAAACTGTACTCAAGGTCTGGGGAGCAGGGTTTCTTAATAATTGTCCTCTTGTTACTCCAGTTCTCATGCACATAAATACAGACCCCCCTCCACTGCTCTTACCAGAGTCCTCAGTCCTGTCCCAGCATAACAGAATGCAGCCTGCTTGCTGCATGCGAGCATTGGGTATTGGGTGAAGCCAGGTTTCAGAAATAATCATATACACAGCAGTCACAAACATAGTGATTTCCAGTGAGTTATAATTCCAAATCATCCATTTCATGCACTAGGGAGCTGATATTGGAGAGATACAGGCTTGGTAAAGGGTGGCTTGAGTGGTTGTCCAAAAATGAAAAAAAGAAGAGGCCTGAAAAAGAGCCGAGATCTGCTGCAACCATGCACAACGCCATCTTGAATCTTGGAAGAGGACTGCGACTTGAAACTGAGTGACAAGCTACCAGCAACATGTCCTAAAGGCTGAAGCCCTCTGAAGGCTGAAGGTACTCATGGGAGAAAAAAATGAAAAGAAGAAGGGGAGAGACAACAAAAACACACAAGTAATGTAATGTGATGAATGTACAATAACAGTTCCTGTCGGGTACAAATTGACCCACTGAGCTGCACACACAGGAAATTGTTCTCCACATTTAACCCATCCACACACACAGAAGGGGGAAATAAGCTTACATGCCTGGAATGGTGGGCACCCATATCCACAGCACCCAGGGAGCAGTTGGGGAATCAAGTGTCTTTCTCAAGGGCATTTCAGTCATGTCCTACCAGTTCAGGGATTCAAATCAGCAACCTTCCAGTTACAATTCTGGTTCTCTAACCACCAGGCCATGGCTGCCCCCAAAGAGGAAGCATCAGTTAATGCCATCCTAAATCCATTAAGGACATTTGAAAAGACTATTCAGGTGTTGGGACTTTACCTTCATTAAAGAATTAGAAGAATCAGAATGTAATGTGCTGCCTGCATGAAGCTTCCACAATCTGTCTGAAGAAACCGGGCAAACATTATAATTGTCAATACAAATGCCTTTCCTTTTGTCATTAATACATATAATTCATTTGTGTTTGTGTGAAAGAAACTTGTGTGAAAGAAGTTCTAACTAAATACAGTTTTGTGCATGAATGCAAGCCAGGTGTAAATTACTCTTGCTGTTTGTGTTTAAAATCTTATAGACTATAATGTGCCATAGATGCCATTATTAGCTTAGCTCAGCAAGTTTTTAAAAATGCAAGCCACCTTCTCAAGACCCATGATGGACAGCTGGATATTGATGGCAGGTAAATTGCTCTGGAGATGCAAGTTGTCCTCATTTGCCATCAAAAACAAACGTGGGACTCTTGACCTTCCTGCATGAGAAGAAGCTGGCAGAAATTTACCCCAATATGTGGGTAGCGTTGAGAATTTCTCTCCCTCTTCCTGTTACAGTGGCTGCTGCTGAAAGGACTTACTCTAAGCTCAAACTCATTAAAACATACCTGAGATCTACTATGGTCCAAGAACATCTCAGTGGACTTTCCATCATTAGCATAAATTGTGAGAAATCCAGCAGATTTCTTATGTGATAGATGACTTTACTGTAATAAAGGCAACTGGAGTTAGGCTGTAAAATAATGCTGCAATTGGCATATTGCACTGATGGTTGTTTTTTCTTTTGCAATACTCTCAACAACATAAATCTCTGCAGTATAAACTAAAATAAATAAATGAATAAAAAAAATAAAATAAAATAAAAAAATCTATAAACACAATGATTGATGCAAGGTGCACCAATCAAAATCTTGCCTAGGGCACCACATTGGTTAGGGCCGGCTCTGGTTATAGTCTTTCATGCCATCAAGATGTTCTCTGTTCTGAAGGCGCTACTATATTTGAATCAGACGTTTTAGGGAATGGGAAACATAAAATGTAAATGTGCAAATATACCCACTGTGCATCCACACAGGGAAGCTTGTCCTCCTTATTTTACCCATTCACACAAACACACACATTCGCTCTAGTGAACTTACACACTAGGGGCAGTGGGCACACCTGCCTGGAGTGGTGGGTAGTCATATCCATGATGCCCAGGGAAGTCCTGTGCCTTGCTCAAGGGCAATTCTTTGCATTGGCTCAAAAAAAAAGAATTTAGCAAAATTTTAAAAAGACATTACTTACAAGATACAAATATTTTATTTTGTATCTTTCTACAGCCTAATAGTAATATTTTTAGACATTATCCCTCTGTTCATGCTGTCTGATTTTATAAATGTTAGAGGTTGACCCACTGTTATTAGTCTTTAAGCTTTAGGAAAATGAAAAACATGATTTCAGTAGAGTACAGCTCAGTATTTATCAGATTTTCAACTGATAAATGAACAGATTTACTCCTGTTATTTAACATTTTCAGTGGCATATAAGGTGTATGAAACTAATCATATTTACGTCACTCAGTTCTCCATAAAAATGGTTGCTCCAGAGATCATTGCATAATTCATAACAGCAAGAATAAAAAATACACTAAGTGAGTTTTTATGCTGCAAAACAGATTCATGGGGTATCTTTCTTTCAGAAATATGCTGTGATCAGTTATTTGAGCATTACAGGTCAATTTTGCAGGAGCACGTTTGAGAACTGTTGATGGAGAATGTAAAACAACATTTGCATTGTATAACAGAATGAATATTTTTGCATGTATAATGGTGAAAATGTCCTTTTAAATTATGTATGTGATTGTTTCTGTGACCCACTGATATTTAGAATATAACAGTTACAGTGATTTGGTGCCCTGTGCTTTTTGACATCATGCTGACATACTATAAATAAGATAAATAAATTGTGAAATAATAAAACAAAGTAAAAAATGAAATGATTATTCAGTATTTAGTTCGATTGGGTGGGGTGGATAAGGTTGAGTATAAAGTCTGCAGGAAGGTAGCTCTCTCAAGGAGTAAGGTTAGTGACCCATTATATAAGTAAAAATAGTTATATTTTTTAACCCATTGTGTTTTGCACACACAGGAATTAATCCTCTGTATTTAACCCTCCCACACACCCGTGATTTCACACACCAGGGGGCAGTGAGCACATGTGCCTGGAGCTGTGGGCAGCCTTAGCCGCAGCACCCAGGGAGGTCAGTGCCTTGCTCAAGGGCACTTCAGTCATGTCCTGCCAGTTCAGGGATTCAAACCAGCAACCTTCCAGTCACAAGGCTGATTCCCTAACCACCAGCTGCTCCCAACCTGTGTATGCAATCATAAGGGTTGGTTGTATAGGTGTTGCCCCTTGGTGTATGGAATATGTTCTTAGTAGTAGTACTTAGTAGTAATAGGAGCCTATGGGAGGAATGAGGGAGAGAAGAAATCAGACTAAAAGTCAGTGAATAATAAAACAATATTAAAAGGAACAATAGTTTGATTGCATACACAGTTAGACTGAATGGCATGGCAGACACCAGACACCAAATATATAGAGATATGTATAGATATATGTGATCAAAGATAAACCACAGACATGTTTGCACAGTATATTTTATTTCAAATTCTAATGATTCCAACATATGGGAGGAATAAATGAAACTCCAGAGGATTAAATGATTAACAGGAGCAGCAGAGAAAATCTTTGTGGGCAATATCAGTAGCAGCACACTATTGAGCTACAGTGCGTGTCCTTCTGTAAGGATGACTAACTTATATTGATTTTCAACACTGGAACAGTGTGAGTGCACAGTAAAGTGATATTGAACCTGGAAAAAAAGGAAATTTGATGTCAATTGAAACAAATTAAAAATCAAGATAAGAGGACGTCTTCGTTTGTTTGAATTACAGTCTATTACTCATTGTATGCTTTTTTTGATTTGTCTTTCTAATAACTTTAATGCAGAGGAAGGTGCACATTGAAGACAGGTATGGGATGCTTGCCCCTGATATCAGATCAATATAAGAGTGGAAACAATAGGCAACTGCTTCCAGAAGACACATAGATAACGCTCTCACTTACATTTGTGAAGGATCCACTTGAAACTTAAATAGTGTGTGATAAAAATGAATGGAGTATTACCCACTGATATCATTTGTTCTTAAATCAACATCATAGAAGTGCATCCTTTGAGAATTCTGAGAATTTCATTTTTTTTTCTTTTATGAACTGTGTGGATACATGGGTCTCATATTGCATGTGTTATCTCCCCATGGAGTGTGATGTGTAGTAGGAGAAGTGGGCTTTCTTTCTCTCCCAGACTCACATTCACACACATACACATACACATATGTGTGTGATAAGAGACAGTGTGCGTCCCACTCCTTTACAGATTACGGGCCCAATTATGAAAGAGAGAGATACAGAATGGACATCATCTGCATATAAATTGATTTGAGGACCTAAAGGGATAGTGCTTCATAGCCCATAATGCTTCAAACCCATCAAAGTGAGCTAATGGTGGAGAGACTTATTAAAGCACAATCACTGACAATAGCAACCCCCTGCTCTCCTCGTTTCCCATTCTGGGGAAATTAAAGAAAAATGAGACAATTATCACAGGCCTTTAGCTCACTATTTGAAGCTGCTATTTGTTGTATTTCACAGTTCTGATTAAGGATGTCTGAGAGGCTGCAGCAAGAAATAATGTTCTCCAGGTGTGGTATTATGCATAATACAACTTAAAATAGGTTTCAGAATATTCTACTAGTGGTGGTTTAAAGCAACATGTAACATTTTAATTGTAATTTGTTTTTTACTTCAAGATCATTTTGATGCTCCACTGACTTGCAAAAGGGAGAAAAATGTCTCTATCATTGCTAGTCCAGGCTTGTCACACTGCTGACTCCTACCTCCCACATTAAATCAGCATTATGCAAGAATTGCTATTTCTTGCTTCTCGCTACACAGTTATGAAATTGAATTCACAGTTTTAGTCAAGACTAATATACATTACACTTTACACATGCATTTCTGGATCATCAAACTGTCATTTGAACATACAAGCATCATGTGGACTGAGTTGGTAAAGTAATATTACAGGATTTACATGAATATGACTTGTACAGCATTTTGCATTTCTTGCAATGAGTGTCCTGCCTGCTTTATTAGATTTACATCATAGTGAAGTCTGCAGTGTTGCTGTACTCAGACTAGCTACAATTCTCCCTGATCATGGTCAGTGGAGCATCAAATGATTTTGGCCATTATTTTATAGTAAAATTAAAAGTACATAATATTGCTTTATAGTATTCATGCTACTCCAACCATTTGAGGTGGGGGAAAAATAAATGCTTCTAGTAACATAGCTGTTTGGCTGTTGTGTTTTTTGTGTGGGTGTAATAAAAGCTCCTAAAAAGCTGTTGCATTGGTGTGAAAAGAGGTTATTTATTCATTTATTAAAAAAAAATAAATAGATGGATGCTAATGTGAGGTGTTTGCATTTACCTTCGATACAATGCTAATAGTAGCATGAACGTCCACAGCCTTATTTAATATCTTGCACAGATTGACTTAATCTTTTAATTAACAAGGATCTCCCTGGATTTTGCAATATCACACTTAAACATCAGCTAGTTCAAACAAACACAAAAGGAAAGTCAAACTCTGTCTAAATAACTTAGGTGTGTTATTAATTGTTAAATTATGGGTGCTGCCTCAGTCGTAATGTCAAAGTGATAGAACTGGAACTCTGAAAAGTCAGAGCTCTCATTTTGAGTTGTCTGGCTGTTCAAATGTGTTTTTGTCCTGTTTGGATGTCAGAAACTTTCCCTATTTGATCATGAATGCAGAAATGCAGCTGCATTTAAACCAACTGAATCACTAAATGTCAACTCACAGACCCTTGAAAAAATCTCTTTAGCATACTGAAACTTGCTACAGAAATAAAGTTGAAGCTATCCATGTTGGTAATATTTTAAAAGGCAACACATTCTTGTAATATCTTGTAAAATATCCTAGTTTATAGTATTTTCTTATTGGTTTTAGTGCTTTTGCAACTAAAAATTCTCTGTTATTGGGGAAATCCCCCTCTGATCAAGTGGTGATTATTAGTGTCATTCTGTTCAACTATTAAATAATTTATAACTGTCTCAGTACTTGGAACTGCCTTAACAGAGTAACACTTCTTTTTAAAATGTGTCATCTTCCAAAAATATTGAAAAGCATGGGGAGTGTGTATTCATGTAGCAGTTACTGCACTGGCCAAAGATCCATCTTACTCAACCAGGTGAACTGAGTCACAGACGGAAGGAAGAGAGTACACAATCTAGATGAAATGGACAGCTTTAGATGAAAGGCCTCATGCAGGTAAACACACTTAAAGTGAACATGTTTGCTGGAGGCCAAATGAATGTTCTGCTATGGCTATAGCTGTCTCTCAAATGACAAAAGCCTAAAAGCAGCATTCAGCAACGTACAAAGTAGTAAGAGGTTTGACTCTTCACCTAAATCTAATCTTAAACTAGGCCAAGAGATTTCTTTTATAGTCCTGGGCTCACTGATAGATCCATAAATTCAAATATTACTTCTATAACACAATCGTAATTTAAAGATTTAGCATTGCATATAATAAATCTTAGGATGTAATAGTGTAGAACATCTAGGAGCTTAAGAAAGTGTTTTAGGAAGCTGAGTAGTAAAAACAATGTTCAACTGTTAACCTTTAGAACTCTGGGCTGATTTTGCTGGATTTTTACTTGCTCAAAGAAAAAGTATTTATAGGAGAGACAGTCACACATGCCTGATGTTGTTATTTTAGGAGATCTTAAGCTACTCATATGTCTCTTATTTTAGGATGTAAAAATGAAAAGAATTTGTATAAATTTGACCATTTTAATAAAAAAAATCTCTGCTTTTAAGGACTAGAATACTTTACATCTAAAAAAAAGTACTATTGGGAATTGATCATCCAGAGAGTTTTTGAGCTGAAAAAGAGTTTTGATGAGTTATGTGTAATGATTATATATTGTGATGATATGTTATCATGATACCCTTCTCAACTTTTGTTCTGGAATTTACATGTGTGCACAAAGAAAGAGAGCAAACAGCCCCTCCCTTCTCCTTTTCATTTATAACCAATATCTGGGTCAGTTACATCCTCATCCCCACCCCCTCCCACATATCAGGAGTCTGTATGCAGCATGTACAATAGACAGAGCAGTAAACATGCACTGAATGGCTCCTTTGGCATTTAAACTGTGATTTAATATTGTTAATAATGAGTGAATTTTAGCTATATTCTGCGTTGGATTACTCACTGATAATTCATTAGACAGTGAGGAGATTCTCACGGTTAGATAGTCTAAGTCTTAGTTTGTTATGATATTCATGTGTAGGTTACTCTGATCCTGAATTATGAAGCCCAGGAAACGGCATGTAACTGCTCAGATCTTAGATTAACCTACTAAAAACAAGCAGTTTTGGTTTGTGTTAAAAAATATTTTGAATCAATCCAAATAAAAATATATAATAGTATGTCAATTCAAATTTCACTTCAAATCAACTTCTGACTGCTAGATTGTATGTTTATCTATATGAAAGTCTGAATTTGTCTGTATGAAACTGATTTACAGCCCCTGTGTCCACCCACAATATCTGAACATAATATTCACATGGCCTGTTTTGCCATGTTTAAATAATATATCAAATGTATACTATATGTTTTTTAGAAATGTGATAAGCCAGTATCTATAGAAAATAGTTATTTAATGAAAATAATGTATGTATACAGCTATACATAAATGACAAATTTCAGTGGTAAACTGTTAAGGGGTTGTTATGAGCTATTTTATTCATGGCTAATAAGTGCAATAACTTGAAAGTATACAGAGCTGCTGATGATTGTGTGATTATTAATAGCCCCTCATCATCAAATCAAATCATGTTTGTGTCATCACAATTCACAGGTGTAAGGATGAGTGAAGAAACGCATAAAAATGCATAAAGATGCATAAAATACAGAAGAAAATAAAGATAATGGATACACCTATATGTAATAGCATATTTTCACATTAACATACCCTTTGCATACATTATACATACATTATTGCACTTAAACATTGTAGAGGTTCTGTGTTTATAGAAAATATAAACGGAATGTTTGCATCACATTCACATGTGCACTGGGTATAGAATTAGGTGTAGCTGTAGTGTGAGAAGGTAGTGAGAGACAGTCGTGGGTGCAAGGAGAGAAAGTCTTTGGTGGATCCAGTGCACGACAGACTTTGGTGGGTGCAGTGGGAGGGTCTTTGGTGGTGTAGTGTAACTGAGCTAAATGCTGGTCGGGTAGAGAGTAAAGTGCAGGTAAAGAATTTATGTGGTGTGAAGGTGTGATTGTGTGATGAGACAGGTGAGATGAGTTGTGTCTAGCTGTGGACTAGAACCCTGTGCTACTGACTGTTTAGCAGCCTGGTAGCCTGGGAGAAGAACCTGTCTTGGAATTACTTCTGTAAGTGATAGCAAACAGTATGAACTACTGTTTTTGTAACATGAACAGTTTTTATTCTTCTTGTTTAATTTCAATGCTCAAAGGCAGCTCTCTGGCTGATTACCTTCCCATAAGCTGTAGATAGAGATCTCCTGATGTGAAGAGGTCCAGTCTGCAATCTCTGAATCCTCATGTTATTATGGAGAGATTCTCAGATAATCTTATCTCTGTCCTGCAAGAGACACCTTGTGAGACACAAAAGGAGAAACAAAGGAAGCACTACTTAACAGACAAAGAAAGAGTTGCCCCGTGAATAAGCTTACATTTTAAATTGTTTTTCTCCAATCCTTTTTAACTTTATACTGACATTTAAGGGATAATTTTTTGCACATGAACTTTTCTGACTGGTGGTCAGTGCAATATAAGTGTGCAGTGTAAACATCAGCAGAAAGTGTCAGTAAGACATATGGAAGAGGTGTATAGTAGTATGAATGCTCATGTACAATGTGTAAGTACGGTTGTTGAAAAAGCCCAATACACTGTAATTAAAAACAAGCTATAATATTACAAAACATATCCTTCAGAATGACAACACATGCTCTGCATTTTTTCATACCCGTGGCAGAGTCACAGATGCACTGCAAATTCAGAAAACAAATGCAGCTTCAGACATCTACTCACAAGACAAATGTGTTTCTGGAAGACACTGAAAGGAATTGGATGCCTGATGCTGCATCCCACACTGCATACTACCACACTAAAGAGTGTACACAATTGTGCATAACTGTAGATGTGCAAAGCTGTGCATATGCACATATTAGTGTAATATGTAAAGTACAGAAGTGCATGATTTGGCATGTAGCCTGGCACCAAATATCTGCAACAAAACTTGAAACATGAAAGATGTCCATAGTTTCATAATCATGGGATTATGATACAGAAGCAGAACGTATTGACCTTTCTCTGTGTTCTTTCAGTGGAGTCAGTCTATTCTTAATGTGTGTATAATATTGCTGCTGTCCATTTTTAGTTTTCCCCGTGATTTGAAACCTGTAGCTGCTCTGTAAACTGTGTATGCATAATGTCTGTGAATTTGTATTTCAAATGCCGTTGCCCCTTCCGCATCTTTCAGGAGGTCGATTCTAGGACAGTGTCAAACTACATCGACCTCCAGAATTGCGCCAGACTGGTTCATAGAACTTTTGGGACATTAGCAAGATCTAGGCCCACGTCTCAGCCCATGTCTCTCCTTTACCCATATCTGTTCCTGTTCTAGTGCCTGTGATTGTTCCTATCCCTGTTCCCGTACTTAGGTCAGTTGTCCCTGTCCCAGTTACTGTGTTTGTGTCACTTCCTGTCTGTGTGTTTGTCCAAGTCCCAGTACCCACTCCTGGTATGTCACATGTTTCTATTGTTCCCAGGTCCAGTCATATGTCGTTTCTGGTTTCATCTTTCCTGCCTCATGTTCCCAAGTCATCTGTCCTGTCTCCAATCCAGCCTATTGTGTTGCTCATGTCTCATGTGCCCCAAGTGCCCCAGTTCAGTCTCCTGTTCCCCAAGTTCAGTTTCCTGTCCCGTCTAGTCTGTCCAAAGTTTCCCTGTCTCCATTCTTGTCCACTGTCTTCCAATCCCCAGGTCCTGTCTCCAGTCTTGTCTCCTGTTCATGTCTAGTCCAGGCTATCCTGTCCTTATTCTGTTTCTGGTCCCTAGTCCCAGCCCAGAGGACTTTGGGTTTATGTTCCCCAGTGTTCTGCATCAGGGGAGGGACCTACTGTCATGTACTTAACCCACTCATCTCCTGTCTTTTTTTTTTCTTTTTTTGTGTATCTTCCCTTGTGCTTCTGAGCACATGTCCTGTCTCCGCCCATCTCTTTCGTCATCTAGTCCACGTGTTCGTAATCATGTCCAGCTATTTAAGTCCTTCTGTTTCAGTCCATCTTTGTCAGTCTTCTTGTATTGTATATTGTCATGATGATGGTTAGTGTTGTTAGTTTTATTTAAAGTTTTTTATGTATTTAACCTTCTGTTTGTGTAATCTGGTTCTTGTATATTAAATTAAATCCACAATCCTGCAAGTACTTCCACTATCCCGTCTTGTCTGTTCAGCTCACTAACATGAGACAAGACCTGGTCTGAATATGGGACCAATGCCAAACACTTTAACTCATAAATATTAACCTTCAAATTGTACACCTTTGGTCAAAATATAATATTTCTGCATTTTCCTCACAGTCTTCTTGTAGAAATTTTGATGTATATATTTTGTGATTTTAACTTGTGGTGGATTGGGCTTTGTTTGCTACTGCTTCTACAACATTCTTCAAATGCTGAAACAAAAACAGGGGATAGGAAAAGTAACCATGGAACAAGTTCAGCCTTTATAGTTGTTATAAAATCTCACATGGTATTTTAAATGCAGACAGTGGTTTTCACTTTGAACAGAACCCAAACCTTTACAGTCATTTAACCATGCCAACTTTCTGACCAGGCATGTTTTGTGGCACCAGTCACTCTCATATGTGCTTTGGATTCAAATAAAAATCATTTTGTCTACTGAATTTTGCCTCCAATCACACCCAAGATTCTGATCCAGCTTATGACTGAGCCTAAAGGGATAATGATAAGACTGTAAGAGAAAGCTGTAAAGGTATAATTTAGCATGGAAAATACATATTTTACCCTACTGGAATGTATTAGGGATTGACCTCCACCTGGGCATTTGGCACAATCCTCTGCACCTCATAATCATCCTCATCATTAGATGTTAGCTCATCCTCACTGTCTGGAACCTGGCATTGAATTATGATTTTAAGACATCCATTCTCTACCTTAAAAGGATAAAGGTAGTCAACTGTGTGCTGACAATTTCAGAAAGAAAAAAAAACAACAAAAAAAAAAAACAATATATATATATATATATATATATATATATATATATATATATATATATATATATATATATATTTACAGGATTGTAGGACAAACAAAAAAGGTGCACAAAATAAGCCAAAAGAAAAAGGAGTTGGCTATACTACATCCTGTCCTCTACATCTTCTCTTGTTTGCAAATACCTCTTCATACCCATGATTTCATTTGTGCTGGTTTTGACTTTGGCCCACATTTTTGTTCCATGTTTAATGCAGACCCATCCTTTTTTCATTCTGAGCTCTTCTTATTTCATCAAAAACTTTCTCATTCATATCCTTCCACTCTAATCCCCCTTTTCTCATTCCTGGTCCCTTCATTCAGCCACATTCTCTAACTTTTCATTTGTTCATTTTCAACCTCACCTTCATCTACACCAGTTTCACCTTTTTATCCCACCCCTTCCTACTTCATCTCGAACACTTCTCTTCAATTCTTTCGGCCCCTGATTATCTGACCCACATTGCTCTGTGCACATACCTTTTTTGCCACCCAATCAGGTGAAGGACAGTCCTGCATCTTGGAGGTCCCTCCCCTTTTTTTTTTGAACCTGTGTAGAATTTATAACCCATTGTTGTTGTTTTTAATAAAACGTGCAACAATGTTAGCATAATAAATTAGATTTGTTCAGGTCCCTAAACTCAGAACGCAGTTCTCAATGCATACACCACACCAACATGCATTTGCTTTTTAGGGGACTGGTGCCGTGAGGGGGCATTAGGTGGCAGTACTCTTTGGTGAAATATTAAGACCACATGCATTTATGCCTCCTATTTTGTCCTGTAACTGCATGCCACCTAACAGCAATGATGCATGTGAATGTCAAAAGATTATTAATCAGAAAGTTCCTTTATAATTAATGAAACTGTGCATGGTACTCACAAGCAACAGAGTGTGATGCAGAGAGTATTGTTTATAGATTTATCCCCACTTATCAGAGGAAGGCAGGGCTTTTTTCCATATATATATATATCTTTGTTTCTAGATTAAAAATACTGCATATTGTATCTAATTCAATTGGACAGCCAAAGGCTAGAAATAAATGCATGAGTTTCTGTGTGATCCATGAGTGTGAAAAACCTTAAAGCTTAAAGAACCTCTTTACATTGTTCACTTCACTCAAAGAACCCTTGTAGTACCTTTAAGTGTACTAACAACAGCAGGCAAAGGTCCACCACCCAAATAACAATACTTGCTCAGTAGTGGCCCTTTTTAACTTTTAATTGATGGTACAAAGGACAAGCCAGGCAGGCATGTTGATGTGTTCTAACATATAGTAAAAAGTATGTGGGCATCATGGTCCATACTCGGTGTCTGCATATGGTACAAGATATGAAATAATTAATTAAAATTGGCCCCCTCCAAGGGTTACAAGGAGCATTTGTTGCCTTACATACCATAAATAAATATGCGCTTACATAGGTTTATATTTTGTACTACTCCATTGCATTTTAAATTAATGCATGATTTGCCTGTGTTTGTGTATCTTTTATGTCTATCTGCATTAGACAGATTGAAACCCTCAATGCTGGTCTACAAATACATTTATACATTGTTACAAAACACAAAAGCACCTTTAATGCTAGCAATTTTGTCTCAACTTGATTTGTACCTATAACCCCCTGAGCTTCAAGGGCTGCTCAGCATGACCCACCGTCCCTCAGGATGCACAGAAGACAAGCATCTAGACTTTGCTTTATCCTGTCACAGAGGTGGTGAAGAGCACTTAACTGTTCAATAATCTTGCAATTAAAGGCTTGTGAAGTGCACTGAAATGTCTTGTGTTGTACATTTATTTCCCTAAGGAATCAGGAATAACAGCATTTGCATATAACTGTAGCTATACTGCATATCAGTTCTGACATATATTTGAATTTCCTCCAGCTTGGTAGGACTTCAGCTTAATCACAAAGATAGCACATCAAGCCATTCTCTGAGTGTACAACTAAGCATTAAGCACAGAAATAAGCACACAAAGACCAATGCTTTGTGGAAACACAAATCATAATTTTCACCCACACTTAAAACAGACTAAGGGTGTCCTCACACTGGACCCAATTAGCATAAAATTATACTGAGCATGATCATCCCCCCTCCCCAATGCCACGATGGCCTGTGCCCACACTGCACTTTACGTACTGGGCCCGAACAAGCTTACGTCATCACACTAGGGGCTTGTTGAAGAAAATTGTTCCTTTACCATATCTCCATCACATGCTCATTATGGACTGCACATGCACAGAACAACAACAACAACAACAACAACAACAACAACAACAACAATAATAATAATAATAATAATAATAATAATAATAATAATAATAATAATAATTAGTATCATATGTTATAAACTCAAATTGCCCAGTCCTAGAATACTTCCTGCAGCATGTCAAAAAAGACTGTAAAGAGGCAGCACCACTCGCTTCATGTTTGAGTTAACACAGAACCACACAGAAAATGTAAATGCTGGGATCAATAATACAGCACTGGTAGATATAAACTATAGACTATCACACCAAAAAAAATATCAGAATGTGAGGAGATTAGTAGAAAGATGATGGGAAAGCTAATAACTACAAGATGCTACAAAAGCAGAAACAAAACAATGCCACAAAGACAGTAAAAGTCAAGAACCATTAAAACTGGCAAATACACTTAAATTAACTTTTATACCTTATCACCTCAAAAGAACCCGCGTTAAAATCTCTCTAGACTTTACTCTAAAATTGCCTGGCAAATAATACAAAATACATAAGGAGGCACTCACTATCTAGTCCAGTGTTTCTTAAATGACCCATCTTCAACTAAACAGAGCAGAGTATTATATGGTGTGAAAGGAATGCATGCTTTTTTACCTGTTTGAGACCCCAGGTGGTCAATTTGCCAAACTAAGCACACTCTAGCATAAGAACACTAATCTCCAAAAATAGGCTCTATTGGGAAAACATTTAAAGCACATTTCCAACAGAGGGTCACAAATAATCCATAGTTAAAATGTTGGAGGGAAGGACTGGCTTAAAAATAACTAGAATAAAGTAATCAAAAACATGATATATATTATTATATAAACCACATGACATGTTAAAACTCTTCCTTTTGTAGCTGTCTTGGCTCCTGCCTTTAAAAGGAATGCATTTCAGTCAGGATCCACATTGATCAATGGTTCTCATGTGATTAATGTGGCTAAGCAGATACACACATGGAGGGAAAGACAGAGAACAAGAGACACACAAATGCAAACCTATGTGCTTGTATGCAAACCATTCCTGCACCTACTGGACAGAGTGTTGTAATTGATTTTAATCTCCCACATCTACTTTGCCCTTCTTTTCTTTGAGATAAGTATAGTTGTATTTCCTGTCGAACAAGACTCTGTGACAAAGCACACAACATAAAGTCTATGTACACCCTCCCTATTCCTGTATCACCTTATTTGTAACTTCTTTGCAATGATACATATGAACAAATTATTGAAATAAATATTAATTTAAGGGAAAAATGAGCAATTTCTGTTCAGTTTTTTTGTTATGGGAACCACTTACAGTTTCTGCTCAGTTAACGTTTTTAGACCTGTTTTATGGATATTCATAATGTGTATCTAATGTATTGAAATACCGATGCAATAACTCATGGTGCTGCTTAAGCGTCTATAACCTTTCTGAAACATTGTCCGGTGCTCAACACATGGAATATGTTTCTGAAAACCCACCATTCAACAAAAAGAGCCAATCAGTTGTCTGTATGCGGAACAAGTCCCACGCTTGAACAAAAAGAGACAATCATCTTCGCTCTTGGGGAATACAAAGATCTGATGTTTCAAATTCCTTAGATGTATTTTCAACAATAATATAATATGTTATTTGAATGTTTTATTACAAACCTTAACCAAAACTTCATTGATGGTGTAATGGAAATGACATTATGTTAGCAGAAAAATCCTGAAGAATGATGAAGGTAAAGTTAACCTACCGATAATAAATGATAATATGTGAAGGGAAGTATTTATTTTATATATATATATATATATATATATATATATATAATATATATATATATATATATATATATATATATATATATATATACACATATATATTGTTTGTAGTTTGTGATTTACTGGGATTGTGTGCACTTTAGGGCACCACCTTAGTTAGCTCTCTGTGAAGTTTGTGAAGCCCTCTTATGATTTTTTAATATGATTTGAGACCATTGCTTGGTTTGTCTTGGATCAACTAAACTGGGTTTAGGGTTGGGAAATTTGGAGTGGGAAGTTGTTTTTGTTGGTTTCTAATTCATTTGTAATAAAGAATTGGGTATTTGCCTTTGAGTATCTGTATGTTGTAGTGTTTATTTATTTATTTGTTTGTTTGTTTGCTGTAGAAACAATCCCAAGATTAAGGTTTAGAGCAGTTAGAGCTTTTTGGATGTCCAGGCTTCTGTCACTACACAGCATAAAGCACCCCGAAAAGATGATGTGGCCTGCACTCACAAATTGTGCTCATGAACCAAATAAATTTGGAGAGTAGAACCATGTCTTGCATCCTCATGCCCCAGTTATTTCTAATTTAGCAGTTTTACATACACTTTTCAAAAGTCAATCAGTAGATTAAAGGCACATTTTGCACATGGATAAATTTACAGTGTGTCAATGTCAAACCAACACCAAATATTTCCACTCCCTAAAAAGTTTCCTTTGTTGGACCCTGTCATTAAACAGTGTACATATATAGTTGATATTGTTTCAATTCTGTGAACCTCAGGTTCAGCTCAGTTAAAGCAAATGGTACCATTATTGTGTTCACTTAGACTTTTTGATAGCACCTCAAGCAAGGCTGAATAGATTGCTTTTGTCTGCTGCTTAATGTTGGTTCCTCTTCTTTGGTAATTTCCATGCTTCATTAACATAATGTGTAAAAAGAAGTTTGATGACTCACTAATGACAGGAAGACACCCTTATAGCCAACATTTACATATTAATGAGGGATTGGAGTGGGGCTTTTACCTCGCATGGCAACTACAATGGCAGCACACTATGCTTACAAAGTCCCTGCACCTTGAGCTATGTTTGCAGAGACCACATTAAATGCAGTTGGTGGATAGTTAATCAGAGCAGAGTACCATGATTGCTATCACTGGTGCAATGATTGAAATTGAGGTCCTCAATAAGAACCTGCACCGGAATTATAGAGTGATTGGGAAGGATGGAATAATGATGAAAATTACCTCGGGATGCCAGGAAGCAAAAGCTGCCCCTAAAACTTAACGGCATACCTCAGAACAACTAAAGAAATGTCACAGTCATTACAATTTACCTGCTGTTAGCAGACAGTGTCCAAAATTTGTTTCTCAGTCCCTGATAGTATTGTTACAAATATATCATTGCTATCAAACTTAAACCATGTTTTTGCAAAATTCAGTGAAAGTGTCTTCATGGTTCAACAGTTCTTTGATCTGTTGCACTGGAAAAAACAAGTCTGCTGTTAGACTTGAGCCCTTATTCTGCTAATGAGAAATAAAGAAAACTAGTCCACACAACACTTTTCCAGCCAATCAGCAACAGGGATTGTTCATGCTCATGCATAGAATGTGGGGAGAGCTAGCTGTGTTGAGCTAAATTCATCGAGGAGAAAAGTCCAAGAAATAGCCCAAATGAAAAAAGAAACAAATTTGTATGCGTATTTAGGCAAATTCACATCTAAACATTGGTGAGGTGTTTGGATGATTTAGAGACCTTAAACATTGAAAAGCATGAAAAAAGGATAATGATGTTGCTCTACTCCTGCTCAATCGGTGGGTGACATTCACTCTTTTTATTGTTTCACAGAAAGTGTAATTTTGTCAAATCCCAACTAGTTAACTTAGCAGCAGCAATTGTGACAACAATTTACTACCATACAATCTAACTCTAACCTAGCTAAAGCCAATTTCTTTCTATCATTTCACCAATTAGTTAGAGAAAATTCCAAGAATTCCCAATTTACTCAAAAGTGGCTGAAATTGGGGAATTGTTTGGACTGGCCAAGTCCACTGATACAGTAGAAATTAAATGCAGCAAAATCAGCAGATGCTTCTACCTTCCCTACCACCAGCTGTCCTCCCACACCAATTTTATTAGGGCATTTGAAAAAGTCATGACAATTGACAATTAACTCCAAGTGCTGCTATGATGCTTAGACTTTTTGGAAAAAAAATTGAATTTTGTGAAAAAGTTTTTTTTTATTATTCAATTTAATTCTATTTGTTTGTCATATATTTTATATACATTAAATTAAACTGATTTGTAAATTTTGAAGTGGATCAACAATAAAACAATAAAGGTATATACTATGTCACTTTATATGTAACAATAAAACCTGACTTACTTTTTGTATGAAATTATGACATACAATACTCTTTCATAATATACAATTCACAATTTTCACAATACTCTATTTTTTTAAGATGCACTAGTAGTTAATTAGACAGGATGTTTTAGTGGCCGTTTTTGAAAGTTTTAGTGTTATTAGTTACTGTGAAATTTAATGATGAAACTGAATTTGTTCTGGTGTTTAGTCCATGTCCTTTGGGCTATCAAATCAGTATCCAGTGTTCATTTTAGACTCGTTATAAGTTCTCTCAACACTGAGGATGTTGTTGCTTAGAGATGGTGGCTGTAATTTTAGGAGCTGTGATATGAAGTGTATTGTCAACAGTTAATAGCACATTGTCACAGTACATCAGCACTGTTACACATTCTGGCTTGTTTTCGTGACAAATATGTCATATCATCTTCACCTATTATATAAAGGGCACCTCCACATGGTATGTGTAGATGTCAGTTGATTAGAAACTCACACATCTGCTCCAGCTTGTACCACTGATCAAGTGACAGATAAACAACAACACACAACAGTATGGGGAAAGAAACACATTAATTTATCAAGCTATGACACAGACATATTCTCTCCTCATTGCAAGCACTGTACATAAAAAAAAAACAGTTTTGTTAATGTAGCAAATCCATCTTAATGTTTATGGAGTTTAATCATGTTCAGCACTCATATTCTGTCATATCGCACATACTCTGGTTTGTAGTCGAACAGAGACTAACAATGGGCTCTGCTGTAGGTCTGAATGTAAGCAGGTTTAAGCACTTTTTAAAACACACTCTAAATTACTCACAGTGACTTTCTTGGCTGCATCAAATACACATCCAATACTGACTTGCAATTTAAGTTTTGACCACAATGCACAATTCACTTTAAAAAGAATAACATGTTTTACAACTTTTTAAAATATTAATGTATGATAGAATGTAGGTTTACACAGGACTTTTATACAACATTTAGTTATTTGAAAATTCAGTCAATCTAGCTTGCTGGAGAGCGTCAATGTGGTGCAATGGATAGTGCTGCTGCCTCACAGCAAGAAGGACCTGGGTTTGATCCCTGGTTGGGGAAATTTCTGTGTTGTTCACGTGGGTTTCCTCTGGGTAGAATTTTGTTTTTCTTTTCACCATTGTTTACAACCCAAAATCTAGAGCTTACAACCAGAGATCTTTACTTTGAGTGCAGTTATTATGCCCATATTCTAGGCCTCATAACTCAAGATCAGAGTAACTTTGAGACATGATACATGTATCAACAAGCTACAAGACTTACAGTAGTCCAGCTTGGTATACATCTGAAATTCACTTGATTACAACTGAATTAAATCCTAGTTTAAATGCCAAATGATCATTCCAGTCTAAGTTTACTGCTCTGTCCACATGAACATGTTTAACCTGCATGCAGACAATGAAAGGGGGTGGGGCTGATGACATCACTAATCCAGATATTAGGTTATAGAGGAAAATGAGAAGGCAGGGGCTGTTCACTCTCTTTATTTGCTCATACAGTGTTCAAATTTCACAAGTCTTGAGTCTTGAGAAGGGATAATGCTGATACATATATAAATCTAAATAAAAATAAATAATAATATTTAGCAACATATTATTATAAATGACAAATCTTTGCATTTTCAGCTCAAAAACAATTTTTATGTTGGATGTCCAACAGGAGTTCTGATATGTTATATGTTATTTATATCTTATAAGCCAAAAAACAAAAACACAAAACATTGTAGGCATAAGTATTTTTTTACCATCAAAACATGGTAACATTTATATAGATAATATGAATTATGTTAATTTCCAGAGTAGCTTAGGATCTCTGGCATGTGTGACTGCTTTTTTTTTTTTTTTTTTTTTGTGAATAAAAGTATGTTAGCTATAACACTGTATACAGTTTTTTTTTTTTCAAATATTTATAAACGCAGTTCTACTTTTACCATTTTAGTGATATATCATTTTAGAATTATGAGTTAAACAATTTGAAAAATCATTTTCCTAAAGACTCAGTAACAGTTGATCTATTCAATTTCTTTCTGCACTCGTGTGCTACCCAGCAAAGTGGGCTAATGTGTTTTTTGTAAACATTTTCCTTCATAAATAAAAGAGTATATTTTTCTTGGCAACTGAGCATGAAATGCCATATTGGCCTGTGTAATCATGGCAGTAGGTAGCCGTCCTGCATGTCCCATGGCAGGTTGCATAAAGAAGCTCATTTTCACGCTGCCATCCCTGTCGATCTCTGCAATTAAGGACTCAGAGACCAGATTGCACGCAACTGAACAGAGCACAAAAATGAGTTTAGCTTCTGACTGGCTCCTGCCCCAGCACCATTACAAGAAAAGCACGGCGTCAAGAGGAGAGGAACACCAGGAGAGAGTGGAGAGACTTGGCAAGAGAGCACAGAATGGAGAGGCTGGCTGTGTGTGAACTGTGAAGGATCCGTGTAGGCAGATGAGAGCTGACGCTGGCAGTGGAGGCTCATCCTCTGTGTCTGTGTGCATCACTCCAGACCCGCAGGGGGAAGGCCGATGTCTGTGAAGTCAGCCTCATCAAAATAATTCACCATATTAGCTAAAGAGCTAAAGAATACTCCCTGACTTTCCACCAGGATTCATTTGATTACAATTTATACAATGCACAACCCAGTGCAGTCAGATACTATAGCTTTAGTATTTATGCTAACGTCAATGAATTTTCACTGGCAGGTTGTCTCTGAGTGTTTACAGTGAAAGACTAAATGGAGATACTCTGTTGCATGGCTAGCTCTGAGCTCTCTGCTCTTTCCTTCTCTTAATAATTCAGCATTCTTTTAATATTTAAAGCAGATATGCAGTATAAGTGAATTTGTCAGCAAACTCCAAAGGTCATGACATCTTCCTTTTAATCAGGTTTATGCAAAATGCCTTTCTACAGAGCACATTTAAATGTGCTTCCATGAAGGCACATGAGCAAATTTCCCATACATTTAACTGTGAAACATGCCATGACTGCAAACAGTGCTCAAAGTGAGCCTTTACTCACCAGTCTTCAGCACGTCTACAATTTACTCACTTTACTGGTTGGCATACTGGCACTTCTTTCAAGCTGCAGTGCTGAATTTCCACTTCCTGCCAGAAACAGATTCCCCTTTTTCTGCATGTGTGATACAGTAGTATGACTGCAACACATCCCACTTGCAAAAGGGAATTGGACTCTGGCAGGGACTTTGGCATAAAACATTCTTTTCTTCCCTGTTCATGTCAGCTTCTCAGTGATTTATAATGCTATTACCCAAGGGATGCAACAGCTGCATCCCAATTGCATTTACACACTAATACTAAAAGATATATATTGCAAACTAATCTTAGTAGTATGTTAGTAGTGTGGGTTAGGCAGGTTAGTGTACAAAATATTAACACAGTGGTTAGTGCAGTGGCCACCCATGTGAAATTGTGACTTGCGTCATAACTGTCCAAGCAAAAAGTGACTGACAGAAATCACATCTGCCACATTTGAAGCTGGAGACCACACACACACATCCCACAGGTCAGTGCTACATTCTTTAGCTTCCAGATATCCATGTTTTTGGAATGTGGGAGGCAATTAGAATCCCCAGTGAACACCCAAGCAGACACGGTGAGAACCCAGATAGGGTCTTGTGTCCAAGAGTGATGGGAGGCAAATATCATACCAGAACCACAGTTATAAAACAGATGATTGAAAGTGAACAACCTCAGAACATCAAGTGAATGTTTTTAGACCTATTAAAGGTTCTTCATTCACATCACTCAAAGAACCATTTGATGCACTTTTATTTTTAGTGAGTCACACAGAAGTCATAGAAATGGAATGTTGAAATCAAATAAAAATCACACACATCTTACATCCACATTCCTGGGACAGTATAATATCCTGTGTGTAAAATTTATTCAAGCAGTTTTCAAAATGAAGAATAAACCCAGTTTACTATGACAGACACGATGGCCACCTTAAATCTGAAGCTCAGAGAGCTGTGGCTTCAAAGTCACTTTGGTTCAGAAAGGATTTCTTATTTTAGAAACTCAGTTTCAGCAAGTGCCTCTGGAAATAAATGAAAAGACTTGCGTAATAGGTAAATTAAGTAAAACGACCCAGTTTTGCCTAAGACAACATTCAGCAGTAAAGATGATTTGGGTTTTTCGCTCTTTAAAGAAATTGAATTGAAAGCATTCCAGCATGTTAACAGATTAGAGGGATCATTTCAATATGCATCTCCCTTCTTAGATGGTAATAATCCAAGATGTTCTTTTGACGCATTTTAGTGAAATGATGAGCAAGATTGTTCTGGATTTAGTGTTTTGTGTGAAACAAGATGTTACTTTTTGCTTTTCTGGGCTTCCTGCCCAACCCCTGTAAAATCTAGATAGCAGAATTTGAGATTTGTTTTCTATGTACATAAATAGAACATTGTTTTGTGCATGTTAAATATGTGAGTATATCCCTTTAATGTTTCAGACAGAATGGAATAAGATGAAAGAAGGGATTAGTTTATCACTTTAGCATTGGTCCCTAAGTCATCATTTATTGGAATAAAACATCCTATGTTTTCTTATGTCTTATATAAACTGACATTCCAAGAGTAATATACCAAGGTATAGCAGAACGTAAATGACTGATGAATGGTTTTACCTCAGGGGATGACTTATCCACACCTGAATAAGTTGTGAAGTGTTATCTTGTGAGTTGGCCAGCATGCTCATAGCTTGCGAATTATTGGAGTCTGAGTGAGGCGAGATTGATGGGACATTCAATTTCCAAAGTTTAGTGTATTCAGTAATCCATAGTGTCACGTGTGTTCCATAACTACATTATAGAAGGCATTACCACTCTAAGTGGTTAGTGCAGTGGCTGCACTCTGGTGATTGTGACTGTTGGCAATTGTCCAAGCAACAAATAACTGACATAAATTACATAAATAACATCGACCACATTGAATGCAGGAGTACCCACATGCATATCCAACAAATCAGGTCTTGTGAGGTTGCTATCTGGACCCCTCAGGACTGGTCAATTGGTGCATGGTCTGATAAGTCATGCTATTGATTGTGGTACTCTGGAATCCAGATTGTATATATAAACACTATTCTGATATGTCCAAAGGTTTGTGGACCCCTCTTGTAAGGAATATATTCAGCTATTTTAACATGAGAACTGTAGTTTGCAGGTAGTTACATGCTGTTCTCTAGGCTTCATATCTCAAAATCAGAGTTTGCATTCTCTCTATCCAATTATCCAACATTCGGACCTTTCTAATGTTCTTTTTTTGCTGAATGCAAGTCAAATCACAGTAATACAAATCTAGCAGAAAAACCTGTCAGGTACAGTAGAGAAATTTACACCAACAAAGCAGGATAATCTCTTTTTAATATCCTTAATTTCAGAAGAAATAATGAACGAGCATGTGTCCTAATACTTTTGTCTATATATTAATGTATTTTATTTCTGCAAATGAGAAATGAAAAGCTGAATTTCTGCATTGTTGACATATGAATTTTGCTTCCCTACAAAATCTTTCGAATAGTTAATTTGTTAGAGAAATAGAATAACTGCAGCTGAGATTGCTAATCATATATTTGTGACAAACTTGAAGAACTAATTCCACAATCAGCCCCTGCCTGTGGCCTAATCTCCTTATTGACTGGCTCCAGCATATGTGTGTATGTGTCCTTAACAGCGACTCTGCAATTGATTGGTCAATCTGTCTGTTATCTGCTCAGGACAGCCGCGAGTTTGTTCTGAGTAGACACATCTCTCTTTCTGCTGCTCATCTCTTTGTTCCTGCTCCACTGCTAAGCAGTAATATTTCTCAGCTAACTAAGGATTTGATAGTGGTGTTGAGTGGAGCTGTTTGAAGGGCATGTGGCAGTCTGTGGTGGATTTGGCAATAGATGAGTTTGTTTTAGAGGTTCTCTGAAGATTCAGCTGAGAGACAGACTGCTGGTTATGCCGTGTGCTCTACCCGCGGGAGACTCTTGGCATAGTTAGACACCATAGACTGTGCACAAAGCACAAGTAGCTGCTCAAGGAAGCCCTGATCGACCAACTCTGTGGGAAGAGCTGAATTCTTTTTAGAAGCTTAATTTGCCAATTTGTCGATTATCAGCTTCACACATAATTCTTGGATTTAAATCTAAACAAAGGAGAGATGATGAACAGAACTTAATGTAGAAAATAACCTTCACAATCATCTTAAATCATCTTGATTCTCATCATTACGTCTAATGTTTCTCATTATGAAACCTAACATAATTGTACTGTCTACCTAAATTTAGACAGTTTAAAAATATGCATTCCATTGATATTTGTGCAGTATATAGATTTTAAATGTTTAAGCAGCATTTTCCCTTGACAAAATATATACAAAAAATATATACATAGTAACTTATTAAGGATAACTCAATCAGTGGAAAACCAAAATTAGCTAATCAAATTTCAGCAGGCATTTGACGAGTACCATTGGCCAGTCCCCATGAAAATAAATGGCCTCTTCATATAAGCAAGTTGTTCTAGAGTTGTTTAATGTAAAAAGGCCAAAGATTGAGTAGCCTATTTAGAATTAGATTATTTAAAATTTGTAGAATCTTGCCAGCAGAATATGAACTGATTAATGCAAGATGTGTCATTTCAAAGTCTTTTTTTTTTTTTTATTTAAGCCCGTTTATGCTAAAATATTATTTGTCTTAATAGTGGATGCAACAGATTAATCAATCAGGTGCAGGTTAAGTGTAACAAATTTGATTTAAAAAAAAAATAATTTGATTTCCCAAACTATTAGTTCCATCCTGCCCTACATATTTTGAGGATTACTTGCTCCCAGTAAATATATTTGACTACATTCTAATAAAGAGTAAATAAATGATACAGACTAGTGATGTTAAAAAATGGTAGACAATTTGTTTGGCTTCTTGCTCCTGATTTAAACTGACTCCAGAATAGCACTGTTGGGACTGTTAGATCTGTAGTGCCTGGCTTCAAATCATGTCTGAGCTATCATTAGTGTTGAAGTTGAAATTGTATTTAATCTGTTTAAATCTGAGTAAACATGTTCTTTAGCATTCCCTCATCAACAATCATGACATAAGCAGTGGAGGTTGATAATGGCTTGCTCAATTGATTGGTTCTGTATTGCATTCTACATTTATACTATTTCAATCAGTCAGTGTCGACTGGGATTGCCTGACTTAAAAAGAAAAGTAATGATTGCCTGACTGTGATAAAATTTAGTTTGAATCTGATAATTAACCATAATAAGCATACGATAGATTGGGCCTCAATTTCCACTAACAAATATTGTGTTGAAAATTACTAGGTTGAGGCATAGCTTGTGATGGATTGGTGGAAGTGTGCCTTTCTGTTGATTTGAAGCTTCTGGGCTCAATTTGTCATTTTGTGAATCATATTTTTCACAGTTTGATGTCCAGTTTAGGTGTCACTTCAAAGTAGGGTCTGTTAAGTCATTTAAACACACATATAATGGAATCATGATCAATACCTGATTACAAAGATGCTAAAACACTTTAGTGTGATGTACTTTTATTCACCAAAAAATAAAAAATGCATTTCATAGGCTACATTCATTTGTCCTTATTTGACATGCAAAAATTAACAGAATTTAAATAGTTGTAGTTAAATAGTTGTATTTGCCTGTTTTAATAAAAAATACTTTTGCCTACAATTTGCCTTTATTTTTCCAAATAAAGAAACACTTTATATCTCAATGTCCTGTTGTACATTGATCATCCAGCATGGTTTTGAGCTGAGAATGGAAGAATTTTGGTGACTTATTTGAAATGATTGGTTTGACAAGTATATTTATGATAAGTTATTCAAAATATTTGACAGTAGTCCAAATAAAATAATACTTGAATTTAGGCCTATTATTTTTTATATTTGTGTATGTATCAGTATTAACAATTTCAGGATAACAATAATCAGGACATTTATTCTTAAATTTAAATACTGTGTGAGCAAAGAAAGTGAGCAAAAATGCTTATTGCTCTATGCTTATTTTCCTCTATAACCCAATATCGGTGTCAGTGCCCCTGTTGTTTAAAAACATTACTAGTCACTGCTTCAGACAATTTTAAAGTGCTATCCTCTCTATTGTTTGTAAACTAAATCATATATTACCACCTAAATAGATAATGGACTGAGTGGATGTTTTATATAGAGCTACAACTCTATAGATAATGCCTTAAATACAACTCTCAGATAATGCCTTTAAACTCCATTCCACCATTTTATAGTTTTCTAGCTGTATTTGTATAGCTAGAAAGTCTACTCAAAACTGTCTTCATTTGAGGTGTAAGAATGAACAGAATATAGGCTTATAAGGACTAAAAACTTTACTTCTCAGAAAATCTGTTAGAAATTGTTCATCACAGTGTTTTTGAGCTGAAACAACAGAGGAATTCAGATGTTTTGGCATGTTATTATAAATAAGAATATTAATAATAAAATGTTCTTCAAAATACTTGACAGTGGTCCAAATATAATATATAATTGTTATTCATGTATTGGTATTATCCCATCTCAAGACTTGGATTTTGAAATTATAACACTGTGTGAGCTATGAAGGAGTGCAAACAGCCCTTCCTTCTCATTTTTCTCTAACAGAATCTGGGTCAGTGATGTCATTAGCCCTGATCTTGCTGATGCAGGTTGAGCACATGCACATGGGCAGAACAGTAAACATAGGAAGGCTCCTTTGGCATTTAAACTGGGATTTATTTCAGTTGGAAATGAGTGAATCTTAGCTATTTTCCAAGTTCAATTACTCGCTAACATCATTATGCAATGACGAGACCACCAAGGTTACATAAGGTAACAATCTAACAAGATCCAGTGATCAACTTCATTTTTACCCACTTCACCTTAAGTGCTTGGATGACTCAAATTGCTGTTTTTTCACCCTTCCAAAGCTCAGTCAAAGCCGAAACGTTCAATGACGCAAAGGTCTGGACTCTGGGGTGATGTCTGTTGTTCTGAGAAGCAGCTTCTGTGTTTTCAGTTTGCAAATGTTTTCTTTTGAATCAGTTTCCTTTTGTCAGTGTGGGCTTTTTGATCTGCTTTACATCCTTTCAGAGTGACAATGTTGAGGCATTTTCTTACAATAGAAGGTTTTCAAAAACATTATTTTTTTTTCAGATATGAAGTGAAAGTGATTTTCTCCCTTCTCTCAAAGATGAAAGCTGTAAGTGCTGTTTATCTGGGGATTGTTTTGGTGGTCAACCCCATATTGCATGATTAAGAGTCCCATTTTATCTGTATATTTTATTTTATTTTTTTATCCCTTGAATTTCTCCTTTCTTATGCTAGTGATCTTATTTCATCAATCTCTTCTGACAATGTTTTATTAAATGTTCACTTTGACCAGAAATTAAAGGAAGAACACTCCCTGATTTGTGTACAGCTTTGAAGATATTTTTAAATCTGTATAGGATTCTCATTTGTTGTCATTTGCTGTTAATGTGTACACGTCTTTGTCTCTATGCTTTAGAGCAATTTGTTATAATTTTGACTATTCACTTATTCACAATTTCTTTAAGACACATTCTCGTTAATATAGATTACCTGAAATAAATGGAATTATTTAGTATTTGCTCTGATGTTACAGTGTATGGTGCTCTGTGTGTATGCAGACTTCAATGGCATGTTTCTTAGAGATGTGCCACAGAGTATGTGATGCATGAGTGGAAGTGCCTGAGGTGTTCTAGCATCTGAAAAAAATCCACCCATCTCCAGAAGCCAGTTACTGTCATGTCAAGTAGATCAGAGCAGATTGACTTCCATCACAGGCGCTCTGCACTAGACTGAAGTCTAAATGTATGCTAGGGCTTCATAGACATCTTCACTCCCATGCTGCTCTTCTTTGTGTCATGGTAACTGTAAGTTGTGTTTGAGTCAGCACTGTTTGTTCTTCCACTGCTTATGTAGCTGTTGTGTTAAGACAAGGTGCCATCACTAAACTTATTTCACGCCTTTTGCATGGCAGACATGTCTGGCAGCTTGTTCCTGTTATAAATAAATACTAAACTCAGGAACCATTTGGGCATCCATCTGGGAGAAATTTAAATGTAGCATGTCAAGGTTTGTCATTCTATTAAAAACAAGTCACAAATGACACGGTAAGATGCTTTGTTATGAAGGCAGTGACTAATGAATGCCTGAAACAGATGCATTACGAACATTTTATTTTGTTAATGTAATGAGATGCTTCACTGATGTCTTGTCTATTTTTTTAGACATACTTGATGTTTAGTTAGATGATGAAGATTGGGGGCTAGGGCCCATCTGTCATAGCTCATGCAAATTATACTGAACATTTGAAGATGTTTTCATGACTTTAATGGGCTCAGGCAGAAATGGAGCCTGGGGAAGTGTATTATAAATGTAATACGGATGTAACTGCATATAAATACATTGCTTAGAATTAACAGATACAACTACAGCTACCAATAAAAAGTTTCACCAACTCCTAATGCTCTTCTATTTTGGGGACTAAATAGAATGTCTAAATTTCTGAACTACCTGTTTTCTTAGATTTTGCTTGATTTGTAGCTGACTGCCTGACTGCAGTAAATACGGGCAGTTCTGAATTCCTTAGAAAGTATTCAGTATTATTAAAATAAAACCATATTTCTATGTAAAACTGGCCTGAATGCACCAGAATTATACTAGCATTTTCTTTTTAAATGTCCCAATGAAAACACTGCTCAAGGCGGAGGAGAGCACATCTTTATGGAGAACTTTTTTTTTATAATAATATTTTTATAATAATAGAAAAAAAATCTAATAGATTTAAATTGTATATAAAATTTTGTCTTCCATTCTACATCATTTTAAAATCATTCAGGTATAATGAAATGCTCCATTAAATGACCCATTTAACATTAAATAGAAACTTCAAATTATAGTTATAGTTATTATAGTTAATAACTAATTAATCACTAATAACTTTTGTATAACTAATTGAACTAATAAAAATAACTACTTTACATAGTTATTTGCTGCAATTAAATGTGATTTATCTCACTTTTCCCTCATTTTGAGATCATTTGTGATGCTTTTAAAAATGATTATTTTAAGCTAAAATAAAAGAATCAGTGTAAATGGAATTACATTTTTAATAGGTGTTCATAAATAAAACAATAATAATAATTATGATTAAATGAAAATGTCCTCTTTCAAAACAAATAATTGTTTTATGTGGTAATGCATGACAAACTGTTTTTTCATGAAGAGGGCAACTTCAAACACGACAAATCTTGGACACCGAAGATTTAATGGAGAATGGAGAAAATGAATGATACCACAGTACAACTCACAGATAAAAAATAAAAACACCTCCATATTTAGCTTCAACACCAGATAAAGGATACATTAACTTTATAACCTGAGATCTGCTTTTTGCAGGTTGTTTCATGATGATTTGTATGATTCATTTGCATTTAAAAAATGATCATATTAACGTTTCCAGATTTCCAGATTAATCATGTGTAACACTTTAAGGTTGACAGCACTAGATTATATATTCAGACTGTTAAGTCAACAGTGTAATTTTAATCGTTCTGTCCATCTCACTTTTTAAATTAGATATTTTTCTCCTTCAGTAGTGTTTACTACTATTTAGAGGCCCATTCATCCTTTCATCCTTCCATCATATGCACTTTATTCAAGGTCAAGGTCACTTGACAGCTGGAGACTACCTGGAATCATTGGTCCAGGATTACTCCCTGGACAAAGTAATATAATATTTTTAACAATGCAATTCCTTACTATACTGGCTCTCTATACAGTTTGGAGAATGTCCACAAATCACAATGACCTTAAAGTGTAATCTTGACAAAAGTAAAATATGTGTTCTAATATTTAGCTTTTTCAACCTAAATCTTGACAGTATCGCTTTTGCACTCCCACAGGTTAGAACAGAACACAATTACTCTGTAGGGTAAAATGCAAGAAGAGAAGGTGCACAATGCAGCAATTTCCATGCAGCATAATTCATAGACTACTTTGAAAACACATTCAGTCCACAAAGTGTCCTCGCCAGCACTGAAAGTTATCATCCCCAGTTGATGCAATTCCCTACAGTTTACCTCAGCTTCAAATGCAGAGAAACAGAATCAATTTCAGACTATATTCTCCCACAAAAAAGGTCGCAGAAAACAGGTTACGCTGATCTAAAATAATATTGCAGATGTCAGAAGGCAGTTTCAGGGGAATTTTAATTAGCTCCAAGTGCTGCAACACTTGGGAGCCTTGGAGAGGAAGTATCGATCTCTGTCTAGACAATCTGTGGCAAGTGTGGCATATAAGAAGCAAAGTTTTGAATGTATAGTGTTTTCTACACCTCTATAAATAGAACAGGATTTGGTAGAAAAAAAGAAAAAGGTTTATGTATGAACTCTGCAGTCATCAATACAGCCATGTTCTGAATGATGGACAATCAGTGATGCTAGGCAGACAGACAGCTTTGTTCCTCTTTTAGTCAAAGGAGTGTGCATCTGCTGTGGGGAAGGTTTCATGGTTGGCAGCCCAGACACTGTGAAGAGAACAAAGGCAGAATACATCAGCTGCTTTTCTTTAAAAAAAAGGTGAATGGCAGAGAGAAATGCTCATGAGTGAAATATTGACACAATGGCACTATAGTACAACACAAGACAACATCATAAAACATAAGCTTATCATTTTCTGTCAGATAAATAACGTACATGCAGACAAAAATACTGTTTGTCTTTTAGGAATAGATAGGAATGCAATCATCTGCTATACAGCTTCAACTGGTAATGCCATAAAAGATACAGATGTTTAAGCAATCTAGCATATTTGCATTCATGCTTTGTATATTTTCTGATTCCTTCATCAGCTCTGCTTGAAGACACCTCTAAGTTTGTTAAAGCAGAATATAGAATAAACAGACTTTGAGTTACACAGTGTTTGAAATCTCCAGGGGGACAGAGGCATGTATTCAGGAGGGGTCAGTGGGCAAACACTTCAAGGTCAGCTGAGACCCACATCTCTGTCCTCTTTTCTTAATCTCATCAGCCTTTAAGGAATATTCAGCAGTTGCAGTAAATACGCATTCTTTAAACCCATAAACCCATAGCATCTCTGGCTACTGTCATAATTGATATGGTAATGAGTGAAGGAATTAGTTGCCGTCTGTCCTTGCTTTCACACACAAAAACAGTGTTTGAAGATTTTTCCATGAACTGCACTGGAGAAAAAAGGTGTCTGATTCTGAAGGGTGGAAGTGTCTGTACTGATGTACTGAGATGCTTTAGAGACACCATGTCCATTTGCAATTCACTGATGTTTGGAGGGGAATAGAAATGTCTTTGATAATGTCAAAACCATTTTTGAAATAGGGAGAGCAAAATGATGTTTTGGATATTAAGACTAGAAACTACATAAGATAAGATAAATAAATAAATAAATAAATAAATAAATAAATAAATAAATAAATAAATAAATAAATAAATAAATAAATAACAAACAATCTTAGGCAACAAATCAAGTGTTACACAGTGCTGTGAGCATTTTGATGACTTTCTATAGATTTACATATGAAAGATTAACAAAAACAAATAATCATCAAGATATTCTACATACTATCAGATCTATAAGTGTTCTCTATAACCCAATATCTGGGCCATTGACTGTTCCTTTTTCACCAATCAGTTGGAGTCTGTATGTAGGTTGAGCATGTACATCTGGACAGAGCAGTAAACATGCACTGGAAGGCTTCTTTGGCATTTAAAGTGGGATTTAATTCAGTTGGAAATTAGTGATTTTTTTGTTTTCTAAGTTGGATTATTCAATGATAATTCATCAAACAATGATTACATGCCATGTTTAGACAGGGTATGTCCTGTTATATGTTCATCTTATCATAGGCTCTAGGTTACTCTCATTCTGAGCTACGAGGTCTAGAAAATAGCCTGTTCTAACAGTTAAAGTAGGGGGTCACAGAAGACTTTTCATTACTCTTGAGACTTAAGACTGTCATAGTCCACAATCAAGAAAGTGAATACAGAAGATTTACAGGTAACCCTTAAGAACAGAATGGTAATATTGGACTGGAACCATCTAAGTCTGCCAAGTGCTGAAACAAGTTTCTTTAGACAGATTAGGGAAGAAAAAGGAAATCACATCAGGTGTCAAACATGTTGAAGAAACCCAAAAGCAACCCAAGAGCATCTTAGGGCAAAGAAATTGCATGTTCCACAGCTCAACTGACTGTTCTTTAACTAAAACTAAATAAACCACAAACAAGCTGTGACTGAAGGCAGCTGCAGAAAATTCAACATTTAGTCAGTCCATTTAGTTCCAGACTTCAGACAGTAGTAATTGTAAAAGATTTGTATCCAAGTAATAAAAATACTTTTCATCAAACATTCAAATTAAGGGACTGTATGTGAAATGGCTGCAATTCTTGAAAAGTGCACTCATGCTTGCTTGTTATGCTTGTTATACCTTTTGAATTAAAGCTGAAAGTTTGCACATTTTGATTATTTCATTTTAATTAATTGAGGTGGCATACAGAGTCAAAATTACAAAAAAAATTCCCTCCAAATGCTTATGAACTTCACTATAAATTACATGACTAAAAGAGAACATGAATGTGGGAAAAAACAACAACATCCCTGAAACCAAAGTTATTTGGTTTATTGTGATGTCTATTTGCCACATACTTGCTTTTCAAATTGTCCTTCCAAGATCTCAGAAAAAGGAAACCAGAAGAAGAATAGTTGGCTGAATTAATTCTTCTATCTCAGGCATTCAATACCTAAAAAGATGTATAAAAAGATATATAAACATTCTTGAGGGAATTATAAGGCAAGACCTAGAGCACAGTCATTTACTAAGGATGTGATATGTGTGGCCTGGGCCACAGAAAGTGCTCGAATTTTAAAAACTAGTGCAAAAAAGTAGGTCATGAATTTCAAAAGTGCAGATTACCATTTCCATGCTCAGTCCCATTAATCAAGGCTACCCTGTTGAGTCCCACCAGAGAAAACAATGAATAAGAACATGTTACTCTGAAATTAATCTATTAATCAAATGACGCATGAAGAAGTACCTGCACAGTGAGTCTCTAATGGTTAACTTCATCTTACTGTGAGGGTGCTAGAGGGTGCTGGAAGATTAGCAAGGAGGTGAATGCGTTTGAATGTGGGTTATGCATGTGTGTACATATTTAAATGTTCAACGTCAGGAAGACGTTTTTTTTACCTTATTATTTATGTAAATATTGCAACCTCGTGTCTCTAATCTAATGCTGACATTTTGTATTTTTTGTAGTCTTTGTCTTTATGTCTTTCACAGACAGTTAATTATAAAGAAAGGATATAGTGAATAAATCATATTGACAATGCTTAATTGACATCAAATGTAAGTAGGTGTCTTAGCTTTCTTTTCATTTTACAATGGAGCTACAAGACAAATTTAGCTAACAAGTAATTGACATCACCTAAATTGATTGATCTTTGTCACATAGCAATTGTAATGGAGGAAAAAAATAGGTTATAGGGAGATCACAGAAGCTAAAGGTATTTACACCCAATATCAAAAAATCCAGAAGGAATCAACTGATTGCAAAGCACAACTGTAATGTCACTCAAAGACAGCGGGTCATCTTTAGTCCAGCTTTTATCTTGGTGGAGACAACCAACAAATCTACTTGTGGAGATTCTGTAGTCAGTGCCAAACGGTTTGTGTCACATGTCCAGACGGCCTGGTGTCATGGTATGGGGTGCAATTTCATGCAATGCCAGATCACCTTTGGTCTTCATTACAAGCACTTTGGCAGCCCACTGTTACTTTAATCAGGTCTTGCAATCAGTGGCCCTACCTTCCTTGAACGCACACTCCGTTGTGCTATTTCAACAGCATAATGCTTGTCTGCGTACTGCCTCCTTCTCTAGAGTTCACCTTATCCCCAGCTGAACATGTGTAGGATGCTACACATTGCATGTGATGTATTATCTCAGGACACCATTAGGAAACTCTACTCTATTCTGAGATGTCTGGCATGTTGCAATATAACTGACAACATACTGAGAGATATTACTTGTGTATGTGTAGCTCAATAAACATTCTTTTAACATTTTATCATTTGTTTCTCCTGGGAAACTTTAATCTTCCTTCAGAATAGCATTGCAATCCAACACTTCCTTGTGCAACTATTTTTTTGATGATGAGTGTACAGTGTAACATACATGAAATATGACAAGGAAACAATAACAAAAGTGAGTTTAACTATATGAATTTGTCATATTAAGCATTTTTAAAACTACATGTAGCTGTAAAGTAAAAAATGCATTTTCATTCTACTGCCTGCAGAATATCAGTGGAAACAACTACTCTATATTTAATTTCTACTCTATCCTTAATTTCCCTGAAGGAACCCTCCCAAGGGATCAATAAAGTTCTATTCTATTCTATTCTATTCTATTCTATTCTATTCTATATAAAAGTATAAAACGTCTTTAGTTGTTGATCAATTCACTTTTAAGCTATCTAGAAAGGCTTCATTTTTTCAATTATTTTATTTACTATGTTTAAAAAGCCTGAAACCGAATGGAGATGTCAAAAGAGGACTTCATGGGCTAAATGACTGACATGTTTAAAGTTTTAATGATGGACTATTGTCTCCTAAAAGCTGCCCACTGCAGCCTTTCAGGGAGTGAATAGCTCGTACAAGCTGCTCATTAAAAGCTCAGTAAAGGCAGGCAGAGCCAGAAACCTGAGATCACACAGACATACACTCACACAGAGAAACCAGCGATGCAGACCAGCCATGCTGCCTGATCTGTGATGCATTCTGCCAAAATGATAGTGGTTCAGTGGCAGGTTGTGTAGAGTGTAAACGCTGCATGTGCGGCTGGGAGTCAGGCCATATCATACCTCCTGTTGTCAAAGCTGCCAGAGGTACAGTAAAGTCATGAGCGGCCCTCTCCTCCATGCCTCATCCTGCTCTATAATTGATGACAGGTGTTGGTGTAAGGAACTATTCTTATTAGCAGGATGAAGACATTTCCTGCATTGCCACATCTGTTGGAACACTGCCTTTTACACACAGGTAAATGCTGTGTCCATATATCTATGATCTATTCATGGCTGCTATAGGTTCCCTATAAGGAACATGTTCTATAGATCAAAATGTACAAGGCCTTTTGACAAGCCAGAGCTTCAAGTGAAGAGATGGCAAGAAATCTTTTCAGCATATACAGCATATGTATGAATATGGAATTTGCTCCATGCTGTTGCTATCATGGTGTGGAAAAAGTTACCAGGTGTTAAAATGGGTAACACTTCAAAGGCATTCCCTATTGACGGATGTCTTGCTTTGACTGATCTGTGGAGGTGGGCTACATGCTGTTGACAGCATCCAGCTCATCACACAGCTCTAACATTTTAGTGTTGAATGTATGTGTATCTCAATGTGCTTTACTCAACTGAAATATAACAATGCTTGGTATGTGAGAGGAGACAACACATAACAGTAGATAGAACATGTGACGACAACAAAATGTTGGGGGAAATATTTGTGTATAAACATTTATTAATAATAGCTTAGCTTAAAGTTATAGGTACAATATTTATTGAAGAGCACAGACTAGTCTTTCAACATTCCACTGTGATGCTTTATTCATGCAATAATTGTAAGTTGTTCATTAATATGTGAATTCCAGAAAAAGTTGCTATTCAGTAGTTTAAAGAATTCAGTTATATATTTTATTTACTGTGACTAATGAACAATTAACTACATTCATGGACAGCAATGACCTGGTAATTAGGGAACCAGCCTTGTGACTGGAAGGTTGCTAGTTCAATTCCCTGAACTGGCAGGATATGGCTCAAGTGCCCTTGATCAAGGAACGTAACTCTCCAGCTGCTCCTGCAAATTTATTTTTACATATGATGAAACAAAAGAAAACATAATATATATGATTATAAAAATCTGTGCTTTTTAATATTTTTTTATTTTATTTTTTTTATATACACAGAGAACATAAGACAAGACTGGAACATGATAAAGATGGGGCTGGGTTATGGATCAGAAACAGCTGGGAATGGGCAGAGACAGGACATGTGCTCAGAAGCAGGAGGAGAGAAACAAAACAAAGACGAGGCCAGAGGGACAAGACAGATACATGACAAGTACCAACCAAGTAACTATTTCTGCCAATCACATAGGGCAGGTTTTCCATGATAACCAATATTCACATTTAATATTTAACACCTAATTTTTGCCTGCACCTTTAGAGGTTAAGAGGTAAGATCTTCTGAGCGAGGTTGACCACTGGCCTGTGTGGCTCATGGCAAGTTATTTCAAATTCCAAGTGACGACATCAAATTCATGAAATTCATTCAAATTAACGAATATACCCAAAGTTAAGCAAGTATAATGTCACACTGGCAACAATATTAACTTCATCAAGTAGGTAAAGACAGAAATGAAAACTTTAGTGAACATTCTACCAGGTGACTCAAATGCCATGTCTTCCTTCCTTCCTCAACCAATCATTTGCCCCCACCTGTCTTTAAATGGATTTAACTCACTTTGCTGCTTTACAGATGCTGACATCTTGCCTTTCCCTTCTTCCCCGCCACCACCAGTTTGGTCCCATTGGTCATTCAGGGAGTTGGCTCTGCCCCGCCTTGCCTACTGGGCAGGATCTGAGAGGGCCCAGACGTTTTAAGACCTGGCCTGACTACAAGACCAATGCCAAAGACTTTAATCCATAAATATTAACCTTAGAATTGTAGTCCTTTGATCATAATAAAATATTTCTGTATGCTCCTCAGAGTCATCTGGTAGAACTTACTGTACACTTTATGATGTTAGAGTAGTTATTTTACTCATTCTTTTAACTATTAATGCCTCACTTTTACCAAGCAATCTTTGTGGGATGCACCTTATTAACACATGCATGGTGTCAGAGGAAAATGAAAGAACAGCACTCCTGAATGCATTACCATTCATGTTCTAATGTAAAACAATCTTGTTTGAAGAAACCTGCTGCATGTGTTGCCTCCAGTTTACTCCCACATTTGGTTTGATTCTGTTTGCCAGTTTTGGTTGTGTAGTTACAAAACCACTAGATTCTCCAGTCTTAGCTCAGCTTGGCAGACTTCAGTTGACATAGCATCAGGTTTCAGTGGGAGTATGGAGCTGTCATTCTTGACCAGTTTTTCATTCTTGTTCTGAAAATATGGCGGGTATTCTTGGTTCTTGTTGGCGGTAGTCCTGAATTCTGTCACCCCGATTGCTGATATTTGCAAACACAAGACTGATTTGAATCCATGTGCTTCACCAAAAGATTAAAAAAGTTCATTCTTTTCTTGTTTTGCCAAATTTGCTCACTTGTACATTTTGATGATTACAGATGTGTGATTATCTCTTAGTACCTCAAGCAATATTATGCAAAATGTGTTGCAACTTCTATTCAGTATACTATAATGGGCTCTCCAACAGTATAGTTCTGGAACGTAATTCCGTTTTAAACCTTACACCATATAAATTGTGCTTTCAGCACAGCTGTACGTGTAAAATTGTTGACAAGTTGATCCAAACCATGGGAAAATCATTTGGACTGATAGGGTAAACTACTATTTTACATAAATATGACTGTTTATGCAGTGTTATGCAGTACTTGTGAGAGGCTTAGTGCTGGGACTGGCAATATATAGATATTATATAATTAGTAAAGCTGTTATATTAACAGCTCATAATGTATGTGTTAGCTTTTAGCCTTGCAGAGATTAATGATTTGGTTCTTCAGCTTTCATTTTGAAGTCCCTTTCTGCAGATGCTGGCATAGGAATATATGCAGTCATGAGGCCTGGTTCACATGACTAGTATTCCCATAGCTAGCAGTATCTGATATTGATGAGTTGAACAGTGATACAAATATCAACACAATATTTTCCCAAAGTGACTTTCACATTTTTTATGATGCAGTATTAGAAAAGGCTTACAAGCAGGCTGGTATATGTGATTTTCGGATTTAATAACAGGTGCAACTGTTGCAGTTTTGGGGATTTTGGAATTAAGCTGTTTTACAGCCCTGTTTTGGTTAGATTTTCTTTTGAAGGCTAGAACAACAGTTGTTATTTGTCAGCTTCATTAGTTGAACCATAATTATTCATCATTATGCATTATTTTATTCAAACACAACTGTAATGCATCATAGATTTTAGAAATTCGGGTAGTCCTCTAATTTAGAATAATAAAAAATAAGTACTAGCAGTAGTAATAATAATCATGCTAGTCATAGCACTGTTAGTGATACCCCACTGTTTCTGATACTACTGAAATCAGCAATGGCAGGATCATGCTAATCATCATGTTAGGAGCTCTGCAAGGCTAACATGGCTGAGCTGTGGTCTGAGCATGATCTCCCTGAGGGAACTAGTTCTAGTCTCTGACAGGCCCCACACTCCCTTTGGGAAAGGAATGAATTATGCAGGAATATAAATAGATTCCTCTTGAGGGATTAAAACTCATTTGATTTATTTTTAGTCAGGAGACAGCCTGCACTCTATCTTCAGGCATATGACTGGAACAAGCATCACCAGATTAAAGAACTTGTATTATCAGTATAAATGCCACAAAATGAGTTTCTGACAACCTAAGATGTTACTGACACACTGATGAATTATTCTTTTGCATCCTAGTATTCAAAAAGATTTGCTTGTACTGTTACTTATTCATTTGACTTTGATACATGAACATGTTTGTGATCAATATTCAGAAAACTAGCTGAAAAGTACTGGTCAAAGTTTAGAAATGTGTCAGTAGATCAGGAGTGTGCTAAAGTTAGTGAAAGCTAAAACATGTTTGTTCCTAAATAGGGCTATTTAGGAACATGCCCATGTAGGACATGCATGGATAACCCAACTGGGAACAAGAAAGTGTTAACCAAATGTTCCATGTTGGCCTCACATATGCCTACCAGGGTCCCTGTGGGACCAGGAAGAGTTAAATATGGGCCTCATGTTGGAAGTATACTGCACATGGGACATAATTGGGACTGTGGTGAGACTGAAATGGATTGTAACTACACAGCCCATTTGGGAAGCCCAAATAGGTCCCAGTAACAACATATGTACCAATCTACCAGGAACCCACCTAGCCCAGGTTCTACCCATATGAGTCTTACATGAGGGTGTGGGCTGGGAAATTATTTAAAGGTGCCATGAAGTACATTTACTGCAAAAATAGTTGCACCCATAAGGAAAAGTTGCATTGCAGTGCTGTTAGTAAAGAAGATAAACATTCCAAGAACAATAAATGATTACAAATGTAAACTGAAATGGATAATATTTATTGAGCTAAAATAAATAAGCAGTATATCGCTATCCATGTCCCCTTTGGAGCAAGTGGGGAGTGCTTGACTCAAGGACACTTCAGTCATGTCCTGCCAGTTCAGAGTATCCAAAAGTAACCTTCCAGTTACAAGGCTGATTCCGAAACCAACAGGGCACAGCTGCCCACAACTGTCCAAGGCATAGTGTCTGTGTCTTCAAGGCCATCTCTTAAGACAGTAGCAGTGTGCAGATGAGCCTTGTCCTGTTGGAATAGCATACCAGAGTGTGCATTCAGGGTCACTGTTGCAGGATCTCATGTAATAGTGAAGAACAACATTTTTTGTGAGACCTATCACTGATGATGTCCATTCTGAGTGACTCCATGTCAGTCTGACATGACACCATTACAGTTGTGCATTGAAATCAGTCGATTCTTTATGGGTACAGCTATCTTTTTAATGATAAGTTTTACAAGCAAATGGGATGATCTGTATCTCTTAGGTTCTCAAAATAGTAGAATATGTATTTGTCAGTTAATTGACAGTGGGCATAGGCAAGAGCTAAATTTTATGTTCTGACTTCATTTAATTGGCTTTTTAAAGTGCCATGTCATTCAGCCCATATATTTCAAGAAGGATTAACAAACATCAAAGTTAATATGTATTTTAAATGTGTTGCAATGCTATTTTTTTCTTGGAGTTTCCAGCAGACACTCCAACAGCATGTGGCTTGTATGGGATCTGAATACATGTGAAACTGCATCTCTACTTGGAAGTGACAGTGGGACGAGTAAAAAGAAAAAGAAATGTTCAAATTAACCTAAATTTCAGTCTTTGATTAAAAGCATGCTTTGGTGAATTTTTCAGTGTACCTGGAATACTTTACTGAAAAAACGTTCTGAGATTCTGCCTGATCAGGTTGTCATACACTATTCAGCCCTGCCAGTATATTTGAGAGGTCATAATGTACAGATCAGGCAGAATCAGTGAAAACAGGGAGGGAAGAAATGTTCAGTAAACTATTAGGATATCAGTTGCACACAAATGAGCAGAGTTTAACAAGAATGTCCAGCAAAATTCAAGGTCATATCTAGCGTGGGTTTAAATAAAAAACAGTTGCAAGTTGTTTTCTTCAGGTCAAAAAACTAGAACCTATGCAGTAGTAAAAAGCAATCTTGCAATTGATATCTGTATTTTTATCTGTTTGTGGAGTTTTCAATTTTACTGTTTTTAATTATTAGCTGCTGTTTAGAACTGAAGGTGATTGATCATAATACAGACAGTTTCTTTCTTTCTTTCTTTCTTTCTTTCTTTCTTTCTTTCTTTCTTTCTTTCTTTCTTTCTTTCTTTCTTTCTTTCTTACTTTCTTTTTCAGAGCTGTCACAACCAATGATATTCCATCAATTCAATATTTGTGCCATGCAGATAATTGGTAAATAGTGCCAGATCATTTGGGCAATGGTCTGTGGATAGAACAGTTGCTGTAACAGGCCATTTGAATTTTAAACACATTGGCTGCTGACAATAAACCGTCTGTCTCCTCCATCTAAAAGCCTTTGTGCATAAGGCTCTACCATGACAGGAGGGAAAGACAACTCAAGATTGAATGCCAGAGAAAGTACTATCTCTTAGTGTCTTTTCAATCAAAGACTCTGCTGGACAGTTTTACAAATATATTGCCAAAAAGCTCGTTTAAACAGTTTCCTGATAATAAATGCACACAAGCCTAAAGAATTATAAATGAACACTACATGTTTTAATATATACATACAGTCATGCCAACTCATTTGGCATTTAAACTGGGATTTAATTCCGTAGTTTTTTATAATATGTGTTACATGTCTCTGATCCTATCATTCTATAATAGCTGAGAAATGAAGCCAAGAAAACACCATGTTACAGTCCACAAAGTGCAGGTTCTAAGAGTCAAAATAGTTGTTCAACTATAGGGTGCCTGCAACTGTAAAATGTGCTTTTGGACATATGGTGACTTAATTAACAGCAAAAAAGAAGACTCTAATGACTAGCATTTGTAATGCAGTCTGAAACTGTAGTAAAGTCATGTGGAGCACTGAAACCGGGTCTCTGCAGCTAAGGAGAATCAAATCTCAGTGCAGCTTCTTTGCCATCTGAGTTCATCTGCCTGGCAGAGAGTGAGAGCATACATCAAAAGGCTCCTTTAAACTTTCACTGTTCATGCTTTGCCATCAAAAGCTATACTATTGAACTATAACTAATGGAGAGAACTCAAAGAACATCAGGAACTCAGGACCCTGACATTCTTGCAGTAGGGGGGCATTCATAACAGAGGTGTCTAGAGTCTAATCGCAGAGTGCAGAGAGTCAGAGACTCAGAGACTCAGAGGAGAACCTGTTTGGTTTAAATCTAGTAAAAAATCACACTAAACAGTACTGGTCAGAGAGATGCCAATTGAAATTCCACAGTATAGGCAGGTCTAGAGTGTACACATTTTTATTCGTGCACCACTGTGCTTTTATCAAGTGTTTTCAAAGGGTTTTCACATGTTTTTTCAGACTGGGAGCCTTATTTTTGGTTAAAAAATATTCACCTGAAAGTTGTCCAGGAGCTTATGCCACGAGTGCTTTTTTCTGTGCTTACGAGTCATATTAAATGTAAGTGCCCCTTCAGTGATACACTGTAAGTTCAAATGTTTATGTACCCCGCTTCTAATGAATGCTATCAGCTTTAAGTTGCACCCACTGCTGATGCAGATGTGCAAATGCATACTGTATGCACAGCTTGTCTAGATTCTAAAGAGATGTAGTGCCAATAGAATAGGATTCTTTGGAGCAGATCATAATTAAAATATTGGCATCATCCCTAATGCCAGGTAAAGTTCCTTTTGATTGGTTTCATCAACCCTAGGGTTGGTGTTCAACAGGCCCGTTCACCCTCTGAGCAGCCCCCACCTAGAGTTAAATGTCCCCCATCACTGAGCTGTGGAGCAGTGTAACTGTATTCTTTGGAATAATGGTGCTTGATACCATACTTATGAGATGAGTCAGGGAGTTGGGTATGAGGTGGGGTGGTGATCAGTTACTCCAAAAAGCTAAACTTTTTTTATTACTCTTGATTTCAGAAGAAACAAGAAATGTGCAGGTGCTTGAGAACCAGTGCTTCTCAAGACAAAATACTAATTCAACACGAATGGCACTATAAATTCATCTGACAAAAATTGAAAACAAGAGCCTAAACATGACCATTTTACACAGGCTCATTGTAACGTATCAGTCCTCTGCCCCAACCTCCACCACATGGCAGTAACAAGACACTCAGGGCATTTTTCATCTTTATTGGCTGTGGTGATAAACAAGCAATGTGTAGGCAGCTTTTGGAAAGGCAAGGAAAGGCATTCATTTATCATAATCTCTCAGAAGATGGAAAAAATTCCCATGAATTTGGTGGCATCTGCGGAGTGGAGAAAACAAATAAAAACGCTGTCTCACAGCTGAGACTAGGCCTGCTTTGTTTTGTCATGTTTGCCGTGTTAGCATTAAAAATCACAAAGCAAACAGGCATTCATCACGGAATTGCAATATCCGTGCAGGAAATGTGCTGCACATTCAGTTATTCAGATGGAAGAATCAATCTTGACAATGCCTCTGCACTGGTTTGTGTCATATCAAGTATTTAAAAAAAGTACAGTGAACCATTAAAAGTTCAAACAAAATACCGCACTGAGCTGAAGCTGGTTAAATCTGAATGAATTTCAGAGAAGACTTAAGGGGTTAAAATGCCATATTCAATCAATAGCGTGAGCTGTGTATCATCTTGACAAATATCTCTCTCTCTGCTCTATGCATATCCTATGCATATTCCAGAGACTGTGCATCCTCAGACATGTTTATTTGCTTCAGAACCCTAAACATATGACAAAGTGCTCTCCGATTTCCCTGGCGCTGATAAGCTTCTGCATCCAAATCACTCAGCCTTTTATTTTTCATATTGCCACTGTGTACAGAGCACAAAATAAACAGCTGAAGTCTCATGGGAGGAAGAGCAAACTATGTATTGACTCATTCTGACTAAAGCTCTGCAGAAGGAGTGCACTAACAAGGTGGTTTCAGCAGGAGTGGTGGGGGAAGAAGCACTTGACTCCATCTCTCTCTAATATTTATGAATCATACTTTTGTTGTCATGGAGCTGATAGACAGACCGCATCCATCCCTAGAGCTTGAAGGTATTTGAATGCTGAAAAATGCATGAGCCTCTTTACTGATAGAAACACAGATCTGCCTTTTGATGGATTGTCTCTGATACCCAACACAGATGGGGAAAGGGTTATTTGAAGCAAATGTAAGCTGCTGGGAGGGTGTTTGGTGTCATATGGCTTTATTTTTAATGCTCTGTGACTGTGTGTTTGAATTGCCATATCCATAGGGACTCTGTGACTATGTTAGAAATGTCTCCTCCATAGCTGCTGCTGGAGATGCTCTAAAGAGCACCCACTGAGAACTTTCAGGGAACAGATTCAGGGGGATTGCTGTAATAGTTACAAATATGTCTTGATGTAAAGCTGTTATGGCCCATTGTAGTTTAAACTGCATTTCAGAAAAAAACATCTTCACATCCTACTGCTCAAATCACCTTTATTGCTGAAATTATTCATCAGATCTCTCTCTGTGCTGATATATATATATATATATATATATATATATATATATATATATATATAGAGAGAGAGAGAGCGAGAGAGAGAGAGAGAGAGAGAGAGTATATATTGATTTTCAGCCACTGCTATTAAAAACAAACAAACAAACAAACAAAAACAAAACTGATTGCATCACTCAGAAGTGCAAATTATTCAATATATTTAGTCAGGTGCTTGGACGACAGCAAATGTTGGTCTACAGTTCAAATTATGACATCAATGTTAGGACGCAAAGCACTTCATAAACCAAGCTTGTAAACACATTCACTCACTTGCTTATGTTTAGCATGCTGACCTTTCTGGCAGTATAATTTTGGTCAGTTTACTCATTCCTAACTTAATGGTCTGTCTTCTATTCCTAAGACAGGGTAATGTTCAAATTTCATCTTCATTTGATCTTCTGAAACTGTGATGCACTTTTAGAAACTCCTTGTTTCACAAATGTGCACACATTTGTGGAGCCAAAAAGTCATGTATTCACTCACATGCAATGAGTTCCAACACACACTCTTCATGTTATCCCCATGATAATAGTCAGGAAGTGCTGGGCCTGTCAGCTCAGCCATGGTCGGTTGACTGCTGCTTAGCAACAGAGGGGAAGGGCATGATGCTGTCTGTGTGTCTTTCCTCTTACTTTCCTCTGTCTCACCTTATCTCACAGGGTAATGCCTTTGACAGTTGTCATAGAGGGATGCAAATTCCCCTTTGCATTCAGATTTACAGAACTGTTTCTGAATGTTTTCATTTACTGATAGCCTTTTCTTTTCCTACTGGCCATCTGGATGTTTACCATAGTACTGAGTCATCCATATTTTCTCTCTCTTGTTGGTCCTGGATATTTACCATCCTATAGATTACTGGACATTTGCCATATGCACATGTTTTAGTGTATGCAATCAGTGCTTTTAACAAGCATGAAACTGAAACTTGCTTGGACCCCAGAAAGCTGCTCAGACAACTACACCATCCAGCAGATTTAATTAATCATATGGGTAATAAAAATGGATGTAATATTCAATACCAAGCACAGACATGTTGGATTAATTTTAAGTAGTATCAATAAATGGCCTTTGGCTGTCTCCTCAGACACTCCGGAGGTGTTATTTGCCAAAGGGCTGACATTTCATCTTGTTCTTCTACTACAGTGAGGGCTCTGCTTGTGATGACTGAAAATATTTCAAATTAACATCTATGATGTTACCTATAGGATTGACCTATAAAGGCCATGAGAGAGGTGCAAAGGTTTATTGTGCCTCTTGGGTTGTTTATGCATAACTTAATTTTCTCCTACAGCTCCAAACTCCAAAATAGGAAAACTTCAGCAAGTAAATGTTCATATCTCTTGTACTCCTCTCGCCTGCTCCTCCCCTCAGTATACCCCTGCACCTCTGCTGTGTGACAATGCAACAGAATCAGCAGATTAGAAGAAATGATGAAGATGGTCATATGTACACATATGGGCATATGAATGGATGATCGCAGGTTTGATTCCCTGAACTGGCAGGACATGACTAAAGTACAATTGAGCAAGGCACTTGACTTGATAGGGCTGCCCATTGCTCTGGTCATGCATGCTCAATGTCCCCTAATGTGTGTATTTCACTGTGTGGAAGGGTTAAATGCAGAGGACAAATTTCTCTGTGTGTAAGCACCATGGGTCTATATGCAAATTTCTGTTCTATGCTTTTCACCTGGAATGAGATCATGTTGCATAGAAAAAGATACAGAATGAGTTTCCACACTGTCATTTTATTGTTAAACATATAACCTGCACTCTGTATGGTTAAAGTAGGTGCCAGGTTTTATATGCAGTATATGTATATATATCATCAAAGACCTTCAATGAGTGAGTAGTTACCTCTACATTCACAGTGTATCTCACTTCTACTCTTCTCAGGCACTGTTCATTAAGGAACAATAAAGTAAGCATTTAGTCTGGTTTATTTTTTTTCTTTTGAACAAATCCCTCATTTTTGAGGAAGGTTACATAAAGCTCTATTATTTTTCCCAGTGGTTGTTATCTGTTGGCTATGCTTGCTCTCCCCCAACCCTCTCCACAATGGCTCCTTCTGCTTTTATCTAACACTTTTCTGGCAGTGGGTTTCAGCGCAGGCCTTTTTCTCTTTCATACTCAATATTTTCCCTCAAACTTCCTGGAGTGCTCTTTTTAGGTGGCAGGGGAAGCTGTCAGCTTCAAAAAGCTCAGTCCAACCTGCAAACTCCAAAGCAGCACTTTCCTTCCTCCTCAGCCTGACAGGGAAAAGGCTTCACTCTTCCATTCCCTTTGTACTTGATTAGTTTCCTATGAAGTTGGCAAAAAGAGCCATAAAGTGTTTTTTTTTTTTTTATTTAATCAAAAATGGTAATTGCAAATGCAACATGCTACTCTCAATTATCTGCTAGATACATACAAAGGGTAAGGTACACTGTAAAACAAATGATATCACCAAAAAGCTGATAATGAGGGCACCATGTTACAAGTCCTGTTGTATGTTGGATCTCAAAGCAAGACATCTTTTCTTATTTATGGAACAATATGTCTGCTGATGGTTTTCTCCTTCTTTCCCAACCCCCATTCCCCCATGGAGCTGTCAGATTTACTTCCAATTAATGTGTTTCTGTTACAGTCCAGTGGCTCAGGAGAGGAGCTGCCTCCACTCTCGTCTCCCAAGTTTTCTAACTATCCATGGTTGCCATGGCATTTTTATCCTCCCTAGCATTTTCAGCATGTTACTGATTAGATCAGTTTACACAGAATTTAAAGGAACATTTGTACAGATCAATTACTGCTTTGTTATGATCATGATTGAAAATGGTTCATGGTTGTAATAACACTGACAACTTGCATGGTGCATTTCTTTTGTTTCTTTTATTTTGTAAGCTAGTCTATTAATTTTTGCAACCTGAGACCCACAGATTCTGGACAGTGTGTATTCTAGGTGTCAAAACTCGTGATTAGAGTAACCTACAGACATAATACACATATCATAACAAATGACCCTACTTAACAATAACAGTCTCATCGTTGTGTGATGAATTATCAGTGAGTAAAATAGCTTCAGAAAATAGCTAACATTCACTAATTTCCAACTGAATTAAATCCCTGTTTAAATGTCAAAGGAGCAATCCAGTTCATGTTTACTGCTCTGTACACATGTACACATTCAACCTGCACGCAAACCTGCATGGTTTTGAGAGCAAGATACTAAAATTAACTGCCTAAATATGTAGCTTTGGGACCAATTAGAAAGGTAAAGTTAGATGTGATGCCTGGTGTCAGGTAAATAGAGAAAATCTTGCAAAACTGCTGGTCATGGGAAGGGGAAAGGAAATTAGCTATATTTTGTGCAAGTAATATGAATAAACTATGTGGACAAAAGTATTGGAACATCTACACATTAAACCTGCAAGTATTTTCATGACATCCCATTCTAAGTCCATAGGCATTAATATGGAGTTGGTCCCCCTGCTGGATTATAAATATGCAGTTATGAAGACAGCAGAGCATTAGCAACATTTTAGGTAGGGTCAGTTTATGTTACCTGGTGACCCCACTCTGTAACTTTACAGGGTCTGTGACTGTGTCAGAGCACAAACAGTTGATTGCATCAGCTGAAACAGTTGATCTCATCAGCTGACTTGGTAGCATGGTAGCATCCCATTTAGAGGATTCTGTACAATGGCCATTCTCTCATTAATGTTTGTCTGAACAGATTGCATGGCTTGGTACTTGATTATACACACATGTGGCACTGAGAAAGAAAAAAAAACACTTGAATTCTTGAATTTACAATAACAACATGTTTAAGCTTTTAAAAAATATATATCTAAGAATTTGTTTGCCACCAAGAGGGCCAATCATCACAATGAGTACAGTCAATTTTCCTTTTGACTCTCTTTGGTGGGGGGTATGTAGGTCATGATGTTTCTTACAGTACTGAGGTGCCCAGCAATGAAATGTAACGTTCTCTGCTTTGAATTTGAAATTTGTCGTATTTCACAGTTTTCTTACAGAGTTCTCACAGAGTTCTTAAGCTTACAGCATATTGGTGAGGGACTCTGCAGAGAACGAGAAGGTTAGTGTAAGGTCTGTGTAATGAAGCAACTTACTGCCTGAGACTGAAACAGCAGCACTACTGCAGCGACACTGATACCTTTAAGTTACTTGCAGGATTTTTTCTATATCATACAGCATTTTCCTAATATGAAGGAATGTATCTGTTGTCATTGTATTATATTTATATTAATTTTGCAATATTTTTGAATCTGTCCCTATTAAAATGGGGAGGAGTAAATCCAGATTTAAAGCAGCAGGCATTAATGCTGACAGAACCCTCACTCAATAAAATCTGTTCAAATCAGACACTTAAAACCACAGAGCAGCACTATATCTTCAACAAACTGAGCTGTGTGCCAAGGTCTTAATAGCAAGATGCTGCAAGAACATGCAGGGCCAATTCTGACAGATGGCATACTCCAGTCACAGAGAGAGAGAGAGAGAGAGAGAGAGAGAGAGAGAGAGAGAGAGAGAGAGAGAGAGAGAGAGAGAGAGAGAGAGAGAGAGAGAGAGAGAGAGAGAGAGAGAGAGAGAGAGAGAGAGAGAGAGAGAGAGAAAAAATGGGCTCTCCAAGAAGTGTTTGAAATTATGCAATTGGAAACTGGCAGACCGCCTGGTAAGTAAAAATGAGAATAAAAATTCTGAAAGACCTTTGAATTAGCAGTCTTTAAATACTTTCTTTTCTTTCAAAACCAGAGGGCAAGCATGACTTGGTGGCTTAGTTTGAATATTTAATATGTGGGGTCATAGTGGTGACAAAAAAGAGGTGTCAGTGGGATTGTGGAGTAATTTAATTTGTCTGATCAAGTCTGGGGAGAAAGCTCTGGGCTTTGTACAATGTCCCCTTGGTTTTTAAAACACTGGTTTCACCTATAAGTGCATGTTCTGTTTGTCAAAGTAATAATGATGTAGTGAATAAATGTGCTGCAATGAGAGCAAATTCTGGTCACATGCTTTTGGGCTCATTGCATGCGATATTCCCAACACAGCACTGCTCATATTGACAAACATTTCCTGATATCTAAGAAAAGATATCTGTATGTAAATAAGAAATGAACTTTTTCTTGGCAGATCAGGGCATTACAGACCCTGTTGGATAAAGCACCATTAATCTAACATGGTCTTGTTTAAAATGCAAAGGATTCCCACTCTCTTGGCATTCTCTTCGCCTTTGAATTTATTCAGTTGAGATGGAAAAAGATTTAACTTAATCAATTAAAATTTCTGAATGACAAATTTGATTTTACTTGCTTATCATAATTAAATATCCCCTTGTCAATAAAGGTCCTGACTCATATTGAGAGCCTCCTCTGCAGTGGTTTGAAATTATTATTGAACCTAAATGAATCTGCAGATACTCTAGGGAATGGGCTTTGTACTGTATAATGCACTAGATAGCTCAAATGACATTCAATTCAGTTAATATATCCTATTCCAATCTGGAGGAAGAGTTAGTTCAGAAACCACTGGAATCAGTGTACATATACTGTAACACTATAAAGTGTCATCAAAACAGTACCTGATACATTGTACATCCATACAACATGAGCATGGTGGTTTCTACACCATGCATGTTTTAACAAATATTTTTGATTTTACTTATATTTTAGTTTATATTTTAGATCTGACAATTTTATGACACAAAATGCATTAGGTTAAATTAAAAATGACAGATCAAATGAGTCATTCATCATTGTTAATATGTGGTGGGTAACCCCCTATATACCTTAGTTTAGTTTGACATTTATAAATTCAAACTTAACTGGTATAATGGTTACCAAATTTGTAACCATTACCAACAAATTGGTAACCAAATTGGTATAATGGTTTATAAATTAAATAAACATTGCAGACATAAAACATCTAATATAAATCTCATTATATTACAAAAACCTATGCAATATACCTAATGTAGGAAGCTTACAACAAAGACATATATATCCCTTTCGTGATTGTATTGGTTTCTCTGGGGGATGTCTGTAAGAAAAGATCTCTTCAGTGATAAAACTCTAAAGTCTTTGATTTTAACAAGTTTGATTTTTGTTTTTTGCAAAATCACATTCACAGACACAAGTTCCAGCAACAATTTAATTAATAAATATGGCACCCAGCAGCAAGCACAAACCTTTATAAACAATTTGAAGTGTCGATATATGTGAAAAACACAGAAATATTAATTTAGACATGACTAAATTTATCAAGTAATTCAGCTTGTATTTTCCTAATGATGAAATCATAACTGAACCCATGTTAAATAAAGAATTGTCCCAGGACCCTGAGAAAATTTATTCCCATCCAAGTTTATGACATCAGCATAAGAAAGCTGCAGTGAGATCTCATGATTTATGCTAATGACATATTGATATTGTCACTGTCATACATGTGTTACTGATTGCTGGCCATGCATAGGTTCCAGAAGTTTGATTTTGGATACTTTTCCATTCTTTGTCAAAACTGTAAAAGATGGAAATAAAACTTAATTATGAAAACATAGATATTTTCACCAAGGTTAATTTTTGTGGTGTATAATATAACCGTTCTATGAGACATTCAGCGTGAATGTTTCATTTCTGAGTATGAGTAAAATTTGAACCTTCATGTCCCTCTGTCCTGGTGAGCCTGGATTGGCCTTGGCTTTGCGACAGTTGGCTTGAAGTTTACGTGCAGTCAATTAATTCAGCCATGTCAGTTTCTAGTCTTAGCCTAAAGGCTGAATGGTTTAAAACAAATGATGTGAATCATACTCAAGCCTCTTTCAGCCTGGCCAACTGAACCTCTTGTTGCTCTACTCAATTCAAGGCTAGCCTCTAATCATGTTGCCGTGCTCTGTATGTGGGCATGTGGAAATGATTGACTTCACATCTCAATGAGTGTGTTTAATGTAGGAAATCCTCTGCTGACAGTAATGAAAGGCAATGAAAGAGATTACGTTTAAGCCTGACTATATTATTATATTTAAAAATCAATAGGGTAAACAGTGCACTAAGTAGTGAAGTGGCCACACATTTTTTATGCTTCTTTACTCAAGGTTGTTTATTGTTTTCCTCTCAGCACAGCATTGGCTGCTGGCACAGTGTTGATCAAATAAATTGTCAGTTACCTTGGTTACCGATCATTTTCTCTGAACACTTCTCGTCAGCAGTTTGAGACTACTGTGTTCCTCCAAATCCAAGGGCTACATTATTTTCTAGCTAAAATAGGATTTAAAGCACAATGCTCCACACAAATGATACCCATGAAAGATGCATATGGTTTTAGAGGAATAGGATTCTGATGCAAAGGCACCACTGTTTGGTGCAGCTGTTTCAGGCATTTATTTGCCTGAATAAAACCATGATATTGTAAAAGTCATACTAGAAATAAAGTACAAATCTGCACATTGCACTATAAACCTAAAAACTATACTATAAAAACTATAAAATAATTTTCTTAATCAAATTCCAGCTTTGGAGGGTGCCTAATTTTTGTATTATATTACCTTTAGTGTTTACAGGTGGAAAGAAACTCTGCACAAGAAATAATAAACTAAAAGAAAGAAAAAAAAAGAAATAGTATGTTCTTAGTTTTCACTTCTGCAGTATTAAGTATCCATTCAGGTTCAATTTATTGTATCTATAGTTTATTACTCCAAGTTTAGAACCCTAGACCAATTTTGTGGCATATTTCAAATACTTTTATTCACAAAAAAAAATGTAAGCTGAGAAATATTTGTATGAATTTGACCATAAAAATGTACTAATGCCTACTAATGCTTTTTTTTTTTGCTCATATGGACTAAAAAACAACATCTTTTTGTAAAAACTTTACATCTCAGAAATCCTGTTGGAAATTGAAAATTCAATCATTTTGATTAATTATTTGTAATTATTTGATTGATAAACATATGTATAATAATAACTTCTTCAAATACTTGACAGTAGTCCAAATAAAATTAAATAAAATACAACTTAAATATCATTTATTATTTTTTGTTATTTATATCTCAGTATTATTCCTTCTCATGACTTTTATTCTGAAATGTGAACACTGTGTGAACAGGAAGAGTGAAAACAGCCTCACTCTCTATCCTCTATAACCTAATATCTGGGTCAGTGAAGTCATTAAACCCCACCCACTCTTGCTGACCAGTCAGAGTTTGCATGCAAGTATGTACATGTGAACAGTGGAAGGCTGCACTGGCATTTAAACCAGGACTTAATTCAGTTGGAAATGAGTGAAGTTGAACGGTTTTCTGAACTCAATTTCCTACTGATATTTCATGACAATGACATTGCTTAGATATCTGAGGAGGCGTATCTTTGAGATCAGCATATTCAGAAGGGATGTAAACAGTGTGTGCCGCCTATAGGCTTTCTATAGAAATGGATGGGATTGTAATCAGACTTCTTCAGGCTCCCCAAAAGGCCTGAATATGAATTGACACAATGCCAGTGTTGTATCCATAGCTGTGGGTAATGTTTTGAATGGGATAAATTTGATGTAATGTGAAAAGCAGTCAACAACTGTGAGTACAGTGGTGTAGCCTTCTGAGGATGGTTGGAAAGGGGAAGTGGCACGAGTTTCTCAGCAGGCAGTGTTTTACTCTGTGTACAAACTGCACAGATGACATGAAACGGTGAGCATTCTCCCAGAGTTATTTCCAACCAGTATTTAGAGCACAGCAGCTTTTGGGTATGGGTTTCACCTGGATGACCAGATAAAACAGAGGAGTGAGCCCAAGTAATGAGTCTATTCTTGAACTGAGGGGGTACATAAAGTAAGGTCTCTGGGCAGGCATCAGGAGCTGGATTGTCTCTGACGGCATTTTCTATAGCCTCAGCTACCTCCCAATGGATGGGAGCAATAATGACTGATGGAGGAAGGGTAAGTGAAGGCTCTGTCTCTCCTGTCAGTTTGGTACTGTCTGGGCAGGGCATTAAGTTTAATGTTATGGCTACCAGGGTGGTATGTAATGGAGAACTGAAAGTGGGAAAAATAAAAACCAAGACCACGGAGCTTGTCTGGAATTAAAACTTTATTTATTAGCATGCAAGTATTCTAGATTCTTATGATCAGTTATGACAAGGAAGGGGTGTAAACTGCTTTTGAGCCAGTGGCACAACTGGCTCATTTGACCACCCATAGTGTAATTTCTTTCAGTGGGACTGAGTTTGTGTGAATAAAGAGCCACGGGGAGTAACTTTGGAGGATTACCACTCTTTTGGGATAGTACAGTTCCTACCCCATTCTCCAAAGGGCTGTAGTGAAAACTGTCTTGAGGCAGTTAAAAGCCTCCACAACATGAACAGAGCAAGCCAGGCTTTTAGGTGAGCCCTTGAACAGAGCAGTGAATGATCTTTGATTGTTATGGGTATTGGCCAACTAGTTACAGCCTCCACCTATTGGTCACTCATGATAACTCCATTAGACGTGACAATATACCCAAGAATGATACTGTTTGAACATGGAATTCACATTTTTCATCTACTATAAACAGGTTGTTTTCAAGTAGGCATTTCAGGACCATACAAATGTGTGATCTGGGGAGATCATCAACAAAGGCTATTACAAATGTCTGTAACATAGCCCTTTATGTGTCATTTCTGAATGATTGGAATACAGACAGAGCATTAGCCAATCCATAACTCATGATGTATTCATAATGCCCTCTGTTGGTGACAAAAGCTTTTGTCAGTGTGGGAGTGTTGGACAGAAAGAGGTTGGACAGAAAGAAGCGGAGGTAAATGCTGGGGTTGAGGACACAAACAACAACAACAGGGGTACTCAATCTAACATAAAGAACAATAATACTAAATCTAGACAAAGGAAGAGAATGAGAACAGACTTACAAACACACGAACCAACAGAATCTCAACTAACAAACAAATGATGAAGGAAACAAAAGTCTACAAACAAACAAACAAACAAAAGCAAGCTACACTAACATATAGGATAGGAAACAAAAGGACTGACAAAGACAGGCAAAGACAAACAGCCTTAAATAGAACATTGACCACACCTGAGACATGATAACAAGGGGGCAGGGTTACAAATGAGACACAGCTTGCAAGGGGCAGAGCAAGGGAGGAGACAAACTCAAGGGAGAAACAACAATTAGGACAAGACAAGAAGAGAGAGGTGTTCTTCCTTCTTTTTGACTAAAAAGAAACCTGATGAAAGTGATGAAAAACCAGTGTGTGGCAGAGGTTGAGTGTGAAACTTCTTGTGCTAAACAAGATCTGAGTAAAAAAGTTCTCCTCCACTCCAGCATTTGTTGGCAACAAACAGAAACCGGGAAAGAATGCATTAGACACCAAATCCCATCTAGGTAGACCCACCCCATTAGCATGCACAGTAAATTCTGCCTTCATGCACTGTGGATGTTTTCCACATTTAGTTTTAATGTGATCAGAGCCCCCACAGTACAAACACAGGTGTAGACATTCATCCCAGGATAGGTGGTAGATCTTGCATTGCATATGTTCAGGAAGATGCCAGAATGTGACTGCTGGGTTGGAAGCCATGGACTGGAGTCTGGGGGGGACTTGAATGGACTGCAAGCATCCCTCTTTTGCGCGGTTACTGAGTAGCTGATCAAAACAGATTGACATGGTAATGAGCCCATCAAATGTGAGTTCTCTGTCTCTACAAGCAAATTCAGTCAATACTTCAGGAAGTAAACCATGATGAAAAAAGTGTTTTTGAGAGCAGGGTCTTTCCTCCCACTGCCCATGGCCAAGGTGCAGAATTCAAAGACATAAAATGGTTTTAAACGTGTCCACAAGCTGTTGGAATGTCCTGGTGTGGATTAAGTCCCACATTGCTGTAGCCCATTCTAATGCTTTCCCAATGACAAACAAGGCCATCTTGTGACAAACTCAGACCATCTTAGCTTGGTCTGAGCTAGGGGAAAGTTATTAAAAAATACAAAGCATTGTAACAAGATTCTGTTACATTTGTAAGGCTCGAGGGCTCAGGCTTACAGACAGTAAATGTGACTATGTCCAGATTGTGTTGCCCAGAATACTTATTGTCAACACCTGTTACCTGGCTATATAACCAGGATATATACCAGGGATTTGTCCTGACAGAAAACTTGGCCATAAACATGCAGGCAGCAGAGTATGAGGAGGCATTGGATAAATAATCATTAATTAACAGAACTGATCCAAACAGTCTGATTGCAAAAAGCAGTGAAGAGTTCTAAAACTAGGCTATTAAGCCTTTAAAGACATTTCATGGATGCAGGATTTGTTTCAGTTTTGCCAAAAGGTCTGTAACATGGTAAGCTGGCTATAATCAATTTTTCAGCTATGAGTTTATAATCTGTCAGCCTTCACTTGTATTAAACTGTCCTTCTATTAAAGATAGATAGATAAGTAAACAATAACATGTCACCATTGTTAAACACACTTGGATAAGATAACAATCCTGAAGTCAAATAAAAAAGTGGCATGCATGACATTTTACAGTCTTTAACAATACCAGGTTAAGATGAATTGCTATCCTGGAATATTTGTAACTGACTAATAGCTGCTATTTGCAATGTCGGGTTATCTGGCTCCCTGTAAGCAGCTATCAGTTACTGGTTTATCCACTAAATTAAGGAGCAGCAAATTTGACATGTTGGACTGTGTAGTCTCATATAAACAGAGCTCTTTTAACAGGCTTCCAACAGGTGCTTTGCTGAGTGGGGGAAAAGTTTGACAGGTGAATTGGAGAGTGGTATTATGTTGGTTACCATAGTGTTAGCATTATAACTAATTTCTTGCTTTGTGTTTGCTGAAATTGTAAAGTTAAACAAAGTTAAACAAAGTGTCAGTCTTTAAATGTCTCCACTCAATGGTCAGGCAAACCACAGATATATCTCAAGGGATATCCAGACTTGCATTGTTCATTCTTACAACCTAGGAAAAACTCAACCAGTTTTTTTTTTGTTTGTTTGTTTTTTCTTTTATTGTACAATAATACATTTGAATTTACTGAAAGTAGTAAAAGCTTATAAGCTTAGAAACTGTTCAACACAGAATGTATTTACTATCAAAAAATATTTGCTCCCAGAAAGAATCATCTTGTTCTATGCATAGTTGCAGTTGTGTTGTGTCAGACTGTCATGGTGCCACTGGTGCCAATGTTAGCACCAGGATCAGCTGTTTGTTGCCAGACACCACATACCCAGCAGGGCTGTAGTCATAATGTTTCACAAATTTCTATCTCCCCCCATGTCCCGATCTGCCCCGGCTGCCTAGCTGATACTGGTCCACCCCTCTACTCATCCACTTCTGAGAACCAACTGCTAGATTAGATTACGTAACCTGCATGGACTTCAATACCAACACTAGCTTGTACCCAACTCAAATTTCCACAGCCATATAACTCATTATCTTTCATATTTGTATTACAGTTAATGCAAGCAACATTTCATTTCCTCTCTTTCATTTCTTATCTATTATACATTTTTTTTGCTCATGTATGTGACTTTGTCTGTGCTCTCCAGTGTCGACCAGAGGAGGATGGGTTCCTCTTTTGAGTCATGGTTCCTCTCGCGGTTTCTTCCTCCTAGCCTGAGGGAGTTTTTCATTGCCACTGTTGCTGCTGGCTGCTCATTTGAGCCTTGGACCCGTATTTCTGTAAAGCTGCTTTGTGACAACTACTTTGTTGTAAAAAGCACTGTATAAATAAACATTGATTGACTGATTGATAATATGGGGTGAAATTTTTTACAGTGCCAGATCACCTTTGGCCTTTGGAACTTTGACAGCCCAGTGTTACCTTAATGAGGTTCTGAAACCAGTGGCCCTACCTTTTCTGAATGCACCCTCTGGTGTGCTATTTCAAAAGGACATTCTACTGCCATCTCAAGAGCTCTTCTTGAAGACACATATATTATGTTATGACCACACAAATCACCAGACATATCCTCAGAAAATGTGTGGGATGCTATTGGACACTCTTTCAACACTCCACCCTACCACAAAATCTGAATATTGAAAATGAGAATATTCAAGTTGCATGGAATAGATTACAGAAGGACACCATGAACCACTACATTTCTATTTCGAGACATTTAGTATGTTGTGGCCAATTTTTTATATATATAAAATGTGTGTGTGTGGGTGTCCTCATTTGACATGAAAATTGAAATATCTGCATGAATTCAACCATTTTCTGATGGAATATTTACTAGTACCTGCAACTTTGCATTCACATCAGTCATATACAAATGGACAAAGCAGTAAACATGCAATGGAAGGCTCCAGTTTAAACTGGGATTTAATTCAGTCTGAAATGAATTAATTTTAGCTGATTTCTGAGTTTGATTACTTGCTGATGTTTCAACATACAGTGACCAACACCATGATCATAGGGTAAGTCTTGTAGTTTGTTATATATGCATTATCTGTGTAGGTTACTCTGATCCTGAGACGTGAAGTGTCTGGCATGTAATACTGGCATCTCTCTCATGGAATCCTGGAATGTAACTGCCTTCAAAATGCGGATCTGAGTTTCTAAGAATTAAACCTGATGCCATGACTCGCTGTATGTGTAACTCAAATAGTTTTGCATATATTCTATTTTTTATTAATCATTTTTATTAATCAATTAATCATTCATTGTTCCTGGTAACCTTTATTTTCCTTCTGAATAGCATTGCAAACGGACTATTATTCTGGGTGCACCTTGTTTTTGATTATGATTGCATATGTTATCTTCAGTTCCACGGTTCCAGACCTCTAGCCCACAGCTAGTATTAGGCATGGTGCCTATAGTTTCATGTTTATCTGCTCCAGAGTGTCCTATTCTCTTGACTTCTCTACAGGGATTAGAAAAGCTGTAAGTATTTGCACATCTGTGTCAACAATGGGCATAAATTAAAGTAGCTGAATATGTTTATTAGTAGGGGTGTGTCCACAAACATTTGGACATACAGTATAGTGTATGCATGACAACTCATAAACAGTTGCCCAACATGAGATGCCCAAACATCCTTTACTTTCCTGCTTTGATAATGAAAAATAAAAAAATGACTGCGTTCATTCACTGCTAAAGCACCTTTCATTACTTCAAAGTAAAGGAGTAGTTTTTGTAATAACAGGCAGTTCAATAAATAATTAGCAGCAAACAAAGTGTTTTTTGTGAGAATTTAGTTTTAGCATACACAGGTTTAGTAGTAATTTAGCAGTGAGAATCATTTATGGCTTTTCCCAGTTCAATTTAATTGAAGGAACTAACTTAACTAGCATGAATTCAGGTTTAACATGCAGTAATTGAATTCTCAAATGTTCAAATTCATTATTTATTATGTAATAATTATTTAACTTTTAAATGTAATAGTTACAAATGAATATGCTAGGTTTTATGCATAGATTTGGACAGTTTATGCACACTATATTAGACCCCAACTTGGAGAACCACTGTATACAAATTTTTGCAAAAATATATTTCTGTGGATATAAAAACTGACAGATCTGTCTTTATTAAACACGTGTTCTTATTATTTCCACAATTTTCCATAAAAATAAAGTACATATAGTCAATAATACTATAATAGTGATTTACAAATGTGCCAAATACCTTACCCATTCACACTTCCCTTAATTTGAAACAAATATACTATAATAATAATATATAATAATAATAATAATAATAATAATAATAATAATAATAATATGAAGACATGATTCATGAGTCTAGATGTCCATTTCCTTTTTATTTTAAATGTAATATTGACAGTTTGGGGGGGGGGGGGGGGGGTTATTCCTTATACATTGAGCAGAGCTGAGATTGTGTGTAAAAGTATTAAGATAAGGTTCTCCAGGTGTATTCCCTATAGTGGAGTGCTGAGTTAGGCCATGTAGTGGGAGGGCTGGCATCATTTGAGTGCAACTGGAGAGCAGCTCACAGGGGGTTGACAGTGTGCAGCCATCAGTAGTCCTAACACATCCTTGTGTTCCAACTGCAATTTCCACCAGCGCAGTGACTGAGAGAGCAGTGAGAGGAGGGGAAAGAGAAATAGAAGACAGAGAAAGGCAGAGAATAACAGTAGTCACCTCAGTGGAGGAGGGTACTAATGGAAGAGTAGGAGCCTGTGCATGGCTCTGAAGATGAGGAATAAGGGAACCTCGTGCAGGAGTAATACAATAAGGCCTAGGTAATTGCACCCAGGCCAAGACTGAATGACAAATTCCTCAGCCAAAAAATGAGATTCATTCTTTCATGCTCTCATACCTGTAAAACAATTCTCTCAATTCTGTTCAGGCAGAGCCAAATGGCAAGGAGAGGAATTTAATACAACCATGTAGGCTTCTGAAACTTTGACAAGTCATAAGAGAAGATGCAGATTGGGAATTATCAAGTTCGCTTTGTTCACTGAAACTAGGTCACTGTATAATAACTGATACATAGTTAAGTATATAAATAAATATAGTTTCATTAAAAATTCTTTATACACTTAAATAGCAGAGGGTGGTGAATATAAGCAGACTTCATCTTCTCTCTATCTTATGAGAGTCACAGAAGAATAACATGTAAATAAATGCAATAAAATATGTATGTAAGTTATTTAGTTAGTTGAGATTTTCTCCATGTTGCAACATAATGAAAATGTGAAAGAACCTTTTGTAGCACCTTTATTTTAGTAGATCATAGAAGTCCAAAACATTTTACCTGAAACACAATCCCGTAAACTTACACATTTTTTTTTTCTATGTTTCCATGCAGAATAAGAAAACATGCCATTTTTAGGCCTCATATCTCTGGGTCAGTGTAACCTACAGACATGACACATGTCACGACTGGACAGACATGAGCAAATGCAGAGTATCCATATAAGGGTTTAATAAGGATAAGGCAAACAGTCCAGGTCAAAAACAGGCAGGTACAAACTAGGACAAACCAGAGACGGTGTGGTAACATAACTGACAAAATCACAGGGCTAGGCAAAAGGCAAGTAATAATAGGACAAAGAAAAGTAATACACGGAAAGTCGATAAGGAAATAAAAAGCAGGATATGCTAAGGATTGCAATGGCAAAACTAGGTGCAGGGCAAAGCAGAGAACAGGCTTAAATATACTCATCCCTAGGTAAACATAATCAGTATTCCTGCTAGATAGAATGAGCTACAGTCACATGATCCATCAGGTGACAGACAGAGGGATCCTGGGTAATGGAGTCTGGAGAGTCAGAAGGATATATGACAACACACATATGCTCTTTTGGGATGTCCTACTGGTTTTGTTATAGTGGAAAATGAGAAGGTATGGGATGTGTGCTTTCTTTCTTTTTTTTTGCCCACACAGTGTTCAAATTTCAGTTCTGAGAGGGGATACTATTCATACATTGACAAATAGCAAAAATAATAATAAAAAAAAACACTGTCCCTTTTTTTGGAACACTTTCTTAATTTGAAGTTGCTTGTCAATTTCCAGCATGATTCCTGAGATGTCAAGTAAAAAAAAAAAAAAAAGGACATCAAATTACACAATCATCCCACAAAATTGACCTAGGGTTCTAAAGTTTAAATATACATACAATAAATATATAAGATTTATGTGTCACCTGGGCTGTAGGACAGAGTGTCTAATCATAACTAATCTCTTTACTGATCATAACTGGTGAGTTTAGCTGACAATACACTAAAGCCTATATAGGCAGTCTCTAAGCCCCTTTTGAGCCAGACATGTTGCATTAAAAAGTCTTTTAGATGAGGTTGAAAGCCAACTAGAGAAATGGAGATGAAAAGATTAATGGGAAAATTCACGGTTCTCCTCTCTTTGAAGTGTGTGTTAGAAACTCTCTAATGTGACGATTTTCTTTCATTGCAGCTGTAACAACACTGATAGCTAGTTTAAGTCTGTAAGTCTGAAATGTGTGACTGAACTATGATTCATAACACAGTGAGGTTGTTAGACTATTAGACGTTACTGTACGCTATTTTCTCATAACTCCGAGAATGTTTTCCTTCATAACTCAGAAGAGAGAAAGTTAGAAAAGAAAAGAAACTGTCTAACATTTAGTTTTTAGGTATTTTTTACAGTACAAGCATCTCTCCATGTCAAGCAAGCATTTGGGCATTACATGAGGAAAGCACATGTACTGGATTGAATTTGTCTTTGTGGAAGAAGAGAAATGTAGACTATAATAAACAGGAAACCAACATTATATAATTAACACAACATAATCTACACTCTAAAAAAGGATTGTGTATTCATTCAATTCATTTCTGTTACAATTTATGAAACCAAAAGTGGTTCTTATATAGCATCATTCAGTGAACCATTTGAAGCATGATTATTTAACAGTGCTGCATGTTTTTTTTTTTATTATTCTGAATCCTGTGTATTCTCAATATTATTTTTGAGCAGAGTTGACTCTTTACTAGCGAAATAACCAGTTAAGTATTTATAACAGTGAATTCCTGATCATTTCATCTTGACATGTTAATTAATTAAATTTATGCTGGATATATTTCATTGGAATTCCCATTACTTGTATGCAAAATGCTCCTTTTCTAAGGAAGCACCCATATAATTTTAAGCACTTGCTAAAATTATACACTATACAATGTCTGTGTACACCCTGCAGAATGAATTTTAAGTTGCATTTAAGTTGAATTTTAAGTCTGTGTAGAGAAGTGCTACTGATTGAATAGGACTCTACAGCAGATAAAAATGAACATATTTGCACCCTGCCTAATGTCAGATGTGGGTTAGAGAGGTATAAAGTCCCCAGTATTGAGCTGTGAAGCAGTGGAACTGTGTTCTATGTATTTCTGTTGCTCGTTCTACAATACTACTAATACTAATACTAATACTAATACTAATAGTAATACTCTGGGCAGCCTGTGGCCAGGTGGTTAGGGACCAGCCTTGTGACTGGAAGGTTGCCGGTTCAATTACCTGAACTGTCAGGAAATGACTGCTCCCCAGGGGGCATGGATAGGGGTCACAGTCTCTTTGCACGTTTGCATTTTACTTTGGGGAAAAGTTGGGGATGAGGTGGGGTGGTGATTATCCAACACTCTGACTTCAATCCTGCGATGAAATCCTCACAGTCAAAGGAGAGGGGAGCTGACATAGGGATGGGATGGGGATGTTCTGTGATTTTATCTTAATATAAATGCCAGCATATATCCCAATTTTTCAATGTAATCAAAACTGTTCACAGACCAGATGGAAACATGCAGTTTCTTAGATGAATGCGTGGGATGCAACATTTAAAATACTGCCAAAGTACAAACAAGTACAAAACAAGATGAAAAACTTTCAGAAGTCATAAAATCAATGAGATGTCCACTGCACATAAGTAATGTGCAGTCCACATCATTGTAAGCTTATGCGGAGCTATCTTGTAAAAAAACACATCTTGGAGACAGAAGCCCATTTCAAATATTTCAATAGGGCCACATCACCCAACTCAACATTTACATGCTTTTTGATGTTGCACAGAGCACATATCAATAAGATACACTGCAGCTTTGATCTCACTCTCAGACTTGTTCAAATACCTTTCAAAGCAGTGCATCTTCTCTACAGTTATTGTCTTACTCCAATGTAATTATTTCTCCCAGTCATCATAAGATTGAAGCTCAACACCAAATTACAACGTGCATTGATCTTGGTGTCATGCTGTGAGCTTGATTCTAATTATCTATGGAGTCTATGGAGAATGACATAAACCTCCCACCAACAACCTCTCTCACTAAAATGCTCTGCATTTCCCCCCTTTTCTCATGCATTGCCATTGTTTCACACAAAATAATTTGTTGAAAACACCATGAACATGCTTCAAATATTGGTTCTATGAAGAACTATGGTAATGATAGAGATGTAAGTCTGGAGAACCTTTTTAATGGTCACGTCTCTGTAATTAACATGGTGTTTTATGGAAGGGATTCTTTTATGTAATTTTAAAAAGAAGGCTCCTTTACTTTTCAGAGATATGTAGAGGTATATGTAATGCCACAGTGCTTGAAGCTATGAGAACTTTATACCAGCAGTGTTTACTATCAAAATATTTCTCTGTTAAGATTTTCTCCACAGGAAATGATAAAGCTGAATGATAGGTGTCTGGTGTTTGAGAGTTCTGTAATTACTACATAGAAATGCCAAACACTGGCCTCAAGCATGGAGCTCAGGATTCATTTGCTCTCACAACCTTGTTTGTTTCCAGCCTCCATATTGTCAGATATGTTACCATAGCAACGCATGTCTTGTGCATCCCTTTCTTAACAGGTTGCTTGGTCTCATCATAATTGTACCAAATCCAAAGTTTCTCTTCTATCACTAGCTTCATTAAGAGGTAAAATGTATACACAAAGCTCATCCTCTTTAATTAAGATTTGATATATTTATTTAGCTGTTTAATACTGTTTTTTTTCTGTTTCTAAAATAAACAAAATCTCAAAGGCAAAGAGCTCTGCATTTTCTGAGTGAATGTATAAACACAAAAATTGATGAATGAATGATTCTGGGGGCACAAGCCAAGATTTTGCCTAGGGTCAGGGTTGGCTCTGTGAAGCAGACTTGTTTCTGACAGTGTCAAAGTTCTGACAATGAATTTTGTGCTAAAGAATCCCCAATTTTTTTTTCCTTATGACTCTTCACTGAAGGTCTTATTGGTACTGCTACAGTGCATAACCATTCCTGTCAATTTTTCCTGTACATCTTTTGAAGTCAAATAGAGGTTATGAGTTGCCTTTCTAGCAATCTGACAAGCAGTAATCATGTCAGCAACACTCACATGTGAACATGTTTTTCAAAGTATCCCTTGGGCAAGTACTTTCACACCTACCTTGTTTGGTCTGTACTTTCGGAGCTGTCAGTTTGGTCTGAACCAAAATAGCAGATGTGAAAGTTGATATGGACCATAGTCTGGGCCAAAGGAACAGGATTTGGTCCTACCTAAAAAGAAGGTCTCATTCAATATCAACTAATCAAGTTTGTTTGCAGTGTGAAAACCCTTTTCGGGATGGTTCCAATTTTTTCGAACCACCTGCATTGGAAACACGCTGGCGCACACACCTCTGTAAACCTATCAGTGTTTGGTATAGACAGCCATATCCCATGTAGGTGATGAAGACAGTGTGCTTGCTAAACTGCAGTATGAAACCAGACTTAAATGAACCAAAAATATACAATGTAACAAAGGTATGAACCTTGCTTTGAGGTGTAAAAATTCCCAGATGCTACACTGTAACTATTGACACTATAAGCATTATCTCAAGTGTGTCTCTTCTTGTTTTAGATTAGGTATGTATTATAGATGGTTTGTATGTGTAAGTCATTATCTGGACAGTAAGAATTTATTTGTTTGAGGGCACAATAGTGTAAAATAAATAAATTAAATCTTATTTTTCGGTAACTTTACACATTCTTCTTCTTACATTTTATACATTCCTCTTCTTCTTACATTTTACAATTAAACACCACTGCTCCACTAAAGATATTGCTAATGGAAAAAAATCAGAACAGACTTGATTAGTCTACCTTTGAAGTCGAGGAGGTATGATAAATCAAACCCTGAATGGCCTTGTTCTGAGAAGCACTCATTTTTGTTGGCCAGTCATTTTGACCAGTCCTTTTGGAAATTTCTGAAAAGTGCATAATATAATTTAGAATTAAGAATTTAGAATTAATTTGAAAAGTCTTCAGACCCTCTCATTTTTTCCCATCCCTTTCCAATCATTCTGTACACAATGACAAATCACAGAATTGTATGCTTTTGCTAATTTATTAAAAAGTATGCATCTATATGCATGATGAATATGTTCAAGATATACTTGCACATAAGTAACAAATGTAACTAGAATAGTCCAGGATGTATCCTGGACTATTCTAGTTACATTTGTTACTTATGTGCAAGTATATCTTGAACATATTCATCATGCATATAGATGCAGTACCAAATGGCCTTTGTACAACTGATCTATTCTTCATGCAGTTAAACAACACACCACTAAAACCTTCAAAAACTTGGAAGGAAAACACAACAATCAATAAGTAAATAAAAGTCATACAAAACAGCTTATACTTATGACAAATGCAAACAAAATATGAAGCTTGTATTCTGTCTTTATTTTGATAGTGTTTTATGTGTCAGACTTTAAAAGCTATCCTGCTGACTGTCACTCAGCACAGGCTACTACAGGGCCCACATGCCGATGGCCATTCATCTGACACAATCAGCAGCAAAAGCATAACGTTACAGATGGTGGGCGAAAAAGATGAGCCAAGATATAACTCAGAGCTCATTGCTTCAGTGTTAGGTGTGATGTCTCAGTTGCTCATAAAGTATTTTCTTTTAAGATATTCTCTGTCTCCTGAAGCTATGTGCATCTCAGATCAAAGACTGGGGTTACAATGTCTGACAGCTGTTTTCTCTTATCAAATAGGTTGACATCCTGGCACTTTCCAAAGTTGAGGTGCATAGCACTGATAGGATTTCTGTGACTATGTTACTATATCTGTACTAAAATATAAATAAATAAATCATCTTAAAACAATATTATTAAGTTGAAATTTAAGCTATGGCATCTGTGCAGTGTACCAATGACAGCCCATAGTGCATCCTTGGAATCTAAAACAATGGCACAGCAAGAGGATGTGAAGGAATTGTCAGTGAAGCATTGGGAATGGCATGTAAAAGCCCATAATATACTAGTATAAAGGCACTTCAGCTGGTTAATGCAGACTCACATTACTTCAGAGAAATATACATGTGTATAACGTGTAAAGACTAAGAGGATGTGGTGTCATTGTACATATTTGTCGGTGTGGAACAGTAACCTCTGTGGAAAAAAGTACACTTAAATTGTGCTAAAACAGTTATGTGCTTCTGTTATGTACTTATTTTGGAACCACTAATTTGTACTAAACCACTACTAAAATATAATTTGAATATACAATGTTACACTTAATATATACTTATATATATTCTAATATTAATTTCACTACTCTTCTAATACAGTTTTAGTATATTAGTCTGAGCTGCCTGATTGAACAGTAAAAGACATTAAAAATGTACTTGTCTTAGACTTGCTCAGCAATCTAAGGCACTACCACTATGAAACCTGTTACTTGCCATCGGCAGCCAGGGTTTAGAGAGAGAATGAAATTGGCCTGTTCTCCTTCTCTAGGTGGGTAGATGGCACTTTCTACCCACATCACATAGTCAGTGTGATGCTGGTTGGCACAGGGGTGTGTCAGCCATTGCATCAGAGCTGGGGACCCAATGACCCAATGTTCCTCCGTGGTGACAGTTAGAAAAAGAGGCTGATGTCATATATATATCGGAGCATCTGGAAAATGTCTGGAGCATTACATGTGATGGCGGAGTAATTGGCATGTCTAAATTTGTGAGTACTTAAATTACACTGGAAGTAACCAGTGCAGACATGGGAGGAACCTGTACCACCCTAGTAAAAGTTACACACTTTAATTTACAATATTTTAATTTCTAATACTATATATTGTTACTCTCATACAAAACGGCAAAGGAATCTTCTATAGATGTAAAAAAAATCTATAGAATCTCTAAAGTAAAAATGATTTTAGTCCATGTTATTTTGGTGCAGGGGGTCCACAGGTGCCTGGAATTGTGAGAGGAGTTTTCAGCTGACGTCCCAGCTGGTCCCATAAATGGTAGGCTGTTTAAGGCAGAACAAATAATATACACATTGTCATCAAATTTCCATCCTGCTTCTCTCAGTCCAATGATTTAGCATCCTCTCAAAGTCTGTCTACTGAGCAAACTGTCTTTGAATGTGTGGTGGAGGCATGTCTAGGAGTCAAAGATCCATCACCAAGAAGTACACTACCCAAAAGTATCCTCTAAGAGCCTGTATAAAGAGCATCAGCGGAAGTACATTTATGTCTTCAATACCCAGTGACTAATCAGATTACACTTGTAATCATTGACATATTTGACTGAGAAATAATTAAGTTTTGCAGCAATTCTATCTGGGTGCATTATTTTTGCCACTGAGTCTTTATGTTGCCCTAACTGAACATTTCATACTCACATTCATTAAAACACTGAAAAACATTGACAGTGTGATAGACAAATGCTTCCAATAATCATCATATAAAGTATTCGTAAAGTAAGTTCAGAACTGAACCCAATTCTAAAACTAAAACATTGTGAGATTTCCTGCCATTATGATTTTTCAAAGATAAATTATCATCCAGCAAGATTAATGTGTGTATTGCCATGGTTTATAATAGGCTTACAAGTGTGCACTCGACTGAGAGGAGTGATCATCACTTTTCTAGGTCAGCGATTAAATCTAAGCCAAGCAATGAAGGGAAAAACAATCAAGTGTTTTAGACAAAAAATATAGAATCTTTGTATATATTTCCAAGTGACCAAGTGATGAGAGTAATCATAGCCAATGATACTGAAAAATGATAAGATGATGAGGGGTCACAGTGTGTCAAACATAATGATTTCCTGTGTCAATGCAAGTACGTAAATTCAAATAGAAAGTAAATCTATAATCTATAATCTGTCTTCTTTTGAAAATGCCACAGTAACTGACTGGCTCAAATAAGGAAGGGATCTAAGGGGATCAAAAAATCTGAACATAGGTATTCTACTCTGATTTAGGCCTCTATAATATGTAGTGTCGTATGAAATTAATAATTCTGCTTGTCTCTTAACTCAAACTCCATCTGCTGAAGCAAGAACAAAATAAATTACCACATTGGTTACATATATAGAATAAAGTGGCATTTGCAGGCCTTGCAGTTCTATTGAAAGTATGCTTGTGGCTTCCATCCATCTTTTAGATTTTGTTGTCTAATTGTCATTCCTTGAGAACATGGAGGCTCATTATCAAACCCTAAGGCCGCAAAAAAGTTGAAAGGAATGGGTCACTTCATTTGCATAATTCTTACTCTAATGGTTTTTCCATTAGGATAAAAACTATCATCTGCATAGTAAAATGGATTTAGTTTGAAACTATTTTTTCTTGGTAAGAAATGCTAAAAAAACTGAATAATGATGAATAAATAAAACCACACTATACTGAGGAATTTAATGTCTGAGTGAGAACTCTCTCTCTCTCTCTTTCTCTCTCTCGCTCTCTCTCTCTCTCACTCTGTCTCTCATCACACACACACATGCACGCATGCACGCACGCACACACACACACACACACACACACACACACACACACACACAAATCTAACATCTTGCTGATGGACAACTATTTTGTACCTATGAAATTGTCCAGATGTTCTCCATTACTTTTTGTTTTTGTCAGTGCATATTTAAATTTAAACCATTGTCTCCTCTAATAAAAAAGAGGATGAAAAAAATGTGTGTCTGTTGAATGTCTCTGTTATTCAGGGCAGGCGCCTCTAAGAGCTCCCCTGCTGTGTGTTTATCATACTGGACTCAGATGGGGCGTTTAACTAGCACATCTGTTTTGACAGAACACATCTCATAATTAGCATTTTGAATGTGTTGTACTTTGACATGAAACTAGACACATTTCCTATCTACTTATACTACTGAGTACTACAGTCAGGTTATATTTTTCAAAACTTGATGCACATAATGCTCACTGCTGTATTTGTATGCAAAGATGTCTATGCAACACTTCTAACCTCAGCAAACACGCTGTTAAACACAATATATATAAACACAATATATATATATATATATATATATATATATATATATATATATATATATATATATATATATATATATATAAAACACAATTGTAGGTACCCCTCGGTTAATGAAAGAAAACCCACAATGGTCACAGAAATAACTTGTATTTGAAAAAAGTAATACTAAATAAAAATGCTATGAAATCTTCAACCATGTTTCAACAGAATTATTAAGAAAATGAACAGGCCTGGACAGAAATGATGGTACGCTTAACTTAATATTTTGTTGCACACACGTGAGGTAATCACTGCAATCAACCAATTCCTATAACTGTCAATGATACTTCTACACCTCTCTGCAGGTATTTGGGCCCACTCCTCATGAGCAAACTGCTCCAATTGTCTCAGGATTGAAGGATGCCTTTTCCAGAGGGCATGTTTCAGCTCCTTCCAAAGATGTTCAACAGGATTTAGGTCAGGGCTCATAGAAGGCCACTTCAGAATAGTCCAAAGTTTTCCTCTTAGCCATTCTTGGGTGTTTTTAGCTGTGTGTTTTGGGTCATTATCCTGTCGCATGACCTGCAACTGAGACCAAGTTGGCTGCAGTCCTATGGATCTTAAATTTCTGACTAATATTGCAACTGCAGTCACAGGAACATCAAGCTGCTTGGAGATGGTCTTATAACCTTTACTTTTAACTTGCTTGTCTTTAATTTTCTTTCTAATCTCCTGAGACAACTCTCTCCTTTACTTCCTCTGGTCCATGTTGAGTGTGGTACACACCATGTCACCAAACAGCACAGTGACTACCTACACACAAACAAACACATGAACAAAATTGTTGGTACCCCTGAGTTAATGAAATGACTCTTCCTGTGTCTCCCGTTGCTACCCAAGCAGACTACACCATACAGATGGTAGATGCCACGACTGTGTCAAAGATGTGAAGTGTTCCAAATGACCTCAGTTTTCTCGGTAGGTGCAGTCTGCTCTGGCCTCTTTTGTAAAGTGCATCACTGTTAACTGACCAGTCAAGTTTGATGTTTCAGTGAACACCCAGGTACTTGTAAGAGTCCACTCTCTCAATGTCCATTCACTGGGTGTTCACTGGTGGTGGATGTCTGCACTTGTGGAAATATCTCAGTTCTTTTGTCTTCTTGCCTTTATCTGGAGGTGGTTCTGCAGGCACCAGTCCTGAATCAGTTCTCTGTACTCAGTATACTCCTCATTATTTATGAGGCCAATGATCCCAGAGTCATCAGAGAACTTCTGGAGGTGACAGGTTAGTGAGATGTACATGAGGTCAGCAGTGTACAGGATGAAGAGAAACTGTGCTTAGAAGCCACGTTCTTAGATGCCAGGCTGGTAGGCAAACTAAAGAGGGTTTGCCTACCAGAGGACGGAGATGGGTAAGGACCAGGCTCTCCAGTGACTTCATCAGATGAGAAGTCAGTGCCACTGGCCTGTAACTGTTTTCCACAGTTGTGGTACTCTTCAAAGCTTCAGGCTTAAGTTGATCATATGCACAATGACCCCACAGAGCTGATCTGCACAGGACTTGACAAGCCTGGCACAGATGCCATCCAGACCTACAGCTGTTTGAGACATACCAAATGATCTTAATGGGTACTGTATTCTCCACACAGAAGTTGGAGATGTAGACAGAGAAGCATGATTAAAGGATGAGAGAGTGTGGGTGCTATGTCTGCAGTCTGCACACAGCTGAGTGTATGACATCACAAGCCTCATCAGCTTTGGCAGACAGAGGAACATATCATTTATGAGCTATCATGATAACATGTGATACTTTGCTTGAGAAGTAGTGTGGTTTCATGCTAATGAACAGTTCCATGTTCTTACAGCAGATATTTTCTTTAACACAGCTGTGTTGCTAAGCGCTAACAGCTGATCTTTGGAGTAACCAATAGGAGCGTGACACCCCACAGGATCTCCAGACAGTGTTGTAAACAGACAGAAATGTCCTGCTAAAACCAGCATAAGCTCCTCACAATTATGGTGTTCATTTTGGTTAAAATGATAAAACAACACTTTTCAAACAGAAAAATAAAATTAAGTTCAAGAAAAGAGGTTAAAAATTAATTAAAACTCAGAAGAGCCTGCCACATACTGCCATCTCTGTGGCTCCATTTTGGAAATAAAAAAAAAGTCTGACATATTTTTATTACGGTGAGAGTCAAATGCTGAAAAGGTACCACTGGGTGTTGGTCCTGAATTCCAGGTACCAGTAATAGTATGGATCCCAGTTGAAATGTGTTTTTACTTTCTTATGGCTGGTGTGTGCCTTGTAAGCACTGGGGTCATTGCTAGGTTACAAGTGTTTATGGGCAGAGTGCCATTATCATGTAATATTTGCAAACCTAGAACATCTCTCAGCCAATCACTTGTGCTGTGTCAGAACTAAGTGTAGTATAACTGTGAATATTTATTTGTGTTTTCTGGTGTGATATGTTTTAGATATCTAATATATGAAATATTCATATAGAGATTATGAAAACAAATACAGTAATAATACAGTGAACGCCTCCTGCCACTACCATTTCAACACTTAACATATCACTGATGTCAAATCACAACATGTTTTGGTTACAACTTTTGCTACAATTCAACATTATGAACAGGCATTTTAGGGGCTTTATATTTATCCTCCTTTACTCTAAAACCACCTGATGAACTGAAGTTCAAAACAATTGCAAGTAAATTGTGATAGGTTGAACAAAGCCAGTGTAGTAAAACAATGATATATGAATTGACTGACAGTACAAGACATTTATTCCTAATTTTAGGATGATGAGAATTTAGGTGACTGGAATGCAACACATATGATATATGAGAAAATAAGTGCTTATAGACAAATACTGTTGTTTATCTATGTCCATTAACTGGTTAACAGCAGCTTTATGAGCTATAGTTCATTCTGTGTCATTGATCTCCATCAAATGCTCTCACAGCCATCTGTATGCACTGCCAGCCTCTGACAGATCATGCACTTTTCAGACATGGCACAGTACAGCGCCAGTGGACAGACCACTTCATCATCCCCCAAACAGATATCTCACAAAAACATCGCATCTGTCTTCACCTGCCATAGACCAAGAAGGTGTGAAGGTGTGTGTGTGTGTGTGGAGGGGTGGGGGTGTGGGGGGTGGGGGTGTAGGCAGCACCCATTAATTTTCATTTCTGCCTCTTTTCTATTTATTAATAATAATAATAATAATAATAATAATAACAATAAAGGCATTATTATTGTTGTTATTATTATTATTATTATTATTGTTATTTCAAAGTATTATTATTATTATTATTATTAGTTGTTGTAGTAGATGTAGTAGTAGTAGTAGTTGAGTTCATTATTGTTAAATAGTAAGTTTATTAAGTGAATTGAGCAATGAAGTTTGAATCACTTATTATTCACATATTAGTTTCAGGAATTACAGTTAGTTCTGATGATGCAGTGTAATTGGCTGAGTAGCATTATATGAGTGCAGAATTCTATGAATATCGCACAATAACAGCACTCTAAACATATCTCTTTAAGTATCAGTCTGCCTTAGTCATTTGTAACCTAGCAACAGCCAAGAAGTCATTAAAACTGTAATAACCAACTGCAATGAACAACAGGTAATGAGCCTGTCAAATAGAACTAACTAATAATGAAATAACATGTTATAAAAACAACCAATGCAAGCTAGTGTTAACAACAATTCCCAACACTCCCATTACAAACAATGAAGGTCTGTCTACCATTTGCTGAGACCTGGCTCAGAAGCATCACCTCAACAGTTCATCAGAACATAGTCAAGCTAGACAAACATCTCCCTCATATTAATAGCAAATTGCTCATTGATGCCTGCAAATCATATATAATGTACAGAAAATAAAAGAAAGCAGTGAGGGGAAATTATATAAAGAGAATGGATGAGCCTTTGGTGTGTTGGTCCCCCCCAACATCAGTCACAAATATAGAATCCTCACCTCATAACCACACATACAGACTGATGGACAACTACCGTAGTTGCATATACAGATTGCCACTCACCAACATGACCACCTCCACCCCCGCATCCCACATATAGATTGCTGTTCCACCCATAAGTTTCCAAGGTGGGATGTTTGAGTATTAATTACATGAGGAGAAAAAGAGTTAGCTGGTTGACTATTAGAGATTAAGTGCAGCAGCAGATTGGAGTATTGGAGTATCTCTACTCCTGCAGGGGTTTACTGCTGAGCCAGGCCTTACTCCATGCCAGCACTGAAGCCAATTACTTTATGGTCACTGCCTCTTTCTGTCCTCCATCTGGACGCCACCACCATAGCTTGCCAAAAACCTTATGACTTACACTGGATTCATGTTACTCAGGTATTTGAATGTAGCCTCACTAGTCTTGTCCAAGGACTCCAATTGATATAGTTGCCCAGCCAGACAACTGAACCTGGCTACCACATGGAAGTCAGTGTTGTTACACACATTGCAACCAAATGTGTTGTTATGCACAAGTAAGGTTTAGAATCCAAGGGCAACTCTGTGGGATGTTTTTGTACTTTGGGGAGCTTGTATTCACCCAAAACAATTTTTTAATTTGTTTATAGGAGACACACTGAACATATATATTTATTTTCAGGAGATCCTAGACTGCTCAATTTGTCATTTGAGATACAAATCTTGAGTGATTTTGTGCTGAAAATGCAAGAATTTTGATGAGTTATTTGTAATTCTTAGATTGATATTGACAAAGATATTTATAATAATATGTTGCTCAAACACTTGACAGTGGTCCAAATAAAAAGATAAATAAAGATAAGCTAAATATCCATTATTTTTTTTGTTATTTATGTATGTATCAGAATTATCCCTTCTCAGGACTTTTATTCCAAAATCTGAGCACTGTGTGAGCAAAGAAATAGAACAATGTGCTGGTCTGTGTTGTGTTTACTGTTCCATGTGCTTTTGAGCACATGTCATGTCTCCTCCCATTCCCAGCTGTTCCATCTGTAACCCTGCCCCATCGTTATCATGTCCCAGCCGTGTCTTGTTATCGTGTGTGTTTATAACTCCCTAGTCTCAGTTAGTCCACGTTGTTCTTCTCGTTTGTATGTATGTCTAGTTACTTACTCCTGTCGTGTTTCCATGTCTGTTTCCAATTGTGTGTTAACATTAAATACAACCCTGCAAGTACTTCCGCCTCCTACCTCTGTGCCGAGAGACGTTACAAACAAAGGGATCCCTTCTTCTTAGTTTCCTCTAAACCCAAAATCTGGATCAGTGATGTCATCAACCCCACCCCCCCATTGCTGATCAGTCAGAGTATGTTGAACATGTACATGTTGACAGAGCATTAGACTTGCACTGGAACGCACCTTTGGCATTTTAAAAAAGTTAATTTTAGCAGTTTTCCAAGCACAATGATGAGAATACCATATTGAGATAGTAAATCTTGTAGTTTGTTAAGTTAATTGCCTGCAATGTTTAGATCTTGGGTTCTAATAGCATGAGATGGTTGCTGTGTCACAGGAACACACATGATTTTTCTAATGCATATACACTGTCCTGTAGTAGAGCATGAAACCCAAAGAATCTGTCCTAAGAGGACACATTGCTTGTAGGTGCAAACTGCTAATACACTCTTCAAATTAATTACCTTAGAAGATGGTGGCTCCATAATCGAACACAATCAAACACTCAAGCTGCATCTCATACAGCAAAACAAATTTTTCACACTTACACTACACAAAACTTGGAAGGTGTGTCTTTCTGTAGTCGCTGTGATATACTGAATAGAGGTGGGCAATGTGACTTTGATATCATTATCATGAATCCCTGGTCATTTCTGTATACCTGGTCATTTATGATTTCCTGATCGTTTTTGAATTCCTTGTAATTAGAATTTCAGGATACACTAAGAGTTATTTTTGAAATATTAGAAAGGTAGATAGACTTCCCATCTGCTTTGTATTGTCACTGAAGATCAGGTTCATACAATGTTGTCAGTTTGCTATTTATTGTTGTCTTTTCTTTTCCTCCTCTCTCCATTCAGACTCCATCCTCATTTTCAAACACATCAGCTATTTAACACCACATAAGAAACACATCACCAAAAAATTATTTTCATTTTTGCACTGTTTGTAATGAAAGCATTTGGCAGAATATTGGAGAGGATCAAATTAGAAGTGGGGACTACAGCATCCCAGGTAGAAATGAGGCTGTTGCTAAATGGTTTCTAGGTGGTTGTTTTAGTGTTACCAGGTGGTTTCTAGGGGGTTACTATGGTGTTGTAAAGTGGTTGCTATGTGGTTGTTATAGTGTTGCTATATGGTTTCTATGGTTTCCTAGCTGTTTGATGTGTGCTGTTGTGTTGCAAGGTAATTGCTATAATATATTCAGCTGGTTCCTCAGAATTGTTCCTTAGTGCTTGTTGTGGAGTTATTAGATAGTTGCTGTGTTCAAAACTATTGAATATATATTTTACAATTTTATTAATTAACTAATGTTCTAGTTAGCAAATGTTACTAAATTAACTAATGTTACTAAATTGATTGTCCTTTCTGAATCATACAATGATTCAGTTAATATTAGGCAAAGTTGTTACTTTATATTAAAATAAATGTGATAAATACTGTACCACAAAATCCCAAAACATACTGTGAGAAACACTTTGAGCTTGTGCTTTGTGCTACTAAAAGTAAGGGCAGCAGTGGTACAATTTTAATTTTCGAACAAAATGAATTGTAAAACACTAATACACCAGTTGGTGTCATGCCCCCTGCTGCTTCCCTAAATCTTTGCCTGTTCAAGCACATTTCCACATGGTCCATCACTGCATGTCAGTTTTTGTATAGAGGCATATCAGTGTTTTTGTAGTTGAGTGAGAACCACTCAGAGAGAAGGAAACAGAAACTGTGCAACAGTCACATTTGATGGCAAACATATATGTGTGATTGTCTGCTCTTCTGTCAGCCTGCAAGAAACTCAAATGAATATATTGGCACAGAGTGCTACTGACTGCGGGCAGATGATTGATTTAGCATCCAGTTAAATAAAGGATAAATAAACATATTGGAGCAGTGGTGTTTATGCAGATCAGGTGGGAGACTGGCTGTGTCTCATTGCCAACCCTGTCCCCCAAGGACACAGCAAATATGATGTTGATGTTGAGGGGGAGGAGGCTCGGGTGCATTATCATAGAATAATAAAAGAGAGAGAGAGAGAGAGAGAGAGAGAGAGAGAGAGAGAGAGAGAGAGAGAGAGAGAGAGAGACCCTCGCATGTTCTAATATGCACTAGTCAGCTAAAGGCCTATTACTGCTGTAGCCACTCCATTAATGTGATGGAGAAGGGCAGTGGCAGCAAGGCATCAGTCTTTGTAGATCCTACAAGGCAGTGCTGGCTGACATGGCAGCATGCACAATTAAACCATGCTATGCAGCAGTAGCAGCACATTGCATCTATTTTCAGATCCAGGCCCTGAGTATATAACAGGCAATTAACAATAAAAGTACTGAAATGATCAGTTAAAACATGGTTTGAAACACTGTAATAGAAGTCATCTCTCTCTCTCTCTCTCTCTCTCTCTCTAACTGACTAAATCAATGTCAGTCAGCGTGAGGATACAGCTGCTTTTCTTACCAATGTCTTTTTATAAATTATGTCATATTCCACCACATGTGGTTCCCTGTGCATTCAGCAGATTCTGAATTCCATTTACCTGTCCTTACTTCTTCCCTGCCTCTATCGCTCCCTCCTGACAAACCTTTTAATGCTCTGTTTTGCTCCAGTTCTTTCACTCTATCCTATCTCTCTCCATTCAGGAAAAAAATGTTTTTAGCATCATATCCTATCAGCAAACTGGCACCAGGGGAAGTCACAGACTGCTTGCTGAAACTGTGTTAGTGTCTTTGTGTGTGTGTGTGCGTGTGTGTGTGTGTGTGCGTGTGTGCGTGGGTGTATGTGTGTGTGTGTGTGTTTAGCCCCCCTCTGGCTGCTGGTGTCTTGTTAATCAATCACCCTTATTAGAGTATAAAAGTGCAGAATTTAATTGGGGGCGATCAAGAAGGAGGACACTGTCCCCGTTCAACTCTCTTAATTATGTGTAGGGCTGCGATAGCAGGCTTTGCAGACAGACAGCTGAGCTCAGCCCGTGCAAACATCTCAAACCGCTGATTCATGCAGACAGACTTCTTCAGTGTTTTAACTTAAGAAAACATGATTGAACCTGACTGTTTCAGAATGTACAATTTATCAACTGTTATAACAAAACAAAAAAGCCTTAATAATCTTAAATATTGATAGATTTATTTCTTTATATAATCAACTATATAGTTATGCAGTTTCTCAGATAGTGACCTCTTCTTCACAGTACTATACAGTATGTATACGATATCAAGGTTATGTGTGTGAAATTTGCAGGAAAACTAATACATTACGGTGACTTAGGGAGAATTTGGTGAGCTTATGTTGCTTAAAATAGAACAGGAGAATATAACTAATATGGTTGCTGATGAAGCTACTTATTTAGGTCTTGTTTGAGAGATGACTAACTGTATGTCAGTAATAGCCAAGGTTAATTTCACTAACATATTCATGAAAATAGATCAGGATATTAACAGATGGTTGCCACTGGCAGTGTCCTGCATGAGTATCAGTAATTAAAATGAATTTTGTGCCCCATAGTATTTTCATAAGCTCAGTGTTGACACTACAACCCCCTGTAGAGTATGAGAAAAAAAATCTTATTCACTACTAAGAAAATTCATTTCGAGAGACACGCTCACAGATCAAATGGTCAATTTTACAATTACCCAAATCTCAAGTAGGGTCAGCCTAGTAAAACTTCAGACATGAGGCATTGGAGGGATGTCCTTCATGGATAGACATAGAGACTGATCTAGTTTCACCAGCTGGGCCTAAAGACCTTTTTTCTGAAATGTCATAGAAAGTTCACTGCCTCGTGGCTCATCACATCATGTACATTTAAAACTATTGAAATCATCTGAAAGATCTCCAGGTGCAGATCTGAAATAGCATACAGATTCTCCACTATGGATGATCCGAAATTTACTCTCACATAATAAATTTACACAGGGTCCATGGGTTCAAACAGTGTGTTTGAAGAATCACTCATTCTTTCATCATTGGAAAATGAAGTCTTCTTTAAAAAACATTTTGGGTTTTAAATCAAACCTTGGCTCAGTTGAAGCTTCAATTTGAAAACCATGTTCTTTCTTACCTGACTGATTTATTGCTTTAAAACTACTATACATAACACATTTACATCGCAAACCCCTTCATTTTAAAATGTTGTACAGGATATATTTGACCTTGAAAAAGAAATCTAATGGAATTGGCTCCTCACCCTCCTGCATTTTCTTTCCAAATAACCCTTGACACATTTTACACACCTTTTGAAGCTATCCTGAAATGACATAAGTGGAATTAATTCATGTCTAACCACCGCAGACTTTCAGTGGTCTCAACTTTATTTATTTTTTTGATCAAGTATATAATGGAATAATGGTGAATCCTGGATGAAAAAAGTTCTAAACTTTCAATATCTTGTAAGACAAAAAAAAAAAAAAAAAGATTGAACTGACCATTTACTGACCTTTTCAAACAGGTGACAATGATGACAGTTCAACCACAGTTGTATTGATACATTTTAATAAATCATTGTACAAAAAGACACATTCTGTAAATACAGAATTCACATTATGCAGTGCAAACACAAATGGCACCCTGTCCAGGGTGTATTCCTGCCCTGCACCAGATGACTCCATGTGGACTCTGAATCAGCTATGACCCTATTCAGGAAGAAGAATAACTGACTGATTGACAAAAGAAAACAATGACACCATATAAAAATCTTTGTTTTTTTAACCTATTCAAATACATTGATATTTCTTCAATATTGAGTGGTAGATGTAATTGAAATAAACAAATTAAAATAAATTTATTGAGTTAATAGCAATTGATAAAAAAAATAAAAGAAATGACACTGTGACCTATTAGCTGATATTTCTTTGGTGTGAAATAACCTCAGTTACACATTTCCTAATAGTTCTTGACATTGACTGGGAAGGCAATTTTTACATGCTAGATGTTTCCCTTGTAATTTACTTTGTAAACGGTGATTTCTAATTGTTCTAAAATCCGCATTTTGGACTGCTCCATGGGGATACTATTTACTTCAACAATCATTAAATATGACAGGCTCCTCCAAAATCCCCTCTAACCTCATTCTGATCATCTGTAGCTGGAAAGCTGTACCTGATTCTAATTTTAGATACACTGCTACATTAATAAATTGGTATGTAATAAATAGAAATAAATAAAATAAGATGCACCCAGAACAGACATCAATACACAACTATAACGGTGTTCTAGTTAGACTGTCATAGATTCTCTCAGAAGAGCAGCGGGTTCTGCAACCAGTGACCATTCTGGTGCAATATTGCAACAGGACAACGCTTGTCCACATACTGCTGTTGTCTGAAGAACTCACCTTGAAGACACAAATACTATGACATGACCAGTCTTCAGGAATAGAATGAAACTATTCAAGTTGCATGGGATGGATTTTAATACTGAAAGACACTACTTTTGTATGTGTTGCCAAAATTATTGTGGATGCATTTGAACTTGTGCTAACCATGCAAAGCATCTGTCAAGTGCCAAAATAACACCCATTACACTGATGGAGGATGAGAAGGATGAGAGGAGAATTAAGATTTAAGAGGAGAATGAAGAAAAAACCCTTGCCAAAATGAATGTGTAATGAAGAGAGAGATGAGGAAGATAGGGGAAGAGGGAGAGAATTCAGGCTGTGATGAATGGAGCCTTTGTTTTAGGCGAGAGGGAAGCTGTGTGGGGGCTGCTTTGGTGTTAATGGGGTCTCTGTTGTTCACCTCAGTGTGCTGCTGCCATCTCGCCTGATGGCATTAAAATCTAGCCTTCACATGCAAATGGCCATTTAATAACAGCTGCTGCAGCAAGAACAGTTCAAATTGGAGTACTAGGAACATCGCCTCTGTGTTTTGCATTGGTAGCTGTCAGCCTAGTGACAGTGGAAATATTTTCTTAATTCCTTTGTGGTGAGGTCTGCACAAAGTGTGTCTATTAGCTCAAAGCTATTATCTGCATCCTATACCATATTATAATATCTACAAGGGGTCACATTTTAATGGTTATAGTGACCTTTAATATCCATTTTCCTAAGTGCAAGATCGTGAAGGCTAGTTAAAACAATATCAAAATTCTAATTTACATTAAAATAGATATGCAAACTAAATGGGACTTTTAGTGTAAAACTAAGGTCTAATAAAGGTGATAACGAAAGTGTTTTTTGAGCAGAAATATTTGCTGATTTTATAAAAACTAGAGTGAAATGAAAGATTTTCCTGTTTGAAATGTATGTCATGAATGTATATTTGTGAAGCCATAACTGCCATTCCTGTGTTTTTATTTTTGTTTAATCCAGAAAACTTTACCAGTGACAAAATGGTGACGGGGTAAGAAGGCCTTTATAGTGGACCCGAAGAGTGCAGCAACTCATATCTAACTACAAATAACTTGTCTAAAGAAACTTATATTGTTCCAACGTTATTATTTATTAGCATGGATTAGTGATGGCCCACTGGCACTCTCTTCTGTCAACAAACCACTTGCTATCTTCCTTGCTATTATTGCTGAACCTTCCATCTTGCTGCTTCTCATTTTGTTGTTAATTTCCCCATCATCTGAGCTGCGCTAATACTCACAAATACTGTTGTCATTTGGCAGCACCATATATTTATTTAATTATTACCATCATTAAACATGAGGTGGGAAGAATTTTGTTACTGCACTATTACTGAACTCTCTGTACTTTACTTGAGAATTTCTTTTCACTAAGATTGGCAGGATATTTAAGGTGCTACTGGTAGTTCTTATGAAACTTACAGTCTGAATGTTTTCTTCAGACATCTGTGACACCTTAGACTGTGCTAGCACTATGATGTGTTTGTCTTCAACCTCCTAGTACAGTATATTGTACTGTATACCGTATATATATATACTAATGAGGTTGTTAAAACCTTTTCTGACATCTTTGCTTTCAAACTCTACGGGGGACAGACACAGTCTCAATACTGCAGGGTATGTTTGTATTGATAGTATAATGGAGTGATTTAGAAACAGTACTTATTTCAGAACTAACAGATAAGTGTGACCAGTGATAGAGTGAATCGCTTACCTGCCCACTGTCTAATCTACTTACCTGACTGGTATGACTGTATGAAATCAGTCAAACCAGGTGTTTTCTGGTCCTTTCTAAAATCCTTTTTGAATTCCTTGTCATTAGAATTTCAGGTGACATGAAGAGCTGTTTTGAACTATTGAACAGTTCTTCTCACCCACTTTCTATTATCACTAAAGTTCAAGCTCATACAGCTTTGGCTGTTTACTGTTTATTGTTGTCTTTTCTTCTGTCAGGACTCTTGTCAGCTATTTAAAAGATCACATCACCAAAAAAAAAATCATTTTCATTTTTATACCATTTATAATAAAAGCCCAAAAACCTACACCATTGAATTTTCACCTGTGACTGCATTTTTAAACAAGCCCAATTTGGTTGGAAAACCACAAACCTGGTAACCCTACTGGAATGTCTTTTTTTCTAGTTTTGTTGCTGCTAACAACCAAACAGCGCTACAGATCCTCAGTGACAGAAGGGAAAAGAACAGCCAATGAAATTGGACATATGTGTTATGGGGAGGTAAGTAGAGAACAGGATTTAACCCTTTCTGCTCCTCTAGGTTAATGAGATATTGACAGATGGTTTGAATTTTTTTTTTTTTGGAGGGGATGAAATTATTAGTGGGGACAATTCAATAGTCGCTGAATATTGGTGGAGACATGCCACTTCTGTCCATGCTAATCGTATGCCCTTGGACCTCTTTCTGTGGCATCTCAAGGGCAGGGCCTGTCTGTGGTGATTCCCCTCTTATCCCTAATGGCTCCTCCTCTGATTGATGCAGTACCTTTAAAAACTGAGGCAAGAATGGTAACCAAACCTAGAACCAGTGACCTTAAAAATGTATGAATAAGTAATGTAAATGTATTCATGTTTCTGCTATAGAATGGTTAGTCAGACACTGGCCAGTAACACAACTAGTCTATATTCATCATTCAGTCAAAGCATCGTGAAAATGTATGATTGTGGATGTCAGGTTGGCAGTTTGCCATTCACCATATTGGGACCTACTGAACCTGCTCACTGATAAAGAGGTAGAATGTAGAAGGCAGGAAGCTTTCTATACATGCATATTTTTACATCTTGGCAGCTGTATTATGCTGTTGTAATACAATAATATAAAAAAATGTGTGTTTGTGTGTGTGTGTCTGTGTGTGTCTGTGTGAGTCTGTGTGTGTATGTGTGTGTTTGCATGTGTGCAGGAGATCCAGTGACCAGCCTGATGACATGGCTTCTGGGGTAGAAGATAGAGCTGTAATTTCCCTCAGTGCAGTGATAAGGGCATCGACCTGCCAAAACATCTCTATAGAAGCTGATACACTTAAATTGCCTGAATATTAAAAGCTTTTTTTCTTGTGAGAGATAAAAAGGAGAAGGGGATTTGGGGGTTAGTTTTTCTCCAGTGCAGTATTTGGTCCTACATGCTTCACTGTGGCCACTATATAACACAGATTACATGGCAGACATTCATTCATAACAGTTCGACAAGGATTGAGCTTAATGTAAATTAACAGGAGGGAAAAAAATCTGAATCTTCTGAATCTCTGTATGTCATTGTTCCCTTTTCACTGACTAATTTCTCATACCTTCTTTACATCATATAATTATAAAGTTTGAATTACAGTGATTTTTAGAATGGCACAAATTTAGTTTTTTCACATTTTCACAGTTTTTATGGTTTTAAATGAATGCAATTCATTGAAAAGTCATTCCCTACCATGACAATGTGTCACAAAAATGGCCAACTAACATAATTTTATTGATGATCTTGATAGTGATGATAGCTCAGGAGAAAAGGTTAATGAGGAAAAAACAGTTGATTAGAAGAGCAGAATGGTTACTTTTAAAAGGTAGTGGTGCTTTTAAGTTTTCTTCTGTCATCATTGCATTTCATCAAAAGGGTTTCACAGACATTGCTGCTCATAAGATAGCACTGCAATCAACTATATATTGAATCATCAACAACTTCAAGGGGAGTGGTTCAATTGCAGTGAAGAAGGCTTTAGGGTGCCCATTCCAGTCAAACAAGCATCAGGACCAACTCTTAAAGAGGATGCAGCTACCAGTTCAGAGCTTGCAGAGGGAAGGTGTAAGTGCGTCTGAATGTACAGTGAGAAGAAGGCATTTGGAGGATTGCTTTGTGTCAAGAAGGGCAGCAAAGAAGCCACTTCTCTCCAAGAAAAACAGACTGACCGTTATTTTCTCTGATGAAGCCCAGTTTGGACTGTTTGAGACATCTGGAAATATGATTGTATGGAGAAGAACAGGTGAGTTCTGCCATGAGTCCTGTGTCATACCAAGAGTGAAGCATCCTGATATAAGTCATGTCTGGGATGCGTCTCATCCAGGGGAGTGGGTTCAGTCAACATTTTGCCTAAGAATGATTAAGGAATCTAAATGGTATCTAAACATCCTCCAAAAGTAACTTCTCCCAACAATCCAGGAGCAATCTGGAGACGAACAATGGCTTTCCCAGCATAATGGAGCACCATGTCACAACCAAAAGTGATAACCATGTGGCTCTGTGAACAAAACATTTAAAATTTGGGTCCATGACCAGGAAACTCCCTAGATCTCAATCCCATTTAGAACCTGTGGTCAATCCTCAAAAAAAGGATGGACAAAAAAAACCCAGAAACTCTGATCAACTCTTAAGCACTGACTAAGCAAGAATGGATTGTCATCACTCAAGATTTTGACACCTGTTAATACTCACAAGCTCTACTCCTCTCCTCCCTCGCAACCATGTAATCAAGAGAATCTGGTCATTTCTCAAAAAAAAAGTTTTTCAAAATAAATTATTCTTCAGACTATTTTGCCACATTGGTACATCTTGTTGCTGTCATGCAAAAACTTAAATCTTCGAAAAACCTATTTAACAGGTAATGGAAAAGGCTTCACTTTCCATGGAAGTTAATGTAAAACATTTCTATTTGTCTGTTCATACAATGTAAACAATTCAAATTATGTCAAAAAGTGAAAAACATCAGAAATGTATGAAAGTACATTTATAAAAGCCTTTCCCCATAACACATTACAATCAACATTCTTCACATTCACACTCTTAAGCAAAAAGCACCGGCAAATCATGCACAGCATACTCTCTACCGTTACTGACTGTCCGCCTGAAGGACTGTATAAAGCACTAGGTTGGGGGTTTCACTCAAGAGAGAGTGCCAAATCTGGGCATACATTTACTCACACACACATATACACACTTGATTCATACACACCAGAACAATTTAGAGTAACCAATTGTCCATATGTTTGAAATGTGGACTTACAGTAGTTTGGAGTTCCTGGAGGAAACCCATGCAGACACGGGAACAACGTGGAAACTCTGCCCAAACAGGGCTTTAAACCCAAGACACTAGTGCTGGGAGGCGAACATGATAACCACCCAGCCACTGTGCCACGAAAATGGAGGTATACACATCCAGCCAGAACATTAGCACCTCAGACAGGTGGACTTATGGACAATGGAAAGGCAGAAAAATTGGCATATCTCCAAAATTGAGTATCTCCAAACCATCAGGCAGGTCTTATTTAGTGTTGCCTGTATACAGTGATAAGTACCCAACAATAATAGCTTAAGAAAGAACAACCAGTGAACTGGTGACACGATCATGGGCACCTAAGGCACAATAATGTGATGCATGGAAGTCCTACTGGCCAACTTACAGGATTTAAAGGATCTACTGCTAATGTCTTGGCCAGATACCACAGGCTGTCTTCAGAGGGATTGTGGAGTCCATGCCTCAAATGGTCAGAACTGTTGTTGTGGCACAAGGGAGACTTATTCAATATAAGTTATTTCTGGCAGCAATTTCCAAACTTTCCAAAGTCACTTATTTTCCCTGCAAATGACTGTATTTCTTATGAAGCTCTCACCTCAACTAAAGCAACAACAAACTAGCAAGAACACAGACAGCCAATTGTGATGCGCACACACTGGGTGTTAGGAAAGCATGGCGTGATTGTAAAGAAATGATTTGATAGGACCCATTTTCCATGCCAAGTTTGCTCTCACCTCTGCGGGTCTGTGCTTTTGACAGAAAGGAGAGGAGATGCTATTAGAACATTGTGTTTAATGTGTTCTCTGTCTTGACAGAGAAGCACTGGCTTTGAGCGAAATGCAAATGTCCATCAGAGAGGAGGAGATGCATCAGCTTAATGGTTGTGTTTACAGGACAGTTACTGAATATCAAGCTGATGAAGCGGCTACAGCTGTTTTTAATTGTGGCTCTGTGGCCATCTTCAAGCTCCATGCACAGAGGGGGGATAAACTTCAATAGGATCCAATCAACTGCTTTGCCTTTGCTTTCCCCTCTCTCTCTCCCTCTCTCTCTCATACAAACTCCCACTTTTTCCTCTGTCTTCTCAAACACTTTGTAATTATATCCCATCATTTCTGATAAGAAGAGGAACGAAAATATAATGATGCACCAGAAGGACAGGAAATGACAAATGACTCAGTATTGAAAACTTTGGGTTTATCTGAACATTGACTACTTCCACACCATACATTGTGTTTTCTTTCCACTTTATATATAAATACCATTGGTAGTGACAATTTCTAGTGATCAGTTAAAGATAATGATTTTGCATCACAACCTGTTTCTATAATAGTTAACAAACCTATTCTCAATAACAGAATGCTCTACACTGCACTACATACTGTTAATAAAAGAGCAATCCACCAATTCAACCAATTACAAAGGTCTGTTGCCTTTTCCTAACTTACACTCCAAGCAAAAATGTTCTATACTGTATTACAATGTGGGATTCTGTGACTCATAACAGAAGTAGAACCATTTTAGTGATACATAGAATTTATTATTTTTTTTTTTTTATGGCTGATCTCACAGCCAGAATTTGCATATTGGTCCTTTTTTTCATTCTGTAAAACAGTTCATTGCTGAAACACAACCTCTACAAAGAAAGATCTACAGATGAGCCATCTCAACAAAACCAATTTTACTGTAATAAAATAAAAACTACAAAATGCAATTTGATTATCCTAATCTATACCTAAACCTAACCTTAACCTAGCCTTAGCCTAAACCACAATTTACACCTAATCATACCTCTTTTCTAAACCTATCCTTAACCGTGGTGAAACGAGTAATTCTTAATTTAATCTAATTAGTTATTTGGGCCATTCATTTGAGCCAATTAATTATTTTATTAATAAGATACAAAAACTTATTTAAGAGCAGAGATATTTCAAACATTACGTACATTCCAAAACCTAGACTTCAGCTGAGGTAAGTTGCATTTTTTCGCCACTATGTAAAAGAAGGCTGGTACAGGACTCATGATGTCCACACCAGCGATTTCTGTTGATGACGGCTGGGAATCACAAAACTTTATGTCAATATTTCTGTCATTTCCACTACTGCTTGCTCAAGCTTGCTGGAGAGAAGGACTGACATGGTTGCCAGGTCTAGCATTTGTCAGTGTTTCTCCAGCAAGCAGCTAAAAAATCTTCCAATTAGAGATTTTTTATTGTTTATTTATTTATTTTATAACTTCTAGCATCTGTGAAAGGGGTGTGGGGGGGCTTCTGGGGCTTAAGCCCCATAAACCAACCCCTGGCTCCGCCCCTGGGTGCAGTCCAAAAATATCCTGCTGTTCCGGATAATCTGCTTGGCATCCAAACTAGCCACTTTAAAAAAGTCTTCCATGAAGGAGATACAAGGGTATCTGAAGAAGATTTCATCATATAATTTGAGAAGTACTCCTCTTTGATTTGTGTTAAAACACCAGGCTTTTCCTCATTGAGTGGTCTTGGGGAAATACATCATAGACAAAGTCATCCTTGTAAAAGATGGATAGCAGGCAGATAGTCCACTATAAGGAATAGAAAATGAGTTCAATGGCTTGTTATGCACCCCCAAATTATGGATATTATTGAAAGTGAAATGAGATACTCAATCATGAGATCCTCTTGAGCTGCACTGCATTCAGTTTAATGAGCGATCAGTTCTCCTCACCACTCCTTAACTTACACTGAGCCAGACTACGGTCACTTCATTATGTACTGCACTGCCTTGTATATGTTTGCCCACAACTGACAGTCTAGCAGATGTTTTCTTCAATATTTTCATACTCTCCTTACTTGCTAAGTAGCAATTTGACCAACTTGTGAATTTAACCTGTAATTATTAATCACAATTTCTAGACATAAAAAACTACTGTTATGGGATAACAAAAAGATCATGCTTTTTTTTTAATAAGAGAATGATTAGTCCTCCATCCAAAGACTCTGTGCAATGAAAGCATTTTGTCACAAAAAAAAACATTCATTACAGTTATGCAAAGAAAGTTTAGACTCCTACAGGCTACTGTGATTAATCTGTCTTCTGCATTTCAGAGTCGAGTAGTGGACGAATAGTGGCCCACTTAATGAGGGCTGAAACCTCCACCATATATCTGTGAGTGCAAATGCACCAGACAGTTCTAGAAAAGCATAGTGTAAAGCCTTTTTGTAGATGAGATTTGGATTCAGTATTTTAGAAAATGGAAAAAAAAGCTTGCTGTATGTCATGATTGGACCATCAGTAGGCCAGACATTTTCAGCTATAAGCCAAATGTGCCAAATAATACAAGAATTTCCATTGCTTCATAGATGCTACATATACCCTTAGTACAGAGTAGAGGGTAGTGGGTGAAACCTTTTGCATTGGTGTAACAATAGCTCATCATTGTGTACATGCTGTAAGACAAGTGATGAAATGGTACAATGTATTAGAATGAAATCATTTTGCTTGAAGTTTATTTGAAATGTTTTACTTTTACTGGTATTTGAACTTTTTCACATTGTTCTTTGTGACATTTTTTCCCTTTTCAAATTCTAGTCTTTTCCATTGTATTTTATTTTAATTTTGTTTTGTGTACTTATTGTTTAGTTGCAAAAACTTTTGTGCAGGAAAAAGCCACTCACTTTATCTTTTTCTGAGAATTGATGTTTATATTTAAATGCATTTAGATTTTTTTTTTTTATCAATGGATTAAATAACTTTATTTTACCGTTCACTCAAGAAGGTAAGACTTTCCACTCACATTTGAACAAACAAGGTGAAAAAGAAGGACGTGGGAGCGTCCTCTAGAAGGGATTACCATGGAGAAGAAGGAGCCACTCTGGTGGGTAGAAGGATTAGCTCACTCAAAATAGGAAGCAAGAGGGGGGAAAGGAAAAGGCCACATTATCTAGCTTTGGTGCTCTGTGAATGAATATTTCATGCAAAATCTATAATGCATGATGAAAGTTATTAAATTTAACATGCCACCCCACATTTATTTACTACCGTTGTGCAAATGTGTGTGTGTTTGCTTATCTAATAGTGTGTATGTGTGTGCATATTTGTGAGTGCAAGGAAAGGTGCAACACATAAAGTCTGTCAAAACATCACTGTATAATGTGAGAATCAGTGGTCTAATATATGTGCAGCTATAAACTGCATTACAGCTTAAAAACGATGGATGTTGACTTACTGGTAGTCCACTTAGGAATCGCCTTAATGTGTAGGCTGTAATGTGTAATGAATACTGTGGCAGACAATCCTGCTGTAGATGGCAGAGGATTAATCACTGGCTAGAAGTCACTTTGAGCATGTTTTTTAAAAATGAATTTGCAAAATATGTATAACGAGTAATGTTCTATGTTGAGAGAACATGTGCTTTTATCATTTGAATATACTGTGTCAAAATGTATGATAAGTGGACAGAAATGTCCCATAATTATTGGAAACTTGACGCATTATCTATAATTTATAACTAAGAATGTTTTGGGTTTTTTTTCTATCCATGTCTGGTTGTTATATCTTAGATAGACCCCAGCACACATTTGATTGTTGAATCAAAGTTGAAATGATACTCATGTATGTGGTTTTAACATTTAACTGCTCACAGAGATGAGCTTTTTTAGAAAGCAATGCTATATTTTAATAAGACTCTGGCATCTTTTTGAAATTCTGTGCATTTTCCAGGATTTCACACTGATTTCACACCAGGGTTAACTCCTGCAGTTACCACATATTCTCTTTTACTCTTAACAGTTCACAGTTAAACTGTTAATATGCTAGTTCAAATCCCACTTTCTCACCATCATTACTGTAATTGTAATTATTACCTGCATCTACATGCAACTATGGCTGGATGATATGGCCAAAATGTATATCACTATGATATAACTCCGATATTGATATGAACAATGTAAAAGACACAGAGAAACTGCAACAAATGTCCACAAAAGATGTCTACACTTACAAACTTTGGAAAAAAATGACTTTGCCAAGTCTGTAAGACCTCCTCCATTAAAACTATAATATTTTATAAATGAAAACAGTACAAATAAATCAGTGTTTATCTTCTGCTGAAGGTGGACACTATTCTAACAATGCAAAAAGTAACTGAGGGGCTTAAATTGGCAAAAGAAAGAGTATCTCTAAAATCATGTTAAAGAACATTAATACATAAACCATCCATCCATCCATTTTCTATACCGCTTATTCCTGTATAGGGTCAAGGGGAGCCGGTGCCCAGCCGGCAACTCTGAGTGCAAGGGCAGGAAACAACCCTACATAGGCTACTCCATCGTAGGGCTCACACACACATTCACACTAAGGGCCACTTTTAGAGTCACCAATAAACCTACCACACATGTATTTGGACTGTGGGGGAAACCAGAGAACCCAAAGGAAACCCATGTGAATGGCTCAGGTTGCCAGCTCCCGAAAACTCTAGTGGTGGGGGGCCCTGCTAGCTAATGCTACCAGCAATGGTCTATAACTGTATTTAGCATTTATATAAATTATTTTCTAGCTAAAATAACTTAAGTTAATTAACTTAATTCACTCTTACAACCCAAGATCTGCATTTTGAGGGTAGTTACATGTTGTTTTCTAAGCTTCATATTTCAGGATCAGACTAACCTACAGACAGGATACACATTTAACATGAATTATCAGCAAGTAATCCTTCTCGGAAACCAGCTAAAATCTAGAGGATTCCAACTGAATTCCAAATTCCAGTTTAAATGCCAAAGGAGTATTGCAGTGTCCATTTGCTCCTCTGTCCACATGCACATGCCCAACCTGCATACTGACTCTGGCTGATAAGCTAGAGGAAGGTGGGGTTGATGACATCACTGACCCAGACATTGAGTTACAGAATAAAAGAGAAAATAGGGGCTATTTACTGTCTTTTTTTCACACAGTTTTCAAATTTCAGAATAAAAGTTATGAAAAGGGAAAATTGCACACAATGACATTTAGTTTTAATTGTCTTATTTGGACCACTGTCAAATATTTTTAAGTTATTAATATAAATATCGTTGTCAAAGTGATTATTACAAATAAACCATCACATTCATTCAATTTTCAGCTCAAAAACACTATCATCAATTGCCAACATGATATCAGAGATCTGAAGTGTTTTTTAGTTCTTATATTGAAAACAAAAACACAAAAGAATTGCAATTTAAACATCTACCTTGAGTAGCTTAGGATTTCTATTCTATTCTATTCTATTCTATTCTATTCTATTCTATTCTATTCTATTCTATTCTTCTATTTTTTTGTGAATAAAAGTTTGTCAAACCACTCATCTATAAATGTCTCAATGGCTTAGGACCAGCCTATACAGTGGGGAAAATAAGTATTTAGTCAGTCACCAATTGTGCAAGTTCTCCCACTTAAAAAGATGAGAGAGGTCTGTAATTGACATCATAGGTAGACCTCAACTATGAGAGACAAAATGTGAAAAGAAAATTGAGAAAATCATTTTGTCTGACTTTTAAAGAATTTATTTGCAAATAATGGTGGAAAATAAGTATTTGGTCAATAACAAAAGTTCATCTCAATACTTTGTTGTATATCCTCTGTTGGCAATGACAGAGGTCAAACGTTTTCTGTAAGTCTTCACAAGGTTGGCACACACTGTTGCTGGTATGTTGGCCCATTCCTCCATGCAGATCTCCTCTAGAGCAGTGATGTTTCGGGGCTGTCGGCGGGCAACACGGACTTTTAACTCCCTCCAAAGTTTTTCGATGGGGTTGAGATCGGGAGACTGGCTAGGCCACTCCAGGACTTTGAAATGTTTCTTACGAAGCCACTCCTTTGTTGCCCTGGCAGTGTGCTTGGGATCACTGTCATGCTGAATGACCCAGCCACGTTTCATCTTCATTGCCCTTGCTGATGGAAGGAGGTTTGCACCCAAAATCTCACAATACATGGCCCCATTCATTCTTTCATGTACACGGACCAGTCGTCCTGGTCCCTTTGCAGAGAAAGAGCCCCAAAGCATGATGTTGCCACCCCCATGCTTCACAGTTGGTATGGTGTTCTTTGGATGCAACTCCGCATTCACTGTCCTCCAAACACGACGAGTTGTGTTTTTACCAAATAGTTCTACTTTGGTTTCATCTGACCATATGACATTCTCCCAATACTCTTCTGGAACATCCAAATGCTCTCTAGCAAACTTCAGACGTGCCTGGATATGGACTGGCTTAAGCAGGGGGACACGTCTGGCACTGCAAGATCTGAGTCCCTGGCGTCGTAGTGTGTTGCTGATGGTAGCCTTTGTAACGTTGGTCCCAGCTTTCTGCAGGTCATTCACTAGATCCCCCCTTGTGGTTCTGGGATTTTTCCTCACCGTTCTTGTGATCATTTTGTCCCCACGGGCTGAGATCTTGCGTGGAGCCCCAGATCGAGGGAGATTAGTAGTGGTCTTGTAGGTCTTCCATTTTCTAATTATTGCTCCCACAGTAGATTTCTTCACACCAAGCTGCTTGCCTATTGCAGATTCAGTCTTCCCAGCCTGGTGCAGGTCTACAATTCGGTTTCTGGTGTCCTCCGACAGCTCTTTCGTCTTCACCATAGTGGAGTTTGGAGTGTGACTGTTTGAGGTTGTGGGCAGGTGTCTTTTATACTGTTAACGACTTCAAACAGGTGCCATTAATACAGGTAATGAGTGGGGGAAAGAGGAGCCTCTTAAAAAAGAAGTTACAGGTCTGTGACAGCCAGAAATCTTGCTTGTTTGTTATTGACCAAATACTTATTTTCCACCATTATTTGCAAATAAATTCTTTAAAAGTCAGACAAAATTATTTTCTCAATTTTTTTTTCACATTTTGTCTCTCATAGTTGAGGTCTACCTATGATGTCAATTACAGGCCTCTCTCATCTTTTTAAGTGGGAGAACTTGCTCAATTGGTGACTGACTAAATACTTATTTTCCCCACTGTATATCTAATATGATGCAGCAATAATAGTTGAGGAGAAGTCTGAGATCATTAGGAATGAGCCAGTTGTGCCTAAGGTAAAGACTATATGTGGAAAAGCAGCGTTTAGCTGCAGTTATCAGGAATCAGTTGACAGTACATTAGAAGATCTCCAACACTGAACCCTTTTAAATCCATGCTGAAACTCTCCTGTTTGATGAGGCTTTCAGCTCAGTTTAAAACCGTTAAAACTGTTACCTCTATCCTGTATCAGCAATTATTTCCTTTTCTAATTTTCATTTTTATTTTTTTTATATACTGTATGTTTAATTTGACTGCTTTATAATTATTCATTTTATTATATTTTATTTCTTAATAATTTTAAGTGCCTTCTTGCTTTTATTGATTCAGTGTATTTTTATCTTATCTCTGTTTATTTGGAACATCCCAAATAAAGGCCTATTGTATGGCCTACTCCCAAATAAAGGCCCCTTCATTACAGAATAGTACACATAAACTGCCTTGGTCATACATCTTCAAGAGGTCTTTTCAAGCCCCAGCCACAACATTTTAACCATAATGGAGGTGTCCCTAGTGTTGTGTGTGTTTATTTTTATGTTGTTGTTTTTGTTTGTTTGTTTGTGTTAAAAACGGGCAACCTAATTATGTGTCAGTTGTGTTTTGAGCATCCTTTTTAAAGTTGCCAAAACAATGCACAGCATAACTTTTAAAACAATAACTAAAATGTTGTGTACATAATTACAAAATTAGAGTTAGAGTTTGGCTTTCTTAGGTCTTGCCCTGCAAAATGGGACTGGACGATGGAGAGAAGGTGTGTTGTTAATCTGGAAGAGGCCTGTAGCCTGTGTGCTAGTGTTGCAGTAGTGATGTTAGTTGAGGCCAAATTATGTATTGCTGTTTGAGTAGTGCCTTTCTGTAAAATGAGTCCATTCCTCCTGTCTATTGTTATTCACAGTTTCTTCCTTCATGTAAAATAAAAGATCTAATGTCTTAATAAACAACACTGAGATAATCACAATATGTATCAAACATTTAACACAAAAAATCAAGATATTAAAAATGGTAATAGTAATTGGTAGTAATAATTATAATATATAATTATATATATAATTATTGCTCACCAAGTACACACACACACACACACACACAAATTATTAAATAACAAATTAATATATATTGAGAAATAAACAGTAACTATAAATTGTAACAACCAAAAAAACAAGATGACTGCATTTTCTTGTGGTCATCTAAGTTCCTAAGTTTAAAATTTATGTGCAAAGTGTAGCAAAACAGCAGAGCAATGGATTCTCTCAGATGTCATTAAGATTTTATTTTTCAGTCTGAAAAGAGAGAACATCCTCTCCCCTCTGAGGAAGGAAAAGGTATAATCACTTATGTGAGGTTTCCTACAAGGCCTTCAAAGTTTCAGTGTCAGCCACCAACTGTCCTCTCTTATTTTCCACAACTTATTCCCGCCCTCATGGTCCCTCTCCTTCCCTTACATGTCTTCTCCTTTCTTCCCCACTTTACTCGCCTCTTCTTTTGATTCTTTTTCTCTCTCCACCTTTCTGTTTGGGCAGTAGGAGTGGTACTCAGCTGTGCGTAATCTGGTCACGGCCCATTAGATTTGTATGGAGCAGGTTTCAACTAATCTGTTACGCCCCGCAGGGTTTGGGTGGACCTAGCTGAAGTGTAATTTGGGATTATGTCTGTAGCATCCATGTGTCAGGATTCAGCAGGCAATCAGCATTTTTTTTTTGTCAGTTCCTCTTTTCATAGTTCTAGCCTCAAGTGACTTTCAGCTGTTGGTTTTCTTCACAGTGGAGAAATGTGTCTTTCTTCTTACTTGGTGTCTTTTTGTTCTTCTTGAAACTAAGATCACTGCAGCATCGAAACATCTCAACACGATTTCACTTGGGTCAGCTTTTTGTTTCTTTTCATTTCTCCTTTTTTAAGAAGATAGAGCTTGGGGTTTCCTCACATCGCATTGTAACACATTGTGTGATTGTATTTCCTTGACTGCATCAGTCTTCAAGATTCTGTTTTTTTACACAACATCTAAAAAGCATGTGGAGGCTTTCAAAAGAGGATGATTTGGCATAAAATTCTCTGTTTCCCCTTGCCACCTCAGTCAGCGGAGCAATAAAAAGAGGAATTAGGTCTGTAGAGCTTTTGCATTTGCTTTTGTGAAAATAATATATTTGCTCTGAATTGAGGCACACAATGAATATCTGATTTACCCATTATTTTCAAGGACAGGCCTATCTCAGACTACACAGCAGTGTCCCTTTAGGTCTTCATTAAAACTGCTGATTGATAAAGAGGAATGGGCTGCAAGATGAAGGGAATAATAAGGGACAAAGCTTACCTCCCATCTCTAGATCATTTCTGCTCCCCACAAGCCATGATAATTAGCCAATTAATGATATCCGGCATATAGGTTCGTTATCTAACCTCCATCCCCTCTCGCCCAGGTGGGAAGATTAGGGGCCAACTAAGCAGAGCACTTTGTTTGAAGATGTCAATCTGATAATGGAATTGCAGAGAATAGGCTGAAGGACCACACACACACACACACACACACACACACACACACACACACACACACACACACACACACACACACACACACACACACACACACACACACACAATCTCTGGCAAAAACACTATGGGCTAGATTTTAATGATTTGCACAATGCTGGCATTAGCCTTGAGGATCCACAAACCTGATAAGAATGATTTCTCTACAGAATACATTTTCTGACTGGAGGAAAAATGCTAAATAAATAAATACAATAATGAACTGGTGGTTTTGAGATAGACAGAATGTCAAGTCAGACTAAGATATGTTTAGAAAAATTGAAAAAAAAAATAGATCTATTAAATATCTATCTAATGAAATAATCTCAATGTCTTCTGTAAATGAATCTGAGTTTAATGTTTGTAATTAAGAATTTAATCAGTGTTTAAACAAATATTGCAAATCTCTGGGAGATTTGAATGTAATTAGGTTAGTTAGCAATTATTTCAAATGAGTTTAGTTCATTATCTCTAGATTTAAAGCATGTCCTGCCCGTTTTAATATTATATTATCATCTACCAGATTAAATGGCACACAGATATGGTTCAGGGGTTAGGATAAGGTCATGCCACAATTTTAAATAAATGATAGAAATGTCAGAGGTCAGACATCATTAGAGATTATCATCTCTAACTAGAGATCATTTTGCTGCAATAAATAACAGTCACACTTTCTTTTTAAACAATCTATTAATGGATATTTTAGTTTCATTGTACAATATTCCATGGAAAGTTCAATAAAATGGATTTATATTTATATTAGTATATTTTTAGTATTAGTATATTCTAAAACCATCACATTAATCACAATAAGTTAAGATGCTAGTAGTTTCTGTATTTTTGGGTGTGAGGGATACGAGAATAAAAGTTATCATCCATTTTTCAGCAAAAATAAAATGTAATCTCTCTTGTGAACTCAACGTTAGTGATGCTGTGTATACATCGCTAAATAACACCTCTAATCCATCAGGAAGAAGTTAATGTCAAAAATGGTCAAATAATTATGTAAAAAATGCATTTGTTTCCAGATTGTGTCAACGTGTTCATTTTGACAGCACTAGTGACAATCCAATAAAATCCTAAAAAGGTCTTTAAGACCCTGCCAGGAACCTTTTTCATCAGTCAACCTTTATGGTTGAAGTGTCCTTGAGCAGAACACCTAATTTGAGTGTCCACCACTCTGGTGTGTGCATTCTCACGTTGAAAGTTTTGGTGTTTGGTACTCTGCAATGGACTGGCACCCTATATAGGGAGGGTAAGAAAGTAAGAGTTTCTGGTGTGTGCCCTATGATTCCCGGTAGTCTCAGGAGGCCTTGACCAGGATGCAGTGGATATGAAGATGAATGAATTAAGGAATGTGCTAAGGTTATGTCAACACCACCCAGGTGTGTATATTCTCAGTTTTTCAATTTGCAAGTGTGTGTGTGTGTTCCACAAATGGGTTGAACGTAGCAGTTGATATTGATCAGTTTCATGTTGTTTAACTGGTATTGTATTGCGACACATAATACTGTATAAAGTAAATGAAGAAATCAATTAAAAAAATGATAGAGTCTACGAGAAGTATGTTGAAGTTTTTAATGATTTTCTTTAAACTTGTGCATCAAATTCAGACAGTAAATTGTGTGCACAATTGGTTTTGTTTTCACAACATGGTCAAAATTAGTTTAGCATCTTTAAATTCTTTAAATACATCTTATCCATCTTAAACCATTTACACACAGGTTTTCTGCACTGAGTACTAGCAGTCTATTTGAAATCAGGAGTGTACAATGAGAAGCAACAGTGGTTGTCCTCATTGTTTATCTTTTTGTATGTATATGTATATACGCATTTTGTATCATCAGTATTAGTGTTACTATCATTTACCCCAAGTAAAAATATCTTTCTTTAAATATGATTCATTTACATGATAAAAATAGGATCTGTCCAAAATGCGTGTATCACTTCAACACTGCCTGGCATGCTCAGCACTCTTTACTTTGTGTGGACCTAAAAGGCATCCCCTGTCCATGGAGGCCATGTTTCATGGACACTGGCTCTGTGTCCTCCTCACAGAGGCCAGGTGATATGGTCCTTTGTGTGTGTGTGTGTGTGTGTGTGTGTGTGTGTGTGTGTGTGTGTGTGTGTGTGTGTGTGTGTGTGTGTCTGTGTGTAATCTAATGAGGCTGGTCCATGTAGACACACAGTGGTCCCAGGGCCCGCACAACTTTTACACTCTGGATTGGAGAATCCGCAAGGCAATCCATCCACCAGAAGAAGAGAAAGATGCCCATGGTCAACCTTGTGTTGATAAAAATTATTACAAAATTTGGATTTTTTTCTCCATACGTACCACTTTTTTATATAAATTTTGCATTTGCACAAGTTTGTGGGAGAGTCCTGTTTGAAATAAACTACAAAAGTACAAAACAAGAAACTCGACATTGAAATGAACTAGATTGTGTGTGTAAAAAGAAATATGCACAGAGTTTAATTAATATGCATGTTCAGCTATGGTGTATCAGTCCATTAAAATATTTAAAAATAAAAATAAATAAATAAAAGAATAAATACTTGAATAAATATAGCATGAGAGCTGTGAGTTTTTCGTTTTTGAGTTACCAATGCGAACCGAGACCTTGCAGTGGTGCAAAAGAGCATCCCAAGATTCTTCAGGGGCCAATACAGGCATCGCCTTTGTTTTAATGATATTGTATTACTTGCAGTGTGCATCTGAGACAAAAACTGAGACAGGTAAGCATGATATACCTTCTTTACTCCACACACATTTTACAAATGATTTGTGTATTTTATTTTCATTGGAGGAAAACCTGCTACTTTCCTACTTTCTTCCTACTTTGTGTTATGGATGGTAGTGATTTGAAATGCAAGCAAATTAAGTAATTTATTGCCTGGATGCATGATTCATATCCAACTCTGATTTCAGCTTGGCTTGAAATCAGAGTAAGAACTGCCTTTACTACAGAGTGGCTTTGTCATGACTCAAATCCTATTTCACTCCTCAAACAAACTGGGTTTGGTTGTTTGACTGGGGACTGTGTAATTAATATTTAATCATGAATGCTTTTCAGCACAAATATACACTTTAAAAAAGATATACTATTTCCTATCCATGTCATCATACAGAATCTTCTCTTCTTCTTGTATATTTGTCTGCTGATGAGCCTTTAGGTCTCTTTTTATGACTCAACTATTCTCTGGTGTGGCCTCTAGATAGAAAAATGATTGAGCTGCCGAAAAGAGATTGGCAGAGTCACAAATCTAAACTAATGTGAACATAATGAAGGACAGTCCAACTTCAGCCAATATTAACACGTAAGTTACAAACCTACTCTCTGTATGTCTCTGGATTTTCCTTCAGACATTATCCTGAACACCAGTACTAATCAGTCCATGCCCTGTGCAGGAGTGATGAGGTAACTTGCTTTGAATTTAGCCCAGAATCAAGGTTATTTTGCAGGAAATATTGTCTCAGTTTCTTTTTATCTGTGATAACTAATTATTTGTGAAACAACGATGACATTTAACACTCTGAGCAAATCACCATCCTAACCTCCCACCCTCCCATGTAGAAATGTAGCTATCAATTCTTCCCTACCACTCTTCTTTTACTTCCCCCCTCCTCCGGCACAAGAAAGAGAGAACAAGTGTCAACTTTAAGCCATGGTCTCTTTGCCTGGCAGTCTCCGGTCATTGAAGGTGTGCATGTTGATGACTTCCTCTGTTTTGGACCATGACGGGTGGTTGAGGCTTATAGGTTTGATGCAAGCGCTGGCACTTGAGGGACACTCGCACTCTCCACCATGGCACTGCAGAAGGACCTCTGTGTGGCAGGAGAAACAGGCTGACAGGTCATCAGCTCTTTTCTTCACAGGTTCAACACACATTTCTTCCACTGGCTGGCTTAACCCAACCCCAGACTGGAGAGGAGCACCCATTTCTGCAAGATGATGGAGATGGTATAGAAGTGAAAGACGGTGGATGGGCGTTGTGTGGGGGGTGTGGGGGGTGGGGGTGGGAGTGGTGGTAGTGGGGGGCTGTAGTTTCATGCAGGGAAGTGACAGATGCTGGGTTGAAAAGGAGGAGGCACGAGGGAGGAGGGAAACGATGACTCACGTTGCCGGGTCCATCTGATGCACACTCCAGCGCATCATAACTAAAGCGACGGCGGCAGATTTCACCCTGCCTTTCCTGCCAGGGGCCGCTGCAGCAGCATGACTTATTGATGCATATTACATTTCCTCAGACTCAAATCCCATAAATAGTTGCATGGCCACCATTAAACTATGTTGTTTCTCCTCTCTCTCCTCCTCACAAGGTTTTTTCTCCCAAAGACATTGTGGTATTTGGTAAGTGCTGTATTCAACAATGAGACACAGAGAAATGTGATTGCTATTCCTACAAATGTCCCTGATACATAATTGATATGGGGCTAAATGTATATTCATGCCTTTCATTCCGTTGTCTTAGTTGTTCTTATTTTTATTCTTATATGACTTTGGACTCCACCTCATTCAACATTTATGATGGTGAACAAAACAACAGTGGAGCCAAGAGGTAGCTCCCTAAAATCCAACCCTGATCATTGTATTATATAAATTTAAATATGAATTCAAACAGACATTTTTTTTTATTTTTTTTTTATTATGAATAATCATTTATTTGGTGTAAATAGTGCTTAGTGTATAGTTGAAGATCTACATAGTAATGACCAAATCCTTATAACAGTGATTGATTAAAGGATCTTAAAACCAATATACTACAAAGCTTAAGGTTTAACAGGAGTTTCTTTTCCCATCATATCACTGCTGTCCAATGAAAAAATATGTATCTTCATTTTGTTCATTTTAGTTTTTCCTATAACCTATAGCTGCTCTAGATTGTGTAAATAGTCTTGGATGAACAGACCAATAGAAATGCTCTAAAATTAATAGTTCTCTTTATTTTTCATTTACTCTATCTGCTAAAGTTCTCCTTGTGAAGTCACTATTTTGGAGATGCATTTTTCATTTCCGACAGTGACCAATCTGACGTATTTTGACTTATTAATCCAACTCTATCAAGCCAGTTTCTAATGTGTCATTGCTTATTGCTTTGTACCAAGCATAACATTTTACAACATTTTAACCGGGAGGCACTTCTGTGATCGAGGTGAACATGATGCAGGTGCCTGGCTGATTAGAATTCCAATCATTCACTTGTTCTACCCATCTACAGCCTTCCTCAGCTGGCCTCCACTACCGCTGCTGATGGGTGCTCATTAACTGACTAAACAGCACATGAACATAAGGTTTAATACTAATTTAAACTCCAACATTTACATAAGCTTTGTATTTGACAATAACTCTAAAAAGGACTGTGACAACAAGCTATTTTGCAATTGGTTTTAAGAATTGTGCACTCTGCATACCTATAAGAGTTACACCTGTATGGCATCTATGCTGCAGATCACTTAAACTGCCTTTCAGTAATTTTTCTGTGTTTGAATAAGATGAATGCTCTGTTGCTCTTCCTTTGTGCACTCCAGCATATCTCCTGATTGATAGACTATATTTTAGAACAAGAATGAAGTGAGGTTGTTATATCAGCCAAGCCTCAGCTCAGTAATGAAAGAGGCTTTTCAGTGCAGCTTTTAGAAGAGACATGTTCATTGATGTCTAAAGAAAGAACCAATACAAGCATTTTCTGAACAGTAAGGAGTTCGAAAGCACTTGTTGATATACTGTAAAAACGTGATCACAACATTGATGGAGTCAGCAACATAGCCTCGAATATAATGAAAAGCACCACCAGGCAGGTATGATGCCTCCTGTGTGTATAGCAAATCACAGTACATGAAATATGCATGTTAAAAATCTATGATTGTGGCAAAAAAAAAGTAAGAAATAGTTGGCAGGTGTAAATGTCCCATGGACTAACAAGCGCCATTGCAATATGAAAGTATCATTAGGAGGTTATGTGAGATGGACATTGAGTGAGTCAACAAATGCAACTCATTACACTGGAAAAGAAAGCAACTTCTTTTTTTTTCAGCTCTGGTAATTTTCTATTGTTGCCAAATGATTAAATATAATTAAAGAATTCAAAATGTACTGTAAAATATACAATGCACAAACGTATTACTGAATTGATAAAGAAATAAGATTTGGTTGATTCCCAAACTTGTGAACAGTACAGCATTTGTCTGTGTGTGTATGTGGGCTGGTAAAGAAGTTCTCACATCTTCACACTGCTTGTTGTCCCTGGACTTTCAGGAGAGAGGTTTTCATTCTTCAGCAGTTCAGAGTGCAGTGAGTACACACTCAGCGGGAGAAAACGGGTGTGAAGTGGAAAAAGGAGGAGGATGAGAGAGAAAAGCATGGAAGCAAAAAATGCATGAAAAGAGGAGCAAGAAAAAAATGCCATCATTGTTGTAATACATTTATTTATCCGTGTGTGTGTGTGTGTGTGTGTGTGTGTGTGTGTGTGTGTGTGTGTGTGTGTAGTGTTTGTATGCACTTCAGTGCATGCATGTATGTGTGTGTGTGTGTGTGTGTGTGTGTGTGTGTGTGTGTGTGTGTGTAATATAAACAGACTTCAGCACTGCACAGGTGCACAAATTTCATGGTGGGATGCAAATTAAAATTTCAGTTTTGAAAATAAAATATGAGTAAACACGTGAAATGATCAACAAAAGTTATACATTGATCAAAACTTCAATAAACAATATTGATTATTCTGGAAATCACTTGATATTTTCCAAGGTTACAATTGACCAATCCATGCTTTACACACAAATGTGTTCTTTTATGGAAACTGTTGTTAACTTATACATAATGCTTTTTCCAAGCTTTTCATACCTGAATTATGTTATATTCCAGAGATGGAGAAAAATAATACATAAATAAAAAATGAAAACTTAAAAACAAGACATAACTTTGTTTAAATATAAACATTTATAAATAAGATTTTCATTTATAACTTTTACTATTGATCTTATTATCCTTAAACAGTAAGAGAAACTCATAACATGATGAATAAAAACAGTGCTGGTTAATTTAATTCCCCTTTGATTTATTTTGCTCAGTCAGCTGGAGGGTGAGGGTGTCTGGTTTTGTTTTCAAGTGCAGTGGGTGGGGCTAAGCTGCTTTTTGATCAGAAATCAATCAATCAGTGTTGTGTGAAAAATAATAAACATAAAAAATAAGGAAATTTCTGTTGTCCATTGAGACAGACACTGAAAGGGTCACATTGTTATCATTGATCAGGTATATATTTTTTGGTGGAATAAATCTAACATTAGTAATATGTAACTAAGCACAAATTACATTACCATTGTGTTTTTTTGTTTGCATGTGTGTGTGTGTGTGTGTGTGTGTGTGTGTGTGTGTGTGTTCTTTTCATTCAAACTAGTTCCAGTTTAGCTACTACAACAGGCCAGTTTATTGTTATATATTTTAAATATAAAATTTAATGTCAGGGAGAAAATCTGGTTCAGATCAGGTATCTTAAAATCTGGAACTTGAATCCACTTTCCAGTCCTTGATTTCATAATCCTTGATATGCAATACATATGTCAATTACATTAACTGTTCACTTAATTACCAGTGAGAACAAAATCCTGGATTTAAGGTTTAAATAATTAGACTGAGTAGAATTATTGCCAATGATTCCTTATCTGGCCAGAAAAGGCATTTGGGGGTAGAGCATGGGTAAGTCAAATAAGTCAGCAACATTTACACTTGTAAAGTTGCTGTTCAACTCAGATCTCTTGGAAATATATGTTTCCTGCCACATATATTATATTATACTATATACTATATACTATATATGACTAATGCATCTCAAACAATTGTGTGACCACAATTTTTTTCAAAAAGTGTCTAAGTGTTGTAAACTGTCATATTTTATTTAAATTACATGTAGTTTCTTTTACTGTTGATCACTATGGCTTATAGCTCATGAAAAACAGAATCTCAAAATATTAGAAAAGGTTAATTGAAATTTGAATAGATTACAATATCTACAAAAAAATGACTGAAATATATAATGTTAAATGTAATGAATATAAAATATATGACAAATTAACACATTTTATAATTAAATGATCAAAAACCTTTTTCACAGTATTCAATTTTTTTGAGATGCACAAATATATTACATTATGTAGATCACTAAGGTGTGAAAAGCACAGCATTAACAGAAAGGCTTTGTGTGGACCTGGTCCCTCCTGTTTAACACATTTTTTGCATAATCACTCTCACCATCACTCTCACTCACACATATTTTCATATTCATCTAAATGCACTCCAGGCTGTGCTGGCAGCTTGTAGCTGCACTGAATGTGGCCTGTTCCATGGCAACAGTAGAGTGTGTTCAAAAGCTACTAGGTCACAGGGACTATATTCTCCCTCACTACACTACATATCATTTTCTGCAGCCACTACCATGGCTGTATTTTCTAGTTCTTTAATAGCTGATGACTATTTGTCAGCACTGTCTTCCACCACTGGCTGCCGGCTTCGCATCTTTGTGTAATTGTAACCAAGAACTTGGCTGCACAGCAACGTCTCGCAACAGGATAGCCTGAAATATCGATATGGTGGCTTTCAGCAAACAAACAAAACCACTCTCAGAGATCGATGGAGGGTGCAGGAGATGGCTCTTAAAGCCAGTCCACCTGCTGAGAGGGGCTAAGTGGGGGCACACATGTGGGACCCACAACTCGACTGTCACAGGGGAGGTTGAAGCTTTCGCTAAGGTACAACAAGACAAGCTGAGGACACGATTGTGTTTTTTCATGTTGTTACATGGTTGGCAGGTCATGTGAAGTGGGAGAATATCTGTTAATAGCTGATGTTCAAAATGCAGAAGTCTGTGCTAAACACTTGTTTATTATTAATATTTAGTCATGTTCAGTGTAAAGAGGTAAATGAGAGTGTTGAGAGAGGTCATGATTCAAGGATAGAGCCATTATTTCAGGAAGACTGCATTTATTTGTATCATAAATATACTATATTTATATATATATATATATATATATATATATATATATATATATATATATATATAAAGCATATAAATCATAAAACGGAAAGAAAACTGTGTCAAACTACAATTGCAGACACCACTGAAATGTTGAAGAATGAATTAAATTAAGAATGCATATGGAAACATTGAGCATTTAAGATGGGAAACAGTTAGTGATTTGTCTCAAATCTCTCAACAAACAGCATGGATATATATAATGCCACTTATATCACTCACTCAGGGAAAAAAAGCAGGGGAATGAATGAATTGGGAAGGGGAGAGTGAGGCGGGGCTGTAGAGGTGAGACATGCTGATAACCGTGGCCGCCATCTGAGCAAATGAACCAAAGCTCCTCTGTCTTCAGAGACATACATCAAGGAGAGTAGCTTGCTCTCCAGCTGGCAAAGTCTGTAAAATATTATTGATGAAATGCATTTCACTTTTTAATCGTGATCCCCAGATATTATAGATTTCTAAAACATAAAACTGGCATGTGTTCCCAGTGAAATTCCAATGGCTCTGGATAGATCATTTGGGTCGATGGCTATTACCAATCAAAACATGTTCATATGCTGGGTGCTGACCACTACACACATAAAAAAAATAACCGGTATCCCAAAGTCAAGCGCTAACATTAGTGCACCTACACAACCTTGTGAAGAATACAAGTTCCAACCCACCAATATAGCAAACCAATAGAACAGATGCAAAAGCATGGAGCTGAAAGTGTGCTGTGTTTGAAAGTAAGTACGACTGCAGTTCATCGTACAAAACAACGGCGCCATTTTCAATGCAGTCCAGAAATTTGAAAATGTTTCTTTACCTTTTCGAGTTGTGCGTTTTGTTTGGATTTATAGAGAAACTCCCCCACTGCCACAAAGACAGAGAGGACGAGTCCGGCGGCCAGTACGATGAAGATTCCTCCGATGTTCTGCACACCTAGGGCGCTGGCCTCTTTACTTTCTTCCTCTGGGCAGCCATTGCCTCTCCACCACTTCTCCTTCATCATATGCAGCTTGCCCTCCTCCTGCAGCTGCAGGATCGCTATTGTGATCTTATCTCGGTATGGAGAGCCTGGGGGGTCAAAAAGGGAAAGTGATTCAATTAGCTGCTGAAGGTTTCTCTCCTGGCTGAGAAAAATTTGGCCAGTGCAGCACAAAGGTGCTGAACTTTCTTTTTGTCCTTGCAAACAGTCAGTTTAATCCTTAGAAGTCACGGTTAAACAATGACTCTTGGAGATAACAAAAGCAAAGTACAATCCAATGTGCATTGTTTATTCTAACATGCTGAAAGCTAAAATGTTAATACTTAACTTTCAGTTGCCACCCTATTTGAACATGTAAGCAGAGGAGAAGATTATACACAGTGATTATGCTCATTCGTTTGTTCTGAAATCAAGGGTATTGAACATTCGCAGAAACCGTTTCTCTGCATCCTGACTCTGCTCCGCACCCTGCACTCAGCTCCTTCTATACTCTGCTTCTCTTTACCCCATTCGTGCTCTTGTGTACACACCAAGGAGGACACATATGACTTATTGTTTATAAAGAAATGTCAGTATGTTTAAATATGGTTAAAAGTCAAAGAATTTCATTGGGTGTCCTAATTTTTTCACATTGTGTTTTTCACATCATATATTGTATTGTAACTTGTTTACTTCCATTAAGCTACAATATTTCAGAATATGATTTTTCTGTTCATATCACCCAGCCCTACAATAATTACAATAATTAATTAATTGGTAATTACCCTAGACTTTTGAAGAGGGAAAAATGGAAAAGGACAAAGCAGCATGCTGTTTTTTTGGCTGTGATAAGTCTTATGATATTGAATAGCATGGAGGTGTTCTGCAGGGCTGGTGGTTAGATGAGGAAAGACAGAGAGGGCCTAAAGCAAGTGTAGCACTGTGTGTGCCACAAGAAGCTTTCAGATTAAAAAAAAAAGCTCTCAGGGCACCACTGATAACACACCAATAAAACCCAATTACATTCCAGGGATAGGCATTTTTCCCTGTTATCTATTCATCTATATATTTATTTTCTGTCTAATTAAACCAGTTGCCATACTTAATCTGAGGTAATGTTTCCCATATGCATTGTTTTGTTTGGCTTAATGAATGAAGTGCTTTCCCCAAGGTGAGCTTTGAACCACTTCCCCCCCTCCTGTGCAGGCTGCATTGTGGGCCTCAGCAGGCACCTGGAGAATCCTCCTCAGCTCCCAGTAGCCCCTCTGCCTCCTCTGCATGCACAGGTAAACAGGCCACAGTTGCCCCACTCCATGCAGATCAAAACCCATCAGAACATGAGACTTCTGATGCGAGATGAAATGTGAAATAGAGCAAGAACCCCTTAAAATCTCCCCTATCCTTTCATGTCCTGATGGTGGTAATGTGCCTGCTGTTGGGTTTCCATAATAAGGATATTAATTTTGCCTGAGTTATTTTAAACCTAGCGTCATCTGAGAGACTCTCATCTAATCCACCTCACTGCAGACGCTACAATATGGCAGAGTATTTGAACCAGCCATTTTCTCTATTATATGTTGTATTATAGCACTGAAATTAGTTCAAAGGGATGTGCTATTCAGTAGAATCATGTTGAACCTTCTGTCCTTGCCCCTGGGTGTGTAAATTCAGATCATCTGATCTAACTTTTGACTCACTGAGCAAAGGGATTAACTTAACACTGACAGTTTGATCCCAATTACCTTTTAAAGGAGAGTCAAATCACAAGCCACTTTCTGTCTATTACCTATTTAATTTAGTAAAGTGCATTTTGATTCAGTAACATTCCTAACCAATCAGAGGTACTCCAAAATGTGACTGGTGTGTGACATCTCTTCCTACTCAAGCATTTGCTTATGATACAAACAAAAAATGTACTGGTTTGCAAAATTCTCAGATCAAATAAATATAACAGCATCACAAAATTACATTATTCATAAAACATTTATGCACGGCCTTCCTGAATTAAAAAACAACAATAATGCAATAAACTATCTGAAAGTAACATAACATTCTCAGATTTAGATTCTCAGATTGTTTGTTTCAAGGTGTACTATGTAAATTGTTGTGAAAAGCTGTTTCAGGGATAATGTGGTTTTGCAATGCAAGTATATTCATATTAGTTTACACACAAAGCTGAAATTGTCCTGAAAACAAGACTCATGTGCTACAATACATGGGCATTAATAGTTGTATCAAGGTGTGTTTTTGACTGGTAGTGAATCACTGTATGTTATGGCCAAATAATAAAGGTTTTGTTTGATTTTCTATCAAACAATTCCACAAACCGATAAAAAGAAACATCCTAAACAATTTAGGAAAAAAGATTCATTTGAAGTAAGTCATTTGTCATTGATTTTTAAAAGTTAAGCAGCAATTGCAATTACAGAATCAATAAGTTTAGATTTACAGCAATTAAACAGGTGAAGTCTTGGCTGAGTGAATCAGTTGATCAGTCTACACAATCAATACAGCACAATAGAAAAGAATAGACTGTTTTATTGTTATGATATTAAAAATGAGTGCATATGTGTTTAGAAAATAATGAAAATGATTTCGTGTGGTTTCCTTGGAGAGCTATTTGAACTTGGATTCAATTATAAGTCCATTTGTAAGAAGCTCTCATTGGTTGTGAAGGAGGGCACTGGAGATGGTTTGCTGTAATGCAGCTGCTCCCTGGTGAACCATTTTTGGCACACCAAAGACATGTTGGGGAAAATGATCTAGAACACATAGTTATAGACATACTGGCCATTGATGTTCATACTTAAGGTCTTGCATTTCACTGGCAAACAAATCAACGTTTTGGCAATACATTCATAATGACATTCTTTTTAACATGTTTTAAAGCACATACACTTTTGATCAAAATCTTAAGATACAGTGCATGTTGCACTTTTGGACATTAAGAAGGTTCCAAGTAGAGCTTCACAAGGCTAAAAGAAGAAATGGCAGCAAGAGACAAATGCAAATGATCAGGCAATTTATTGAAAACATTTTAACTGAAACAGGCTAATGATCAGCTGATCCAATGTTTCAGAAAATAGGTAGAAAAAAACTCAAAACAGAAATTAATGTGTCAAAAAAGGATTCAGTAATGAGTAGTTCCACCATTGTTGTTGATCACTTCAAACAATCGGTTAAGCATGCCTGATGCTTGAAGTATTTCCAGGAGGCTAGTGGGAACATTGCTCCAAGTGTTGAAGATGGCTTCACTGTGTGGAACTGATGTCCATTGTAAACATCCCAACCACCTCTAAATGTTCTTAATCAAATTTAGATCAGTGGAATCCACAGGATGGTCAGGTGGGTATTGTGAACTGCAGCACTGTCCTGTTGAAAAACCCAGTCAGTACTACACAGACAAGAGCCCTCAGTTATGAGTGATGCCCGTTGCGACATCTCCAAATAGCCAGCTGCTGTTTGACGCCCCTACACAACACCCCGAATCATGATGGCTCCTGCAACTCAGCACCAGTGAAACTTTTTGGGGTCTACCAGTTGACTTTTTTGTTCCATAACCCTCAGGATCTTTTAAGAAAATGACGGTCTTCCTGTGTCCAACCGCAGCAGTGATGGCAGATTGTGAGAGGACTTTCTTTTGCAGCTCAACAATCCTACCACATTCAAAGTCAGAGAGCTTTTTTACTTTTGCCATGAGGAGGTCTTGACAGTGTGAATACTTCACAGAAAATGACATGGAATCCAATTTTTTTGTACATATTTTGGCTTTTAAAGGCCATGGCCTTAAACGTATGATCAGCTGAAAAAAAATATGATTGAGTCTAAATGCAGTTTTCAATAAATTGCCTTATTTACTCCTATTCCCTGTTTTAGCATTGTGTGGCTATACTCAGAACCGTCTTAAGATCCAATAGTGCAAAATCTTACGATTTTGATCAGGAGTGTATATCACTGAAAATGTAATAAAAGCTACAATATAATAATTGCTTAATTAATGCTACAAAATGCACAATTCAGAACATAAACCCCATATATAGAAATCATCCCAGTCAAGGATGTGTTAAGCAGTATTTCAGCCCATACTGCTGAATTCAGGGCAGTCAATCACAATAAATATCATCTATGTACACTCATTGTCATAAACATAATACAAATAGTTGCACCAAGAAGGAAGGGTTGGGTTGTCATGCTATTTGGAAGGAAAATAAAGGTTACCATAAATAATATCTCACTGTGGCATCCGGTGTAACACAATATACCAGATGTCTTAAAATGGAGAAGTGGTTCTTAATGATTTCTTGCAACAATCCATGCAGCTTGAATATTCTTACTGAGTTCCTGCATATGTTGTGATGGGGTGGTGTTTTGATAGCACATCCAATTGCATCTCACACAATTTCAATCGTGGCTAGGTCTGGTGATGCAACTGCCCATGGCATAGCATCTGTGTCTTCAAGCTCTTGAGAGGGCAGCAGTATGCGTACAAGTAAGCATTCAGAAAAGGGAGGGCCACTGATCAATGGACTTCATTAATGTAATGAAGACCTAAAGTGACAAAATTGCACCCCACACCATGACACCCAACCTTCCAAACATGTGATGCATGACAATAAACCATTGATTTTAGTGCTGACTATGGTGCCTCCACACGTGGACTCACTGATTTCACAGAAGATTGCCATTCTGAATAAATAATTTGCAGTCTGGCATGACAATCAATTAATTCCTTTTAAAAGTTTTATTTTGATGATGATATTAATCATGATTTATCTTAAGATGCAATAAGATGCCTAAATACCAGCCAGAAATTGAAATTATGTAAATCTTCAAATTATAGACTAAATCACTGATATGCTCAGTATTATATAGAATAAATGGAACCCTATTCAACCATATACAGGGTCAGTGTGCAGGGGGGATGATGCATTGGGATTGCAAAGGATGCAGCTATATATAGAGGTATATGTCCATTTTCAATTATTACATTCCAAAGCTTAAGTAAGGAGGTCATTCATAATGCATTTTCTTTAGTTCTTTGGTTCATTGGTTTTGATGTTTTGTTTGTTACTTATATGCTATCTTACCTGAGCTCATCCTCTATCAGTGCTTTGTATAAAATAACCTACTGGTTGAAAATATGACAAACTACATAAAGCATATTATTAAGGATTTATTTGAAAGCCTGGTCCTTTCAAATTTTCTCACAGTTCGAGGATGAGATTTAGAGTTAATAAACATTGAAATTCTAATTAGATTTGTTTCTGTGCTTCTATGATGCCCAACAAAATGTCAGACACTCCTGTATGACATATTACAAAATATGAGTTAGCAATTTAGCAAAGTACTATGCGCTACTGGTGATATCATGGATATGTAAATGTGAGCCATGAAAATGAGCTTCTCACAGCATGGGCACCAGTATCTGAACCTCTGGTTGAAGCAAAAGAGGGGAATTAAGTGACAGGCTGGAGTGAATTCTAAATAGGACATATAGCTGTAATCTGTCAGATCAAAGAAGAGTAATAGCAAACGAATCCCTAATGCATTGTCCTGCAATAAAACTGCATAGTAATTTAAATGAGCTACGGCACTTGCAAACAGTGAGGATGTAGGCCTATTTTTAGCCTGGTGAGATTCATTTCCATTTAAATGCCTTCCAAAATGCATTCTTGGTGTAACTCTCTAAAGAATATGACAAGTTTACGTGTTTTAATATAACACTTGACTAAAAATGCCTCATGGATTGTTCCCTATGGTCATTTGCTCACTCGCATTAGAAGCTCTCTTATTTTAGAAGTAACCCAGTGAAAACATTCAGCCTTTTACTTCTGTGCAGCTTTCCCTCTTTCCCTCCCTGTTACTTTCTGCTTCTCTCGTTGATCTGTTAATCATGGCCCTTGCCCTAAGATGCCAGATGCTAGAATCCATCTGCAAGTCATGAGTCTTTAGGCCACTACAGAGTGACCCACAGGGAAGCCAACATCTTGCGAGACACAAACCTGCTGACAAGCAAAATTTGAAATGCTTAACTTAAATGTGATTAATAATATCTAATTAAGTACGATGCAGATTGATTCTAATTAATGAGAAAGAGAAAGAGAGAGAGTTTTCCCTGAGGAACAAATGGACGAGGCAGGGGAGGAAACAGTTTACTCTTAAGCTACATCCCATCTTGCACAAACAAACCCCTCACAGATGTTTGATGACATGGTACTGTACATGACATCTCCTAATGACCCCTCTAGGGAGGAGGCATGCCACATTTTCTGAAAGCTGACTGGGGTGCTTTCTATTTCTACAATACACAGAGGACAAATGCAACTGCCCTGTACCATTTGAAGAATTACTAGATGTACCAGACAAAGATGATGAGGGAAAAGAGGTAAGACATCCATAGATTACATGGAAACAGCTCAGCGACTTACAGTAAGTAGGTCAGGAACTGAAGAGCTTTCTTCCTAGTCTTCAGTAGTTTTTATCTCACAACTGAGGCCAATTCCATGGCTGATGTTTCATAAAGTGAACTTGATTAATATTTTAAATAATAATGGATTTACAAATTTGAATCATGAACTGAATTTATTTCTGTGCCAGAAATGAGTGTTTTGTTTGTTTGTTTGTTTGTTTGTTTTTTAATGGGGTGTGAAAGTTTTATGTTTGTGCATATGCTTGTAGAAAATAGCTGATTTTTTTTATAATCAAATGAGCCACATATTAATGCAACACATGATTTCTAATTTTGGAAATAATTTTCAGAAATATGCAATGGAGATAGAAATATCAAATGTTTTCACATTTGAGCATGAAAATCTAGGAAGCATAACATTTCACCAACATACTTGCTGTAATGATGGCACTTTCAAATTCAGAGAGTTCTTTAGAACAATCCATTGTTTTAAAAATGCTTGTAAAGGCAGACTGCATTGCTAGTTGTCAAGGAGCAAAAGTATATAGTAGATTATGCTCCTTAAGCAAACCTGCATATCATTAGGTAGTAAATTACTGTTATCAAACAAAAAATAATGAAATGCTATGTCATTTAACACATTTTGTTGATCCCTAAATGCTTGACACACTTAAACATAACATACAAAGTGGTGTCTTATTGATAAACTTATATAATTATATAGATTATACAAACTGTTATAGTAAACAATAAAGTAAATGATGGGAAGTACACTGTTCTTCTATACTAACCTATACTTGATAGCAGTCATTTATTGAAAAACATGAAGGTTTCTTAAGCTCTCTTCCCTCTAATGAATTTGCTATCAGATTGTGGAATACTGTTTTAAACTGTCTAAATAGCAGACACTCCAGTCCATTGCTCAGTAATTCAGTTCTAATAGACAAGCTGCAGTTACTGATGGATAACACACAGCAAGAACAAAGTTTAAACAAAGTGCAGATAATAATGACTTTGTCATTCTCTGATGTCGGTCGTTAGCTTTTAAAAGAGTTTTCATTTCACTCCTGAACAAAAAGAGAAGAGTTATGCCACAAAACAACTACTTTTTGTGCTCTTAAGAACCTTTCAGCTGATTGACAATAAGAATCGAATGTGATGTGAAGAAGAACTTTCGCATGTGAGTGTGAGTTTAAAGAGCCTCCAGTTAAAGGTTATTTACCAATTAAATATCTTTTCTGAACTGAATTTTATAACATGTGGACAACAACAGCAAATATTGATTCACAAGTGACTCCAATCATCACAGCTAATCTGTAGACATTCATTCCATATTCTATTGTATTCATTTATAGTTTACACTGTGTGATTTCTGAATAAATACAATGGCATATTGAATGAATATCTACTGATAAGCTGTGATGATTGAAGTGAATTTTAGTTTTCCAAGCTCGATTACTCCCCGTATAATTCATCACACAATGATGAGACCACTATGGTCAGATAGGGTAGGTCTTGAAGTTTGTTCATCTGGACATGATATCTGTATCATGTCATTTACATCTCATGATCCTGAGATATGAAGCCTACAAAACTGCCTGCAAAGTGTGAATCTTGTGTTCTAAGGTTTAAAGCTCCCATATCCCAAAATAAAATGATCACTCCTTTGAAATCCAAGACATTGTTTTTTATAATCTCACGCAACACATTTACATAAAGTGTCTTACTTTGTCTCTATATTCAGGAACAGCATTTATATGCACACAACTGACATGGATACAGGATATAAAGGACAATAAATAAATAATAATATGTCCTTAAATAAATAAATATGTCCTTAAATAAATAATAATAAATAATAAATCTCCTTCACTACCAAACACAATACACACACAGCCTAAAGCTTTACAGGTTTTTGTGATTATGCAGGTGTGTTTAATTACTTAGTTAGGTATACAAGTGTTTTTTAACATTTGGAATTGTGTCTGTGTTGTGGTTTTATGTCTGTGTGTCTATGTACTGTAATATCACACATGAAGATGTATTTAGATTTATATTAAGTGCAGAGAATTGACTGTCAATCATCAATTATATAACAATGTTTTTGTCCATGTCCAATAAGGAAGAGAATTCTGCAACACGCATGTATCTGTTTCTCCTTTAACCACTGAATTTTGTAGTCTGTCCTGATTATATAATTTGCAGCATCCTCAGTACATTTACATTAAGTGAAAAACAAATCATTTTGATGGCATTATTAGATACTCACATGAAACATTAATTCTGTTTGGAAAACATTTTAATTTAAATAAAAAGCTACTCATAAAGCATTCAAATCTCTGTGTAAATGAAAAATAAAATGTAAATGGAATTATTGTACCAGACAATACTTGAATGTATGAGTGAGAGACATTGGAACTTAATGTATTGTCATATATTGCCATTTTGCATATAACATCCATATTCTTATCTGCTGTCCTGTTCAGGGTCTCTTAGGTCCGGAGCATACTTCGTCAGGAACATTATAATTGGACAGGGAGTATTCCTGCCTTGCACCCAATGATTCTGGCTAGGCTCTGTCTACCACACAAAATCACTCACAGATTGGAAGACAGAGGAAACCCACATAGATGCAGGGAAAACACCAAACTCACAGACAGCGACCCAAGCAGGCATGGAACCCACAACCCCAGGTCCCTGGACCTGTGTGACACATGCACTACCTGTAGCACCACCTTGCATCCCTTGCATGTTACATTTGATACTAATATGCTTTCATATAACACAGTAACATGCATTAGCAAACCTTAAATGTGCCAAAATAAAGCTTATGTTTTTCATCTATTTAGAATATTATTATCCCTCTTAATCCTTCAGTTAGGCTTTATAACTCAGGATCTGAGTAATCTATAGACAGGATACACATATCATATACTACAAGACTTCCTCTATCAGTTTCATTATGTGATGAATTATCATTGAGTGAAATAATTCAGCTAAAATTCACTCATTTCCAAATTAAATCCCAGTTTAAATGCCAAAGAAGCCTTTCAGTGCATGTCCATGTGTACATGCTCAACCTGCATTCAGACTCCAACTGATCAGTGAGAGAGAGGTGGGGGTAATTACGTCACTGACCCAGATGTTGAGTTACAGAGAAAAATGAGGAGGGAAGAACTAATTGCTCGCATTTTCAGTTTCAGAATAAAATAAATAAATATAATAAAGCATATTTAGGTTGTTTCATTATATTTTATTTGCGTCAAATATCGAGTATTTTAAAAATGTATTATTGTAAATATCCTTGTTGATCTAATCGTTATAAATATCTTAAATGTATCTTAAATGTATTTAAATTATACTCAAATAAAGACAAATTTAGCTTAGCAAAATAGCCTAGGATCTCCCAAAAATAATGTTTTAATGACTAAAATTATGTTAAACTACAAAAATATCCCACAAAATTGGCCTAGGTTTCTAAATATTACCCTAGGGGTTAAGAGGTTAAGAAAATACTTTTGAGAAAGTTTCTGTTAGGCCTCCAGAATTTATGACATAAAAGATTTTATGACAAAACAGATATACTGTTAAATGCTGTGTTAATGTGGAGGGAAATTTTTGTATCAGATATTTGGCAATAACTTTAAATTCTAGGGTTCTGCCATCCTGGTATTACTTATTTTCCCTTTTCAGAATTTCAGCTTATGTACTTATATGTGCTTATATTCTGTTTGTACCATTAATTATGATTATATTATTATAATTTTTAATTGAACATAATCATGTATAAATATTTCATGGTGGAAAAATATTTCATTTCATATTCAATTACTTAAAAGAAAGGCGTTACCATAACAGTGTCACATAACACTGTCTTACAACAGTGACAATCAGAGCGTGTATATGACACTAGAGTGTGCAGATGAGCCATGCCCAGAACCCTATCCTATTTCAAGCATCTTGAAATAAACAGATAACCATTTTTAAGATGCATTCAAACAGTTTAGGCATTAAACTTGTAAACTGCAGCATAGGGAGCTCTGCCAGACAGGTTTGTGCATCCACTACTATTAAAGGTCTGGTTATTAATGCAGCCTGACAAACACGCTCTGTTAAAGCCAATGATATATATATGTTAAATGGAGCCTGGGATGGGGAGAACAGCCTGCCTATGGAAACAGATACTAAAAGGGTAGGATTAGCAATTTAAATGCCTCACACTGAGCTGCCTGCAAAAGGTGCACAAGGGAGAGATAATACTAAACACCCTTTTCCGAATGCCCTGTGTGTGTTCTCGACAATACAATCCCAGGACACACACTCTACCAACCAGAAACACATTATCTGTGCTCGCTTGTAGATTTACTGGCTCTCTGGCATAAGCAGCTGTGAGAGATGAAGCAGATTTCACACTGGGGCTGCATTCATACATGTGTATGGAGCACGCAGACCACCTCAGACCAGCACAAAGAAAAACAGGTCCCCGGTGACCATACAGCTATATACATTCGAGACTCAGTAAAGAACAACATGCTGAAAACAATATGGCAAAGCTCACAGACTGCTAACACTAAGAGCTGTTGCTCAGAATCCAGACTCCCTCCCACTGATCTGACTCATTGAAATGTCGGTGGTGGCTATGCCGCCTGCCTCCAGCAGTGGACCAAAGGTCTTTGATTCTCACATGAAGGTGCCTCCTCAAATTTCACTCATTTCGTGTTTTCAAAGCAATGCTTCTTAAAATGCAGAATGCATCATTGTGTGAAACCCATGCAAACACCACAATAAGAGCAGTGGCTAAAGTGTTACAAAAAGGAAAACTCTTCATCTGGTTGCTACTCTATATATTTTTACCTTCGGCACAGGGCAGTGTTCTGAGAAATGTTTTTTTTAAACAACAGAGAAATGTTGTATTTTAAAAAAGACCTGCAATACATAATAGATTATATGACCTAGCAAATCACAGAAGCAGTAAGAACACAGCAGCACATTTTCTCTCCATGATTTTTTTATACAACATAAAGAACAACTGCAGATCACACGTGTGTGTGTGTGTGTGTGTGTGTGTGTGTGTGTGTGTGTGTGTGTGTGTGTGTGAAATCAGCATGCAGTTATGTTTCAAGCAGACATGTAAATGATTACATCTATGTACACTGCTCCTCTGCAAATATATTTTTTGGGACATTTTTACCTTATGGCAGCATCTGGGACACCACCTTTAATAATGCATGAATATGCAGGAGCTACAGGCCCTGCTGCAACATTTGTGGGCAAATGTGTTGACGGGATTATGCCCATCTGTACCTCATCTTGCATCCAGGCTAGAGCTGACCCAGTGGGGTACTATATATATATATATATATATATATATATATATATATATATACTGTATATAAAGTGTATCTGGAAAATATTCACAGCACTTCACTTTTTGTGCATTTTGTTATGTTTTGTTATCCTTTTTTCCAAAATGGATTAAACATTTTTCCCTCAGAATTGTACACACAATACCCCACAATAACAAAGTGGGAAAAGTTTGTTTTAAATCCTGGCATATTTATTAAAAAAAATATATAACATGTTCATAAGTATTCTTAGTCTTTGCTCAATACTTTGTTGAAACCCCTTTGGCAGCAATTACAGCCTTTTGAGTATAATGCTAATGCATTTTGGGAAGTTTCTCCCATTCTTCTTTGCAGAACCTCTCAAATGGTCACTGTCAGAGTGACCATTGGCCTCTTAGTCATCTCCCTGACTGAGGCCCTTCTACCACAATCACTCAAGTTTGGCTGGGCGGCCAGCTCTAGGATGAGTACTGGTGGTGGAAGACACTGCCCTCATTGGAACCTTGAATGCAGCAGAAATTTTCTGTACCCTTCCCCAGATCTGAGTCTCAATACAGTCCTGTCTCAGAGGTCTACAAACAGTTCCTTAGACTTCATGGCTTGGTTTGTGCTTTGAGCTGCACTGTCTACTATGAGACATTATATACCCAGGTGTGTGACTTTCCAAATCATGTCCACTCAACTGAATGTACCATAGGTACACTCCAATCAAGCTGTAGAAACTTCTGAAAGATGATCAGTGTAAGCAAGATGGACTTGACCTTGAGTGTCACGGCAAAGGCTGCAAATACTTTTGCATTATTTTTGTGTGTTTTTTTGTTTATTTTTAATTAATTTGCAAAAAATGTACTTTTCTCACTTTGCCATTGACATGTATTGTGTGTAGAATGTTGAAGGAAAAAATATTCCATTTTGGAATAAAGCTGTAACTTAACATGTTCAAAAAGTGAATTAATTTCATTGTTTTTCCTGTTTTCTTTTTCAGGTATTTAGTGGATGAAGACACTGGTGCAACCACAGGCAGCATGTATAACAGGATTAAAACAATCTGCTAGTGAGCCTGATAATCAAATCCTGCTCCTTCATTGGAAATGCTTACCATCACTCTCTTTATTCACTTATTTATTTGTCTATTTCTTGCATGTTTGCCCCTTCCTTCTTTCCTCTTGCACAGTAAGCTTAGAAAACATAAGGAAACCTCCTCAACTATTTAAGCCTGACCATTGTAACCACACCTTATTGAATTCCATAAAACAAAACACTATACTCCTGTTCTATACTCCTGTACCTGTATCCAGCTCATCTGTATGTGCATGGAGATATTCACCACCTATTTTCCATCAGCACACAATAAAATTCAAATGATGATTACTGAGTGTTTTACTATTTGTTTTGTTTCTATTTTGTTTTGTCCAGTGATGTCTTCCTATTCTGAGTAAATGTAATGCACAATATGTGAGTCTGATATGAATCAGTTTTCGGCAACACTACACTGTGTTGTCAGTCATGTTAATCAACTGTTATTTTCATTTGTATGCACACCATTTGAAAATTTACATTTCTGAGTTCATTATTATGCCATTTATTGGCATATAATTACAGATGACACCAAGCAGTGTTTCAAAACACCATTATTTCTAAGTCAGTGCTGTGAATGATTAGGGACACTCTGATATATTTCAAGATAGAATATAAAAATAATGAGGTTTATCGCATTACTTTGAGATACATGCCTTATAGGCACAGCATAAAATATAAACAGTGTTTTAGCTGCAGTACAGAATCTTACCATGCAATTTTGATGCATTGTGGATGTGTATATTTTGTGACATACCCATAGGAGTGCCAACTCCGTAGGCTTTGGAGTCGATGAGACCTCCAATCTGTGTGAGGTTGCAGTTGCGTTGGGTGACGTACTCGATTGTGGTGGACTCCATGAGGAATGCGTAATCAGAGGTGAGCACTCGTTGAATCCCCTCCTCCACACTCTTCACCATGACAGAATGTCGGCGACTGCTCATGAACTCCCACATCTTGTCATAAGTGGAGATCTTTGTTTTCTGGCAGGAGATTGCAAAAACAAAACAAAACAAAAAACAAAAAAAATAAAAATAAATAAAACAGGGGGCAAAGTTTGGTTATCATGGAACACTATATATAGTCATCTAATTCTTTCTCTTTGTATATAGTGATAAATGTTTTGCCACTGTACACCATTTCAATGAAGAAAGAAAACAAATTGAGATGGAAGTCTATACTTCACACTAGTTTTAACTCGAGGGGTTTAACAGAATATTAAGTTAAGTGCTTAGGAATATTTTTTACAGGCATTTGTACATTTACAATTTCACAGGCTCACAAGTGATGGGATAACTGACTGATATATGACTTAAGTGTAACCCAAGAAACGTGTAACATTTGCACACAAATATTTCACATATTTCATACATATGTCAATATCCACAAAGAACAAGCACCCTGCCATGTACTCAATGAAGATGTTGCATGCTGCTTTTCTCCATTATGAATGGAAACCCATTTGGAAATGGTAAGAATTTCAATTCCACTATGGAAAGGGTTAGTTAGGTTAAGTTTAAGTTATTACCAAGGTTAGGGTTAGTGTTAGCATAAGGACTATGTTAAGCTTAGATTATGGTTAAGGTAAGGGCTAGATTCGGTTAAGTATAGGTTATGCATAAGCTAATGGTTAGGATCAGGGAAAAAGTGATTGTAAGGGTTTACTTCAGTAATGTCTATTCTGAAAACTCTGTGGACAAACCAAGATAAACTCAAAGTATGATTAAAGAAACAAAGCTTCATTAACCATAACACATTGCCTGCCAAACATGGTGGAGACCCTTTTGGAGACATAGGCATGAAACTGGGTCACTTTAATTTGTTGATCATATTTACTGATGTGACATTCTGAAGTATAAAGTGCAATACCTTCTGTTCAGATTCAGTCCAATGCTCCAAAACTGATTGGATGGTGATTCAGAGCACAAAATGATATGACCCCAATCATACTGCAAAAAACCTTTTTCTAAGGCATTCTGTAAGTATGGAAAATAACAAGTATATTGTTTGTCCAATTATGTTTAATCCAGTTGAAGTGGGGGTTAAAAAAGTCTAATTCCTAAATGATTAATCCAATACAAAAAAGTTGAAAGTCTACACACTACCGTGTTTCGAGAGGTCTTCTCATCTTGTATACTGTGAGTAATGCATTATGGAAAACATTCCAAATTATATGTTGACCAGCGACACAAAGGAGAGTAATGATACTAAGTAGTCTAAGTGTGCATGTTTCACCATACAATCCAAGGACATACACTTTAAATCTCAGAAGCTTTGCTTCAGAAACACAAGCCCTCAGTTTGGGACGCCTTAAGCAGCTTTGGGATACGAGGCAGCTAATGTCACTTTCACTACATTCTTTTTGGTCCTTGCCTCTAGCAATGGTTTAGAGGCAATTCATAAATCCAGGTGTTTCTGAAATGTTTTTTTTTGCGGTAAATGCTGATTATAGACACACGTGTTCATATCACATGGTTCTATGAATTTTGTAAGGTTGTCTTCAAATAAATAATACTACTGCGACTCTGAATTTGGTTAAGTCATTTTACGTAAGAAATAGACAGTTTAGATTTTTGTTGAAGGTACGTGTGATGCGGTTTTAAAAGAAACCACAAAAGGATTATTGTGGCAAGATGTCAACAAAAACACTCTCTAACAAGCAGAGGTGTACACTAACAACTTGTCTTGAATTTAATTCAGTTGCTTTATTGATTGGGGCAAGCACTGACTCTAAAACTGCTTTCACTAAAGCCATGTACTCTTGTCAAAAACTAAGAGGTGCACCAAAATAAAGCCCTTGTGGATTGGATAGCCTCCACACAAAATATGAGCAGCAAAGTATGTTTTTAATTGTGTTTTTTCACAGTTCTACAGAAGCACTCACCCATCCATCCATCCATTTTCTGAACCGCTTATTCCTGAATAGGGTCATGGGTGAGCCGGTGCCCAGCCAGCAACTCTGAGCGCAAGGGCGGGAAACAACCCTAGACAGGCCACTAATCCATCGTAGGGCACACACATGCACACACACATCCACACACTAAGGGCCACTTTAGAGTCTCCAATTCACCTAGCATGCATGTCTTTGGACTGTGGGGGAAACCGGAGTATCCGGAGGAAACCCACGCAAACACGGGGAGAACATGAAAACTCCACACAGAAATTCCCAGGTCGCCCCACCCGGGAATCGAACCCAGGTCCTTCTTGCTGTGAGGCAACAGCGCTACTGCTGCGCCCAGAAGCACTCACTTTTTTTTTAATTACTGCTTAATTAAAAAAAAATACTGTGTGTGTGTGTGTGTGTGTGTGTGTGTGTGTGTGTGTGTGTGTGTGTGTGTGTGTGTGTGTATGTGTGTGCCTGTGTGCATGCGTGTGTGTAACTTTTTGCCCTCCAATACATTTGATGATCTTAGGTGAATAAAAGAAGGCATGTATAGAACAACTCACCCGTACAATTCAATACAATTCACCCACAAAAGGACTCTGATCCTCCAGTACCAGAGTTGAGCACTCTTGTACTGTTGTACCTTGTCTTGTATTGTTCATAAACTTCATTAACATTTTACTACTGACTGACAGGATAAAGGACCGTCAAGAACTAAGATATATAGTGAATATAAAGAAAGAGAATGTACAATCTACCTTCCAACATTTGCTGATTAGTCTGTGCAATAGTAAAGTGTGCAATAACCCTTTTTTCAGTTGCCCTTGCACTAATGTTCGTCAGTATAGTTTTACTATTATGGAACTGAACAAATAGCCAACATTTTTTTTTACTGTGCAACAATGTACTGGTCTAATGAGAGCAAGGTTGAGTCTTATTGCATTGAATTGTTCTGAATTGCCTTGAATTGCATTGAACTGAACTGAATTGAATTTAATAAAAATTTGAATTGAATTGAACTGAACTTGTGAAACATGTGTAAGTCACTCTGGTAGAACATCAGCCAAATGCTGTAAAATTATATGTGATATTTGTATTTCATTTTTGAGACTTTTGAGGCATCTTTTAGGATTATTTCTATTTTCTGATATGTATATTCATAACATGAGTATACAACATATAGTTTCATTTAGGATGATTATTTAATGCATATACAAACATGTTAAGCTGAAAACTCAAAATAAACCTGCCAATATAGATTTGTTTTATTATTTACAGCAATAACTTTGTATGGTTATTGACCTCATAGCTCCAGTGTAAAACTAAAGAAGCACTCTTCAGACAACAAACAGGTCAGCAACATTTGAGGTCAGTGAGCAAAATGAATAAATTGAATTTATTTAATGAGATCATTTCTTTAACAAACATGACAATCTAGAGATTAGTTCTTCTGGACAAATAGGTAAATGTAAGATTCTAACTGGTGAAACACTACTATTGTTGTAGTGCATGCAAAATAATCTTTTTCCAATTTCTTTCTCTTACAGAACCCATTCTGAAGGCATTTTCGACCTAATTAAGTCACATCTTCAAGGTCCCTCCTGCCATTATTGTACGTAATGACTTCTTGTGGTGGGTCGATATTTTAGATCAACTGGGTGATTTTCAGAGTGCCTATCAGAATCTTTTGGAGTCACCCTTGACAAATCAGCCGATTGAGCATGCAGAATATAGACTGCTGATAAGGCAGAACCACCAGGGCTGAATATAAGAGAGAGGGAGGGAGGGAAAGACAGAAAGAGAGAGAGAGATAGAGTGGATAGGAGTGCAAAGACAGAATTGTAACTACTCCAATCTTCTCTAACCTAGCCAACAGTAAGAGGATTTGTCATCACTTAAGAAACTTGCTTTATCTGAAAATAGCACAGAGAAAAAAAAAAGTTAAGATTTTCTCAAATGGCCCAAGATTTAAAATGTAATCTGAAAAATCTCTTTTTAGAGCTTTGCCCTATAAATTTTACCAACTCAGCTGAAGAATGAATTTATCACAACACTAGAGGATGGGTATTTACTTTTCATAGTTCACTCTTTCCATCCACATGGATCCACATCCATCAACATCCATTTTTTTGAGGTATGGTTTAGGACCCACCTTAATGTTTCATTTTATGAACAGAACATATAGTTACAATGGGCAGATTTCAGTTTCTATTCATATATATATATTATACATAAAGTGAAAGCCTTGGTTATGGCTTATAGCTCATGAAAATCAGATTATTATTATTTCAGATTATTATTTCATATCTAGTTAGAATAAACTACTTTTCAAACAGTGTCAACATTAACATTGGAATATATGTAATATAAATAAATTAAAGTTAAGGCTTTGGAATTAAATTATGAATTCTGATGCCATCTACACTGCTTTCAAACAATTGGTAAATTTATCCTTATACATCATAACTTAGAGTTAAATTTGCTGGTCATCTGTCCATAACTGATATAAATAAACTGATATGGATAAACCTCGTTAGCTATAACAGGAGTCATGATAGAGGACCGGTTCAAGTTCACAATTAGATACTCCAACCATACGGAACATTTCCAACCACAGAGAATACTATTCTAAAACATCAATGAGTAAAACCTTGGAAATTCCAGAAGCATAATGGAACAAATCCCAATCTCTGTCTATTCACTTCTCTCATCATCACCTCCATCTTTTCCATTACCATTCTACCTATCTTTCTCTCTTTCTAGTACTGTCATGTTTTTTTCTTTGATGCAGACTTATTTCATCTGAGCTGAGATTGGGGTCTGATTACAAGTGATTTGTCTAATCCTTTGATCATACTGAAGTGGCCACAGATTGGCACTGCTACAGTCTGCTCATTTTCCATATCAGATCTAAGGCTTTGATTAATTTGCTTTGCGCCACAATCAGAATTGTCTGAAAACAATGCTGTTAGAAAATAAAATTGACCCAAAATTTCAAGCATAAGTTAAAGACAAGAAGAAGAGAAGGATCCATCCCAATTAAATCCTGTGTCCGATCTTAATGAATGTAGAGTGTGTGAATTTAGTTCATTTATATCTAAATTAGTAATGAAGTAATTAGTAATTGTGTTGCAGTCCTTCAAACCTGAAATAGTTAACTGGCTTTGTGCGAAATGTTAAATGGCTTCAATATATGTGCAACATTGCTGGCCATCCTGAAGCCAAGTAGCTTAAGTATATTCTCCACAGATATATATATAAATATATTCATTTTAGTAACTGATCTTCCAGAACCAGAGTTGAGTACTCTTGTTCTGCCAATATCTTGATATCTTGTCAGTTTTATTCACTCACTGAACCTCCATTCTTCATAAACATAAACTTCATTTACATTTGCCTCTTACTACTGATTGACAGGAAAAAGAGCTGTCAAAAACTGATATATAAAAACTGATATATAATGAACAGAAAGAAAGAGAATGTATCTAATACCTTCCACCATTTGGTGCTTAGTGTAACTTAGTGTGCAACAACCATTTGCACTATTGTTTTTAATTTTCTTTTACTACTGGGTTGCATTGGTTTGCATTAACCTGAACTGAACTGAACTGAACTGAACTGAACTGAACTGAACTGAACTGAATTGAATTGAATTGAACTGAATTGAACTGAACTTCAATTCAAGAGAGAGAGAGAGAGAGAGAGAGATACAGTCATTTTAGTAACTTAGAGTAACTGTCTGTAATGTCCAGAAAATACTTTCTAAAATATTTTGGAGCATTGCTGTGAGGACTTCATCTCCAATTCCCCAGATCATTCCTTAAGTATTGAATGGAGCGCCATCATTCCAGAACACAGTTAGACTGCTCCACAGCTCAATGCTTGGGGGCTTTACTAGGCATGGTATTAATAATTTCATGTTTATCTGCCCTAGGGAGTCCTATTCAATTGGCAATATTTCTACAGGGACTAGATAAGCTGTGTGTGCATATGTGCAGCAATCAGTGCAACTGAATGTGTTCATTAGAAGGGATGTCTGCAAACATTTGGACATATACTGTATGAATTCTATAGGAAATAGTCATTTAATTACTCCTAATGCTCCTTAATGATTAACCAATGGCAGTGCAAACCTTTTAGAATATCCAACTAACACATCAAAAAACAATATGTATATATTCACTCACACAAAAATAGGACCCTGCACTGGGTGGCCCGTAAAACAGATGAATAAAATATAAATTCTGACATGATATTTCAATCCAGCTGTGTTAGTCTAGATTTAATTTGAAGGAATGTTATTATCCTGCTTTGTTCCTACATTATAATCTCTATAATTAGTTTCCAAAGCCTTTATTGTAAGACCTCTAAGACCATAACATGCCTTCATTTGTCTCTAACTCCTTGATCTGCATGTGTTCAGTGAAGGTAATTAGATGGACTGAGGTACCCCTGTTGCTAGCTGCTTTGAGGACATTTCCTCTCGTAAATCCAATATTTTGGCATTGTGATGCTGATGGCAGTGGCAGTGATGAATGAGGACACCAAGGGACAACATGCAGTTATAACCTTTAATCAACAGTAAACACACAATGCCCCCTTAATTCAACTACACACTCCTGTAGCCTAGAAGGGTCTGAGCAAATCAAAGCCTTTTAGAACTAGGGTTAGAATTAGAGATAGCTATTTGGATTATTAACGTTATAGGTGCATTTCTAAGTAAATGTTCTAAATTGCATGCCACAATTTCATTCTACCAAACTATTTTACTTCTATATTTTATCTTACTAAAATTTTGGCTTGGCTTATTCCTAAGCTGTGTATTTCAATATGTGCACTATAAATTGCACTAATAACGGAAATCCTCTGTAACACTATTTCAATGTCACATCCATAATTTCATAATGTATATATATATATATATATATATATATATATATATATATATATATATATATATATATACACACACACACTCCTTTGATGCTACAGGACACTACAGAACACAGACCTAAAAGAAGTAACTACGCCATTAAATATCTTACAATGTGATTTTCAGAATTTGTTTGATTTTCTGATCTCTCATTTATAGGTGGAAAGACTTGCAATATCCGCAGTGTATCAAATACTTATTTTTCCCACTGTATAAGCAATGTTCTAGGGTTTGCCTGAGTGTTCAAATAAAGTTTGGATGTGTGTTTGTCATGCAGCTGAGAAAAACCTGCAACCTGGGTGAGCATGTTTATGTGTAATAAAAAGCTTTTACAGGTATCATCAGGGTGACAGAGATTTAGAGAGCAGGAGAGAGAAGGAGAAAAGAGAAAGAGCACAGGTGGACTATCAACAGCTCTGTTCCTCATATAAATATTGCAATATGTTTCGCAAAATTTGTTAGGCTTGAAGCATTTGTTGAAAAAATGTTTTGCACACTTATAAAAGCTGTAATCCAAATAAGTAAGCAGAAATAAATGCTCTATACACGTCAGCGTTAGGTAAAACAGTTTAAAGATCACTCAAAGTAGCTGTAATGATGTCTGTGTTTTATAGCTAAGAACAAGAATGTATGACTAATGATATGTAGACATGAGATATTGCTCCATTTTGAAGATCAGATTATAAAATTCCTCTGCTTTCCCAGGGGATTCATGCAGAATGAATACATTTATTGTTACAACTAGTAAAAATATGGGCCAGGCTGACATTAGAGGCAGAACTGATTCAAAATCAGAAATACAGGAAGAAAATCAAGGGCAAACTCCTGAAAGCAGCAGTTGTTCCATGCATTCAGAACCATATTTAACACACAAAGCAGTGTGCACTCACATAATCAAGATTTTGTTGCTTTAGGTGTACCTGCAGAGTTCCAGACAGCAACTAGTTTGGTCTGGGTGATGACCTTTAGCGCTCTGGTTCACAGATAAATGGTGGAGAGATTTTATTTTTTACATTTCTAGTAAGTATGCCCTAGATTACTAAGAAATTTACTAAAAACATTATAAAACAAAAACTATTGTCATTCACTGAAATATTCTCCTGGTTAAAATATCTGGAAGTCTGAGCAACGATTAAACTGGAAGCTTTATGTTAAAACAAATTAAATCACAAACATACAGGTAAACCAGACTAGAGTGAGTGGTACTTCTGTTTAGATATTTAGTGATGTATTTTTAAAAAATTACACTTAAAAACTTCCCTGAGCTACAACGAGTCCTGACCAGATCCTGTTTCCCCAGTCTAATCAAGACAATGTGTCCATATGGCTCACCCACTGAGCCAGCGAAGGCTGACTTTATGAGAGTCTGTTGCGTGTCCTCCTTAAGTGGCCCTCTTTCAGGGCAACAAGAAACTGGCAACTCAACCTCTGGGTCATCCACATTGTCTTAATCTTTTTCTCTTCCTCCAGGTAATTTATTTTTACTAGCTAAAAGGAGTTCTTGCTACTTAATCAGCAATGTCATTCAGCAGAGTAATTTGTTAAACAAACAGCAGCAAACAAACAACAAACAACTAACAACAAGAAAAAACTGCTGTTGTGGCAAGATAAAAGCACAGTTAAGCGCTTCTCCAACCAATCAAGTTGCATGACTGGAACTAGCTGTTGTATAATAATTTCAATTACAGTGTCATTTATTTGTTCATTTATAACTACTTAATTTAAGTGATGTGTGTTGATATGACTGGATAAATGTTGTCCTAAAATGTTATCTATTTAAGTTACACTTTAGAATTTTAAATAGAACCATTTTGAAGTAGCCCCTTGACTGAAATTCTATCTGAGAAAACAGCGAAGAAAACTTTGAAAGTGAGAGGACCAGCTTTCTAAGTAGAAATTAGAAATTAAACATGCATCATGAAAAAGTTACAAAATAATATCTAAGTGCTTGGATATTACAGTGATTACTGTTGATCAGTTAATAAAAAACATATCATGCCACCCAGGTGCTGCTTTGAAAAGACCTTTAGAACTTTGTAAACTTGATGGATTTTGTGAAGTTGAAATTGCAACCTGTCAAAAATAAACACTACAAAAAACTGGTCTGCATTGTAGGACGGATGGATAAAAGTACACCTTCAATCATAACACTATTCATAAGCACCATCTTCAATACCATCACAACATTCAACTTTGGGGATGTTAGCAACACATTCTGGGAGTTGCTTTTCTCAGAGGACTATGAGGAGAAACTGCCAAGCTGCTTCTGTCTGCTGAAACACTAAAGCTTGGTTTACAATCCCAAGCACAAGTATAAACGACACAGGAATGGTTGAACAACAAAAAGTAAATGCTCTAGAATGAAAAAGTCAAAATCCAGATCCCAGTCCATTTGAGAATCTGTAGCCCTATTACAGTGAACAAGCATCGTCCAGAAATTCTGAACAACATGGAGCAAACCTGCTTGGAGGAATGAGTGACATTTACTCTCAAACATTAAGCAAAGCTGGGACAATCCTCCTAAACTAGCAGACCAAAGTTGTTAGCAGAAAAAAGTTCTACCATGTACAAGTCTGAAGGTGCTGCATCTCATCCACAACTCATTCCAGCTTACAGTTTCCACAGCTCAATGCTGGGGTTTAAACTCCTCTAGCTCACCCATGATGGCTGCATGGCACCAGTATGTTAATGTATTTGCTCAGAGATTCTGTGGTGATACTAGACAAGCGTGTGTGTACGTATTCTCATCTGTGTTAAATAGGTGTGACTTCAAGTTGTTGAGTGCATTCATTAAATATGTCCACAAACATTTGGACACATAAAGTGTGCATGATTTGGTAGTAAGAGCAGTGAATGCATACCTATATCACACTATTCCCTGAGCTGCTTTTTTTTTATTTGCACATTTTTAAAGGTGTTGAAATGCAGGGTTGGGTGTATTAATTATACAGAGGCTGAATCACAGTGCAGGTTCAATTCTCAGCCCCTATCCTTCCCCCGTGGCTGAAGCTGCTCCCTGTGCCTGCTGGCTAAATTGCATCAGTGGCAGTGATTCAGCTCATATCACGGCACCCTCAGGCTTACTACTAGTACTACAGTCCTGCAGGATCACCTCTGACCCACTGCAAAATAACACTCACTGAAGCCTGATAAAGGGAACACTGTGAGAAATATGCAGTGAAAATGCACATGCACACACATGAGTGAGTAAGAAATGAGTGTGTGTGTGTGTGTGTGTGTGTGTGTGTGTGTGTGTGTGTGTGTGTGTGTGTGTGTGTGTGTGCGAGAGAGAGAGAGAGAGAGAGAGAGAGAGAGAGAGAGAGAGAGAGAGAGAGAGAGAGAGAGAGGGGAGAAACAAGAAAAGAGGTCCAGGGGAGGATAAGCAAACGAAATAGAAATGAGAGAAATGTCAACAGACAGGTTTTTGGGAAAAAAGGGGAAAGAATGAATGAGTGGAAGAGTAAAGAGAGAGAAACTGTGTGGGAGAGAAAGAGAGAGAGGGCCACAGATTTTTTTTTTAATCTAAGTCTGTGAAAGCCTCTACAACAAATTAGAAAAGCGACAACAGTGGTGGCAGGCATGGAACAGGAGGAGGTCTGGAGAGAGGAATGATTCCCTCCTTCATGAAGGAGTGCAGGGGTAGGTGTAGCAGGAGTGGAGGTGAGGTGAGTGAGGGTGTGCTGGTGCTGCGCTCAGCGAAAAGCCACTGCTACAGATTGTTTTGATGTTGAAGGTTACATAGAGACAACAAAGCAGAGGAGAAGTAGGCACACAGACTGAATGTGCTGGGGCTGGATGTGCTAACCACTAACTTGCCTTTCTTTTGATCACAATGACTTTTAAAGCACAAGATGTGGTATATTATACATGACAGATATCAGGATGCATTGGAATAGAGAAAGAGACTAAGAAAAGCGAGCACTATAACTAATCTTTTTTGCACCTTAGAATCAAGAAAGTATGTTTTACTTTTTGATGAGGTAGATAATATATACTATTCTACCTCACACTGACATATGGAGCAGAGAGTAATTCGTTCTTAGGGGCTCTTCGTAGTATTATTAGCATGGGGGTTGATCTTGGGTTAAATGTTTGGGGGAGGTTTTGGAGCTTATGTCCAATCAGATGGCAAATGACTGATTTGGGTGAGAAGATGTAGGAATATGTTAAGAGTATTTTTTATTTATTTTGTTAAATGTTGCATTGGCTTCTGTGCCACCATGTTGAATAGGTCACCAGATCTTCTTATTTATTATTCATCTTTCAATGACGAGTCCCTTTATTTGTCTTGGCGAAGACAAACGACAAATCAGTGTGTGGAGGCACCATGGTCAGCAACAAGATCAACATTTTTAGGGAGGTACGATACATTTTTAGGAAGGTACAATACAACATCACCTTTAGTCTTCATTACAGGCACTTTGAGAAGCCAGCATTATGTTAACGAGGGCATGCAACCAGTGGTCCTTCCTTTTTAACATACACTGCAGTGTGCTATTCCAACAGGAAAACACTTGACTGCACTCTGCTGCCTTCTCAAGAGCTTGCCTTCAAGACACAAATACTATGATATGACCAGACCTATCCTCAAATGAAAATGTGTGGGATGCTATCTGATGCACTATCAACACTCTGCCCCACCACAAAATCTGCAGGAACTGAGTGAGGATATTCAAGATGCATGGGATGGATTATCACAGCACAACATTAGGAACCTCTACAGCTCCATTCCAAGATGTCTGGCATGTTGCACTATACAGGATGCCATACTAAGGGACACTACTTCTGTATGTATAGCTCAATAAATATTGCCCATATCACTTATTATTCCTGGTAACCAAGCAATCTGACTCCTATTTGTGCAAATTCATGGTATTTTTGTATCATTTTTAATGATGAATGTACATATAAGCACAAAAACAACTGAACTAATTCATCTAAATATTATGTTGTGTAGGTGTTTTTGCCTGCTTTGGAAAACCGTAAATGACTTAATGATGCTAAATGATTGAAATGATTGAACTTGCAGGATTGCCAGTGTAGATTTTTCCTAAAACCAATTCACCAAAATTTAATCAAAATGTAAAAGTTAAAGTCTTTTCAAATAATTCATCTAGAAGATAAATAAAAATAACTTCATATTAGTCATCATATCGGCCTTGTGAAGATGATCATTTCAGGACATTTCAGAGCCATGATGTGTCCTTTAGATGGTTTTCAGCAGCATGCCATGAACATAATCAATTCAACTATTCACTAATAAGACCTTTCAAATAATATTTTACTACATAAAACATCAATTACAATAAAGCAATTGTTATAATAAAAACAATTACCTCAAAAACCACTACAAATTTAAAATTCACCCTTAAGTGTAAATCTGTCAATCACACAGGGGAAATAATCAGAGAGTGAATCAGGTCCATGATAAAAATAGCACAGTGTTTTGGTTGCTATAGTGCCCCTGCAGATTCATTTTGGGGAGGGGTCTACTGTCCTTTCTTTAGTTATCTGGGTAAATGACCCAATAACCCCCATAGATGGCACCCATTTGTATTACCAGTTTTCACCTCTGCAGCCATACAGGTCTCCTGAGAAGACATTAGCAATGGATCTCTGTGTAAGTTACCAGATCAATCGTGTAATGGGTAATACTATCAATAGAGCTGAACTCCTACTTGACAGACAGCAACTTGAAAGTTTTACCAGGTATTTAAATTGACTTTTTCTTCCATTAATTTTTTAACTGATTGATACGGCTGTGATTTACAGTAATGACATTATGTTTGTCATTAAATGGAATGGTTCTCTGAACACACAGTAAGGGGCTATGAGGGCATCCTTACTATATTCTCCAGCCTAGAAGCAATTGCACAGGGTAAGAGATGAAAAATAGGTGTGATAAATAGAAATGACCACAGTCAGAGTTTTCCATCCTGGTATAAAATTGTTCCTCCCACGGCAGCTACAGTCTGCTATCTTACAAGGCAGGTCACGTCACACTAATGACAGATATTATTCAATTAAATAATTCAGTGTTATTTAAAGAAGAGGCCATAAGGGCCACAGCAGAGTAGATGTAACAATAAGGAGGTGAAGATTATGTGTGTGCATGTACAATGTGTGCATGTACAATATGTTTGTGTGTGTGTGTGTGTGTGTGTGTGTGTGTGTGTGTGTGTGTGTGTGTGTGTGTGTGTGCGTGGAGTGGGATGCAGTGGCAGAGGGGCACTGCATGGCCAATTTCAGAACTTTCACAGTAGCTCATGCTGACATTTATATAATTAGATATCATTAGTGATGTGTTTTTGTTGGGTGAATCTAAGTCAATAATTAGAGAAACTGCAGAAATTTTGCTTGTTATGTTCTCCGGTTTTCCTGATGAGGTTGAAAGGCGGCTAGCATTGACTGGCTCTACATCTACAGTGCATTATGTTCAATCAATGCCCAGGGTTTACTGGTTTATCAGCCAGTCAATCTAGCTGTCAATCAGACACACAGACGGTCAATCAGTCAATAAATCAGCACCTGAAAAAGGAAAGGTAAGCCACTCCATAGAACTCTCTCATAAGATCAATTGCACCTTGGTGCTAAAAAATGGGATATGGGATTATCAGTTCACTTGCAACTCCAAGAATTTGTCTATATTTTTATAATATGTCAGTCAGTCAGTTATTATATTATCTGCTTCATCCTGAATAGGGTCACAACAAGGCAGGAACAACCCATGTACAGGGCAATATTGCCAATGCCTTTAGTGACAACACAACTGCAAAGCATGATAGGTTCAGTCCCATGTTTCACAGCTGGCAATGTAATGTACTTTGTTTATCGTCTTCAAACCTAAATTTGCTGATTTGGAAAATGCATATATATATATATATTTTCCTGCTTTGTGAGCATGTTGGACATGGGGTGTCCAAACTTTTACACAGGGCTACATTAATGATTTCATCTTTTGAGTTAAAAATGTCTGTCTTGTTTGGTTCCCCTTTTTTCGCCCTGCCTCTCTTTTCCTGTCTTGTTTTATTTTCCCATGTGCTTCTTGGCACATGGGTTTGTTGTGTTTTCACCTCTGTCTCCACCCTAACTCCACCTATTCATTAGTGTTCCTACCTGTGCCTCCTTTGTAGGCCTGCCCTGTGGTTTTCTTCTCCAGGTGTGTTCTGTCTCTGTGTATTTGTAGACCCTTTGTCTGTAGTTGTGTACGCCGTCTTGTTTATTCTCTTTTTGGAGAATCTTTGATTTCTTCAGTTGTTTACAAAGTCCCTGCATTTTTGTATGTTTGCATAAATGTGACATTGTCAAAGTATCTGTGTACTAGAATTTATTAAAAACATTGTTTTTATATTTGATTAGGTACAGAGGCTACTGTAGCCTTAGGTTTACTACTTCTTTAATTTATTGTTTTTAATGTGTCATTTGCTCAAGGAGGCTCAAACCATTGCACACAGCTGTATATACTTATGGATGATCAAAGAGGGAGTTCTGTTTTGCACAAATGAAAATAGCTATAGCACACAAAAACAACTAATACAAGCACCTTGTAGAAAGTAAAAAAAAAAAACCCATCTTGAACAAAGGTGACTATATGTTTCACTTCTCTCTTTCTGTGAAAGCTAGAGTAATTTTAAGCCCACTGAGACCATGCTATCCAACTATGTCTCTCGGTTGAAATAAAAATCCTTTACACATAGGAGTGAAAATTTCCTCATGCTTCAGGAATTCAAAAATAATAATAACTAACTAAAAAAACAGCAATTTGCCACTTTGGATTGAAGTGAAATCGGTGTGCACTGACTGTTTTTGTTACAAGTGATAAAGCATGGCTTCAGTTAGCAAAGGACATGCACTGAAACATTTCCTTATATCTCTTTCAATTATCTTTTTTAGTCAAATATGTTTATTTCCTGTCACAAAAAAATCAAAACAATCTGCATGTTTTCATATACTGATGGAGAACATCAGCCGCATTATTTTTTTTTAATCTGCATCTCCAGCTGAACATTACAGAGTGAAATAACTTATTTGCTTGTTTGTTTGTTTTACCTTCACAATAGCAAACAGAAAACTGCAGTTCTATATATTTTCCAACACATTTGAAGCAAGATTTTATCAAACTGAATTTAAAACCAGTATTGTTAGATATGGCACAGTCATGGAGCGGACCTTTCCACACCTGGAATTTACTGTATTAGTTAAGAGGACAACATTTTTTTTTGGTGAGATGGCAGTTATAAATGGTAAAATGACCATTTTTTACATTTCTGAATGAATAAAGTAAATTTGTGTATACCCTATACATTTCAATAGGGTAATGAATAAAACAATAAAACTGTGTATTCACCACTGATTGTTTTGCAATATAAATTACAATCCATGGATTTATATTGAGATCACCACCAAGTTCCAGAAAAAAGACATTAAAAAGAGCCTTCAAAAAGGGGTTTGTGTACACTGTCATAATACAAGATTCTTGAGGAATTTTTGGAGGTCCTTCAGTTTGAAACTGTGGAGGGACTTTTTAAGGTGTTCCAAGGAACCTTCAATCAAAGGACAAGGATTTCCTAAATATTTTTGGTTTAATTGAAGTTTCCTTGAAGCACCTTTCAATGTAATTGAAGAACCTCCAAGAGTTTTTCAAGGATATTGTACTTTAATAGTGTATGTGTTCTCATCATGCCCCAGTTCATTTTCTTTTTATTTGTGGTTCATAGTTTATGGTGTACAGAATCCAGACTACAGAATGATTAGATTACTCAATTGAGAGAACTAATCATTTTTTCTTTCCACTCATTCCTAAAATGATGTGTGCATCATCTAGCAAGCCAAATTGGCACAACATGGTTCAGATGAATTGGATATTAATGCTTCAAATCTTAACAGAAGTCTGCACAGTGCTGAATATACATTAATGTGTTGTCAACAAAATGACAACAATTTCATGGAATGAGAGATTTGTTACCAGTCCAAACATTGATCATGCTAAGAATAAGTTGTACTGTGTCCCAGATAAGCTTAACTAATACAAAAGGCTCAGAGTGGTTCTTATGCACTAGCACAATTGCTCAAAGATCCCAGATTTGATTCCTGAGTGATGCTGCTTGCCATGAGCAGCCAGAGTCTGAGAACAAAATTGTCTGGATGGGTATATATCCCCACATCACACACAGTGTGATGCTGTGTCAGCACAGGCATCTGTTAATCGTTGTATTAGAGAGCATTAGCTGCCCAGCGGCAATGGCAGTGGCTGACATCACATGTGCTTGTCTTCACACTCCTAGTGTTGTATTCATCAATGGGGTTGGTTAATTGGCAGGGAAAATTTGGAAAAAAAAAAAAAATACAAAAAATGCAAGATATGATTGCTCCTGATATAGTGGATGAAACGTAAACTCTTTTTATAATAAAGAGTGTAGACTCTGTCCTCACAGGGAACATTTTTGTGTGAGTCAGTTGAGGCGCATGTGTACAACACATACAGTGGGGAAAATAAGTATTTAGTCAGTCACCAATTGTGCAAGTTCTCCCACTTAAAAAGATGAGAGAGGCCGTTAATTGACATCATAGGTAGACCTCAACTATGAGAGACAAAATGTGAAAAAAAAATTGAGAAAATCATTTTGTCTGACTATTAAAGAATTTATTTGCAAATAATGGTGGAAAATAAGTATTTGGTCAATAACAAAAGTTCATCTCAATACTTTGTTGTATATCCTCTGTTGGCAATGACAGAGGTCAAACGTTTTCTGTAAGTCTTCACAAGGTTTGCACACACTGTTGCTGGTATGTTGGCCCATTCCTCCATGCAGATCTCCTCTAGAGCAGTGATGTTTTGGGGCTGTCGGCGGGCAACACGGACTTTTAACTCGGGAGATCGGGAGACTGGCTAGGCCACTCCAGGACTTTGAAATGTTTCTTACGAAGCCACTCCTTTGTTGCCCTGGCAGTGTGCTTGGGATCATTGTCATGCTGGAAGACCCAGCCACGTTTCATCTTCATTGCCCTTGCTGATGGAAGGAGGTTTGCACCCAAAATCTCACAATACATGGCCCCATTCATTCTTTCATGTACACGGACCAGTCGTCCTGGTCCCTTTGCAGAGAAACAGCCCCAAAGCATGATGTTGCCACCCCCATGCTTCACAGTTGGTATGGTGTTCTTTGGATGCAACTCCGCATTCACTGTCCTCCAAACACGACGAGTTGTGTTTTTACCAAATAGTTCTACTTTGGTTTCATCTGACCATATGACATTCTCCCAATACTCTTCTGGAACATCCAAATGCTCTCTAGCAAACTTCAGACGTGCCTGGATATGGACTGGCTTAAGCAGGGGGACACGTCTGGCACTGCAAGATCTGAGTCCCTGGCGTCGTAGTGTGTTGCTGATGGTAGCCTTTGTAACGTTGGTCCCAGCTTTCTGCAGGTCATTCACTAGATCCCCCCTTGTGGTTCTGGGATTTTTCCTCACCGTTCTTGTGATCATTTTGACCCCACGGGCTGAGATCTTGCGTGGAGCCCCAGATCGAGGGAGATTAGTAGTGGTCTTGTAGGTCTTCCATTTTCTAATTATTGCTCCCACAGTAGATTTCTTCACACCAAGCTGCTTGCCTATTGCAGATTCAGTCTTCCCAGCCTGGTGCAGGTCTACAATTCGGTTTCTGGTGTCCTCCGACAGCTCTTTCGTCTTCACCATAGTGGAGTTTGGAGTGTGACTGTTTGAGGTTGTGGGCAGGTGTCTTTTATACTGTTAACAACTTCAAACAGGTGCCATTAATACAGGTAATGAGTGGGGGAAAGAGGAGCCTCTTAAAAAAGAAGTTACAGGTCTGTGACAGCCAGAAATCTTGCTTGTTTGTAGGTGACCAAATACTTATTTTCCACCATTATTTGCAAATAAATTCTTTAAAAGTCAGACAAAATTATTTTCTCAATTTTTTTTTCACATTCTGTCTCTCATAGTTGAGGTCTACCTATGATGTCAATTACAGGCCTCTCTCATCTTTTTAAGTGGGAGAACTTGCACAATTGGTGACTGACTAAATACTTATTTTCCCCACTGTAATATGCTCTGTTGAAGTGGGGGAGAGTTTTTATTTGAATTGCTTTGAAGACAAATGACAAAACAACTGAATTAGTTATGACGACCACTGTGTGAACACTCTATACTTTTACAAAAAAACTGTTAAAGTAGTTTCACTATTGTGTTTTCACAGATGGAAGACACTGTTGCACAGCTATACTCACTTTAAAAAAGGTCATTGTTGAGCCGTCTTCCACTACACCATACTCAATCTTGGTCTGCTTTGCCAGGTCATCAGCTGAATCAATTGGCGATTCCATTCTCTCCACAGTGAGGAAGGCAGCCAGGTTGGCTGTGTAGGAGGAGATGATGATGAGGGTGAAGAACCACCAGATGCCTCCTACTATTCTGGTGGAAAGGGCTTTGGGCATGAGCTCAGATCCTAGCGGAGAGGAGTAGAGAGAGTGGTCAGAGAAGGGCACTGGTTATGGCTGGAAAGGCCTGGCCTGGTCTGAGCACACTGCAGATGAGAGTAGAGCTGCAGGGCAAGAATGAGGATGCCAGAGCACAGAAAAAAACAAGACCTGGGGTAAACAACCATGCTAACTGTGTACATGGTCCACAATGATTGTGGCCTGATGTTAAAAGACACAAGGGTCAGCTGTATTTATTGAATATGATATCAGCATTGCATTACATTGGAAGGGTTTATTCCACAGAGACTGGTAATTCATCATCAAAGCCACAACATCAAAGGTTTCATATTGAAATTTCTCAAAATTATCATTGAATGTTCATGCAAGAGATGTGTGGATATGTCAGAGGAGGGTTGGAATAAAGGTAGGAGGGATCAGAGAGAAACAGGGAGGGAAGTTAATTGGTGGTTATTCTTAAGCATTAGGAAGCAATTGTAAGCCTTAATCTTGCACATTCCATCTACTGCAATAGGCGATGGGCTGTGGTACTGATATGTGCTTCCAAAGAGAGCTTTGTCTGAAGCACTTGAAGATTGACTCTGCCCTAACTTTCTCACAGTCTGTCTAGTGACCCATCACATCAAGGCCAGAGTTTGGACATGACAGCCAACTCCAAGTCCAGACCTCTGCCCAGACAGCTGTTGAAAAGAAGAGGGGGAAAGCAGTACCTTCACTCTATTGTGCTATCAGACCAGTGCACAGTTAGACATGATTCAGCAAACCACTTCATCACTTCCAAAGGTGCCCTGCAGCCCATGCTACTCATCGGCAAAATGGTTCAGACAAATAAACAAACAGTCACATGAAAAGAACGGACACCAGGGACACACAATAAAAAAGAAAAGACCCACAGGCCAGTGAGGATGTGTTGAATCTGTCATACTTTTTTTCATCTTTATCCCCATTGGACCTTAGGGACCAGTCTCATCCTGCCAGGCCACGGTTTGACCTGACCTAATAAAACCTGGTTGGGGCTGACTGTCATGTACCCAAGGTAACGTCATGTCCAAACACCACATCCCACAGTTTTCTGGGGGCTGGCAAGCCGCTGGGCAGGGGAGCCTCTCTACAGTGTAGGGCTATTCAGTCAGAATGGACATGTCACAAAGTGCAAAGCCTGTCCCTTGTTCTTCAGCCTGACGCCACATCTTTGGAAGCAATACACAACAGACAAATCCCAAGATTCCACATACAAAAGTGTGACACTCTGAAATGTCTTCATTAATCACCCAGATTTCCCAAAGGTAGCCATTGTAACACACCTTGATGAGTTATGGCAAAGCTATTGGGCATCAGAATGGATTTTTACAAAATTCATTGTTCAGCTGTTTAAGTCTCATGACAGTGCTTCATTAGAAAACCAGTGGGAATGATAATCTCCTACTAACACCATACTTTGACTGTAATCCATTTTTGTCGCAATATTAACACATACCCATGCCAACTGCTTCACTGCATGCAACTACTCAATGGTTTCTGCTTATCTCAGAATGTCTCTTTGTTTCATTCCATTGGACAAATGCAGTGCAAATCCATATAGTAATCATGCTTACCAGCCAGCAGATCCTGCTAGCTGTGTATGCTTCAAAATGTTACATTTTTGAACACACATTCTTCTCTATGATGCAGCCTATTGCATGCAGTTGCAATCTAATATCCAAACAAATCCAGTTCAAATCGGGACAAATTTGCCCTCTTTTCTCCATTTCATAACATCAAGTAGCGGAAAAGATGTGGCATCAGGCTTTAGTCCGAAGAAACACATCTTCAGGCCAGGTCAGGCTAAGACACATCACTGTGTCTGTCTCTTTCTTCACTTCTGTCTGGCTGTAGCAAACTACTGGCGATTAGAGAAACTAGACTTACCTGTTCAGGAACCTGACAAAAGGGAATGATAATGAAAAAGAGGCATGCATGAGTAGTTGCACCTAGCTTTTCTAACCTCATTCACCATCTTCACACTCATCACCACATCATCACTCAACCAACCACTCATACAGTATCTTAGACCAGCAACCGGTCTGCATCTAGCTACATGCACAGAGGCACCCATGCAGGGTTGTGGGCCTGATAAGAACAAAAGTTGAACCCCCAGCAAAAGAGTGGGACATGTGCTAAGGGTGGGCAGGCAGAGGCGTCTACCTTGCTGCATGAGAGCTCCAACTCCGAACCAGAAACTATTTAGCAGGGTGAAATTGTTTTCCACCACGTCCGAGTCTGGGTTGCACGGGTGGGGGTTATACCATTCGTAGGGACTAAACCTGTGGCGATCAACAAAGAACACAGATTTTTAGTTCAAATAAATTAAAAAATTAAAACAACAGGAAAAAAGAAAGGACGATCCACCTAAAGAGATATAAAAAGAGACAGATTAGCATCAACAATAGTTATTCACATAAGTGTTTTTTAAGCTTTCAAATTACTGTTGCTTTTGGCCTATTCAGTGTTTTGATGGTTTAGGGTTAGAGATATGATAAGTTAATTAATCTGGGGTACTTTAGTGTAGGTTAGAGCCATTTATTTAAATCAGACAGTCACATTCTGCAGAGCCCCTATTTCAATGTGAAAACACAAATATAAGCAGCCCATTCACTCTGACCGTAATCCTTTCCTCTCCATTCCCCCAGACAACTGTGCATGTTGACACATTCACATCAAAGGCAATTGGCACTGTAATTTAATCGATGCAATCTGAATCACTCCATCCACAGAAAAATCTAATAATCCAGATAATCTTACAAGCTTATTAAAATGTGGCAGATCAAACGAGTCTGTCCCATCATCTCAACACTCCACTCCCACTCTCCCTCTACGCTCTCCCTATACAGCTCAAAAAAAAAAAAAGAAAAAAAAAAAAAAAGATTTCCCATTTATTCATGTTAAACAAAAGTGACATTGCATTAGTAAAGGTTGATTGGGCTACAATTAAGCATCATGACCTGATTTGGTTTGTGCTGGAGTGGTAGAATTACATAGAGTCTTGAATCTGAGAGTAAGACAAGAGTAAGTAATCAAACGCTCAAGAGCATATTTGACTACAATGTCTTTTTTTTTCTCCCACATGGAGCGAGTAGATAGAATTGGAAGCACAAATATTGACCTATGATAAACTAAAAAGTAAATGCCACTTAAATAATTCCATGTAGCAGTCCTTGGAAGGGCAATCTAGCTCAAGGCCACTGGGGCAGCAGTAGTTTATCTAAGTAAACATTATTGCTGCTGCTTTTAAATGTACACTAGCAGCAGTTACTAGCCAATAAAAGCAGATTAGTACAAGCTCTTTTTCTCTTCCTTGCTCATATTACACAATTATTGTTTATGTCTTTCTCAAAGAACCCTCTCCCCATCTCCTTTGTTTCCTGTGTTTAAAAGAAGCCTTGAGCGTAAATCAACCTGTCTGCACAGTCAATTTGCAGCAGATTTGCTTGCTTGTCAATTTGCAATGCTGAATTGAGTTCATGCATGCTGCGACCTTGCCAAGATGTATAGGCCTGCTGGCCTGGCCCAGACCCCTCATGAGAAGGTCTCTCCACATGTGGGTCCGTCCCTCGATCATGCACCGAAAAGCCAATTACCACACGCCCAGAGTGCGGATGAGCAAGACTGTCGCATACACATGGCTGGAGTGCGCCAGTGGAGCGCAGCGCAGTGCAGGGGGAATACCAAAGCAGCCCGCGACGGGGAGAGAAAAACAGAGAGCTGCAGCTTAACCTGACCGCGAAAGGGAAGCGCTAGACGCCCATTTAGCTGTCGGTCTGATCCAATTACACTGACCTTCTGTTATCTCAGGTCAACTAAATCGCCGAAGGAAAACAAAAGATAGAAAAAAACTTTGCACAAGGTCAATGTGAAGAGATAAGCTGAGGAGAAACGTGTGCACAGCTGGGCTTTGACAATGCCCTCGTTTTTTATCTACTTACGAGAATGAAAACTTGACTGATCACACATCTGATTATGACTCTGTCAAGCCAGAGTAGAGTGACACAAGGCTGTGGCACATGGGCAAAGTATGTTAGAGCACTGCTGCAATGGCTGCAGGCAGTCCAAGGGGCGTGTTCACTCCTTCTCTACTCAAGGAAGCGTCAATAATCAATGTGGCCAGCATAGCTTTAACACTCTGACAGCTTGTTTTGCATAGTCCCCCTGGTAGCTCATTGGGCTTTCATCTAAACAAAGACTTGAGGAGGGTTGTCATATGAACACTGTCAATTTAACATAGCATTTTAAATATATGCAATGTTCATCTTTAGAGGGCAAAGAGAATCCAAATGTTTAGGCTGGAAACACTTTTCCGAAACTACAGTGTTTAACTGAGAAGGTTCATTGTTTGAGCGCAAACTGAGGAAAGCTTAACTGCAACATCAAATAAACACTACATTATTTAAAGAGACTCTAGAATGTCAAACTGTATATGTACCTTGGCATAGATTTTATAGAAGTGCCATGCCATGGACATCAAACAGTGCTGTCTCCTCCTTTTAAATAAGATCCAGCATAACCAAAACAGGGCTGGAAAACCACAATACTGTGTCATAACAGTCATGACTGTTTATTTACATCCCCAAAATCATACCTACTTAAAGTAGTTGAAACAGTAATGCATTATGGTGACAAGAGAAAATCATATTATTGAAAATGGAGAGCAGCATGTCATACCAGTTAGAACACAGGTCCAATGTGAACCTGGCCTTTCTTTTCTTGTGCTAGTGTCCATGGAAGAAAAGATCAAATTGGGATCTGTGCTACACTTAAAGCTTGCTAGTTCTACATTTTGCTCAAAATGAAGTGGTGCTTATTTTTTGTGTAGGACTACAAGCTTAACCACAAGCTAGACTGTAATCTCTTCACTTGCTAAGAGCACATTGCATTTGGAGGACACAACGAGATGAGAGCAACACCATCCTATAAGATTCATAACTACAGTGTTTTTGTTGTTTTTATTAGTTACAGTATGCTATAATATGTGGGTTCTGTTACCCTAGTTATAGAACTCTCTGGTTTTCCCCATGAGAACTCCATAAATGAAAAAAAATAAATAAATCTGGGACAAAGTAGCAGGATTGTAATATTTGTTAAATGACAACTGAGCTATTTTCATCCCAAACATCATTCATATTTATACACACTGGAGGATCAGGACTCAGTAAAGAAAATGGTTCTATATAGATCCTTGAACACTCAAAGAACCCTTTGTAAATTTAATAGTTTCTTCAGATTAAAGGAGAATGTGATCTAGAGGGTTCCACCCTTTTTGAAAAGGGTTCTATACAGTACCAAAAATAGCTCTACTATCATAACTACACTATAACAGTAGTAGAACCCTTTTTGATACTATATACAGCCCTTTTCTAAAGGGTTATATATGGATCCATCTACAATGCATTCTCTAACAGCCTAAAGAACCATTTCATGATGTGAAGATCCATTTAATCATGCAAAGGATTCTTTGAGTGTTCATGGCTCTGTTTATTACCCTTTTCTTTACTGACGAACCCTTGGTAAACCCTAATTTTTAAGTGTACGCTGAAACAAAACTTAAAAATGTTATTTCTTGTAAATAGTGCTAATATGATGACGCAGTCAGCTTTCAAGCTTTTCCCCAGTTGCAACACAGATAAACTGTGACATATTTCTATGAAAAAACGTGTCTAGAACCTAAGCATTCAGATTTACTCTGGATAAAAAGTGCAGGTATAGAAAATGAACAGAATGCGTTATATAGTGCTTTATAACTTGCTTTTGAAAGGATAAACATTTGTTAGCAAAGAGAGAGAGAGAAAGGACGCTGAATCCGAAACTCTAGAAATGAGTTCTTTATGGATATTTATTCAAATGGTATGGAGAGGAATCTAGGTGACCTGATTTGACAAATAAACTACTTCACCACATGGTAGAAAAGTCATTAGCTTTAGCTTTTGCTCCACGCAGTGGGCAATACATCAAATTGAGAGTCAGTTTGGCTTCAAGTGTTTTCACAAACAACAGATAGAGCTCACTCTCGTTATGGACCTTGACTCCTCTTCCAATTTCATTTGTTGCCCTCTATTTAGAATCACCACCCACGCTTGCGGTGGAGGTCTGTTAAATCCCCTTTACTGCAGTCCATTTTATAGCATATTCCACCTGGACATGAAGGAGATCTGATAAGGGCCAGCAGCAGCCCGAGTGAGGACATTACTCTTCCAGCCCAGCGCTCACACTTTTGTTTCTTATGCTCAGGGTGTTTACACTGCAGCAACCATAATAGCAAATTTCAACTAGCTGGGAACATACTCAGATGAAACTATTTGGCATGCAAGACAGGCATGTGTATGGCGTTGAGTCAACAGCAAGGGCCAGATTTGCTCTCTCCAACAGAGGAGACTTTACACTGACTGCATTATTCAATATGACGATGAGCTAGCCTTTGATACGACTGTGGGATAACCATGTGCAGTTTGGTAAGGAGGAGTGTAAGGGATGCCCGGCCCGGCTTTGAGTGAACATTGCCTTCGGCACTCGTTCTGAGCCTCAACCTTATACTTTATTTGGATTATACAGATGTGCCAATGTGCCAAAACACATAGGAGAGGGGCTATACCATAGGAGAGAGGAAAAGTAGTGGGAAACTTAGCAAGGATAGGAAAACAACAACAACATCAACAACAACAACAACAACAACGGCAACAACAACGGCAACAACAATGAAAACAACTGGTGATATGCAAAAGGATTCAGTTGAGTAGGTAAATATTTGATTCTCGTATAGCACCCAGAAGGAAATGTTCTAAATACTGCATGGGGAACACAAAGCCTTAGGAAAACCTCCACCAGTCCCCATTATGTCACCCTGTGATATCTCTCTCTCTTTCACTCTCTCTCACTCACACACACTCTCTCACTCTCACATACCACATACATAAAGCTCATACACACAAAGCAGTAGTACATGCACACATAAATCAATGTGTACAAACAGACATGTATACAGTAAACCCACATTCTGTGCTGCTTTTTTCTTGCATGAGGACTTTGTGGGGACTACTGAAGCTTGTGCAGCTCTAGGAACATGCCGCTGAAAATGTGTCTAAGCTTAGTATTTCTCTCAGAAGGCTGCAAAGTAAAGCAAACATCTTAAAGTAATTCTTTCACTTACCCAACATTAACTTAAATCAGATATGGTGGTGGGTGCATATTCTGAACCAACTTAGATGACAGTTGCCGCTTGTTATTCTCTCATGTGATCATATCGCCAGTAACATTTATAAAAACACAAGTGCATTAACCATAAAACTTCTGAGTGGACCCAAAAGTTTTAGAGTTAACTCAAGGCCTTTTTTTTTTTTTTTTTTTTTGGATTTTCTCCACCATGCTTCAAATGATGACCACGAGCAACCAAACAGAACACATAAAACCGATCTATGTATTATATTTGGGTTCCCAGTTATTTGTTATACAGTGAAGTCACTTAGGCTACATTCACACTGCGGGAAAACTGACCCAAATCCGATTTTCTCACAAAACAAGATTTATAGGCCACCCAATTTGGAAATGCCAATTATCCAACCCTGTTAGAAATCTGCCACTATCACATGCACTGTTTGAAAACAAGCAAATGCTTCCTTCTCTACAGCCACCATCTCTTTTTTGAACTGTCAGCAGCCAGCTCACCAGGTCCCTAGGGCCAGGTTCCTAGTACCGGGCGCCCTGCACAGACGGCCAGCATTGAGACAGCAATTTTGCTTTCTCTTTTTCTCTCAAGCTGCCGATGGCAAGCAGCATGACCCAGAATTCAAACCTCAGAATATAGTGCTAGCATATTAGACCTCTAAACCCCTTCACACAGTTTTTTTTTAAATGTGACATGTTTCTGATATCATCGTAAAAGTTACGCTCCTAAATTGGCATGTATTTGCAAATGGTCTACTGCCAAATGTTTAGTTCTAATTTCACCAGCATTACAGGAGCTGTCAAGGAGTTCCAGTGACTTTCCAGTGGGCTTTTTACCAATGAGTTTGAGCTTTCAGTACAAAGAGCATGTTATTTGGTTTTAATTATTTTACTTTCCGTTAATGCTGAATTCTTGACCATGTCTTTGAACCACAGAGTGGTGGTGCTATGTGCCTTCTAAAGAGGTCTGTTACCTCACTATGCCACCACTGAAAACCACCCACTTTCTCTTCTCCTCAGCACACAATTAAAGAGGAACCTTAAGTTGGACGTATGTAAAAGAGTCACGTTCTGACTGTTCAGACTGAGTCACATTGCTGAGAATTGGATATGTATCAGATTTCAATACAATATATGAAAGTCACCCAAAATGTCAGATTTAATGTGTTTTTCATACTAACACATACTGACACATACAATCATCTGTGTCACATATGAGGAAAAGATTGGATTTGGACAGTTTAATCCGCTGTATGAATGTATGAATGTTTAGGTTTATTTTTACACTAATTTGGAAGAGATATTTCTGTATGTTTACAATATTCAGTTAAATTCGGTTTGCTGAGATCAGTTCACTTTCTTCATCTGTGGAGTACATGCAGTGACTGTAACACAGTATTATAAAACTGTTTATGAAGGTCTATAAGAGCAAAGCTTTTCTGCATCTAGTGCCTTAGAGCTCAGATGATCTTCAGAGTCAATGACAACATATAATAACAACGAATTATATTACCATATGCTAACAGAGCATATGATATTGATTTTGGCATTGGCAGTGTGATATATTACATTTCATTATGTGAGATACTGAAATGTTTGAAAAGCCTTGAAATTACTACACACTTCCCTCGGCAGCTATTTATGGTCATAAAAGGAAATTTAGTGAGCTTTGGAAAGAGCTGCCTCAGATCATGGCTCGGTTTAAGGAAGAGGGGTCTCCATGTAGCAATAACCTGGATTTAGAACTGTGTTTAATAAGCTCTTGGGCCACATCACTAGCAGCAGTGCTTCCCTCTCTCAACCAAAGCCACATGCACTTACTGAATCATTGATCACTTGTCCTCAAGATTTTTCCTTTTCAATTGAATGAACAAATATGACCAACAGGATTAGCACATGAAGACTATCGACTTGAAACATGAGCGCATTTCAGTATTCACAGTGAACGTGACCAAGAACATTTGAAGCATGGTGTTGAAACATCCAAACAGAAAAGCAGTTACAAACTGAAGACACTGGGGACGACGAGGAATGAGGGGGAGGTTTGCCGTTCACACCAGGAAATGCAAAAACACTCTCATTCACACCTACACTCACATATTCCCATTCTCTCTGTGCCTCACAAACTCATGCACACCGCCTTGAAACGGCTGATTTCACATCTTTGCTCATGTGATTTGTGCTTAGTAGCTGTGGCTGCTGAGCTGTATAGGCAGCAGGCTTGTCAGCATTAAGAGCAAGAGAAACCAGAGGAATCCTTTTACATCCTCTGCTGCCCTGGCCAAACAGACTAAACTCGCCTTTTCTTTCTCTTTCAGACTGGGTCAGAGGACTAATCTGTCTCCCATTGCCACACTGGGCAGACGAGGCCCTGTCCTGAAGATTTTGTCTATGTGAACATAATAAAATGTAATTTTCGCATTCGAGCACTTGTTTCTCACTTTAAGTCAAGTCAAGCTTAACTGAATAAGGTGAGCAGATGTTTGAAGTTTCGAATGTAACAATAAGTAATGGATCAAGGGAAGATGTTTTTAGGTACTGATTAGAATATTAATGGAATGAGGTTAAAGATGTTGGGTTATGTCTAGAATGCATGTGTAGTAGCTGTGATTGGCAGAACTGGCATGTTACCTGGCTATGACAAACAGCACACAACTGACACCCAAGTAAGCCAGCAGAATATACATCCAGATGTCGGGGGAGAGAGGGTTGAGGAAGGAGAACACCCCCGGGTTGGTGCCGTTGGGCTTGCGGTACAGAATACTTATCCCCAGCGTCATGAAAGGCTTGGAGAAGTCGATGACCTTCTCTCGCACATAGGTGATGGCCAGCGGAGCCACTGCAAGATCAGCTTTCTGTCAATACAAAAGGCATGGGGAGAAGAATGATGGGCAGTCCATCAGGGGTAGCCAAAGCATTTAGAGGCAATCAAATTAAGAAAACAGGACCTTTACACACCAAAGACTGTCCCACAGCACTTAGGTTTAAATTTAAAACCTCACCCCCCCACATTCTCATCTCTTTCTTTCTCTCCAAGAGCTTGATTTAGTTGCTACTGGCTCAGCAGTTAGTAAAGCAGTTAATGGCACACAGGTTACTTATGGCTAAGAAACATTGTCCAATGTTAGAATTAAAAAATTCTAGTTTGTTGACTAATGGCTTACAGCTTATGGCAGGAATTGCAGAAAGACTGGTCTATATCCACTTTTACTCAATATGCTGTTTATAAATTGTCTTATTAGTTCTGTATTTATTAATGTATTATTATATTTCAGTAATGTAGCTAAATGGTTTCCAGCTAGATCTTAAGCTCATGACATCTAGTTCTGTATTATGTTCATCAGTCGTTGCATATAGACTTTGCACAAACTATGTGTTTTCTCCATATGACTGTATGCACCAAAATATTATGTCTGAACTGATACACCACTAGTACCTAATCTAGCAGATTATTAAACTCACATTAATGCCTGAAATGAAAAAAGACAAACAAAATCCCTTCAAATCAACATATACAGTGTATATATGAACTATGAATCAGACTACTACTACTTTTTAAACTAAAACAATGGTCTTTCTGTTCCAAAAACAAAAACAACTACTGAATCAACTGTGCATCTTTCATAAAGGCTTTCAAATATTTAATTATCTTCTTTTACAATTAATTCAGGACAACAGATCTTTCTGTTTTTGATCTTTCTGTCCTTTTGTTAATTTAGTGTATGTTCTAAAAAAAAAAAAAAAAAGATGAAAGTCTAAGACCTCAATATCCACATCTGACACTAGGTTATTACATTTCCCACCGTTCTCTGCCTGTTAATGTGAGACACCCACTGCAAGGTCAGCTTGATCATTCCTCAAAGAAATATCCTTTTTGACCCAGCCAGGCTGCCATACATCACCCTAGATTGAATGAGTTTCAGCTGCCTAAATCACAAGCCCAGCTTTCTTGGCTCCATTCCTCAATGTGACATTTAATATTCATGTCAGTCCATGTACTATTTAGATCATTATATTTTTAGCCAAAATAAAGCCTTGCAGCTGGAATTATTAGATTGTCTGTAATTATTCTCAGAGGGGGTAAATTAATGCCGAGTGTGAGCAGGTGCTGTCTTGCTTCCTCTTTTTTTCTGTTTAGTCCTTTGACAGGATATTTTTATCTCCTTCACTTCAATGCATTCTTTGCTTCTCTGCAAACTGCAGACTCCAGACTGCTCTGAAAGCTTGTCCGAGCCAATTAGAATCTGTCCTGCACTTGTCTGGGGAGCGGAAGCATGCAGACGGAGAGACTGTAGCGGCCCTGAACACATCTCTCCAGGCAGAGTCTGTGCTCCTTTGAGTCTAATCGCACGGATTGTTTTTCACACCACACAATCAGTTCATGATCAATAGTAGGGGTGTCCAAAAGACATGTCTGATGCATTGTGGGACCAGCATATGGGGCTGGTGTTCGCTGGTAATGGGGTCAGGTATTGAATATTGGGTGTGCAAAGACTGTTCTTTTTCTGGCTGTGTGCAGCTCATTTTTATCTGGGTCTTATTTTGTCAAGCTTAACAAGGGTGGCTAGGGCAATGTGTGAGCTTGTGAGTGTGTAATAAGCTCTATGGGGGAAAAAAATATCATGCCAGAGTGCTGGAGGTTCTCACATTACAACATCCTCAGCACCAATCCTTGTATTACATGTGTACACAAGCACAAGCTTACACACACTGAGGTTGTTTTTATGTAAACCTGTGAACAAATCTTCAAAATCTGATGTGTAAAGTATAGAATTGTTCTAATATTTTGAATATTTTTCTTGATATCCCATTTTTTGCAGTTACCATACAATATCTAGTTTATCTATTCAATTCTTGATTAACCCTCCTATTGTGTTCATTTTGAAGTTAATTTGTTTTGTGCTTCCAATCAAAAATGACCATCCCATTTTAGCTGATCCATAATCATCCATATATTATATTATATAATCCATATATTATCACAGAATGTTGCAATATATATATTTTTTTTATCAAATAATAGCTAATTGTGGCCTGTAGCAAAGTTTAAGAGGAACATTTATTTTGAAACCATTTAATTTCTCTTAATAGTGGAACAAAATAACAAAACGATATTTTGTGTTCCCCGTCAAAACTGAATGGTATGATTTTATTAGTAAAGACAGGAAAAAGGACAAAATTATGTATGAAACATAACCATATTATACAATAAATGTTTAAACAGATCAAAAGCAACTTGAAAATTGCATTTCCTGGCATCACTGCACAGTTTGATTTGTTTGCTGTGGAGCTACTAAGTGGTTCATAGGGTGCAGCTATCTGGTTGCAAAGCAGTTGATATGGTATCCCAAGTGGTTACTGTTAAGCAGTTAAGCAGCACAAAAGAAGAGAGCACAAATGTTTGCACTATGTTCATATGTTTGACCAAAGAATTGTGAGATGAAATATGTCTATGTGTTTTGCATTTCACTGCCACTATTTTTTCTACAACTAGTCTAAGAATAGTCCTATTTTGAAGAGCTTCCCCTACTTCCGGTCTGGGAAGCACAATTTACACCACAAATCCATGGTACACAGAAGCATGTGAGGGTGTGGGAAAGCTGTATACCCAGTTGTATACTCTTACTGTAGTCTCACCCAGTTATTATTGATGTCCAGTCATTTTGACTAGGAGCACCAAGGGTGTCCAAAATTTGAATAAAACCCAAAATTGAATTACAGTTATCCAAATTTATTTTGTGTGTTCAATTGCCCTATGTGGATAAGTTCATGGAATCTCAGGATAATCCATTTAAAATGAAGTAATTACACATTTTTCCAGAGAGAAAATGTAACTAGATCTGTCAAATTTGACCGAAACACAAGGAGGATTAAAGAAAATCTGATGAGCTGCTGGTGGAACTGAGCAAATTTGAGCAAGTCTCTGGAGTACTGTCATGCTTCTGTCCCATCACATTTCCCTGTTTATCCTTTCCTGTCATTGTTTGTTTTGATTCCCCACATGCTTTTCTGCATGTATCTGTTTTCATTTGGTCTGGTCTCTGCCCTTGCTCCGCCCTATGTAGTGCATATCACGTATAGCCCTGCCCATCTGCAATCATCCCCAGGTGTTCCAGTCTGTGTCAGTCTGTGTCAGTGTATTTAAAGTCCTTTGTCTGAGTCTCTCTTGTCCTTTTTGTTCCATGTCAGCGTGCTGTGCTCTCGTTTTTTTTAATGTCTTTTGGTTTGTCTTTGTAAATAAAGTACTCTGCAAATATGTTCTCCTCCTTCTCGCCTGCTTTTCAGCACATCCTGAAATAAAAAGTCTTTCTCAAGATCATCTAATCGACAGTCTATACCTCTGTTGGCATTGAGAACTGTACCCAGTCTGGCTTTTTGAACTATACAAGGGACCTTAGCCAGTTCTGGGCCTTTGTCCATGTCTGTGCCCATGTCTCAGTCAATGTCTGTGCCTATGTCCATGCCCATGTCCATGCCAAATGTCTCAAACTATGTCTATGCCTGTGTCTACTTGTGTTTTAGTTCCAATGTCTGTTCCAGTTTTTGTTCCAGTTTCTGTTCAGGTCCTTGTTCCCATGTCTGGTTTTGTTGCTGGTCCCTGTCAGTGTGTTTGTTCAAGTTCCCTTGCCTTGTCCTGTCACATCTAGTTCCCAGTCACAAGTCCAATCCCCTGTCATGTCTAACGTTTCCCAGTTCCAGTCTCTATGTCTGTCCAGCATCTCATCTTTTGTTGGTCTGCCCCATCAGTCGTTTGTTCAGCCTCCTGTCTCCTCGTCTCATGTTTCCCATATGTCACAGTCCCCTGTCATGTCTATTGGCCCCATGGTCCAGTCTCCTGTCATGTCCCGTGTTCCCCTAGTCAAGTCTCCGGGCTCATCCTGTATTCCCCAAGTCCAGTCTCCTGTCTTGTCTCCTGTCTCTTTCCTTATTCTGGTCTTTATTTTGTCTTGTATCCAGTCCCCTGTCCTGTCTCGTATTCAGACCCTGTACCCTGCAAGTATGTGCGCCTCCATGCTTGCCTTCATTACATCCTGACAAGTAAACAGAGAAGTCAGGAACCAAATCTGTGCTCTTCTAACTCAATAACTGGTTTATTTTAAATAAATTTGCTATTTGTATTTAGATTGATGAGATTGATAGTTTCAAATTTCATCACTGTCAATCTCTAATAAATTGTGAACTGGGCTACTTTGAGTTCAAATCTCAAAAAAAAAAAATGCACAAGACATTCTAAAAATGAATAATTGATTGTAAGCAGGATGGACCAACAGTTCCAAAATATCCTATATTAAAATCACATTTTATTAAATTACTTTACAAGAGAAGGACAAACATATGTGAAGTTAGATCTTCATCCAGATTAATTATTAATTGATCTTCTGCACATCTGCATGCTACAGTTAAATGGCACTAATCTATGCTACAGTAAAAACAGTAGTCAACCTAATTACAATATATGATCAAATATTTGTGGACATCCCTTTTGGTACCTATTGCTGACACAGCTTGTCTAGTCCATACAAGAGCTGTCGACAGAACAGGACACACCTTGGAGCATGAACCTATTGGTCCATAATGTAAATGCATACAAATAAATGTGCATCAAACTGTTCTTTGAATGAGGCCATAAAAACACATTTGGTTCCATGAACAACTGTGTTTATAATAAAGCTGTGTGACCATGAATAAATGTTTATCCTCTTAAGCCCATTAAACACTCTACAAAGTATTTATATGTAGGAATAATAACTGAATCATTAATGTAAGATTTAAGGCATGAAAGCACTTGATGTAACTTTTACCAACATGGTTCTGTACAGAATCAAAAGAGGTTCTTTATAGTATCAATTGAAGAACCATTTGAAGCACCTTTACTTTTTAGAGTGTAGAGTGGTATAAGACCCCCCAGAATAGAGCTGTGGCTCAGCGGAACTGTGTTCTCTGGAATGGTAGCGCTTCATTTAATACTCATGTGATGGGCTAGATAGTTGGAGATCTAGTAGAAAGAAAATCTAGTAGAAAGCCTTGCCTGGACAGTAAAGAAAGCCCCTCTGACTCTTTTTTAATAGTGATTTCAGGTGATTTCAAAAGACACAACAAGCAAGCAGTATGTTTTTTCCAAATAGTACATTTCACACAGGATTAGCAGTCTAATAACAATGAGCTCAATAAGTGACTAGTGTGTATTGATCAGAGAAAAGAACTCACGTGGTCCATCAGCTCACGGACCAGACCGTTCCACTGGCCCGTGCTTTCCTCTTGTGCGCCGTACTTGCCGTCCTCCACCAGCCGCACCTCATAGACAAAACCCAGGATGTTGGCCAGCTCGCGCAGCAGGTCGATGCAGTAACCCTCGAAGCGATCGTTACCATGCAGAGGCTTGTCTGACTTCTTGAACATCACGTAGGGTTCCTCCTGCGGAGGCACACACAGCTCTGAGCTCACTTCATCCCCCCAGGGCCCGAATCTGAGAGAGAGGAGGCTGATGTGTGTGATAGGCCTTTGAGGTCTGCTTGCATGGACTCACATTGGCACAGAGGGTGTACGAAGCCCCATTGCTACTAAGAGGATTGACACACTCACGCACGCACACACACACACACACACACACACACACACACACACACACACACACACACACACACACACACAAATACACTTTCTTTGGCACAGACGAGACAAGGAGTGATGCCTGGCCATAATAAGAGGTAATCCAGCCTATCTCCTGCTTTGCACTCCTCACAGCTGTGGCTGAGCATGGTGGCTGTGGACCACTTGCTCTGTCCACTGCCTGCAGATGCTTCCAAAATAAGATAAGATGTGCTGATACTGGCTGAGTAGCACAGGATACAGCTGACTTGCATTGTTAGAATCCAACAGCTATGGAGATTACAGATGTACACACACATAGACATACACACATTATCTCTTTCCCCTGCTCTCTCCTTCTCTCTCTACCTCCCTCTGTCTTTTTCTCTGTCTAAATGAAGACAAGTAGCAAATTCAAATTATTGCAAAATAATAATGAATGCTAATATTTTGAGAAAAGTGATATGATACACACATATGCAAAGGCTGAACAGGTCCAGTTGACCTCTTTTTGGAAAAAGATGGCAAGAGAAACAAATCAAAGCCCTTTCATACAAGCACTTTAACCCAGATATTTACCCATAATTAAAAATAAATGGGTAAAGCATGAACCCAAGCCACAATGGAAATCCTGGTAAAGACAACCCCTCAATTTACCTGCATGAGACCAAGTACACGTCCTGGGTAATTACCAGGAGCACTGTGTGAAAAGAAGCTGATAGATTGCCAGGAAATACAATGATGTCTAGATTAGATGCCTAGATTTCTGTGACAATTGTCATGTTTCTGTCCAGTTCAGCTGCCCCATCTGTCCCTTTCTGCCATTGTTCTGTTTTGTTTGGTTCCCCACAAGGTTTTGGCACATGTCTCTGTTTTGTTTTGGTCTCATCTCATACTGTCTTCCCTGCTTAGAGCTTTCTTCAATTCTGCACAAAATGGCACAGCATAACAGGTTAATTTATTAGATGAGAAGGATCTCTTGGCCTTTAACATTAAGTACATCACATCCTGTTAAAGAGGACTTTGGTGACAAGTATGAACATGTGCATTCCAGTTTTTAAGGGCTACAGGTGGGAATGTGTGAATGACCTTTGCCACTGTATGAAAGGTGGGAATGGGATTCCCCTACATCTGTTCGTCAGTGGATTGACAATGAATGTACAAATATATAGCACAGTTCTCCATACCCAATGATGATTTATTGATGCTTTATTATTATTTATTGATGAATAAGGTTCATAGTTCCTTTTGGAACCAAAAGTCGTTCTTCTATGGCAGTGTTTCTAAGCCCTGGTCCTGGAGGAACCCTTGTCCTGCACATTTTATCTGCAACACACTCCGTGCAACTCTGAAGGGCTTGTTAATGAGCAAATTAGTTGAAATAGGCATGAGGGCAGCGGTAAAATATGGAGGGTAGGAGGTGCCTCCAGGGCTGAGAAACAATTGTTATATATATATAAAATATATATAAAATATAAAATATATAGAAAATATATCATTTTTATTTATTTATTTTTTGAATTTCCTATCTATGTATAAGATGTACTATACAAATCAACTTGCCTTTGCCTTGCAACAAGCATTTTGTGTTTTCCCTATTCTAAAGTGGTGGATTTAATTTATAAAGGCCTTTCTAATTAGCTAATGAGTTGAATGAGGTGAGTTTAATGAGGACTGCTCTCCACCACCATGATCAAATCACCAGTTGAGAGGATAAAGAAAGGTGTTCCATCGCTCCAGTGCAGATCCAGACCGTATAATCTATGCCAAAGTATTGTTGTTCTGGCCCAACACCCTAATAAAATACTTTATGTTGTTTTTAACTTTAATATTGTTCCTCTTCCTTAAGTAACACACCCAAAATAAATTTAACAGTAAATATCCTGCATTCTATTTCAGCTCAAATTCCTCTTTAGCATTATCAGTTGTGAGCTATGAATAAGAAGGCTGCATGAATCACACTGCTTCAGTTGTGTCAGGCATTTCCCAGTGAGAGTGCAAGCATTTAGGTTACACTATCAGTGGCCTGTGCAAAGCAGCACTTCTCCATCAGTGAGACGCTCCAGGGATGTGTGTAGTGCCAGTAGAACACATCCAAAAAGAGATAAGCCTTCATCCTCCCACAGCCCTACCCACCCTCTGCATAATCACAGCTAAAACCCACCAATTATGAGCAGGCCTTTCTCAGTACAACAGAATGAGTTTAGTGCATATACATACATTTGTCATAAACTCTCTATTCTTGAGCAGTAATTCAATTCACCAGATTATTGTAGGATACAACAAATCAGCTGTCAGACTAGAGTTTCAAATGTGTCATTATATAGAACTTTGTGTTAAAGAACACCGGAAAGAATCCAGTTTAATATGGAACAATAGCACACAACATGTTAAAAATCCCAAATTTCACAATATACCAATTTAATGATTTTTTTTGCCTAACTTTTGCAATAATATCACGGTACTTTGCACTGAAGCTCATTGTTATGTAGCGACTCGAAACAAAATGCATTACATTAGGTAGTGAAGAGGAGGCAGTTGCAAGAGCTGAGGAGGCTTACTGCATGAAACCTGAAAGCCAAAGTCTTTCTCACCATTAAATGTAAATAGCTACTGGTCAAATATATATTTGAGAATATTCAGCATTTGAAGGTATGCAAACTTGAGGAAAAAACAAACTACACTGGTGTAAAGTACAGTGACCTTTAAAACTTTAAAAAGTGCACCTTAAAACTCACAAATAGAAAACATGAAATAAATCTATCTTTACATAACCAACTGATTAAAGCAGCAGCACAAGTGACAAAAGCAAGAAACTGTAATCATAGAAAGGCATTGGCATTGGGGCACAGGGATGTGGTGGGGCAGGTACAAAAAGGGAGGGCAGGACAAGTGTCATGTAATGCCTGGAAAGCATTCAGGAAGGCTATATACCCAGAAGGCAAATGGTTACAAACTTTAATCAAAAACAGGTACAGTGTGCTTCTAACGCCTCCTGAGGGAATCAGGGGCAGTGGATGAGAAGGGACAGTGTAATGAAGCAAAAAATCACTTCGCGAGAGTTATAGGCATTGGATACGAGTCATATCAAGTTTCTGCTGGGAGTTACTTATGATGTCCTCCTAACTCCTCAAAACCTTGGGCAGTAGGTAAGTGAAGATCCAGGTTGTAAATTGAGTGCTGGGATTGGGACATTGAATTTTGTTAGTATGTAAGGTTAGGGTCATTACACATGGAGATTAGATTTGTGCGTGTGGAGAATGAGTGCAGGGTGTGAATATTGCTAAATCAACAAACACACAGATGGGAAGTTTTGGCAAATGTAGATGCTGAACTACAGGTTCCATATTGTGGTAACTACACTGATGTAAGATGTAGGATAAACTAATTTTGTAGCACTGGTTAATTAAAGTGTTGCTGATTGGAATATAAATGGCTACAGCAATTTTAATGGTTTGGTGTAGGGGCTTATTTATAGTATTGCTTAAACACAGGTAGTAATAGAATGTTGCTGATTGGATCATAAAACAGCCATAGCAACTTTAGATGGAAGTGCCTACCTGATAGGGTTTGGGAATGAGGTGGGCCCTAAGTGTAACTCTACTGGTGCAGGATTTAAAAAATTACAATACAAGGCATTGCCACCTTCTTTTAATAATTTAGAGGGGTATAAAGCCCCCAGAACCTAGCTGTGGAGAAGTGAAACTGTGCTCTCTGGAACGATGGTACACCATATAGTACTTTTGGGTTAAGTTGGGGAGTTGAAGGTGCGGTGACCTGACCTCACCAATACTATTCTTGCTGAATGCAATCAAAGCCAGTAAGCCAGTTATTTCAAGAAAAGTAGGATAATACCCTTTCAATACCCTTGATTTTGGAATAAATAATGAATGAGCAGGTGTCCCAATACCTTTAGTCCATATTGTGTATGTAGGAATCTATCTTGTTATGACAACAACAACAACAATAATAATAATAATAATAATAATAATTCCTCAGTAAAACAATTGATAACATGAACTAACAACTAAATCAGCACATTAGTTTTTTTTTACAGAATACTAAAGATAACTTTTTCTAAATGTTATTATACTATCATAAATTTTGAATGTATATAAATGATTAATAATATAACCATTAACCAATAACCATTAAGACGAGTATTCTTATTATTATTATTATTATTATTATTATTATTATTATTATTATTATTATTATTATTAGTAGTAGTAGTAGTAGTAGTAGTAGTAGTAGTAGTAATAGTAGTAGTATAATAAACTAAACTCGAATCACATATAAAACAAAGTTACATAGACAACTTCATTACAGGTTTATTCATTGATTTCAGCCGAACCAACAAAGGTCATCCAATAAAACTGATCTCACCATGTGCCAATTCTGTACCTGAGACCTCTCTTTAAAACTGTAGGTGATGAAAGTCTTTAGTTTTTCAACTGGAGAGCTCTCTAAACAGAGAATCCACCTGGGTGCTTTTAGGTGCAGTTGGAACTGCTTCTCATTTACAGATGCTAGATTCTTTCTGCAAGGCACTTTATCTTTAATATAGCTGCAGATATGATTTTGGTTGTCCTAAATCATGGTCAAATAACCCCATTGCGCACTGCATGTCAGCAAACTCTGTTTGCACATGTGTATATTGCCATGGTAACACAGCTGCAGTTGAGTGTGTCTCTTGCGGCAGATCCTGAGAGAGAGACACAGCAGCAATAACTCACTATGGTCGAACACATGCGTGCACACACACACACACACACACACACACACCATATTATGACTCATCTCCAGAGCTGAATAGTGAGCTCACCCTGAGTCGGGAGGCTGCTTTGTCCATCTCACTATTGTACGTCAATGCTGGAGTTATAGAAAAGCAAAACTACATATGAGCCTCCTATTCATGATTTCAATCACAGGAGTCAAATTCAGAAGGCCTACCTGTCAGTGCAATAGAAAGAGCAGTGGGGGAAACATTCTCATTCATAGCATTCATCACAACATACAGTGTTCAAACATGAAGGACACTTCACCACACAGTTCAGGCAATGCTGAAAATATGACTACAGATTGTGCCTTGATTGCTTCCTGAATAACCTGAATCATTTCAAAGACCCAAGTCTCTTTCTCTTTCCGTCTCTCTCTCTCTCTCTCTCTCTCTCTCTCTCTCTGATTCTCACCAAACATGTGCAGTGGGTGTGTGTGTGTGTGTGTCTGTGAGAAAGGGAGAAAGATTTTGTTTGTGTAAGACTGCTGCAGTAGTTGATGAGTGTCATATTGCATATATTCAGTATAAGCAGCAAGACTTTGAAGCATTTGAGTAGACTATAAACTGATTGGACCCATGTGCACATCTAGGGTTAGGGGAGAGAGAGAGAGAGAGAGAGAGAGAGAGAGAGAGAGAGAGAGAGAGAGAGAGAAAGAAAGAAAGAAAGAAAGAAAGAAAGAAAGAAAGAAAGAAAGAAAGAAAGAAAGAAAGAAAGAAAGAAAGAAAGAAATACAGCAAATCAGAGAAAAATGCAATGGTTGCTTTGAGTACTTTTGGTACAGTTATTGGTTTTCTGAGACAATCTTTCCCCAGGACATCAATAACACTATAGAGCAGCAGGACTCTGCTTGTTATCCCATAACGAGCTGATATGCAAAGAACACCTGATTAGCTAACCCGAGTTGACTGGTTTTATGATTTCTTTAGCTAGCTGTCTTGTGTCAGAATTATAGCATTAGATAATAAGACTAAAATACAGTGGCTATATTCCAATTGCAAACTAATAGTGTAGGTTTGGCAGTTTAGTATGTGAAAATATTACTGATATATCAGAAATATCAACTGATCTGTTTGGTACTAATAGAAAGCGATGAAGCATTGCTATGCCAACATACATCACTGTGCATTCTCCCACCTCTGTCTGCCATTACCAACCAAGTTTTCTAACAATATAATTCTAATAATCTAACTTTTCCAGGTGTGACTAGCTCCTCCCTTTCCATTTCATATTACATTGCAAGTTATGGTGTCAATCGTAACCACACTCAAAAAACAACTGGTTCTGAGACACTGATTCACAAATCATTGCCATCCAATGAAAACATATATCTCTAAAATCTGATTTTAAGGGAGAGGCTAAAAATGTTCTTAACTTTGAATGGATATAAATTATGTCAAATTAATGTAAAGCAAGAATGTTCAGGAGTAATTTAAGAGCATTTCTATTGCTCTGTTTTTTTCTATATTTACACATTGTACCTAACTCTAGGGTTCAAATGATGGCGAAAACTAAAAATGGACAAAAAGGAGGACAGCAACAATATCCCTCACCAATCCTAAAGTCATGTCTGTAATTTGTTAGTCCTTTTCACCTGTCTTACTTGTTGCTTGCTCTTAATCACATGGGTAATCTCCTCCCTTGCTCTGCCCTTTCCTAGCTGTGTCCGATTTGTAACCCTGCCCCATCGTTATCATGTCCCAGGTGTGGTCAATGTTGTGCTGTATTTAAGACCCTTTGTCTCAGTCTGTTTTTGTCAGTCCTTGTTGAAGATTTTTGATGTTAGACCTCATTAAAGTTTGTTTATGTCAGCCCTTGTAGATGTTGTTGTCATGTATGTACCTGTTATAGTCATCTAGTCTGTTTGTTAACCTTGCGTTTTGTTTACCTAGTGTTTGTTTGAAATCCTTTAGTTTTGTATTTTGTTTATTTTCATTAAATCTACAGCCCCAGTGTTTACCTCTGCTTCCCTAGTCAGTGTGGCCTCTCACTTACATACAGATTAAATATCATATGAAAATAAAAGGTCAATTAAATATTCTCATTCTTACTAAGAGTCAAATATATTTTGAGCTGAACTGGAAGAATTACTCCACAGAGTAGAGTACATATTGAAAAGCAGCAAACAGCAGTAACATACCTTCGTCCTCTTTATTCACTGTAAACTGGCTTTGAAAACTTGACTGGAACACAAATTTGTATTGGCTCTGCTCTGTCAGCATTCACACACACACTGTGGTAGCAAACCCACTAAACACACACCATTGTGTGTTTACCAGTCCATTAGCTTCTTGTAACCTCTCACCCTCTGTCAACTGTGAAAGACGGTAATTATCATAAACAGCCACAAGGCCTATTAACACAAAAAAACCTGTTTATTACTAACAAGTGCCACCTGGGTTTGGCTCAAAGTCATGTGCTGCTGCTCTGATAATCATTTCTCTTTCTTCATTTTTGATCATTTCTGCATTTTGATTTATTATGGAAGTTTTCTCTTTGTACTCATCACACAGACATTCTCGCAATAAGGGCAATGAAATAAATATGCTTACTTTTGTGTCTCCTCTCTTTTTTTCTTCATTAGAACAGTTGAAAATAATTCTATTCATTATCATCACTTCAAATAATGTTATATTCATTACACGAAAAGTGACATTTCAAACCTTTTTTCGAGGATTCAAGGATTTTGTCATTTGCATCATGTGGTACATGAGTTGGAATGAAATTATGAACTCAAAGTCCCAGTTGTGAATCACAGTTATGAATAAATGAGTGTGAATATAGCATCTTATGAGTAAAGAGAAAGAAAACAGCATCATGGAAAAAGTGTTGACTGTCCAGTGAAAGTGTCAGGCAGTGATTGTCTAGTTAGAATTGAAGAGTCTTACAGCTTCAGGGAAGAAGCTGTTCCTCAGTCTGGCGGTTCTACAATTAATGTTCTGCAACCTCCTGCCTGAGGGGAGCAGGGCAAAATGTGTGTGTTGGCTGAATGGGGTCCTTCATGATGCAGGTGGCTCTCTTCTTGCATCTGGAAGTGTAAATGTCCAAGGTAGTGAGGAGGCTTACTCCAACAGACTCCTCTCCATAGCCTAGGTGCCACAAGTTAAAGTTGGAGCACAGACTGCTCTCCACTGCATCTCTATAGGAGGTGAGGACTGGGCTCCTGAGTCCTGCACTCCATAACTGCCTGAGGAAGTAAAGCCTTTCTTTGCCTTCCTGATCAGGCTGGAAGTGTTGTTGACTCAGGTGAGGTAGTTACTCAGGTGCACACCCAAGTACATGTAACTAGAGATGACTTACACTGCAGATCTTCTGATGTGCAGGGGTTGGGTGTGTCTGCTCCTTCTGAAGTCCACAATCATCTCCTTCATCATCTTCACACTGATGCAGAGATTATTCTCCCTGCAGCCACTCTCCAGGTGTTCCACCTCCTGCCTGTAACCAGACTTATCACTGTCTTCAAAGTGGTCATAAAACCTGTTGAGAGCATCAGGCAGCAAGGGGTCCCTAGGGCATTGTGCATCTCTGGTGTTATAGTCTGTGATGCACAGAATGACTTTCCACATGATCTATAGATCCTGGGAGGAGAAATGTCCCTGGATCTTCTGTGTATATGTAGCTTTGACCCTCTTAATCCCTGTAGATCCTCTCTCTTCTAGCCTTCCTAAGTTCCTGTGAATCATCAGACCTGAAGGCAGCATCCCTGGCTTCCAGCAGAGTGCGGACCTCTGCGATCAGCCAGGGTTTCTGGTTCAGTAGCATGTCACAGTCCTGGTGGTGATGACATCTTCAACACTCTTGCTGATGTATCTGAGGACAGCAGATGTGTAGTCCTCCAGATCCAGCTCCCACTCATTCATAGCAGCAACCCTGAAGACCTGGGCCACACAGTGATGGTTTTCTGTGTAGGTCTGGAGCATCTCATTAGGGGGTGATAGGCAGGGACAAGCATATGGAGATGTGATCAGTGAAACTGAGGTGGGGACAGCTTTGTATGCATCTTGTATGTTGGTATAAACATGGTCCAGTGTGTTATTACTCCATGTTTGTATCGTGGCATGCTGATAGGTACTTGTGAATGCGAATGTCTTACATGCCTCCAACAACATTTTTATTCTGCTAAAACCCTCAGAAGATTAAATGTTGCTGCATCTTTAATTAATGAGAGGAGAAATAGAGACCACATACACACCTACATAAACCAATACAGCATTCTGAGTGATGCAGAGACACATTTCTTAAATGCAAAGTCATCCCCCCTTTCTTCTCTAACGAACTAAGAGATAGATTTTGTGTCTCACAAAAGAACAAATGACACTGGTTCATTTGAACCGTTTTTAAACATTTATTTTAGCTCAATTGATCACCTGCCCTGCTGTGTTCCTGTGTGTGTTGTTCTGCAACAGCCCTCAAGCACTTTGTATTAACAAGAATGAGCCACTTGCATCGGATTGCAGGGTTTGGATTGCTTAATAAGATTACACATAGGGATATTAATGAAAGTGGTTCTGGTGGTTCATCTTTTAGTTTTGTTTTTGAGTGTGCCAATAAAGTATGACCAGCAAATAAAAGTGACAGATGTTCCAGTGAATGGAAAACCAGTTGTGATTAATTTGTTGCTAATACCCAGATTATATCACTTGTTAATTAATAATTGTTATAGAACTTATTATAGAAGCCCACAATATGCAAATTAAATCAGTGTTTCAGATCAACTGATCAACTGGATCTACAGCAAAAACCAATCTGTGGATGGATTAATTTATTATTAATTCAGCTGATTTGATGGACTGATCTGGAGATGAATGAACGTATGGATGATCAAGTAGATCTAAAAAAGAATCAATGAATGGAAGGATGGATGGATGTGTGGATGGATGAATACAAAAATCTATGGATCAATAGATGGATGGATCTATGGATTGATGGACTGATCTGCAGTTGGATGAATGGATTGTAGATATAGCTATGGTTACATTAACAGATCTGCAATTGGATGAATGAAGGAATCTATGAATGGTTGCACTGACCTGTAAATGGATGAATGGACAGATCTATAGACCGACAGCCATATCCATGGCTGGACAGGCAGATGTATGGTTGGATAGATAGAACACCTCGTTCCTCATTGTATCATTTCAATATTTTCTTTTATCTTGTTCAAGATATTTACTGGCACTGTAGTTTCCCACAAAAACAGATAATAGAATTCCGTATTTGGTCCTGTTATGTGGATGTTTTATTGATCATAACACTTTCTGAAGACCCAGCAAGAGAAGCTCCAGCTTGTTTGCATTTGCTCTTGGCCCATTAAAACACTTTCCACAGAGTAACTGCACAATGGAGGCTCCAGCAAACCTGAACACATTAAAGTTTCATGCAAAGATTGGCTTTCATCACTTAGACCTGCAACACCTTCTCTCTCCCACTCTCCCCACATCTCTCTCTGTCTCTCTCTCTCTCTCACACACACAGTTTTTTTCTGACTCATTCTCATTTGTGACACCTTTGATCCTGAGGCGCTTGTCAGAGAGAGCAAGGATTTGTACTGCTTAATTCATCCTGATCGGTCACTGCAGCATTGCGTGTGAAGAGTAAATAAGAACCCACGTATTGAATACTGCTCTAATTAATTGTTTCTCCTGTCTTGGACATGGAATGCTTATTGTGCCCATCCCACTGGGAAATGGCAATAGGGTTAAAATCCTGGTGTCACACTGTCGTAAAGCTTACACTGCCCCTCAAACAGCTCCCTTTTTTGTCACTCCTGTTGCATGTCTTTATAACATTTCATAACAAACCAGTTAGTGTAACTGGAACATAATGAAGAATAAAGTGCCAGAAAATGTAATATTGTGTATTAGTGCCTTAGTATTATGTGCAGTTACCCAAAACTGGTAACTGTTTGAGGTCTTTTGTTTGGACAGAACCGTAGATGAACATGACAATATGGACAGCTCTGAAAGCCCCAGGTATTCTTCATTTTTGAGCCCATACTCCACTTTGTTTCCACTGAGTCCTGAATTCACATGCTACTTTATAGCAATCATTATTTTCATTTTTTCTTGCTCACATGAAATCTGACAAGGGCTAACAAAGTGAAGACCAGAACAACCTTGTACTAACAGTCTGCAAGTGATGTAACAGGGTAGAAATTTCAAATGCATGCTGTATTAACTATGAGTGTTTTGAATCACAAGGTCATAGCTCTAAAGTATAGCACTGAAGTAAGTTTGCATATGTTTGTATTGAGGTGTGTGTGTATTTATATATATATATATATATATATATATATATATATATATAGTTTTATATATATATATATATATATATATATATATATATATATATATATATATGTATTCAATGTTGGTTTATAGCTTAGAGAACAAATTGTAGATGATTATGAAGTTACTCTATGAGTCTGTAATCACAATATTATGATTCTTGGGGTAAACTGTATTGGGTGAGAAAGTCTCAGGACATGCAAAGCCCAATATCAAATCCTATAAATCATCAGGACGGCTATTTGGAGTCTGTTAAAGTGCTAACAGTAGGGAAATGACAGTCAGGAAATGATTCGTGTATGAGAGTAGGACACTCAGAACAAAGAGTTCTGATGAAACTTGATTGATTCTCTTTTTTCAATTAAACTGTTTGCAGTGAACAAGTATGAATCTAAGCAAAGCAACAACCCAAGAGACCAAAAATGAGAATAATTACCAGTATTGTGGACACAAAGAGTGTTCTGTTGGTGAGCGAGTCTGTAACATTCGACATCTTTCCTTTCTGGCTTTCAGTCATGTTCAGACCACTTACAGGATCCCATGTGCCAATCTGCAAAGAACATAAAGAAACATCCTGTGAATGTTTTTATACAGGTTTGTGTAGAATGTTATATTCTCAGTACACTTTCTATATTTTTTTTTTTACCTCAAAGGCTGCTTTGTACTATTAAAGTAACTATTTTAATTAGATGTGTTTTTGATTACTGAGTTCAGTGTGGACATATGACATATGGCTCTAATATACCAGTACATCTCATTAGAATAATTGAAGATAAACACACACACACACACACACACACACACACACACACACACACACACACACACACACACACACACATATATATATATATATATATATATATATATATATATATATATATATTAGAGCCATATCTTTTATTAGAATGAGTAAATTACTATTCAAACAGTATAAACACTGTGTCTAGTTCAGCACACCCAAGCCCAATTATCAGGAAGACTACAGACAGTTGTCCAGAAGTCAATCACTAAAAGCCTCCATAAAGAAGCCAAGCCATGGGAGGTCATTGTTGGCTGTTCACAGAATGCTGCATCAAAGAATATTAATGTAATTTTGACAGGAAGGGGAAATGTGATGGGAAAACATGCACATCCAACAGGAAGGACCACAGTCCTGACAGGATTGTGAAGAAACACTGATTCCAGAACTTGGGAGAGCTTCACAAGGAGTGGACTGAGGCTGGTGTCAGTGCATCATTGCACAGACATCTCCAGGAAATGGGCTACTACTACTAACTGCAGCATTTCTAATATTAAGCCACTCCTAAAGCAGAGAAGGAAAGGAAGAAAATGGACTGTTACTGAGTACTCCAAAGTCCTCTTTTCAGATTAAAGGAAATTTTGCAGATTAATTTCAGTTCCTAGAGTCTGAAGGATGAGTAGAGAGGCACATAGTTCAAGGTGTCTGGAGTTCCCACAAATCCAGAGTCACTGCCACATCTACCAGGAGACTTTATAGCACTTCATGCTTCCATCTGCTGACACTTTATGGAAATGTTGATTTCCTTTTCCAGTAGGACTTAACTTCTGCCCATAGTGTCAAAATCTCAGATCTACTGGAGCTATAATCCATGAAGTAAAACAAAGAAGGCTTGAAATATGAATTTTTTTGTGAAGAGAATATCATGTATATGAACTACTTGAGATGTACTAGTAGCTCAATATAACTCAAAGTGAGAGCCATCCAGGAAAATGTACAGGCTGTAATTTGTAGGGTTGGTTATAAAACAGCTGAACCTCTCCTGACAATCACTGGAACATTTTTTTATTGTTGGATGTTTTACTACAGACATCTTGAGCTGATATTTGCTTGATCTTATACTAATAACATTTAACCATGCTTATTGGCAAGCTATGTTTGATCCAATTCTTCATAAATCGTTGTTGGTGGGAAACATGATTTCATTTGTAGCATAGATGTGCAGGTCTTCTGTAAATTTTCCTCTAATACGTAAATTATTTCATACAAATTAAAAAGCATTTGGCAGTAGACTCCTACACTTCTTTATAGCTCTAGTAGCCACCTTTAGCCATACCAACCACTGCAGTCTAAACTAATGATTTGTGTGGCACAAAGTATATACAGTATAATGGAATATTCAGGAAGCATCCCAACATGTTATTCAGTTCAGAGGGGGGCTAGAAGAGAGAAACTGATGAGCAGAAGAATGCACAGTGCTCTCTTAAACCTGGCACAATTAATCCTGAGGATGCTCTTGAGAGTTGTGGTCTCCACGGAGGGAGCGCAGCAGGGCCACACACTCTCACCCATTCAAAAACAAAGTGCTTCAGATGCCTTCAGAAAAACGCCTAAGCTGTAGTTTGTAATTGCAAATCAACTCTTTAATTCAGCCTTCATGAGACTGGAGGGCTTCTGAAGGGTTTTTTTATTAATAGAGTAAATTATTCATGGAGGTGCAGACACATGCGCTGGCGAGATGGGAGGTCACAGACGGCTGAGAGGGAAAACTCTTGTGTGAGATGACAAGCGTGAGTGTGTGAGTGTCCGTGCAGTGTGTAGGTTTGCGAGCGTGTACTCTAGGTTATCGAGAACGACGAGCATATAATTAAGGACTGTACTGGTTTTATTTTTATTTTTACAGTGTGAACCGGTGTGTGCTCGTACATCAACTCATATACAAGCTAAGCTTTTCATACACCAAGGCTTTGGCACAGCTACCTTCTCCAATCCTTCCTCCTTCAGGCTGATCACATCCAGATCGAAATCTGTCCTCAGGCCGTTGGTTTTGTTGAAATTTATCCGTCCGGTCAAGCCGTCCCAGTGGGCCTGAAGGTGTGAGAGAAATATTCATCATGACCAGGCTGCACCAGCCAAGAAGAATCCATCCCTCTTTGGCAAAACAGGGAAATTCATTATTCATTGGAACATACAGCTCACCTTCAAGCAGGTCACAAAAGCAGAAAAGCTCTAGACACACACACACACACACACACACACACACACACACACACACACAAACATGCAAAAAGAACAATGACCCCCATACTCACAGACAAAGGCACACATTTAAGAGTATTTTAAGGGGGGCTCCTCTGGGTTTTAGCTCACTTCAGAGGCATAGAAGGAGAGTATCTTCATGCAGCATATAAGAGTGTCTGTGTGGATTACTCCTGTTTATTGCCTTGTCCTCTGTGCACTCCGATAATAATAATGTTTTTGTATTTCATTATTTCACCATTATTTCATTCACCACAAACCTTGAGCTCCATGGCTGATGTCTGTGTTCCATGTCACCCCATCTGAGATGGACATTGAGCTCCCCTGCCCACCTTCCAGCTAATGTACTTGGACTAGTTTCCCACCCTGCCTTGGACTAGTTATCAATAATAATGTATGAGTAGTTGACATGATGGGTCCTCCATTGTGAGCCTGGTTCCTCCAAGGGTTTCTTCCTCCAGCTCTGAGGGAGTTTTTATTTGCCACTGTCACCTTTGGCTTGCTCACCGGAGGGTTTAGTCGTTATATTTATTTCATTTGTTGTTGATCACCTTATTTTTTGAACTCTGTAAAGCTTGATGTGATAATGCACACATTTCTGTCTGATTTGATCAATTTTATTCCTGTGATGCATCACCTCAAAGCCACATCTATGCTGTACGCACACACTAGCAGTGCCTTTAGCTGATCCCTGGTGTCAGTCTAGATTAGCGCTCCACTGTGTTCAAAGAGTGTAGGTGTCCAGAGCTAAACAACAGCCCCTTTCGGCCGACTCCACACCACTGTTATGATCTTACTGTCCACGGCTCTGCCTGAACAGTAAAGGATTCAGGGAGAAGGCCCTTGAGAGAGGGTGGCCTGCCGAGTGGAGAGATTTTGGCTGATCACTGCTGCAGTCTGAGGCAAGCAGGCCTTTTGTGCTTTAATGTGTCAGAATTCTGTACAGTGCAGCAGTCTGAGGCGAAGCAGGGGCTGCCAGTGGTATCACATAGAGAATACAGCCCAGGGTCTTAGGCAGCCTAAACATACTGTAGCCTGCAGAATCCTGCACTTAAATGACAGGGAGGGTTCAGATTAGACACCAAGGTTTTTTTTTCTTGAACTAGAATGAGAGCGAATAATTAGCAGCGATTATGATCTCTGGTTTTCAGCAGAAGAGGAGAGCAGGTCTTGCAGAGCAGGGGCTCATGGTCATCCAGATAAATGTCATAAGCTGCCATCACATTAAATGTTAGCAGTCTGAATCTTGCTGGAAAAATAGTGTGACCAAGGCTGGGCTGGAAAATCCTTAGTTTAAGTACAGTCAAAATATTAGCAGTAAGAGAGCCTTTCAGCTGTGATGGAGACATCTATAAGGATGTCCCAGGATAATTGATTTGCTTAGTGAAAAGTCTATGAGATAGACTTGTTGTTTACTTATTTTCTCATCTGTTACCCAGACCTCATATCTTTGTAATTTTGGAAACAAATGTATGTCCCAGGGTCCAAAATGGTCTCACTGAATGTTTGTAGGTAACAACTCTCATGGATCTGTGTTTCAACTCTTTTATATCTCAATCATAAAAAATATGACATAACTCTGGTACATTTACTTCATAGTTGCCATTAGCCACACCACCAAAACTGTATTATTCCAAATGTATTCTGAAAAATGTTCAGGAAATCATATCTGAAATTTCCATAAATGTTGCTTCCAAATAGATTCCCTTATTAAAATACAATCTGTAATGGTGCAACACACTACCACTATCTGTATCTCTATTTATTAAGTGCTCCATATATCAGATTTTGTATCGGTATTTGGATTTGAGCTAGATGAGGACATGAGCTAAACCTGTCGTTTACGTTTAAGATATAGATCTGCTGGGAAATTAAACATATATAAATTCAGACACACACACACACACACACACACACACACACAAGCAAGTAGATGTCATTGTAAAGCTCAAGGTCATGTCTGGCATAGAGTGGATAAAAAATGTCAGTCATACTAATCAAAAACCAGGACCTACACACAAAGAAATGACATGAATAAAAGAATAGTGTTACTCATGTATATGTCTGTTTGTATCTGTTTAGAATGCATTCTGAATAATGCATTCTTATACAGTTACATAACTAACACTCTGGTTGGTGCATTTCGGTAAACAATCATGAAAATGTATTCTTTTAATTTTGTTTGAAGTTGTAATATTAACGCACAATATTAACAGCACTGTAAAACATAAGCACAGCTGGCTATTTGACATAGGAACTTTAAGCATCTACTGAATATCATGATCAAAAATATATTTAAACACATGCCTTCATCAGCTTGCCCACACCTAGTTCCTAAAGAACAAGCTATTCCTTTTTGTGCCCTGAATGTCATGGGCTAACCATGACCTTGGACCAGGAGCTAATTGGTTAAGTCATGTATTGCATTGAGGTGTGATGTAGTATATAAAAATTAATATAGCACACCTAGAACTCTAACCCTTGAAAACACAGGACACTGAGGATATAGGACTCTGGGAATATAGGGGCTCTGAGAACATCTGCATTTACCTCTCCACACAGTGAAACACACACAGACACATATACATCCACACTAGTGAATACACTGTGAGCACAAGTGCCTGGAGTGGTGGGCAGCCCTTTCCATGGTGCCCGGGGATCAGTTGGGGAATTAAGGGCAAAGGAATTCCAAGGGTATTTCATTCATGTCCTGCCAGTTCAGGGAAATGAACCGGCAACCCTCCAGTCACAAGGCTAGTTCCATTAACTCCAGGACAAAGCATTAGCATAGGGAGCTTAAGAATTCAGGAACATCCAGGAAAATAAACTGTAATAATAGGTTATGTCTAAAATCAGAACATTGTTGTGACACTTTCATTGTTTCTAAAGGGAAATGCAGAGGTCAGTGGTGTCAGAACAATTATGCTGTTGGTTGATGATGCAAAGGTATGTGTCAAATTTCCACAAAGTTCAACTTGAAGTATATTTTTTGCTTAGTTTGCAACACAAATATCCACTGACATGAAGTCAGTTTGGTTTGTGAGTGTTGCTGGACCTTTACAAGGAACAAAGATATTTACAAGACAAACATATATACAACACCTCTTGTTGGTTAAGTACCTCTTTGATGAGCGTCATGAAACGGTTGCCAAAGCGCCAGGGTTTATGGCGGTTGCACTGGAGTGAGCTGACTGTGATCTGAGGAGACTGCTGAACTGCCACAGCCACCACATGTACTGCATCATACATCAGAGCAGCATCTGTCTGCAGGTATAAACACACATATATACACACAGATTAGTCTCATTAGGCCCACTTGCTGCTGTTTGCAGTTGGCAATAGAAGAATACCACATCAACCTGAGCTGCTTAAAATAAGTGTCATTAGAACAATAAAGTCAATACCTGCTAGGGCATGTTAACTAAGACTACACAAAATAACTGTTACTGGTGGCTCAAAAGGAAACAATGGCATTAACAGATGGGCAAGAGGCATGAGTGAAAGTGTGTAATGGTTGACTGCCAGTCAGCCTTGAATGCTTCCAATATCAGAAACCTCTCCTTCCACAGGCCAGAAAGGGAAAAAAAAATCTAATTAGTGTTTGTCTCGGATGATTGAAAAGCAATCACAACAGCTCTCAGCATTTGTTGGTATGGAAATCATGCCTAGGGGGTGCATCAGAAATCGCTGTCCTGTTGAATAAATCATGGCCAAACCTGTCATTTTCCAGCATTTCTCTCTGATTATCCGTCTGCAAGGTTAGGACTAAAGACAGGTCAGCTGTAATAATATGGAGGAATTTCTTGGGGGATGTTTGCGTGTTTGTGCTGATATCAGTCAAAGAGAAATCAGCATGGCTGAAAATTACAGGTAGGCCGGCAGAACTCTGATCAGTGTCTTTGCCTAGCCCCATCATTTACAGCAAACTGCTTTCCCAAGTTGAAGTGTCAAAGACGTCATCACCCAACCATGGATAAAATACCAAGAGTCAACCTGAACCCACAAGAAGATGGACTAGGCTTGCAATGGGTGTTTTAAATGACTGCACCACAGCTCTCAGTTTATGTTTTGTGAGCCATCATCATATGATAACTTGAGTGGCAATCATAAGAGATGCTGGAGAACTCACGGCACTTTGGCCTGGAGTTTGAGTGGCTTCTGCTTTGAGGTAGAAGGCCAGACCCTCCTCTAATAAGTGGAACCTGTGATGAGAGATATGACAGAGTTAAATGGATGTGATGGGTGGTGGTGTTTCTCATTGTTTATCCCAAATTTCCCCCCAATTTAGAAGTTCCAATTACCCATCCGCATTAGGACTCTCCTCCATCACTTATAATACATATAATGCTCCCGACACTAGGAGGGTGAAGACAAGCGTACACTACATCTTTGCTTGCACACTCAGAGGAAAGCACCAGGTCCCCAGCTCCAATATAGTGGTGAAAAGATGCTTCTACTGACCACCATTGCATTGAGGATGATGTGGGAATATGTAGAACTTCATCTATCCACCCACAGGATCTTCTGTGTATTGGCCTTCCACATAATCAAGCTGTCACAAATGAATTTCTTCATGCATACCGGAGGAATTTACCAGGACATCGTGTGCTCTATGGTTTTCTATCGCCCCCGTGAAGCGTGAAGACATAGCAAAAGCATGGCTGCCAGTCTGGCCTAGCAGCTGGGCTAAAGAAACAACCATATAAGTGAGCACTACCCAGCATCTTCCTCACCAACACTAGAATCTGCTGAATTCCATGAACAAAAACATTGAAGACTGCTGTTTTTTGGCAATTATGGAGACATTGCTACACTCACTTTTCTTGGATGTAATCATTGAGCAAACAGGCAACACAGCCTTTCGCTGGGACAGAAACAAATAAAAGGGAGGAAAGTTATACATTTACGTCCAAAACGGATGGTGTACCAAAATTATTGATAAACACATTTCTTCTGATTTAGATTTAAATTCAGGCTCTTTTTACCTTCCATGGGAGTTTACCATTGTCATAGTAACTGCTGTCTGAGTCACCAACTGCAAGACCAGAACAAAGGTGTACAAAGGTTAAGGGTGACACCTCACTGACAGAGGAACTTAACTGATTCATTGCTTGCTATGAGGTGAAAATAGACAGAGGCAGACACAAGACCTTTACTTGAATCCAACAACATCCTCACTGTGCAGGAGCATGAGGTGAGATGTGTGCTCAGGGCAGTGAACATCAGAAAAGCTGCTGGTCCTGATAGTGTGACAGGAAGGGTGCTAAAGGTGTGTGCAGACTAGTTCTTGTGGTCTTTACAATAATTTTCAACCTGTCCCTGTTCAAATTCATCATCCCTTCATGTCTGAAGCCTGCCACCATCCTTCCACTGCCAAAAAGGACTACCATTAGTGACCTCAATGACTTATGTCCGGTCACACTCACGCCACTCATAATGAAGTGCTTTGAGAGACTGGTTCTGCATTATATCAGAGCCATCCTCCCACCCACCTTGGATCCACAACAATATGCCTACAAAGCACACGTGTGCACAGAAGATGCTATCAGCACTTCTCTCCACACAGCATTCACACAATTGGAACACAAGGGGAGCTATGTGAGGGTGATCTTTGAGCTTACAGTCGTTCCCAAAGATAACCAAACTCAGATTTAGGGCTTCCCCAACCCATCTGCCTCTGAATCAAGAACTTTCTGACAAACCACTCCCGGTCTGTAAGACTACGTCTCCATCATTCCTTCATCATTAATCTCAGCACCGGAGTGTGCTAAGCCAGCTTCTCTATGTTCTGTACACTTACAACTGTGTCCCCACCCACTTCGCCAACACCGTAGTAAAGTTGCGGATGAGACAACAGTGATTGGACTTTTTTTCTGCAGGAGATGAGACTGTCTTCAGGGAAGATGTCCAGTGACTGCTAGAGAGGTGTTGAGGGAGTAATCTCAAACAACAAATCAAAAAAGCTCATCACAGTCTTCCAAAAGAAAGGTATAAGCCCAAGTCCCTTCCTTGAGATTTCTGGGCCCACATCTCTGAAGATCTCTCCTGGACCACCAACACCATGACAGTGCTCAAGAAATCACAGCAGAGGTTCTAATTCCTGAGAATTCTCACAAAAAAAAAAGATCTTCAGGAGAAGCTGTCCTACTACTGCTCTGCCATTGAAAGTGTGCTGACAGTGTATTTCAACATGGCACAGCAGCTGCTCAGCAGCAGACAGAAGAGCACTTCAGAGGCTTCAACACTTCACTTCTGGCTCTGACTCCCGTAGAACTCACTGTACACTGTTCCAATCAGTTCTATTTATTATTCTTCACTGCACTATTTGTTCTCAAGTGGCCTATATTTACATTTATTGTATTCTGTGCAATAACTCTTAATATGTGCAATACTTCTATAAGCTATCAGGGAATGTGCAATAACCAACTGCTACTATCTCACTTGTCCTTTTTTCTTTTTGGCTGAATATATTGTTTTTTTTTAGTAATACTTTTGCAGATTATTACTCTGTGTGTGTGTGTGTGTGTGTGTGTGTGTGTGCTCCAGATGTCCTTTTTGCTGGAGTCCTGACTGTGGAACAGTAGGGAGTAGCTGGGAAGATGATATTAAGGCTCTAGGGGCCTCATAATACAAAGCATATCTTTAATATAAGAAGGAGCCAAGCTATTTAAAGCTTTAAAAACAGTTAACAGCACTTTGTACTGTCTCTGAAGATACACAGGTAGCCAATGTAAGGATGCTAAAATGGGGGTGATGAGATGCTTTTTCTTTGCACCCTCTAGAAGACAGGCTGATGCATTGTGAACAAGGTAGAGGATTCCTTGCTTAATCCTAAATTTAGTCCATTACAGATATCTAGCCAGGAGGAAATAAAAGCATGGATAAATTTATCTAGATCATGTTGTGAGAGAAATGCCTTAGTGTTCAAATTTAGTTTAATGATTGCTTTCAGCTGGAAAAAGCTGCCTCTCACTACATTGCTGATTTGTTTGTCAAACTTGAACTTTCTTACTTTCTTAATTTCTTACGTGATGTTTAATTTTTAGGTTAAAAATCCCCAGATTGTGTAGGTGTGTCTGTACTGATTTGAGTGTGCCAAAAGGATCACCTATATCTTACTATCATTTAGTTGTAAAAAAATTATTGGTTGTCCACATTTTAATGTGTAAGACACACTGTGATAATCTTATCAAAGGACCCTGATTATGATTTCCAGAGGAAGATACAACTGTAGATCACCTGCATAGCAGTAAAAAGACACATCACATGTATGGATAATCTGTTTCAATGGAGAAAAGTATAAAGAATACACCAATTCAATGCAGCACCCTTTACACTTGCATAGTCTTCTAGCCACTCAATTATTACAGCATGAGCAACTGTATCGAAGGCAAAGGATAAATCCAGCTCAAAACCAGCACAGTCATCCCAATGCCCAGGCATTAACAAATCATTTAGTACAATTTCTGTACTGTGCAATGATCTAAGACCTGACTGAAAAGGTTCATAAATATGGTTTTCATAAAAAAAAAAAAAAAAAAACCAAACTGAGCTGTCTGCAGACTACCTTTGAGACAGAATTGATAGTTTAGAAATTGGATGAAAATTTCCCATTTTGGATGCAACTCTGGTTCTTTGAAAGTGCCTGGACTACAGCAAGTTTAAAAGACTTTGGTACACTAGCTGTGCCAAGACAGGTATTTATCATTCTCAGTAAATCACTGGCTAGTACACTATAAGAATCCTTAAAAAGCCAGGTAGGATTAACATCAAGAGGAGAAGTTGTGTCTTCATGTTAGAGACAATATCCTTTTACTGAAGGAATGATACAGGATGAAAACTTTCAAATGTAGAATTGCATGTTCATGAGCAAACACTTCATTATGCATGGGAGCAAAATGACACTGATCTGTTCAACCTTGCTTATGAAATATTTTGAAAATCTTCACATATTTCTACAGATGCTTCATGACAGCAGGACTAAGCACAGAATTTTTCACAATATACAGAACTTTTGGCTTACGGACAGTCTTGAAAACCTATCAGTTCTATCCACTTGAAACTTACACAGACTGGTTTTAAAATGTCCAATGATATATACAATTTATTATTCTTCTACCTGTGCTCTGCTATTCTGCAATCCAGTCTGCAGTCCAGTCAGACAAATCTCATCATTAAACTATGCCTGTGACCTAATTGTAACATCAATCATCTAATATCTCAGTGTAAGATGAATAAAACAAATCCACCACGTCATCACTGCTCATCAAAGACCGAGTTTCAATACACTGACCACCTACTAAAACGTTTTAGACGACTCAACAAAGAGCTCAGCTGAACTTGGTTAAAAAACTCTATTTCACTATTAACTTTCTAGCTTGTAACAAATCCATCATTAAAGACTTGTGACCTGAAAAGCCACACATTCTCAATCATAACTCTGTCCACCAATATGCCATGGGCCAGGAATAAGTCTAAAGTGTGACCTTCCTCATGGGAAGTGCCCGTATTGCACTGCTTAAACCCAAAATAGTCAAATATATTGACAAAATCCTTCACCACTGGCCCGTTGGGACAGCATATGTGAATATTAAAATCCCCTAAAGTCTGTGATGGTAATAACTGAAGACAACATTTTTGGTGGTCTGTATACAAGCATACAGATGATTGGATCCAGCACATCCACCTTCACAACCTGCACTTCAAAACTAGAATATTTTTGCACAGGCACAATACTGCATTTAAAAACTTTTCTAAAAAAAATAATGTGAATCCACTGCCACAACCAGTGGTTTGCAGCAAACTAATAAAATTGCAATCAGCAAGACAGAGTTCAATCAAGGGGACCAGTTCATTAAGATTCAACCCACAAGATTAAAAAAAAAGTCATTTCAAACAAATGTCTTATTTAAGACAGAATGTGCATTCACCATAGACAACCTTATATGATGATATAGTTTCTTCTGTCATGTCTGTAGTTGTTATGGAGTCTAGAACGTAAAGGTTATTGCAGGCCACACCTCTTCTGCTGTGGGTGTGTGCTCCCCACCTCATGGAGCATCTCTGTTCCAGGTGAATAGACATAAAATCAGTATACAGTCCCCTTGGACAATGAGTCACAACCTACTGTGGATAAAGATCTTGAACACAAGTGTTTCTGCTGCAGATTCACAGCAGGCGCTTTATCCGCACCAACACCTCGCTTCCCCCGTTTCCTGCTGAGCCTCCTTTTTTGAGGAAGGCAATAGGACAATCGGTGGAAACACTACTGCAGTAGAGTAAAGAGGTCCAGGTGCAAGAACCAGTGTAGTCGGATGCCTTCATTTTGGGATGAAGGTATTCAGTGGCTTCATCTGAATGGCTGACTGTAGATTCAGTAAAGACTGACCATCATATGTCAGTACAGCTGATCTAGTTTGCTGAATATACAAAGAAACAATCAAACATACAGTCAGAAAAAGCAAAATAAAGTGTCTAGGCAGGAACAGACAGCAGACCGACACAGAAATTGGTTCCATCTTCGTTCCCCTAACTTATGTAATAACAAAGATATTTTCAATCATGACACATCTTTTGTGGACACGGTGAACAATCCTCATGCCTAAAAGGCCATTCTTGCAGAGTGTTGGATCTACAAAAGCCCAGTCAGGTACTGTAGAGCAGGAGCCTATTGAAATGGGCAGATAAAGAGTCTCCTCACACCCAGCATGCCAGCACTGCCTCTGACAAGGCTCCCTGATGGCTGGGGGTGGGAGGAGAGAGTGTGATATTAATAATCTGCCCGTGAGAGAGTGTTGATGAAAGAGAAAGGGTGTGAAAATGCTGCAGGGGCTGAGCGTTCACCTCTGGGCCAGGCAAAGGGGGGAAGGAATTCTGGCCACCAGTTGCTGGGCAGGAACACTGGAGGTGAGCTCCATAAGCTCCATGAGTGTGTGTGTGTGTGTGTGTGTGTGTGTGTGTGTGTGTGTGTGTGTGTGTGTGTGTGTGTGTGAGTGGGAGGATGTGGAAGAGCTGTCAATCACCCCATACTAACACAGCACACAGCTTCATAATCATTTGTTCGCAGTGCCTGGCCTGTCAATCAATCAGAGACAGTTTAGAGTCCAAAGTGGCAGCTGGTGGTCCGAGGACATGGGGAAGGCACTGTTAGAGGCAGACACAGCATGACTTCACTCCACGTATACACCCCACACCCCTAATTCACCTACTACACTCTGACACTGACCACTGCATGACCAGTCTTACCAAAGGGGTCCAGCAGACAGGCGTCTGTCTGACTGTCAGAGGAGATGGTGGCAGCTCTCTGGGGCATCATTGCCGCCCATTTGCAGCAAGCGCACGTCACACTCAGTCACGGCACAGAGTCGATGAGCGCCACACGCGCATCATGAATAATAAATAAGTAATAACACCAGAGGAGCAGGAGACAAGGTCTGCTCCTGAATACTGAACACAATGCCATTCTCTCCTCTGTGGCTGAGTATGTGTGTGTGTGTGTGTGTGTGTGTGTGTGTGTGTGTGTGTGTGTGTGTGTGTGTGTGTGTGTGTGTGTGTATGCCTGAGCAGAGCAAGGGGTGCAGAATCAAAGCCCACCAAGGTGCATGGAATTCTCTTCTGGGAGGCAAGCTTTGTTGTGTTTTGAATTTCATCAAAGTCCTACGGATCCACCAGCCTGGCTAACACTACAGTAAAGTCTCACATCCAGCCAGCAGTCAGCTGACAACAGCAAGAGAACAGAATGAGCTCTACAGGATTGAGTCTTTGCACTACTCAATATACACACACAACCAAAGGCAAGACAGAAAGCACTACAAAGTTTAAATTCACACCTACAGTATCTCTTTATACAAAACCTTTTGTTAAAGAGACTTTATAGTGGCTTTTAACCAGAGAGTGAGAGAGAGAGAGAGAGAGAGAGAGAGAGAGAGCGAGAGAGAGCGAGAGAGCGAGAGCGAGCGAGAGAGAGAGAGAGAGAGAGAGAGAGAGAGAGAGAGAGAGAGAGAGGAAGAAGAAAGTAAAAAAGTAAAAGTGAAAGAATGAGGAGCAAGGACAAAATGAGAGCATGGGAAAGAGAGAGTAAGAGAGGTTGATAATGAGAGAGGGCAGATAAAAAGACAAGAGAGCAAGTGAGTGAAAGAATGGGATAATGAGGAGGGAGGCAGAGATAAAGAAAGGACAGAGCAAATGAAAAAGAAAATAGAGACTGAGGAGTGAGACAGGTTAAGAGGAGAGAGCAAATGAGAGAGAAGTAAAAAGAGAAGGTGGAGAGAAGCAGAGATAAAGAGAGGAAAGAACAAATGAGAGAGAAAGAAAAGTGAGAGAATGCATTTCACCCTGCAGCATAGGCAAGCAAAGTTCCTGCTCTATGCCGATGATCTGGTGCTGCTATCCCTGAGACCACAGGGGCTACAGCAGTACCTGGATATACTACAGCAGTACTGCCAGAACTGGGCCTCAGTAGTAAAATGATTTGGTCTTCCAGAAAAAGCCCAGATGTCAAGAACACAGGTAACTGTTTACCATGGGCAGCTCCATTCTGGAGCATACACTCCAATACACTTACCTCAGCCTCACCATCACTGCATCAGGTAGCTTCTGCATGGCAGTGAGAGCACTAAAGGAAAAAGCCCACAGTGCTCTTTCCATAATCAAGAGGGAGTTTCACAATGTCATTATTCCTGTCGTAATCTGGTGTAAATTATTCAATAACATGATCCAGCTCATTGTGACGTACAGGAGGGCAGTATGGGGACCACTCAGCTACACTGAATGAGAAAACACCCAACAGAAGCCCTGTATGCTGAATTCTGTAGAATGATTCTTAAAGTCAGAATTAGGTCTATTTTGTTTGATTATAAACATAAAAAATATCCCAACATTTCTGGAACCACTTAATGTTGAATCCCTGTAGTTCAAAGCACTTACATGGTCAAGAAGTGACTTCTGAACAGAGTACCTTCACTCAGCTGGTTCAGTAACAGTAATAACAGTAAAAACATGTATCTAAAACACTGAAAGAACCAAATCCAGAATCTCAGAGTAAGATAAAATGCCTTCATACAATAAGAAGAGACAACAGACTAGAACCCTCTCTACACCAGAGATGGATCCTGACCAAGTACCAACTCAACGACCACAGCCTGGCCATACAGATGGGCAGGTATAAACAGTCCTGGCTGTCCAGAGAGCAGCAAACATGTGATCAGTATGATAGTGGGGAGGTGGAAACAAGATGAACTTCACTGCTCGAAATTCTAAATAACATTCACACAGAGATTTAATCAGCTGATCCCAGATAATGAAAGGCTTACAGAATTAGACAGAATTACAGATAATTCTGGGAGAAGGTCATTTGGTCCCCCTCCTGTGCTTTCCACTCCCTGAAAGACAGCAGGTAACACCTACATCAAGATACTTCACCATAACTCACCATACCTCACTGTTCACTGTTTACAGTAACTCTTACTATAATTATTCTATAACCGTGTAATCCTTACTATAATTAGGCAGAGATAAAGAGATCAGAGAGCAAGTGAGAGAGAAATAAAAGAGAGAGAATGAGTAAAGAGGATGAGATAAAGAGATGAAAGAGCAAGTAAGAGAAATAAAAGAGAGAATGAGGAGAGGCAGAAACAAAGAGATAAGAGAGCAAGTGAGAGAGAAATAAAAGAGAGGAGACAGAATTAAAGAGATGAGAGAATAAGTGAGAGAAAGAAAAGAGAGAGAATGAGGAGAGAGGCAAAACTAAAGAGACAAGAGAACAAGTGAGAGAGAAAGAAAAGAGAGAGAATGATGAGAGGCAGAAACGAAGAGATCAGAGACCAAATGATAGAACAAGAGAGACAGGCAGAGAGAAAGGGCTGCTCAAGCTGGTGAAGAGAGTGAGACAGATATACTGTACAAACAGAGATATTTAGAAAAAAAAAACAGTGAAAGGAGAGAGAGAGAGAGAGAGAGAGAGAGAGAGAGAGAGATAGCAGATCCCAGTGAATTCTGGCTGCATAAACTGAAGTGTGCTGTTCTTTTCCCCAGCGCAGGGCTCAGCACAGCCCGACAGGCAGGCTGGCAAATGATTTAGCAACACCGCCACTTCACTCTATAAACATCTCATTAAAATCAATTATGTCACTCCTGAATGAAATTAAAGCTAAACGCTTTAAAAGCTGCTTTTCCCTTGTGTCAGCCAATGTGAGCATTACCCCTGATGCTTTCTCTTTTTTACGCCTTCCTCTTTTTTATGCCTCATTCTCGCTTTCCTCTCCCGGCCTGCAGTGAGAGATTTAATAAATCTCCTTGGCTCCGATTGATTTCAACACTTATGAATTGTTAAAATGCTGAAGCCTGAACTTGCAGCTTCCTGAGGTCTTCGATTGTCAACTGCACTGTGAAATAGCAGAAGCAGAAAGACGGAGTGGGTGGAGGGTGGCAGTGGTCCCCCATGTTTTATTTTAGCAAGCCAAACAAGTCCAATATTGAAATGTGAGGCACATACTTGTTCCGGCCGAAGAATCAAAGAGCCTGGCAATTGCAATACTACACTGGCTGATGATATCTCCTCCTCTCATTGTGTATCAACCATACTGCTTCACAAATTTCATACATACACACAGACACACACATACACACACACACACCAAAAACTGCTTGGAGCAGAAATTAGAAAAAAGCCCAGAGGGTTGGAGGTTAAACAGAATACATAGATGAAGGTGAAGTGGACAAAACAAAATTTGGATTTGTGTGCAAATGACCCTATGCATTTTAAATCTTAAGTAATACATTTTAAAACTTTTTGGAAGGAGGGTCATCGTATCCACCCAAAGAGAGCTAGATATTAAATTTATGGAATTGGCTTGACACATTTATCCAGAATGAATTACATTTGAATTTGAATATTACACAGGTAGATAAAATTAGTACCAAATGTCTTCCCCATGATGCTAATTGGTGTACCATGGTTTGCTGGAAGATGATGTTGTTATCCACTATATTACACCAACAAAAAAAGCTGTCATGGACTTCTGGTCATGGAAGGCAGTGAATCAAGTGAGCAATCTTCTGATGATAGGATGCAAAATTCAGTTGCTGAATGGAATAAACAATATATAGTTCCACCATAATATTAAAACCACTTTCCTAATATTATGTACAGCGGGGAAAAGAAGTATTTGATATACTTACAATTTTGCGAGTTTTCCCACCTACAAAGAATGGAGGTCTGTAATTTTTATGGTAGGTGCATTTCAACTATGAGAGACAAAGTCTAAACAAAATCACATTGTATTAATTAAAATAACTCATTAGCATTTTTATTGCATGAAATTAGTATTTGATACAATAGAAAATCAGAACTTAATATTTGGTACAGAAACCTTTGTTTACAATTACAGACGTTTCCTATAACTTGGTTTCTTGACAAAGTTTGCACACACTGAAGCAACTTTAGTCTGGAGCCTGGCCAGACCACTCTGGAACCTTGAAATGCTTTTTACAGAGACACTCCTGGCCATGTGTTTTGGGCCATTGTCATGTTGGAAGACCCAGGGTTACTGTCATGTTGGAAGACTTATCTTCAGTGCTCTTACTGAGGGACAGAGGATGTTGGCCAAAAGAAAAGCACCCCTATAGTATGATGTTTCCACCCCATGCTTCAGAGTTGGAACAGTTGTTCTTGGGTTTGAACTCATCTTCATTCTTCCTCCAAACATGGTGAGTGGAGTTGAAACCAAAAAGTTCTATTTTGGTCTCATCTGACCAAATAAATTTCTCCCATGCCACCTCTGGATCATCCAGAAAGGAACAAGAGAACAAGTGAGAGAGAGGCTTGCATGGAGTCTCAGACCAAGGAAGATTGACAGTCATCTTGTGTTTCCTCCATTTTCTAATAACTTCATCAACAGTTGTTGCCTTCTGACCAAGCTGCTTGCCCATTGTCCTGTAGCCCATCAAAGCATTGTGCAACTCAATTTTGTCAATTTTGTCCCAGGTGTCCTTAGACAGCTTTTTGGTCTTGGCCATGGTGGAGAGGTTGGAGTATGATTGATTGAGTGTGTAGACAAGTGAATTTTATACATGAAACAAGTTCAAACAGGTGCAATTTAAACAGATAATGAGTGCAGAGTAGGAAGTTGCTGGTTTGTAGGTGATTACATACATATATATGCAATAAAATCCTAATTAATTATTTAAAAATCATACAATGCGATTTTTTAGATTCTGTGTCTCAAAGTTTTCCTATGAAAAAAATAATTCTTTGTCATTCTTTGTAGGTGGGAAAACTTGCAAAATTACCAGTGTATAAAATACTTATTTACATTCATCTCATGCCATCAAAACAACCCTGACCTATCCAGACATGGACTAAACATGGCCTCTGAAGGTCTCCTGTAGCATCAGGCACAAAATGTATTTGTAAGTGTTGTAGTCCTTATTAAATATGTAATGGTCAAAAACAGCCCACAAAACCAGCCTGATGTTTTGAAGGAGCTCACAATTGACTCTTATTGGCTCCTTAAGTTTGTCCATTTTTCCTGCTTCAAATACATCAAAGTCAAGAACAAACTTTTCAGTTGCTGCCTAATATAACATTTGGATATATTTTAAATTTGTAATCCCAATAACCCTCCTGGTCCACCTCTGAGTGTAGATGTGTGTGAAAAAAAATTGGCATCTTTATCTGTCAATCAATATTTCTTTAAATTGTTATCAATAAATTCAAATTTGTTACATTCAGAACTCAACATCCCTCGTTTTTCTGTACTTCCACAGCTAAAGGCTTTTGCCCTCCTTCCACCCTTCTTCTCTTTTTCTGATTTTACCATCCCCTGTTGGATTATATGAACAAAGACGTGTGCTTGTGTAGGTTAGGGAATGGGGGTAAGTCACAGAACCCCGATCAAAAAAACATGCATTTCAGTTTATAGTTCCATAAACTAGGCTAGTGTTCCCTAGAGCTTAGAGCTGCCTCACTGTATAGGTAGCCAAGCTGGGCCTGTATAACAGTGCATTATTTATTTGTGAGATGGGGGCTGCACAGCTTGCTCACGGTCACACTGCTTTGGCTCCTTTGATTGAAACATAAACACCCTGAAAAACTGGGTGCAGTGGGGAGCAGCGAGAAGGAACACTTCAGAATGCCACAGGCTCTGCGAAAATGCCATTTCTCTTTGCTCAGTGGAATTAAAAGAAAGAAAAACAATAGAACATGTTGTCCACTGTAATCCAAAAAACAAACCGCTTACAGTAGGCCCACATTCAGAGATTAGATTAATATGTGATGTGGGTATGAAATTATAAATGCAGTCTGTGTTCACTGAACCTCAAGCTTTGTTGTTCTTCTTGTTCTTTGTCAGAAACTCTTTCATTCTACAGTCTAGAGTTTTCATTGACTAATCGATACTCCAACTTCTTTTGTAGCAGCTGTTGTGATAATTGAGAAGCTTTACAGATCAATAGTAAAAATCCTATTCAACCTTGTGAAAAACTATAACAATATTTTTCTTAAGCTACATTTCAAATGGACATCTGACAGGGTGGCGCAGTGGTGCAGTGGATAGCGTTGTTGCCTCATAGCAAGAAGGACCTGGGTTTGATCCCTGGGTCGGGCAACCTGTGAGTTTGCATGTTCTCCCCATGTTTGTGTGGATTTACTCTGGGTACTCTGTTTTCCCCCAAAGACATGTGCAGTAGGTGAATTGGTGACTCTAAAGTGGCATGACGTGAATGTGTGTGTGACTGAGCCCTACGATGGAGTAGCGCCCTGTCTAGGGTTGTTTCCTGCCCTTGAGCTCAGAGTTGCTGGCTGGACACCGGCTGCCCTGTGACCCTATTCAGAAATAAGCGGTATAGAACATGGATGAATGGACAGTTCAAATGGTATTTTTTTTGTATTCACAGAAAAGGCATGGGGTGGTATGGTTGTGTACAAGGGAACAAGCAAGGATTACATGGTTATAATGTAATGGCTGATCAGTGTATGTGTCAGGTGTACACGGATTTAACAGGTAGGAAGCAGAAGTACATGCAGAGTTGAAGATTTATTAAACAGATTACATTAACACTAACCATCACGACTATTGACAAGAGTAGACATGTTGACAAGTTGACAAGAAGACTGACCATGATTGACAGGAATGAGGGGATTATATATACCTAGAACATAGGACACACTGGGAACATAATCATGAAGGGGCAAGGTTACAAATTAAACACAGCTGGGAATGGGCGGAGACAGGACATGTGCTCAGAAGCACCAGGGGAGATAAACAAAAGAGACCAGAGATAGACACTACAGCTACATGACAGTATGTCTGTGTGTTTATTAAAGAATGTCCAAGGTTCTCCTCATTGGAGTCTACTATTATTTACAGCTCTAATCCAACAACTGATTTGGTAAATTGGTACATAATGTAACAAATCCATATGCTGGCTAAGAATATCCAGGAGAAATCTGGAACCAAGGTTTGTTCTTCAAATTAGTTCACAAGATCAAGTGAGCAACTATAAAGCATATATAATTTGTTATCCAAGTAAAGTCATACCACAATGCATTCATATTTTCATTATATGTTCTAATGTTACGTATTTTTTTTTACAAGCAAAACACTGCTGAGATAAACAGTTTAAATAATGTGCTTAGATATGTGTGTGTGTGTGTGTGTGTGTGTGTGTGTGTGTGTGTGTGTGTGTGTGTGTGTGTGTGTGCGGAAATGTGTGTGTGTGTGCATGCATGTGTGTTTGTCTCTGACAAGCTAATATTAGTGTGGAGGAACTCATTTGTGTTTGTGTTCAACAGTTCGTTTTTTTTTTCTTCCCCCAATCCATCTGTGGAAGAGAATACATGAAGTAAAGGTGCCAAAAGTGTCAAAAGAGGTTATTTTATGTTGAAAAGAACTAATTTGGCTACAGTGGGTGGCTCACTGAAGAATCAATTTAGTTAATTGTTTAGTCAAATAGGAAAATTTCAATGAATGGTTTCACTGGATGGCTCTTCAATGAATCCTATCACCTCTGCACAGTACTACGTGTGTAGTGTGAGAGAGGAAGAGTGTAATCAAGCTAATGTTAGTGTGGAGGAAAATTCATTGGGGCTTGTTTTCAACAGTTACAGCAACAACCGCTCAATACCACCGCATTTTCTAACCTATTTAACACAAACTTATGAAGCCTTTTATCCTAGAATAACAATTTCTAAATCACTGTGATGCTCCACTGACCTGTAATAAGGAAAATACCGTCACTGTTCTCCAAACTCGCTACTCAAATACGCAGCACACAGAACCAGACAGAGCAATGGTCGCAAGAACCACATAACTATGTGAAAAATCTGGTAATATTATGCTACAGCATCAGTCCACATGCTTCTTAGACATTCAGGGACAGTTCTATATCTTCCAGCATGCTTTAGGACTGACTCAAAGCATGAATTACACTTCCTGTAGGGGGAGCTCAAGTCGATGGTTCATTTTCAGCACTGCAGTGACACAAACTATTGATGGTGTGTTAGTGTGTTTTGCATTAGTATGAATGGATCAGACACAGCAGTGCTGCTGGAGTGTTAAAACACTGTGTGCACTCACTGTCCACTGTATTAGACACTCTAGAAAGGCATCCTTTAGGGCTGACTGAAAGCATGAATTAAACTTCCCGATTGAAAGGAGAGTTCAAGAACAAGAAATGCCAATTCTCACATTATGCTGTTTTAGTAAAGCTGCCAAAGGTGTCAAAAGGGCTTTTTTTTGTTTTTGTTTTTTTTGTTTTTTGTCTTTTGTTTTATTAATTTTCATTGGACGGTTCACTGAAGGATCTGTGAATTAAACTATTTAGCAAGTTTCTTTTCAATTAATGGTTTCAAAGGCGTTTTTTCTCTACAAACTAATCCATGACCCATTACAGAATATCTATTCTTAGGGTAGAGTCTCTAGAGATCAGTATGACTTCTCATTAAGTTGAATAGCATTTGTTCTCCAACCTTCAACAAAGTTGAATGGATAGATCAGTTATGGATAGGGATACACCATCTGCACACTTAGATTTCTAAAGCTAAGAACGATGAGCATCAGACCAGATGAAATGATATGCATACAAATGATCTGTTGTGCAGCTTGGGCTGGACACTCTGTTCTGAAGTGAAGTCTGATAAGAAATGGAAAACAGATGAAAAAAAATGTGTTTATGCGCCAAATGGTGTAAGTTAATATTCTAGGCTGTTCTGTTGTGTGAATAAATGAGCTATCTTTGGAGGGCGACACAGCGTCTCCTCATGCAGAATGATCAGCAAGCGATTAGGTGATAGAGCAGTGGCAGAATGGGAAGAGAAGAAGCCAGAGAGAGTAAAAGAGAGAAAGGGAGAGAGAGAGAGAGAGAGAGAGAGAGAGAGAGAGAGAGAGAGAGAGAATCTTGCACTGATGAACAGAGAGCAGCTCAACATGCAGACACTCGCTTTCCTTTTCTTTAATCACATCTGATGCCTGTGCAACCCAAATGTATTGAACACCACGCCCAGAGTGACTGGCTGATCAATAGTGTCCAGTTGTACACAAACAGAAGCCTTCCCACTGGAGAGCTCGACTCACTGTGCATCAATGCTGCTGTCACCAAGGCCTGCACTGCCAGAGGCCTCCACATACAGCGAAAGGCTTGATTATAGGAATCACTGCTCATGGCTGTGTGTGTGTGTGTGTGTGTGTGTGTGTGTGTGTGTGTGTGTGTGTGTGTGTGACAGAGAGAGAGAGAGAGAGAGAGAGAGAGAGAGAGAGAGAGAGAGAGAGAGAGAGATAAAGAGAGAGAGAGAAGAAAGAGAGAGAGAGAGAGAGATAGAGAGAGAGAGAGAGAGAGAGAGAGAGAGAGAGAGAGAGAGTTTAAGTGTTGTGAATTTTAGAAGCAGACATAAGTGACGTAAGTGAAATAAGTGAGCTCTCTATATATCATTACAGGACTATCATTAATGATTATTTAATTACATATTTACAGCAACAATGACCGTGACTGCTTGGTATACCATAGCAGTGGGTTAGCAACACCATACCAACCATCTAGAATACCACAGCTACCAAGTAGCAACAGCCTATCAGAAATGGGGAAGCAAATAAATTATGCAACCAATCAGGGTTCCCTCCAAGAAATGCACTTTTCTAGCTTATTTACATATTAGCATTATTTACATGCATATATCATAATAGACTGCGCAAAAATAAATCTACATATATTGTGTGCATTTGCATATATTTTGGATACATAAGCATTGTATACATATATAGTAAAAATATAGATACATTTCAATTATAGTGCATATATATGCAAATATATACCTACCGGTACTGTCCTGCAGTATTTCCATTTTTCAACTTGTGACATGTCTTGAATTTATATTTCTTTACATTGTAATACAATAGAACAATAGCAATGCTCAAAAAATACTTGGAATAAAACATTTTTTATTTTTACTTGCATTTAAAAGGAGATTTAATTCCTATCAAAGTGACAATTTGTCATATTTGTAAGTATTTGTCATAAGTTATTGTCCAACATGTTAAACATATGTGTGAGATAATGGAATTCCATATATTGTAATATGTCATATTTTAAATGTATATATTGGCATATATCAGAGTTTCTTATGGACAAATATGATTGATCGTGTGATGGATGATTGTACAAAGGCTAAACCATTCAAATGGACTTGGAACTGCTTGGAATGCTTCCACTGCTGACACAACCATTCATTTGAGCCCACGCAGCTGATATAATCTCTGTACATTTTTTTTTTCCAACAGAATGGGATACACTGGAGCAGAGATTACTGTGTTATTGATAGACTGTATAGGAGAATACAGTTAGAAGAGTGATTCCAGTGAACTGCAGTGTACACAGTGCTTTCCAAAAACCATCTGAGAAAATGACAAACTGGGCAGAGAGAATGCATTTGTTTAAAATACTATTCAAAGAAGTACAAATAAAAGGGGTATAATGTAATTTGATGTGTCAAATGGTTTAGTGTTGACTGTTACTGTCCCATATTTAGTTAATCTAAACAAACCTTCAGTAAAGTAAATCAAACCTAACCTGTGACTGATATAGTGACTGAATTTTGTGTTTATTCTGTGAAATACAAAGATCATGGAATAGCAGTATGTAAACTAATTATGATGTCTGAATGAAACCCATTCTGGACAATAATGGCAGGATGCATTATTCTGCTGGAATAACCCATCATGGTGGGCATACATGACATCTATTAAGGGCTGCCAATAGTCACCAAGCAGTGAAATAAAGCAAGTAATGAAACTGTAGACCAGTGGCCTTAACCATGCCATGAGAATACATGGCACACCAGTATGCAATCACTACCAACAGTGGCACAATTAACAGAGGCACTTTGATGCACTTCTGATCCCAAGGAAATGAAGAAAAAGCACTGCAGGATATGCATCTGGATGTGGATTTCTGCCAGTGTGTGTTTGCAAACACATTTCTAGCCTGACTCTGCAGGTCATAATCATTAAGCACTAGAGGGCAGCCATCATTGGTGGTTATGCCTTATGACATATTCCCGGTACCCACCTGACACTGTGGATCACACAATGTAAATACCCACACTCATCCATCTGGCACCCAGTGTCATGCATCAAACACTGGATAGTCACACTGGACAGTGTTCAATTTCACTTACAAGATAACACCTCACAAGTTATATAGGTGTGTGCATACTCAAGCAATCCCCTCAGGTGATGCAACTTTATAGTCAATACTGCCATCCCATGACTTTTGACAGGTATGTATAGTGTCTCTACGGGCAAAACAAACCTAACTTATTTTCAGAAGAGTTAAAATATCACAAATTATTATTATTTATACAAAAACTTTCAGATTATAACTTCAACTTCAACTGACTAAAATTACAGGGGAAATAAACTAAGCATGCTATATATGCATGCATGCTGGCAAAGTACATAGCTATAGTGAGTGATAGAGTTACTGCACAGAGAGAGAGAGAGAGAGAGAGAGAGACAGAGAGACAGAGAGGGTGAGAAGAGAAGGAATTTGTCATTTATCCCCTCAATTAAGTTCATTACTGAGCTGAGTAGAGGCAGATTAAGACAGCAGTGGAGTGGATGATGATGCATGTTGGCAGGGTTATCTGTTATTTCAAGCTGGTTTTGCGTTATATATGTGTGCATGTATGTGTGTGTGTGTGTGTGTGTGTGTGTGTGTGTGTGTGTGTGTGTGTGTGTGTGTGTGTGTGTGTGTGTGTGTGTGTGTGTGTGTGTGGAGTGGGTGTTTAATGTGATGTGATGTGTGGGCCTCAGGGTCTCTGGTTCTCCTGGCTGACTGATTAGAAACTGCTCACAGTTCTAAGGCTGAGGCCAGAGTCTTTTCATTGTCTGATCTCAGTCCAGCTCTAACCACCACAACATTAGCAAGCCAGAACCATCTCTCCCCCAACATGTCATACAAATATCCCACAGGTATTTACATACAGGTCTATTTCATAGGAAATTTTTAAACGTATAGCAAAAGTCTATTTAACCCAGTAACCATGTTTTCAGTATGAAACAAGGAATATTCTGTATATATGTGTAAAGAAACTACTAGTGTGATAATTAGCACAAACATGTTTCAAACACATTGATATTCAGATACTTGTGGAATGTTTTCTGGGTTTTAATTGTTGATCCCAATGCAAGTTGTGGTATAAAAGCTACTGATTCATGTATATTGTAAAGGCTCTGTCACTGTATACCCAGGACTGCCATCCTACGTCCTAATATAATATTCATTCTCTCATTTATATCTCCATCTTCACCAATCAACTCCAATCCCCTTCAGTCCTCAGCTCAATAATAGAGGCCATTATTGATAAGCAAGTAAACTTTAATAAACGCTCTTTATTGGACTAAATGAATCATAAAATTGCCTAGGCTGTGGGTGTTATAACAGGCTTCTGCACTGGGTAACGAGTTCGTTACGGCACCCTGGCTGCCTAGCAGGAGTGAAGGTGACAGCCAGAATGCTGCGCTCACAAAATAACTCTCACTCACCTGTCAATCATCCACCTGCGTACAGGGAGCCCCAGTGCATGCTGGGATTTAGGGATGATGCTGGGGGAGCCTCAAATCACTTTATTTGCCAGAGATGACTCACAGTAAGGGTACCTTTGAACATGTCAACAGAGATGTTTATTATAAATAAAGCCTTTAATTGATCGTGCGTTTCTTTCCCCACATAATTAGCTTGGATACCTGAGAACAGCAGATGAAAGATGAAGGAAAGCATAAATAGACACGGACAGGCGAGCTGCCTGTATACGTCGAACCAAAGAGGACTACCTCCAGGCTGTTGTTTGTTTGTCTGATTCTGCCTGGGGCAATCTTCCAGATGGAGCTTTATGCTCCTTTCTTTTGCTGGAATGAATGCATTCCCTGCAATCTCTCCCATGACTCCCACTGCCTCCACCACCTCCTGGTTCCACTACGCCTCTTAAAACACAAACGTCTGCCTTAAAAGCCCAAGTCTTTCTGAGTTTTTGAGATGGCTCACGTCACGGAGGGTGTTAAAAGAATATGGAAAGATGGGGAAATGGGTGCACCTCACCATTAGGGTTTTAAAATGTTGTCATGAGGACCCTGCTCGATGGGGAAGGAAATTGACTGTGTAAAACGTATTATTATGGCTAGCTTTCTGTTGTAATGACAATACGCTTTGCGCGCACCTCATCAATGAGCTTGTCTGGGAAACGATAGCGGGAAATGATCCCTGAAGAACTACAGTGATGGAGGGAGATGGAGTGCACGGAATGACTCTGGAGGGTGGCTGTGGGATGGAGAGATGAAGGGGGGAAGACATAAGAGGGCAGATCAGGTGGAGGGTGAGAGAAAATGCATGTGTTCAAAAGAACATTGTAGTAGCTACCTAAAGAGTGCCTCTTGTTGCTGATTTCTATGAGAATAATGCAGACATCTACGCATAGTAAAAACATGTTCAACTCTCCTTACACAAGCTACATTTTGACAGCAAAGTACTCTGTCAGCCAATAGCAAGAGTTGTGGGACACGGCTTCAGTCAGACACATACATGTTAAGAAAGAAAAAGTAGAAAGTGCTTCAATGTGATTTCTTTTTTTAAACTGGTAGTCAGTAGTTAAAAAAACAGGGTGGCACGGTGGCGCAGTGGATAGCGCTGTTGCCTCACAGCAAGAAGGACCTGGGTTCAATCCCCGGGTGGGGCAACCTGGGAAGTTTCTGTGTTGAGTTTGCATGTTCTCCCCGTGTTTGCGTGGGTCCAAAGACATGCATGATAGGTGAATTGGTGACCCTAAAATGGCCCTTAGTGTGTGCCCTACAATGGATTAGTGCCCTGTCTAGGGTTGTTTCCCACCCTTGTGCTCAGAGTTACCGGCTTACCCGTGACCCTATTCAGGAATAAGCGGTTTGGAAAATGAATCAATGTGCTGGCGTGACCATTCCTATAACATTTAAGTATAGTAATAGTAAAAACAGAGCGGTCAGGTTTATGCAGGAGTTTTTTCAACATAATTTCATCACATGCACTGCTTCTGAAAGAAAATCTGGCACCTTTTACTGGTTATCCGAGCAAGCCTTTTGCTGCTAATGGAGCTGAAATTAACAGAAGAGCATTACAAGAGCTAATGCCAACATAGAGATATCAGAACTGCAAAATCAATCTTCATCTGCTCATTCATCCACTGTCACAACAAAGTAACTACAATTAGAACCAAGCTTGCAGGCCAAATGAGAGTATGACCATGTTTGTCATAAAACCAGGATAAACACTGGCTTAGTGTAATGCAGTACAGTATAGTTGTACAGGACAGAACAGTACTACAAGTTTTCTCTGTTAAGAAAAAATATAGTTTGTTTTTGTCACTGTCATTTTGTTAACACAATGTATACACCCACCCTACTAGATCCTGGACAGAAGTGATGCAGAAAATGCATGGGGAGCTGAAGTTATGGGTTGCTCTTAAGCAGCACATGGATCTAAGCCATCTTCAGTGGGAGAGGGAATGAAAAAAGGGAGGAGACGGAGTGGTGGAGGGTGTGATTTTTATGACACGAGCAGGGATGTGGTTTATATATGTAGGAGTTGGGGTGGTCCATCTCCCAAAACTAAGTTACATTCCGTATAGAGTAACTGGACATAGCTAACTAATTGTGCTCTTAATTTCATTTTTGTCATCTGTTGCTCATCAATTATGATTGTTTATTCCCACATCTACGCACCTCAAATAAGGTTTGAGGCTCTATTTTCAATATTTGTCGCTTAGTTTTATTATATTGTTACAGTGTTTTATCACAAATGAACAAAACAATATGGCAAAACACAGAATACAGATTCACACTGAAACTTCTAAGTTTAAAAACTCTTTCTCTAAACTAAAAATTATTACTGTGGACACAATTATTATGCTGATAAAAATGACAGTAGCTATAGTTCTGAAGACATTTCCTTTACTGACTTTAACTGAGCTCTCTCTCTCTCTGAATTCTTCATTAACTGACTGAATGGAAGTTTGTCCTGAAATTCATCCGACCTGAAAGGAGACAGCACAAGGACACATGGTTTTTAAGTCTTCCACATGCTTGGTACAATCACATATCACAGAGGTATTTAAATCACTAAATCACCAAAAGATTCAGACTAATGCTTTAGTGGATACTAAAATGCCCTTATGAATGTGGTAGTTGTATTCAACAAGCCATCACAGTCATTACTGAGAGTTTGGTTTGAAATGGGAAAATACATAATACATTTCTTCAATTTTATCATTGCCTGTGATTTTTCCTGCATTCTTTTTATCTCTTCTATTTCATATAACCCCTAATCTAAGCCTACACTCTGAAAAATAACTAAACAGCTGTCAATAATGGGTGCACCTGAATTCACTAATTATAGGTAATGTCTGGATATTTCTGGACATATCATTTTTTAATACTAGTACTATTAGTGTTTTAACAGTAGTTCAATTTGATTGTCCTTCTCTCTCTCTCTCTCTCTCTCTCTCACTCTCTCTCTCTCTCACACACACACACACACACACACACACACACACACAGAAACACACACAAACACACACAAACACAAACACACACACACACAGATACATATAACTGACCCGCTGACCCACAACCATCTTGCTCAAGCATGCTGTGTCGTTGCAGTGTTGATCCCCATGGCACTCTCTCAAACATGCCCTACCACACACAGACATGGGTCTTGCTATAACAATGAAACCATGTTAAGTGAAACAATACTGTAGTCTGGATCTGTTCCCACTAAAGCCTCTGCTGTACTGCACACCTGAGAGATCAGTTATATATGCTATCAATTCAATTGCTTCTGCTCAATGCCCAATTCAGTGAAACCCTTTTCTTGCCTTCCTTTTGGGAGATTAGGGGTGTCTTTTAGCAGGACGAGATTGAATATTGCTTTTAATCCATTCCCCCTACGTATTTTCCCTCTTTCATCCTAAGGCATTTTGCTGGCAGTTAAGGAACAAGGCCGGACTAATTGGAAACAATGATGCAAGTTTCAATTCACAAATTAAAAGACTAATCTGAAGGCCCACATTTCCTCAGGGTGTGCAGGGTGATGGAGCTGAAGAAAACCTCATCAAGAAACACTGCTGTCTCTGGCTATGCAATATATATGTACTCATCCTCCAGCTTCTAGCTTCTACACATGCTGGATAGAAATGAGGAAGCCGTGGGAAAGTGCTATGTTACGCTGAGACTTAGAGGCTCTCAGTAACTCCTGAGCTGGAAAAGGACTGAACACTGAAGCCTACACACTGAAGCCTACAGTATGCCAGTAAAATAACAGATACAAAAGGCTGAAATATTACTTAATGGGCCTTAATGTAAAAAGCCAATTATTCTAAAATTAGTACAATAAAGCACAGAAAAGAAATGCTGCTATGAATTTACATTTTTAAATGTGTCAAGTAGTTGAATAATATAAACACATAAACACAATATTTGGCAGTAGAAAGTACCTGTGTTTATATGATTCATTAAATTAACTTATACGTATTTAATTACCTTGTCTTTTCTAGAGTAGTAGCATTACCAGGATTCCATCAGTGGCATGACAGTGACAGCATGTAGGGCAACTGTATTGCGCATGAAATTAAAGCACGAGCACCTGGCTATCTTCCACTGCAATTAGTCAAGTTTTTTTAAGTGTAATTAGACTAACAGTTGTATTTCCAGCAAACTAGCTGCCTGTCTGACTCAAAACACCCACCAGTGTTCAATATAATTAAGTCAAAATAGGTTATATATTGACAGTTTTATTCAATGCATAGATGATATATAGATAAACATATGATATGCATATCAATATGCATATATCTTATATGCATATCAAAGTGCATAGATATGCATATCAATACTGTCACACAAAATTGTAACTTTGATACCTTTACAGGATAAACAAAAAAACTTTTAAACATTCAGTGGAAGTGAATGTAACATTTTATTCATTTTTAGTCATTTTTGAGCCACTTCCAAACAAATATTCTTGCAAAACTCTGACCCAAAGTAGTCAATATGTTTCATATGAATATTTTATTTTTTATTTAATATTTTGTTATTTTATAAAATAATTTATATTTTATAATACTTTTATATAATAATTTATAAAAAGCTCTATTTATTCAAGAATTTGTTGTTTGAGCTCAGATCAAGTATGTCTACAAGTCTACAGAAGTTCCAAACTTAATGTTAACACAACAGAAGGGTTAAATAAAGCCTAAATTTTCTAAGTAGCCAAACAACTTTATTCGGTAGGCAGCATTCACTCTGTGGCCAATGCAAACATAGCTGAGCACCACATGAACAGCAGACTCAAAGTACACAAATAAAAAATATATCAAGTATATCAACATTAACTTTCCTGACCTTGGTATTATAGTGTGGAAATCCCTGCAGGCTTAAAGCCATATAACAGATTCTTCATGTCACATCAGACATGATGAAGAGGAAGGGAGAAAAACAATTAGCTAAAAGGTCCCTGGGATCAGAAGGAATAATTAGAGTGAAATGAAGTGACAGGTTTAACAGGCAGGGATAATTTCACATCGCCTTGCGTCCTGAGGGAAATCGCCCCTTTAATTGAGTTTGCCAGTTCTTTGTTTGGCAAACAGGTCTAGGTCAGGCTAAAACTGGAACTGTTCCTATTTAAAATATCTCATTATATTTTATTCTTATTTTTTTAAGCATCTCTCTTTATCTTAATTTCTTATTCTTTACACATTCGATGGACACAAGAACACTATGTCCATTTCCATCATGGTATGGCATTTCTCAAATAGTCTTTTGTTTCCTGACTCTATTGTGGGCAATGGGAGCCCATAGTTTGGGTGAGGGAAGGGGTGAATTGTGAAATCAGTGAGGTAATGCCACCATCTTGACTCCAGCCACGACTTGGAATAACCCAGAACTCAATGGAGTGTTAAATGAGAAATTGTCAGTTTTCTGCCACTGCATTAATGTCATTGTGCACCCCCACCCCCCACCCCCCACATCATCTCCCTCACACATACACACCCACAACCACATGCACACAAAGACCCCAGTGCTGGCAAGAGTGCCCAGGGTTATCTAATCTACCGTGAGCATTTCACCGTCATGTGTTTACAATAGGCCATTGCGTTTGTAATGTGTGTCTATGTTCTCTACCACAACACCAGAGACAAGTACCTTCTCCCAGCAGGGGGAACTCTATTAGAGATATAGCAGCAAACACATTTCGCCCATCCCCATTTCTATTCATCCACAAACACACACACACACACACACACACACACACAGTCGCTAACACACCTACCTATACATAGCTAAGACACACACCACACACATAGGGCTTGTGCAGTGGCAAAATTTCAGCACTGCAACATCTCCACCATAAACATGCTGGGAAAATAAGTAACCAGTTTCAGCAAATATCACTGAAATCAAGTGTTCACTGCAGCTCTGTGCATTCCAATTTGAACATTTAAAACGTATAAACAAACGAACAAACAAGCAAACAAACAAACAATCAAACAAACAAACAAACAAACAAACAAATAAAATAAATAAATGTAAATGTAAATGTAAATGTAAATGTAAATGTAAATGTAGGTGTGGCAAAAGTGTGTTCTCCACAGGCAATGTTCTACCCTCATTATGCTGTGGTACCCATTGCAGCTGTATACATGCACACATATTCTCACCAGCATTTCTAAAGGCATGTGACCCTATAAGATTGTGAATTCCTGGCTACCTTGCCATATAATTCAAGTAATTACCATAAATGCAAAAATAAAATAACAACAGCAACAACAGCAACAAAACAACAACAACAATAATAATAATAAAAATAATAATAATTATTATTATTATTATTATTATTATTGTTGTTGTTGTTGTTGTTGTTTTGTTGTTGTTGCTGTTGTTTTTGTTGTTGTTGTTGCTGTTGTTGCTATTGTTATTATAATTTTTTTAAACACCCAATTAAGTCAACCTGCACAAACTATCATAAGAAAGAACTGTAAACAGTAAAGATACATCAATAAATAGATAAATAAATAAATAAAAAAAAGACCTGCTGTCAAGTTGTTACCCTGAGAGATAGCCTCTGGCTTCACAAAACCTTTTCAAATCAGTGTCCTGTCAGGCTGAAACTGCTCCAGTATCATCTGAAGACAGAACAGGGAGAGCTCAGTTTACAGTTAGATTAAAGGGCACACAGGGTTTAAAGAGCCGTTTGTGTGAGATGTTCTGCAAAAATCCCCTGATAAAAAGTATCTCTCAGCATGTTTAAGCTGGTCATTTCACTCACACATACTGTGCTGTGCTCTTGCACGAGTGCTCATTTTTTTACCTGACCTCTCTGCCTTTGTTTCTCACACATACAGTGTGTACAAGCATGCACAGAAGCACGCATGCATGCATGTACGCACGCACGCACACAAACAAACACACACACACACACACACACACACACACACACACACACACACACACACACACACACACACACACATACTTTCCACTGGGTATAATTATTTCAGTAAGTATCAGATAATAATTTACTTAATTGAATTCCTCTTGTTATACGGATTTTGCAATGAACACAAGGTGGATGGCTGTGACTGCAGTTCTACTGCACATTTTTTTCATTCATCTTTATGAGCCACAAAAAATATACTCATATTATCAAAAAATATGTTGCACCAATAAGGAACCAACTGATAGAAATGAAACTTGGAGGGTAGGTTTGACATCATGAGACATTCAAAGGATTCTAGTTTGATGCTCATTCATTCATGTGATGTAATCAAGGACGGGCTTTATCGCTGTACCTGACTCAGTACATAAGATAAGTTGTGCATTCTTTCCATTCTGACTCTGCTGTTTTACTGGTAGGAAATCAAATCAAATCAAAATGTATTTGTTTAGTGCTTTTTACAACTGATGTTGTCACTGAGCAGCTTTTCAGAAATCAAAAATATAAAAAGGTGAATAACACATGAACAAAGGATAAAGACATAAACCCCATGGTGAGCAATCCAAAGGGTGACAGTGGCAAGGAAAAACTCCTTCAGAGCTGGAGAAAGAAAACGTAGGAGGAACCAGGCTCACGAGTGGAACTCATCCTCCTCTGGTCAAACTACTTATACACAGTTAGTTAGGGGACAGTGGATTAGTAGAAAATAGTGGAACTATTTTCATTGATATTCAAGCTGCATGGGATGGATTATTATAGGACGCCATTAGGACCATCTGAGGCCATACTGAGAGACACTGCTTCTGTATATTGCCCATATCAGTATAATTTTCATAATTTATTGTTCCTGGTAATCTTTATCTACATTCCTTCAAGGTGCAACTATTTTTTGACAATGAGTGTAAGTACTGCTGTCATGCAAAAACCATGATTTCCAAAATGGCAACTTTTGGACATGAGATGAGATTACTTTTCAATGAGAAAATATTTTCCAAGTAAGTTTGGACCATTTCTATTGGTCCATTCTTTGAAACTGTGACAAGAACAAAGTGAGACAAATTGGTAAACAAAGGTTTTGCATGGCTAACTGTGATGCACATTAAAGTATTGTGATGTTATTGCCTTTGTTTATTATACTACTAATATAATAAACAACCCTTGCCTTTACCCCTGCATTTAGATGCATCCTGTATTGTGAGACAGCTTCTAATACTGACCCAGAGTCTCTGCAATGTAGAATTCAGCCTTTAGCCCATTATGTCCTTAACCTAAATAGAACCAAAAACCAATTCCAACCGCTCAAACAGCTATTTATTTGCCCATGGTCCTTGTGGAGGGTTGTGAAGAAGCCAAATCTCTTTCTCCCTGAATGTGACATTCATCACTGCCAGTAAACATTTCAGGCCATTTCTCTCACATTATATGGCATTCACAGTGCAAGCGGTTGCAATGGTGACTGCCTCTTTGAGGTGCAGTCTCTTGTAGATGAAAAGCCATTTCAATCTCAAAAAGCAGCAAAAAAAAAAAAAAACATGCTCCAACACTTCTGTCATTATAGGGAATTATTTCAATTTATACTAACAGAATTGTTTGGAATTGTTTCACCACTAAATATTAAAGAATGTGAAAGTCAAAGCAAGTTAGAATGAAGAGAAGGGAGGACAGTGAAGCTGACAGAACTGAACCCACAGAGCAAATTGGGAAAATATCTGAGTATGTGCAGCTGGCTTGCATAACTTATTAATGGCTTCACATCTTTCACTCAATTTACAGGAGAAGGAGAATGTCTTATTAACTGTCATTGCAAGTCAGGATTAAACAATTTTATTCATCCATTTTGGAGCAATTCACTCACTATGAAATGTTGACACAACGTAAAGAACAATTCACAGTCAGTTAAAAAGTAGAAACTAAGAAAAACATGCACAACATTTCAGTCCACTGGTTTGATTAATTTAAACAAGTGATATATATATATATATATATATATATATATATATATATATATATATATAAATTCATTTTCATTAATCATTGATTATTATTATCAGTGCAGACATTCCATTTCAGGAGGTAGGAGGTCAGAGGTTTTTAACTCTGGTACATTCAACTGAGAAATGTCAAACCTGTAGGACAGTAGTAATGGTAAACTGATGCTTCTATACACATTCTTACCCATGAGGCATGTTTTGAAGCCTCCCCTTTGCTCTTGGTTGTACACTGGGGTCAGAATGGGAGAAATCACATGGCATGCTCCAGTTGCAAACACTAGTAAACAGGTAAAGGTCAGGCAAAGGTCATTCATTTGTATGCAGCAGGCATACACAGCAGGCTGTACCACTTTAGAATATACAGAGGGGGGACTAAGAGAGGCTTCGAGGTGTTCAGTGTCCCATTTTAAAAACCTGGCCTCTGTCCCCATCTCCTGAGCTTATATGACGGTCCAGTCTGGTGAGGTTAGTCGACCTCCCAGCACTCCCAGAATCATCCCAACTTACCATTTGATCTCACCCTGGGAGACATAAATGAGTTTTTAAGTCTTTAAGAGTAGCTTTTCCAATTAAAAAGAGCCCTACTCTGTCAGGCATATAAATGGGCATGCTTTTAAATTGTCTGCTCGCTTGCATAGGCAGTCGGGACTTGAATGGAGCCTTTACCAGAGTGCTTAACTAGCAGAACCCACAGTGGCGTGACTAAGACGTGGTGTCAGGAGGACTAATAGCCTTAAACACTCTATTGCATCTGATGCTTTTCCTCTAGCTCACATAATGAAGGGGGGAAAAATGAAGAATCTGCACATTGGGAAATATGGGTTGCATTTCAAAGCGCATGTTAATGAAATGAGGCACAATTTAGCTTCTGTGTGTTCAGTAATTTGTGTTTTGTTCTGATACAATCCGTATCTCTAAGAACAAAGATGTTTATTAGGCTGTGTTTCAGTAAGATCTAAAATGCATTTCTATCGTGTTTCTTTTCTTTTGTAATGCTGATAATAGAAAAGTGTTGCAGTAATGCTGCTCAGTTACATAGTGCAGTGATATGGAAGAGTGATCCTCTTGAGGACATGGTCCCTCTCCGCCATGTGCCGTTTCTGCCCTATTCTCCTGTGGTGTGTGTCAGCTGCCTGCGGCATCAGCAAATGGCAGCGGCTGAGCATGCACCCATCGGGACAGCCACAGTGGGCCTAGGCAGAGATGGGAGCAGCATGGACCTCCCAGCCAGTCAGTGGAAGTAACCGATCTAATGATGTCTGATGGTTTTGACTGAACGGACCCCAAACGGCCTCATTATCCACACCACGTCCTGTTCTCACTCACCGCGCAGCTACTTCACATCACCATTCTGGCAATTAAGGGTCTACACAATGCTGGTTCTCACTATTAGACAACTGTTTCTTAGAATAAGGATAGAAAAGAAAACAGACTGGCTGCGAGACAGGATCTGGCACTTTCAAGTTGCGCAGACGGAAAATGGAGGAAGGACAAAGGGCTGCTTGGTTCTATGGCAAAGACAGGGTGGCAGACACACACAGAGAACAGATCTGATTGAAGAAGCGCAACAAAAAACAGCAGGTCCCTGGAGAGCAAGCATATGAAATCACACTCCCTCGGGAAGAGCAAACGAAATGAAGGGAGGAACAAGAGAGAGAGTGAAGGAGAGAGAAGGAGAGGGAGGGAGGTGGGTGGCACCATGCGAGATCTGCTCCCAAAATCAACATGATGGCTGCTGTCTGCAGGGTAACTCGTCTCCTGGGACACCTGCCTTGCCAGCTACCTGTGGGCGAGACTGTAGGGCTGAGAGTCATTAATCGTGTCTCGTCTGCCTGCTTGCTCGCCATGTGACAGCACTCAACTCTTCCACAGCACAATGCCACAATCAAGAGAAAACACAATTACAACTGAACACAACCATGCTAAGACACATCTTCCTGTCATTTCCTTTTTTTGTTTGTGCCATGTTCCACATTAGAAAATGGAGCAGTTAGGGCTCATTGTGGAACAACATAGAAATGTGTCCAAAGGCACTCTGATCTAAAAACATGTACAACTACAACAGACCACACCATTAAATGCAGAGCCATTGTACTCATTAGACATGGAGTGAAGTAATGCCTTTCAGAACAATTGAAAGCAGGCTGCAGGCTGTTTGGTGTAATTGTATCTCGGAATTGAAAATACACCACCTTGTCTGCCGTAGCTGCTTAATTGGTGTGTTTTGAGAGCGGTACAAACAAGCCCACAGAGCTTCAGCCATGGGTCAGCCCTATGGCAAAAATCACTGGCCAGAATCATGAAGGAGCTGCAGTAGCAACGCCAAGACCCGTTTCTGCCAACCCAGCTGCTGGAGCAATGCTTTGGTGCATGCATGCCCAAATACCTCCTGCGGCACGTGGACTGATATGGCACCAAATCCTGGCCACTCCATCCAAAGCCAGACCCCTTCAGCCACACACTGAGGAGTGGGCAAATGAACATGGCTTAAAGGGGCTTTTGCACATGGGGCAACAGCCAGGGAGGGGCTTTCATCACATACCGGAGATTTGGGAGGATAGGGAGCCAAGAGAACGCACAGACAGTTCTCAGCCAAAAGCAACACCACATGCTGCTCACACACCCACCCATTCTGGAGTGCTCTCTGGTCTGCAGTTTGGAGGTTAGGTGCTAGAGACACAATTGATATCAGAAATACAAATTGTTTTTAAAATTGCTTTAGAAAACCTAGTTTAGAAATATACAGTTCCTCCTGCTCTCATGTTCAGAATCATTGTGAAATTTGTTCAAATGTTTTTAAAAAAGTCAGTCAAAGGTCAGTTATAAGATTGTCAATGATGTACATTATAAAAAAAAGTTTATTTGTACTTGATTTGGACACAATGTCTATGACAATACACTTTTACCAAAGATGAATAGTACATTCCATGAAGGTTCTTCAGATGTTCTCAAAAAAATATTTGAAAGATTCTTGAAAGAACAAAATTGTTTTTTTCTCATGTCATTTTTTGCCTCGTTAAATTACTTATGTATGATAGAATGATAGAATCTTTCAATAAAGGGTTCTAGACTGTGATCCTGTTTACATATATTATTGGTGCATGAGCAGCAGGGGGCAAAAGTGCTTTGTTAATATAGATAGCAACATTAAGTAAAAAAAAATATGCAATTTTGCATGGTTTGTAACTTCTTGTTGAATCAGTAATTAATTGCAGATTTTATAATATTAACATTTAGAATCCTAGACCAATTTTGTGGGATGTTTTCGTAGTTTGACATACTTTTATTCACCAAAAGTTTTGAAAAACAAAATATGTTGTCTTCATCTGAGATGTAAATATTTATATGAATTTAACCATGTTTTGACCAAAATTTTACTTGTGCCTACAATTTCTTTATAAGGAAAAGGGGTATTTCATAAGGGGTATCACTTACATCTCAGACATTATGTTGGAAATTCATCATCAAGGCAGCATGTTAGGTCTGTGACAGTAAGGAACTGGCAGGTATTAATTACACTGGAAGCCTTGGTAGCTCAGACCATGGCGGTGAGTTCAGTAATTGAATTCTGATGCTTTCTGCCCCTTTTTGCACCACATCTGTGATGTTGATGCACAGAAACATGTCTATATAGAATCAAAAAGCCTTCCACTATTGTTGCGAGTCAGCAGAGTGTAAAATCCTGTTTCCTTACAGTATATAAGCAGTTAAATGATATCTGCCTTTGTATTACAAGTTTTGCTAGAAAGAAAAGAAAGACAGTGAACTTTCCGAATTCAGTTCAGAGGGTCGTGTGTAAGGGTGAGCTTAAAGAGGAACTCATGCTGGATGTGCTGAGGGTCACTGCTTGCCCTACAGCTCACTGTCTGCTCCCCACCAAGCGCTGCCATTCAGGGAGATGTCCTGTGAGACATAGTGACAGACAGGTCCATCAACACAAGGCACTGAGCTGAGGGCTACAGAGACTGGAAGCCACTTCTATATCCGTCTCTCAATCTCACAGCCTTTCTCTTTCTTTTTCTTTCGTGAACACGCTTTCTCTGATGCTGTCTCTACATATGCAGCCACCCACTGTGCAACTAAGAAAACTGCAGCCATATTTCCATATATTTGCTCACTGTATTCAGTGCACAAATGAAGGTAATAGTGTGAGATAATTAAGCTGGGAAATTGATAGTGTAACATTAACAGCACTGGTCAATATATTATTGACCCTGGGATAAAATAATCTAAAAAATAAATAATAGAAAAAAAGAACAAGTCTTCTTGTTTTACTAACAAAGATTCTCCTCGAGGAGTTGGGACTCTGACTGAGTGTTTTCTGAATCTGCTAAAAATGATTTCTCTCAAAGTAAATCAGACAGAAGCTAAAGCAATTAGTAAGCAGAGAAATTATGCTAATGAGCCTGAGGAGCTTGTTAGGTCATTTTCATTATGCATGTTAAGCCTCGACTTGGGGCAGGTTTTCTCCAAAGGAAGATTAATTATTGTACAAAGAAAAGGTACAGAATTAGATTCCATAAGCCAGTGCACACAAACAACTGTTGGTAAGAACCTTATCAGAGAACAGAAATCACAAGATTAGATGGTAAAGACCCTCTGTACTAAAACAATAAAATAAACATATTATAGAATGTGAGATAATCCAGATATGTACTGAAGAAAAACCCCAATCAGTCCTGCTGTGTGGGAAAAGGGGCTTAGTGCCTATTTATTGTCAATCAGGAAAATATTAACCAGTTGTGGCTAAACTGTGTCCTACAGTGCTGAAACAAATCTAACAAAATTAAACAGACATTGGCACCTATTCAGTAAAGTTGAGCAGATATGAACGTGTATTTAAGTGCCAGAATGAGATACAAATTACTCCATGTCTGATTCAGGAAACTGCCGAAGTTGTGGTAATAAATGGACCTGGCAAATCCCTTTGCTTGGAATTAAGCCCACACCCAATAGTCCCATATTTTTATACCATCAATATAAATGATACAACCCAAAACTATCCTCCTACAGATATAATGTACATAAAATCAGACTTAATGCAGGGATGATTCAATTATGAAAGAAAGAACCCAGCAGGCACATGAGTCATTGTTTGTCCTCTATAAACTGGTGCATTACTGAGGTCTTAATATTTGCAAGTACTTGATTAGTATATGTGTCTTTTTATTACTCAATGGTAAAGACAGACCAATGAGCTTATATAGACCTGTTTTATGTCTGATGTGTATTTTATAGTTAACAACATCTAGATGTTCATTTGTTTGTCGCAGACAAATAAATGTGGATTGTAACATTTATACTTTGGCAGCCATATTAATCAGAACCACTAACGTGGTTTTCACTCTGTACATTGTGGTTCAGTTTGAAAGTGGAAGAGTGGCACATAGCAGAAAGTTACATGGATGATAATGGATGATGTAGTTTCACATTTAGCTGAAATGTGGAAATAAAATCTACCCATGTTGTTTGTATTTTAAACTTAAGCACCTTTTCAGTTCATTCTAACGGTTTTTAAACCTATATGGCATGGTGTTGCCATTTGTGGTTAGTATACATTTATTTGTTTCATATATATCTTTTAAATATAATATTACATGTTTTCATCTAATAAAAGTAGGGATTTGACATTTCATTTAGGGCTGGAGCATCTAGAAACTTTCAAGAAATGTTGTGACTCATATCAATATGGACCCCAAAGCTTCTAAAAATATGGGTGAAATAAAAAAAACCCCCAAAAAAACACAAACAAATGAAAAGAAAACAATGCCATAGATATTTAATAATATATTCTCAAATAAATAAAGATTTTAGATATGTATTTACAGAAATGAGATTAGTGACAATCTGTGTTTATTGTTTGTCTGCTTCATAACCTAGCATGTTAATATTTTAAGAAAACACGTCAGATATTAAAATGTCTTGGCTGATCAACTGACTCTAAACTGCATGATGAAAAATGTTCACATGATATTTCACCACACAATTAATTAAAATTCCACTTGAACTCTACATTATATTTGAATTATTGAAAAATATGTGCACAAGTATTATTTTGTATTGATTTCTGTATTGTTAATATCATTACTGATTAATTTGGACATTTTAACACTTTTAATAATTAGTGTGGTCAAAATATGCTAAAATGTAGTCCAACCAGACACAAGTTTGAATATACAGATATGCCAAAAATGAAACTGATGAATATTCAGTGAAATTTGCATACACTCATTCCATGGACACCACATTTGACTGTACGCAACTCTGATAAAAAAAAAGGCCAATGTGTCACATCAAATGGGCAGACTTGTCTTTCAAAATCCACGCAGTTCAAGAGTTCCACTTTCATCTTTCTTCAGTGTCATCTCTCCTCAAGCCACATACTCATAGTGCACAAACGCCTTTTTACTGCAGTCCTGCACACTGGTGCTCTGCCTTTTTTTTTCTATAAACAGTTGGGAGGGAAAAGAATCCATCTCAAAATCCCTGACTCTTTGTTTTCCTTGAGGAGTGATTTGTCATGATCTATGGTCTGTAAGTTATACTGCAGCAGGCCAGTACTTAGGCATACAGGACTATAAATACAGTGAACAAATGAAGCTGTTAATCAAACGTTTACAGAACCTTTCACCATGTCAATATGCATTAGCCACTGACTGATTGCCATTTGTCTAATTAATCAATCCTCACCTTCAAATGCACATGCCATTATTTCCTGATGAGCTGTCAGACTGAGAACCTGGAGCAGCAAATCTACTGCCATTTCACTTTAAATCGAACAACTGGGACTGTAACACCAAATCTGAGAGATCTGTGAAAGAAGGTGATTTTCTTTATTTCTTTTACAGACAGGAAAAGACTGATGACTCCATAAACATAACTGTGTGTGTGTGTGTGTGTGTGTGTGTGTGTGTGTGTGTGTTGTCATTGGGCTGAATCAGCTAATCCATACACTTTCAAGTTGTAATTGACTGTGCTTAAAATGTCATGTGAAAATGTACCTTAATGCAACTCTCATGTACTGTCTTTATCTTCGCATGCCTGTGATTTGGTACATTCTTAAAAGTAAAGGTTCCTAAAGGGGTCTTGGCTTGGACTTAAGGCTGTAGGGAAAAATCTGTAATTGATATTGGACCTTTATGCCATATAGACGTTCTTTAAAATGTAAAAAACACATTAAAACCAGAGCGCCCAATCAAAGGGCTATAATTCTACCCTTTACATGTAGACATCATCTGCAAAGGTCAGGGACAGGTCAACTACTGCATTTCAACTCCAAAGTGGAAGGTCACCAGTACAGTCCAGAGACACGTCGTTGTTTTATAACCTATAACAGAGCTGTTGGCAGATTTCCTAACACTAGTGGACTCTGTTGCCAGTCTCTTCCTCTGTTTCGCTTCTCTCCATGTCTCTGGTGAGTTCACGGTTTGGCGCTGTTCCCAGATCAGAGAGGCAGTGTTGAGAGAGAACTGTGGAGAAGTCATTACTGCCAGCATGCTGATATCAGACAGCGTTTAGATCACTGAGGCAGAGGCCCTGCTTATCACACAAGGTTCAGAACACAGCACACCCCCAGAGGTTGTGGGTTCAGGTCCTCAGGGGAAGGCTGCGTTTTGTTCAGAAAGAGTGCAGTGTGCTGACTGCATCAGATGCCTTCACATCAATTATAGAATAACAACTGCTATTTCCTCTATTGATTTTTCTTAATAAATGACAATGGGTTTTGAAAAAGACAACCCAGAAACAAATGCAGCACTCATTCTCAGACAGAACAGGCAGTAAAAATACAGGCAATACTACTTAAACTCAGGCCTTGGAATGGTTTCTATTTCAGCCTTTAAATCAACCCCCTTCATTTAGTAGGCTTTATGTAAAGCTTTTTGTAGTATAGTTAAGTATAAACCAGCTGACAAAGATTCATATATTTTTATGACAAATTATGAATTTGAACAATGGCATTGTTGAATGTATGCACACACTCACTCAGAAACTTTTACCTATCTAATCTGAGGATCTCCATTTTCAGTATCAGCCAATGAAAAGTTTGTCCAATTTTGTTCAAACAATTTAAAGCTACACCTTTGCTTTTTACTTTGTTAGATTACAACCCATATTTAATGGGTTTTTTAATCTGAATTTTATGTGATGCATCAGGAGTCATATACTTAATAAAATTAAGTCCATCTGTGTCACATGACCTGTCAGTATATACACACCTCTTCTGAAAGGCCCCAGAGGCTGCAACAACATTAAGCAAGAGGCACCACATACAAGACCAAGTACATCTCCATACAATCCATAGAGCTGGGTTTTATGGAAGAACGGACAGATAAAGCCTTTACTTATGGACAAAAATAAGAAGGCTTGTTTTGAGTTTGCCAAAAGGCCAATTTGAGACCAAGACTGAACTTTTCAGACACCGAGGAAAATGCTGTATGGTGCAAAACCCAACACATCTCATCACCCCAAGAACACCATCCCCAAAGTGAAACATGGTGGTGGCAGCATCGTATTATGGGGATGTTTTTCAACAGCAGGAACTGCTCAACTGAGGCTTGGACACAGATTTCAAAAAGCTATTTAGTGACAACACCTTTGTTGTAAAAAGTACTATATAAATACATTTTGATTGATTGATTGATTGATTGATTGATTGATTGATTGATTGATTGATTGATCAATTCATTGATTGAATGTTCAAAGTTTTATAAATGAAATGAAAAATGATGCAAACTTTATGTAGCATTTTGACCTGAAAATAACAGCTTCAAAATCATTGTGATGACTGATTTGTAATAAGAAAAATATCGTTCCATTCACAATGCTAGCAGCACTATCTAATGTTTGTTAATCTGACGAGACAAATCATGTGATCAAAGCATGAGCTGTGTAATGCTATGTATACTGTGTAACCCTAGTCACATTTGTGTAAAATCTTGGAATATTACATTACTGCCTTAGTTCATATGATTTCTTTCACTTCAGATGCCAGTTCATTGTCTCGTAGGTTGTAAGTTTAGAAGTGCCACAAGCTCAAAATGTGATTCACCTTTACTGCAGTGAATTATACTCTCCTCATGTAGTGGTTGCCCATGAGCAAAAAACAAGTCTTGCACAATGCTGCTGTAATACAAGTAACATGACACCATTTGTAGCAGCGTGTACTTTTTAGAATAACGTGACATTCTATACTGTTATGTTTATGCTTTAGCAAAATTACCAGACCACCTAATGATTTGGTTACCAGTTGCTTAAAATCAAAATCAATTTTGATAGACCCTTAAGTTTTTTTCTGAAATCCTTTCAAGAAATAAGAATTTTATGGTGTGGTTAATTCCCTATTTCATATTGTGCTAATACACGCACAGCAGCAATTCCTTTCTCTCATGTTTTACGAGCCTGTTTTAAACCAGATATTTGTGGAGCCAATATAAATTTTCCACTGTTGTCTCAAATGTAATTCAGTATTGAAAAACAGTGCAGCAGCATATTTCCCACATGTTTTGGTGGCATGTTGCCTGTGTTAAAAGTCAAGACAGCATTCCATAACTCTGTCTGGAAGAAAAGTGGATAATTCAAACACAATATAAATGCAAGAACTGCATAAATGACAAGCAGTTGAGTCTATTTGTGCATTTTTAACAACTATATGAAAATGCAGCACAAAAAAGGAAAAAGGGACAGAAATGCTATTGTACTGAATATAGTTAATATGTGATCCATAAAAATATGCATGAATCATCCCTGGTCCAGTAACATTGTAGCATGTGCAAATATACAATTGCACATGCTGATTCACTTCACTATGTCCAGTGTAAACACTCACTTTAAGAGCAGGTTTTAATGGTTTCAGCTGGACAAATCCCTTGAATACATTGCTGACGAGCCGTTAGATAGAACATGTCTGATAATGAGGCAGAAAAATAAAAAAACAGCGCTGACATACCGTCATAAAGCCATCTAATAAACCAGAGTCAGGTTTAGGGGGTGCTTGCAATCGCTCCATTGACCACTTTTCAATGATTGACGACACCTGGCTGTTCTCCGTATTTAGGATGCGGAATCCTGACATATTCACCCCACTATACCGGTATGGTTCCACATCAAGGGCAAACAAGTCCTGAAAGAAAGATAAGAAAAATATTCAAAGAATGCTAATAAACATGTTGTAGCACAGAAACAAGCACTTATACTCAAATAACAGAGATCTGGTCTGTTGCTATGGCAGCTCGCTATGTGATGCTTTATATAGGATACGTGTCTCTTCTCCTCTCACTGTCTCTTCCACGAACAAACACATAAACATGCACACATATACACACAAGCACACACTAGACTGCACTAGACCGCAGTTAGGGGAAGGAAATCTGGCAGAAAATGGAGGCCATATGTAGCCTCTCTGTGGCACAGTTGTTCACTCTGTTGAATGAATGAAGCTCACACTTTTGAGTTTTCTATCTGCCAGGCTCTCTACTGGCAAAACTAATTATTGGAACTTCAGACATCTTTAATCCTTCTTCTTCTTTTTCTCTTAAAAAAATTTGTTTGGCAAACTTACATCGCATTGAAAATGAAATAAAATATGCTATTTCTCCGCAGGTAAATGTACTGTACTTTTTTCCCTGAGGATACATATCATAATCAGTACAAAGTCGAAGAGCAGAATTGAGGGCTCAGAGGTTTTTAATTCGCTGGAAAACGGGCAGCAGAGGGAAGGGAGGGGTGCAGGCCACTCACTGATGTATGTGAGATATGGACTTAATAAAAATGTAATTTTAATAATGTCTAAGTCCTGAAAATGGGACGGGGAGGGGAGGGAGATGAGAAAGTGAGAGAGAGAGAGAGAGAGAGAGAGAGAGAGAGAGAGAGAGAGAGAGAGAGAAAGAGAGAGAGAGAAAAAGAGAGAGAGAGAGTGTGGGTGAGAGAGAAAAAATAGAGAGAGAGAGAGAGAGAGAGAGGTAGAGAGAGAGATGAGAGAGAGAGAGAGAGTGTGTGTGGTGAGAGAGAAAAATAGAGAGAGAGAGAGAGAGAGAGAGAGAGAGAGAGAGAGAGAGAGAGAGAGAGAGAGAGAGAGAGAGAGAGAGAGAGAGATAATAAGTAGTGAGGAGAAGGGGAGCAAAAGAGCACTTGTCAAAAGCTCGGCAAGGGAAGAACCCTTCTGAATCCAGGCCAGGCCATGTCAGTTATATACACTGAGTGTCAGTACAGCTTCCTCTAACTCAAGTAATTTCTGGTCTGTTTTTTTCTCACCATCTCTCTCATTCATTTTCCTTCTAGTCTCATCAGCATATTTTCAATATTCAGTCATTTTTAAATCAAAAGTTTTGCAAGAGAACAAAATATTCATTATGCTATTATTTTTCAGAGGTGTTATGTTTTAGTAGTTGGAAACATCAACAGACATTAAGATAGAAGCAAACAGCACTGCAGGAAGACTTGAAAACACATCAACAAGGGAAAGTATATAGATGTCTGCAGGTAATCGCTTTAATGTTTGAGTTTATTGTTTAGGCTTAGCTAGCTGCTTTTTATTTACATGTAAGTTTTGATGTTTTTTGTTAAGACCAATAATGTCTGAATATCTTCTGCATGAATCCTGTTTATTATTTATGTATGTAATATATTATGCACATTTCAGCATTTAGAAATAGTTTAAAGCATGTGTACCTCAGGGTACAGGGTATTATTAGGACTTTATTGAGACTGTAAGGTTGCCAGTTTGACTCCCTGATCTGGCAGGACATGACTGAAGTGCCCTTGAGCAAGGCACTTAACTCCCAGCTGCTCCCTGCGCCGGTGATAGGGCTGCCCACTGCTCCAGGCAAGCATGCTCACTGCCCCTCTTGTGTGTGTGGATGGGTTAAATGTGGAGGACAAACTGCAAGCACAATGGGTATATGTGCATGTTTATATTACTACATTTAATGTATGTTACATTTACTATCACTTTGACTATAGCTATGACATTAAAATAGATTATTATTATTATTATTATTATTATTATTATTATTATTATTATTATTATTATTATTATTATTGCTTTATATATGTTTATAGCATATTTATAATTCCTTTTGCCATTTTTAAGTATTAATAATAATGAATACCTATTTATTCATTATATATTTTAAAATATATTTAGTCTGGAGTACACAGAAACAAATAAGACACACACATACCCATACACACACAGGCACTAAACAATGTTAGACATTTAAATTGTGCATAGCAATGAGGAAAAACTATTACACAGACATTCTGTTTATAATTTAAAAGACATTTCATCTCCATGAATGTAGGAGAACATTTGTGGGGTGACAAATGATGATGGTGGTGATGATGATGATGATGATGATGATGATGATGATGATGATGATGATGATGATGATGATGATGGTGGTGGTGGTGGTGGTGGTGACGATGACGATGATGATGATGATTATGATGATGATGATCATGATGATCATGAAAATAATGATTTATTCTTGTTCCAATGAGAGAAACACTTTGTTTCTTACCAGTGTGGTAAAAATATAGTGGTAGTACTCTGTCATCATTCCCATGGCTAGAGCCTGAGAGAGAGAGAGAGAGAGAGAGAGAGAGAGAGAGGGACATTAACATCATGAAAACATTAAAATAGTGCCAATCTGAAAAAGATTTTCCATTCGCCATATCACTGAGAAGGAAATATATGTGGGAAATCTTTCATTTCTTCAGGTATATGCTGAGACATGAACATAAAGCACATCAGATTCAGTCAGAGGCCTTCAGCCTGCTTTCTCCTCAGTCTTCAGGAAATCACCCCTCTCTGTCCACTACTGTCATTCCTTTAAAAAAGCATAGTTATCAATGAAAACAAGTTATCTCGCCCAGTTCTAGAGTCTTGCTGCTGAAATACATGAGGTATGAGTGTTGATTTCTTGTTTACAGCTGGAGGCTAGGGGCTCTGAGTAATCTAACAACAGAGCAGATGGGATTTGATTTGGCTCTTCTACCGTATGTCTCCATAACGATAACGAGCTCTCAGGTTTACTCTCTAACCCAAACCTGCATTCTGCTAGCATCCCTCACAGACTGATAGATGGCTCAATCCATAACGCTAATTAGTTTGTGGGCCAAGCTGTTGTGTTGTGGAACGATACCGCGACAATCGTCGAGCTCAAGTGTCGATCTGTTTCAGTCATTCGCTCCATCAGGGCACCTCTTGGGGGTGGCATGAAAAATTCAGGAGGCTACACTCGGAAAGAGCATCTGGCTGTAGTGGCCACACCGACCACACAAGTGGCCTAGCTCTGCCCTCTCGCTCTCGTACCGCCGCAAATAGAAATGTTAGTGGTGTGCTCGCTGCTGTTCCTGTTGAAGTACATATGCTATTGGCCTGTGTTAGTGTGTAGAGCAGGCTGCCATCAACTGGCCTGGCTCTGAGCCACAGAGCATAAGCCAGCGATCGCAGCAGAGCAGGTGAGTGTGAGTGCTACAGGGGCTTGGGTGTGCTGAGCTCTGAACTGATTATGAATCACAGATTATTATTGTAGCGGGGGAGTGGAGAGGGAGATTAGAATGGCTTGGGGTCAGGGCAGTAATTGCAGCTGGTGTCGAGTGGCTAAGTGTCCAGGTGGACTGGAAAGCCTCCAGAAGACATTTTCAGCCCGGCGGAGGAAAAACATTTTCACAACAATCAAAAAGCAGCACTCAAACCAATAGTGAGCAAACTGTCTGCAAACTGCTTGCTGTGAAGGTGAATTACAATAGCTCTATCTCAGAATCAGAATTTCAGATGTACACAGTGTTCACACCTGGCCTGTACTCATGCATCAGGCTGCTCTTTTCACATCACACAACCCAGATTCAGAACACTTTTACACAGTGTCACTTCTCATCTAAATACGAGAGCAGTTTGGAAGGCTTGTACACAGACATTCAAGACACCTGCATTCAAATCTGTAAATATTAGATAGATAGTCACAAAGTGGCCTGCCACTAAAGACAAAACCTACTTTTGTTAACATTTAGAAACCTGGGCAAAATTTGGGGGATATTTTTGTAATTTCAAGTGTTTTTGAGGTGAAAATATAATATTTATGTTTAATTTGTAATGATTAGATTAACAATAATAAGTTTAATAATACGTTCTTCAAAAAACCTGATAGTGGTCCACATAAAATAATGTTCTGAATTGATTTTGTTATTTATGTCTATATCAGTGTTATCCCTTCTCAAGGTTTTTATTCTGAAACTAGACACTGCTTGAGCAAAAAAAGGACCCCTTCTTTCACATTTTCCTCTATAACCCAATATCAGGTCCCATCACGTCTTACTGATCAGATGTATATGTATATGCATGCTGGTCTGCTTATTATACTAGTGACATATTTGAAATCAACAGTGGACTGTGTGAATAGTGTAATGAGCAGTGTACTGTTTGCAATGTTCTGATGGCTATTATGTCATCAATTATGGGCTAAAAATTTCCATTTGGGTTCTTGTGTCAGAGGAGCATGAGATGAAATGGAATGGTGCTTGGAGGAGTGGACCCTCAGGTGCATGTGGAGTTTAGAGACCTGATGGCCTGGGATCTATTATGATAATTTACATCCTACTGATACATTTTATGTACTGCTAGCTTGGCCAGAGTGCTTCTGAAATACAATGTAATAAAAATCTCCTAAAAACTACCTGAAATACCAAACAGCATAACATGGTTATATATTGATTGTTTTCTACAGGACATCTTCACACTATAATAACAAAGACTGAGCACCTCTGCTCTGTGAGCCATATGGCTCTGGGACAATAGTTCAGTTGTCTAAGCATATTTGCAAAACAGACCTGTACTGGCTCACTTGCAAAGGCCACTGTTTTACAAAAGCCACTGCTACACTTGTTCCCAACTTTACCGTGTGCCATCTGCGGACAAGATCCCAGAGAACACAACTGGCCATATTCTTATTTGAAAGGCCTTTTTCTACTTCTTCTACCAGTCTGGCACTTGCTCAGTGGACACTAGAGAGGTAATGAGAACAAATACTAAATAGTTTTAAAATGTTGGTATTATGGTACCAAATCTACTTCTGCAAATAGTAAAATCTCTGATATTTCCAGAACTGACGGAGTACAGCATGCCTATATATGTAGGGGGAAGACGAACAAAGAAGGTAAGGCCATAATTAGATGGCATAGCTAGAAAGCACATCAAAGACCCACAATTCAAGGTGAGTAAATGTCAGTACCTAACTTTGTCATAAAAACAGCTGCATAACCTGTCATAACCATAAATTCATATTTACATGTAATGAAACTGGTGTTGACACTCCACTGAAAGCTTGCTCTTAGCAATAGTAGGCTAATAGCACTCTCTGTGTGCAGTACTCTCTGTACTCTCTCAGTACTATTTTGGGATCTCTGTATATGAAATAATTTCTACTTACTAGCTGATATCTGTGGTTAAACTGTTAAAGTGTTCACTAGAATCCACACAAAACTGAAAGAAAACTCAGCACCAAAAGTATGCTGAGTAGGAAAGAAAGGCACAAAGGAGACAATTTTCAAGTTTTCCAAATGCACACAAAATGACAGCTCACATGAAGTGAGGGACTCACTTGCTGATTTATATGGTTCACAGTCCCATCTACACTGTGAAAAAGGGTGGATTCAAACAAACGTTTCAACAGTTCATCCCCAGATACCAGCTATAGTTATATTATTTTATGTATAACAAGGTCTTTAAATTCTACACTGAAACTGAAATTCTAAATAACAGGTTCAAGGCTACCTACTGGCAAGACATGACTGTAGTGACTATAGTATAGGGCTGCCCATCACTCGGGGCATGTATGCTCACTGCCCCCCAGTGTGTGAATCCACTAGTGTATGTGTGTGTGTTTCACTGTGTGGGGCAAAATGGATAAAAAATCCTATGTGCACTTTTGCAATCTCATTACTGCTGCAGAGAAAAATTAGCTCATGTTGAACTATACTCATTCCATTTGTGTTATTTTTTGTTGGTGTAACGAAATTGCTTTTGAGAACTGAAGACTGGAAGACAACTGTTTTAGTTCTGACTAAATTCTTTATATTATGCCATCCCTAGAGCACACAGCACAGTAAATCCCTCAGCAGTGTCCTCCAAGCATGCTGAGATGTTCAACAATGCTAAAGGCCAGCAGTAAGGTGATGTGAAAGGAGAGAGACTTACAATTGGACCTGAGCAATATAAATTAGCACAGAAATCAAAATGGATAAATAATTGCCAGGGAATGTTTCAGGTGAAGGCATTATGCTGTCTCATTATTTTCTATTAGAGAAACATATATTATAGACCACTGATGATGAGTACCCTTGACCTTCATTACCAATATAGCAGAGTGAAATTGATGAAAAGCACTAAAGTCAAAGTGAATCACAGCATCATTAATATTTGAGGCATAAAAACATGAAGACTTTCTATTGAGGAAGACTTTGAACTCTTAACTCTCTGCTCTGCACAGCTGAGAAGACATACCCACGTACACACATCCGCATACACAGACCAAGACATAAAATGCCAGCTTTTGAAGAAAGAAGAGGAAGTCTATACACTTAAATCTATACACCTACACACCTAAATTCCAAAGGTGCTTCAAAGGATTCTTTAAGCAAGGCCAAAGAGACATGTCTTTGGTACCAATGTACAGGGGAAAACGAATCTCACCTGTTTGAGAATACTGGCAGCCATCTCATGGCCACAGTCAAAGATCACATGGAACTCTTTCCCTCTCTTCATCTCCTTAAGCAGAGGCTTGGCATCTTTTGTCTCCGCTGGCAGCTGTCGGATTTTTAACCGGATATTGTAACGAGAGGGTGCCTTAATGAGCTCCTGTAACCGAATCAGGCCTGAAAGAGAGCGAGAGAGAGAGAGAGAGAGAGAGAGAGAGAGAGAGAGAGAGAGAGAGATCATTAGAAACAGTACTACAAACACAATCAAAGCTCGAGTGGAAAAATGAGACGGTAAACATCACAGAAATAGACACACGTTTGAGAAAAATATAAAGCATTTAAAACATTTAAAATTGGCTGTCGTGCAAGTTCTATTTCAACACACACATTACAAATATGTATCTAGTATAATTGAAGTTATACCCAGCATTCATTTGAATTCCTTGGCTTTAATTAGAAGAAGATAAGGAAGCCCTATGAATAGATGTCTAATGCCAGTCTAATTTTAATGAAATCCATCTCTTTCTGAACTTGTCACACTGTATACCCCCCTCCTACCCCCCCCCACCCCTCTCTATCAGTCCTCTGCTTAGTATTTTTTCAGTCTTTTAAAGCAAAGCTTCTGGCCTCCTCTTACATTGCAGAACCTCCCTGTCAATCAAGTGTCACTCCTGAGTACAGCAGAAAGACGAGGAGAATTCTAGAGTATGAGAAACGTCATGAAGCTTTTGAGATTCATTCTCAGCAAGCCGCCTCGTTATCAGCTGAACAACTGGTGAAGGCTGGATTGCCCTAAGAATTCTGTCACACTTGCTTACTTCACACTGTGAAGCATTTTATTTCATTATATTCTGAGGCATCTTACCAGCATCAGAGTGTGAGCCCAACAAACTCAGGCTAGGCTGGGGGGGGGGGAGTTCAAGAGTACATAACTATGAAGGTCATCCAACACAGTTGGACATAGAATAAGTAGAATACTATTTACACTCTCTCCATACAAATAAACATACATCAAATGATTTAGAATCCTTGGTTTATGCCACCCTGTTTAATTCTTGTATACAGCGTATGTTTATGCCCCTGGAAGAATGACAGATTATGGAGATTCCATCTCTCTGCTCTGGTGCAGTCACAATGAGTCTGGACATAGCTTTCATCAACTCATCACCATGTCTTTGATTGTGATTGTAAACCCCAGCAGTAGCCCACCAACCACGTGTCACTCAGCACAGCTTACAGCTGCATATGTGGAGATTTAGTACCAGCTTTGTTAGCAGTTAAAGTCATTGTGTTGGACATGGCTTTAGGTTGCATACATACACTACAACCTGCCAAAAGTGCCAAAATGGCATCCTTTGGAATGATGCCATGAAGGAACCACTTTTGGTTCCCTAACGTAACATCTCTCAAACCAAACCTCAAGGACCCCCAGACTAGACAGTTTTTTTATCTGTATCATGAGGGGGTGTATGATGGCCATTTTGTTCCAATCCTAAAAGATTTTGCTTCTTTTTGCTGCAGAATCTTCTGGGAATATTTTAGACCATGTTCTAAAATTCCTTATAAGAATAAGGCTCCATTCAGCTACAAGAGCATAAGTGAGGTCAGCTACTGACGTTGGATCACAAACAGCACTCCAAGTCATCCCATAAATATTGGATATACTTCAATCACTTCAGAGAATACATCTTAAAGCCAGACTGCTTTATACCTTTTTAGCCAACCCTTGGCATGGGGTATGGGGGTATTAGGTCATTGTTTCTCAACCTTGGGTCTGAATATTGCTCTACACATTTCAGTGCATTCCCTGCTCTCAAAAAGCCTGATTGCATCAATAAGCTTAATTACAAGCACTTTCAGTGTGCTGAGCAGGGTGCCTCCAATGTTTGGCTGCTCCTGAAGCAATGTCTATGATAAATCTGCCAAAATGTTGCATTTAAGAAAAACATTTGTGATGTAGTTTATTATGGTTGTTGCCCATGTGCCCCACACATATCCTGTGAATGACTAGGGATCATACATTGAAATACAACCACTGTAGTTTTACAACCATTCTAATACTATATGTATCTAAAACTTATCTGACATTGCTGCAATGCCAAATATCAGGTTTATACAGTGTAAGATGCATAGAATTGCAACCACTGTTATGGCAGAGATCAGCACTCCACCTGCTCCCATTCTCTTACATCATCTATTCCTGTTTCCCTGTTCATTCCTGCCTTTGTGCTGCCTTTCTGTCATAGCTGCTCTCATACCCTCTGCCCTCACTCTGTAACACTGGGCAGGGGCATACCCACAGAAAAAAATAGCAGGACTGGAGAAGAAAAAGAGCAACTGTCAGTACTGATCTGTATTGAATGTGTCTAATGCTTCCCGACTGCTCCTAGATCCGTATTTAACTCGGCATGAATATTTCATCCACTCAAAGCGTTTATTAGAAGCCCCGTCTGGGAGTCTCCTGAGCGTGAAACATAACGGCCTGTGATAAATATCTGTGGATGGGCTGCATCACTCAAGTGTTCCCTGCCAAAGTCCCTAAAACAGCAGGCCTGTCTGACAGAGCCAGTCCTCCAGTCCCCCTTCAGAGGAACTACCCTTGATAGAGTCAGATGTGCAAGATGAACATCTCATCCTCTTGGCATGAATGGAGCAGATTTGCACTCAGGGATATGGGAAGGACACTGGAAAGTCAGCCTTGTGACTCCAGACAAGCAGGTCAAGGTTAATGCAGTCCTTGCTGCATGGGTGGGCTTATTTACATTCAAGTAAATGGCTCGAACAAATTGCGGAAGGATTAAAACAAGTTTCCGGTCAAAGGTTTTAATAACCAGCGTGAAAGGCAGAGGCATTCCACGTTGTGGAAATTACACACATGCACACATGCATTCCCATCGATTTCTCTCTGTAATTTCTCACACACTCTTCTAAATTCAGCAGTACTTAAACTGGAAGCAGTCTGTAGTGCTGACAGATGAGGGTAAAAAGAGGACTCACTTGGCACCGTATTCTAAATTTAGGTGTGCAGCAAGCACAATCACGAGTCATTTAGCGAGTCTAGAACATCTGTGTCCCAGCTTCAAGCCTGGTGTACTCTTAAACACCTTGTCAAAGTTCCACACAGACAGCAATTACACTGCTGCAGTTACCATAAGGTGCTGTTGTTTTAACATAAACTGCAAACATCTTATTAGACCTTTTTTTCTGTAAAGATGGAAACATCATGGAAGTGGCATCATTTGAAAACTTGTATAATCCCTTACCCTGGTTTAAAACACCACGACTGGTTTGCATTCACAGATGAAAGACAAAATGTGAGTGACTTTATTAAACTGTCATTAATGGTATTTGTGAAAATGCCACTTTTAGACTTTAAATGATCAAAACACTTATTAAAACATGAATGCAGAAGTCTTAAATTATCATGCCACTTAGGAAAAATGGCAGTGTGACTCTCTAAACAATCTTGTGAGCGCTAGCCGAGCGTATGATGGGCTAGCTCCTTCATTACTGTGAATGGCGCTGCTGGTTTGGTGCACTCGCACAGATCAAATTGAAACAGATTACTGAAGGGGTCCTGGGAGACCCTGGGTGCTCTCCAGCAGTGCTCGTCTCAATTCAAGCTTTCGTCCCAGTTCTGAAGTGTATTTAGCTAACTCACATGCACAGGCGAGCACACACACACACACACACTCACACATCCACAATGATGAAGTTAATGGGCAAACATAGAGTTCAGCATTATTAGAGAAGATATAAAAAGTAGATGTTCAAAATTTGCCATCTTAAGTTCAAGTATTGTACTTCAATATAGTAGATGTTTAACCTCTTATAATTCCCACCAGTCATTTTGCACTAGGACATCTTTTAGAGCTGTACCTTGTTTATAGTTCATTATGACACATATTGTGACACTATCATGCTTTCTGCTATTCCCAGTTAATACAGCCCTAAGCCAGCACCATTATTGACTATTAAATGATCACAATTAAAACAAAAAGGAAAAAAGCCATATGGGTCATACAACTAAACCTAAAGGAATTGCATACTTTGGCTACACAGTAAATTACATTTCTGCTGAGCACTGAGGAGTGAAGTACTCTGCAATGCTGTTAATACAGCCAATTCTATTTTATTGTTCTGGCCTGTAGTCATATGCACCACGGTCTCCCTCTCAGAGGAGCCCCAGCATAATACCAAAAAAAAGCTTTTAGAAAAACAGATTTTTAAGCCATGTCAAATGGCATTGTTGTGTTTTGGGACTTGCGACCACTGATTCTACTCTGGCTTTTCCATAAACTATACCCACCACTGGAGATGGGCTCATATGCTTGGTTTGGGAAGTTAAACTGTCACTCTATCCTGCCATCAGGGAAAGAGGAACAGAAAGAAGAGCACAGGGGTGGAAAAAAGAACCACCTTCCCCTGTTTCTGCATGGCCTAAACACCCACTCCCTTCTTCACAGGCCCAGCTTTAAACTCAGTAAGCCGACCAAGATGATAGAACTTTGTATTGGCAGAATGAGACCAGTCCTGCCTCTTCTGTTGCCATTCTGCTTCTTCCGCCCTTTACAAAGTTGAGCCATTAGAGAAATGCCATTATGGTCATTGATTTGCTTGTTTGGCTGTTTGTACATGTTTAACCATTATGCTCCAATGATCTATTCATTTAGCAACGAACATGAAAGGAGCTTGATTCATTTATAGAGGCAAATTAGAGGTGGCCTCAACCCTGAAATAACCTAAGCACTTCTTTATTGTTTTCCCTCTAACAGCCAGACAAAACCTCCTGTTTTATAGCACACCTGCATAAATGGCCCCTGGTTTGTGTTTCACTCCCATTTCTAGGCACCTGTGACAGAAAATCAAGGCACTATTAACCCCACTGAAAGCCAGCCATGTCCATTTACCCCTTAATTAATCCAAGCATTGAGAAACACAGCGATCAATTCTATCTTGAAGTTCAGAGTCGGCTAAGAGAACCTCAGTGCCTGCAGCAAAGCACAGGAGCCATGGGTGATTCGACCTTACATTTCCGCCCCTAGACATGGCTCAGGGAGTTGGCTGGAGTGCTGTAGAATGTCATTGTGTGAAACAAGTGGGCCTATTGTAGTGCACACATGAAGGAAGTGGCATGGTATTGGCCAGTGGCTATAGGCTACATGCAGTAGAGTGCTGGGAGAGAGCTTGAATGAACACTCTGGGAAATCTGGCAGGATCTCCCATTTGCTGGCTACTAACTTGAACCCTGGCATATGGCATATGTACCCTGACCGCTGAGGCGCTTTCTGCCTGCTGTTCTAACAGGGCCTGTCAGCCTGGGGCTTTGGCTACACTGCAGACCAGACGGAGACCAGGGAATCGTGTAAAATCCCACACCCCAGGTCAGGATGCTCAGGCTTGCAAAAGACTCAGGCTGGGAACAGCTGGTGGTGGATATGGCTGCTAAGGAGATAACACAGTGAATTCTATAGTAAACAGGTAAGGCCTCACCTGTACTGTCATCGTATACCACAGTAACCATCCTCCACTTGAAGAAGTGCACCAGGTCCAGGATGGCCCTGCTGAGCGAGGAGAAATCTGGGTAGAGGCTGACATAGTACGAGTCGCGGTTGTCTGAAACTTGGTGCTTCCACTTGGTTTGGATGTGTGGCACCCCGAGTGCATTGCAGATGGACTGAACCGCGTTGGCTGAAGAGCTGTGCGAGGGTCCGAAAATGGCTGCTACTCCCAGAGAGAGTTGGTCACAGGCTGGAGAGAGAATATGACAGTTAGGAATGGTCAAATGTGATTTGGTCCACAATGTATTTATTTAATAATGAGCAGAGACAGCTATTTAATAGTATTTCAGTTATTCTTTCACTAAGATGTAATTCTTGAATCAATTACACAAATTTTTACAGGGTGGAATCTTGTATTTGTTACTGAATTAAATGTCAAATGCTAAAGAGTACTGCTCTTACATTTATTCTTACACTTATATGTATCACTAGGACACAACAAAACAACAAAACTAACAGCTATTTCACAAATATGTTTGGCAATTTAGCGTCAATTTTTTTTTTTGAGTGCACTACATAAAATGTATTGTTCTCTTGTAATCATTTAATAAGCATAGTGGGGGGTACAAAAATCTAAATTACAGCAGCAATGCTAATGGAGTGTATAATCAGGAGATGGGAATTCAGATGTTTCCCTAGTGTAGAAATGACAGATGACTTCAGTGTGTGAACCTGTCTCAGGGGTCTTGGTAGCTTATGCATTGCTGCCACCAACTCATTACCTACATCCCATCAATTCTGTCTGTTCATGCACCAGCCGGTAAATGATGTTTCCCTCAGTTAATCTTATCAATATGTGACTTTAGCAGACATGTGGGTCTTCTGAATAATTGCAATTAATGCAATTATTCTAGTAACCCACAACGTACATGCTTAAACTGCATGTTAATTCTCAATTGCCAGTGTTCCAGTCCCCCTCCAGTGGAACCAACCCTAACATAGACTCAAAATCCAAAAAAACAGATGCAAAAGTGTCAGCTTGTAATACGATTCAGAAGGAAGATAAAGGTAACCAGAAACAATGAACAAGTAAATATGTTGACTAATATGGGCATCAGTTTAGCATCAAACTGTTTGTTAGCACAACATGCCAGATGTCTTGGCATGAAGTTGTAGACACTGTAGAACAAATAATCCATCAAATGCAGTTTGAATATTCTCACTCAGTTCCTGCATATTTTGAAGGAGGTGTGGAGGGTTGATAGCATGTCCAAAAGCATCCCACACATTTTCAGTTGGGGACAGGTCTGGCAATGCAGCTGTTGGAATGGTACAAACACAAATTCAATGGTCTTCACCAAGACAAAAATTATGAGCCACTTCAGAGTGACTGCATGAAAATTTTGCATGACACCATTGCAGTCTTTGGTGATGGTGACATGTTATTAATGGCAGTTGTCATTATGTTCAGGGTCCATGCAGTCCTGCATTGTGCAGCGGTCTGCCCGTGGTACTGGCACAACATGGCGACTCACTGAGAGCAACACTGCTCGCTGAATGTCAGCCAATTGTGGCTGTTGGGTCAGTCTGTGCAATCCGCCAGTTCCCCATTTCTATGGTTTCCCAAATCCTTCATGTTGCATGCAACAGGGTGACCTTCCATTCCTGTGAGTGGATTCCTTCTTAGGGCAATTATTTTTTGACAACAACACAACAAATCATAACAATTCGTTGCATAAACAGAATTTGTATGCCATACCTTTTCTGGAAGCCTCAAAGCTGTCATGGATGTTTATCCTTTGGATGTCATATGTGAGTGTTGTGTTTGGCAGTAGAGTTCTGTTTCTGTTGATTGTATTTAAAGCAAACTTAAAGGCTAGTTCTTCAGCACCTGATGGACCACTTTCAATGGATTCAAATATTCCACCTAGAAGAAAGAAAACAGAGAGACAGAGAAGGATGGTTTAATTCACCGTTCAGGAATATCTTGTCATTGTGCTCAAATCTCTACTGTGATTAACAATCCAGTGTGTTGATATAATTAAGACAAATGATCAATCTGCAATATGTGATCCATTAAATGAATACCTATAGATAATTACTGGAGTTCGGGTTTAACAAGCATGATTCCAGTTTTTGTAGATTGATCTCACAAAATGTCATAAAAACATAAAGAACCCTTAGGTAGTATTAAGCAAGCTGAGTACACCACAGTCATCGTCTTGTGAATTCTCCTGACAGGCACTAGATGAATGGGCAGTAGCTGCGTTGGGGATGGGGGAACTCTTAGATCGATGTGCTCTGATTGGCCGGCAGCTCAATCAATCAAGCCCTCTGGGAGCAGTGAGGCACAGCACAGAGAGATTGAAGTGTTTTGTTTGGGTCAGCCTGTGGTTTGGCCCTGTTGGCTCACCATAAGTCAGAGTAAGTCTGGACTCAATGTTTTACTTACACTTTCTGCAGGGTACAGTCTGACACTGTAAATAACTTGATTCTTTAAATAACGTGATTCTTTAAATGCATTGTCAGGGTTTTTACTTGTAAAATAACACTTTTTAGTAAAATATGCCTTTGTGGGTTGATCTTTTAAGGCAATGAGTGAGAAACTATTGCACCAGAATTAAATGATATAATTTCCTATTAATTATATTTATTTATATTTTACATATTTTGAAGTCATATTGGACACAGAATGTTGGAGATGGAGCTCCTGGGCAGAAGAACAAGAGGAAGACCTCAGAGAAGGTTTATGGATGTAGTGAAGGTGGACATGGAGATGGTTGGTGTAACAGTAGGGGAAAAAGCAGGGGACAGGGCAAGATGGAGGCAGATGATCTGATGTGGTGACTAAAGGGAGCAGCCGAAAGAAGAAGAAAAAGAAGATATTTTTAAGTCTGTCAAGTTCAGCAAGTATGAAATTGGTCTAATGGTTCCAAAATACCACCATTGCACCACTACTCTGGACTAAAGCCTTCTTTAGAAGTGAGGATTGGATAGGATCTGCCTTTTTGACACAATTTAGCCTGAGTTTAAAGTTGTTTTTTTTTCCTTCATATCCTTCATACTCTGTCTTTGTTTGTGTAAAACCAGGATTTCTGAACACAACTAGCAAAACGCACATACAGTTTAACACAGCAAGAGTATGTGCAACAAAAGAAAAGGCCCATGCTGGTAACAAGACTGTGGCAAAGTTTCTCCTTCATTAGTATTCGTCCCATGGGGAAAACCTATTTTGCATGCCATAATGAGTTTGAAGGAATTAATAACCATCAGTTAAGCGGGATGTACTATAATTGGAAGCCTGCGCATTTGGAACCATCTTTTCACACAGAGGGAACACAATTGCAGCTAAAGTCCTTTCTTTGGCTCCACTGAAAGGATAATGCACTGTGGACAGGCAAGTGAAGAGGAAAAATGAGTGGAAGAGAAAAGAAAAGTGAAGGAGGTCCAGTACATAGTCACAGAGTGGGAGGTGAATTTAGGAAATGAAAAAGCAGGCAGACTAGAACAGGGACACAATGATGGGTCAACTAGTCCAATAAACTAGTAGTTGTATAAAGACATAAAATGAGGAAACATTTTATAAACAATAGGTCCAGTTTGAAAGTTTACAATCCCATTTTATAGCAGTGTTACTGTATAAGCTGGTCAATTATTGAAATGATCTTTTATGATCGTTTCTTAAATAAAACAATGATAATGCTTATTCAGAACACAAGTGGGATTTTTAAATTTTTAAATTTTTTTCAAGACCAGTCTCGTATAGTAAATATACATGATTCTGCAAGCAGGCCAATACATGTGCATTTGTACATACAATGTTTTGCAGCACTATGATGTGCAGCTCCAGGACAATGTGGTTTCAAAAACTAAACTGAACTAAACTAAAATAGCATTTGAGGAAATGTACAATGTGTGGCATTTATTTGTTTGTTTGTTTGTTTGTTTTTATTTTTGTTTATTTTATTAATTTTTTTGTGAGGTGCATGATTTGAACAGAGAATGTTATGAAGGAAGCAGTGAATTATATCACCTGAACATATACTTACACCTAAACCTAAGCCTAATAGTAATCATAGTAAAATGTGACATTCTGAGCAGGTAGGGTACCTTATGGACCTTATGTCCTTGAAGACCAAGGACATCTCCAAACAAGTCAGGGACAAAGTTGATGTTATAAAAAAAAATCCAAATCTCTCATGATCCCCTGACACACCATCAAATCCATTTTTATCAAATGGAAAGAACATGTTACCACAATAAACCTGCCAAGAGTGGGCCACCCACCAAAACTCTCAGACTGGGCAAGGAGGACATTCATCAGAAAGGCAGCAGAGAGACCAAAAGGTAACCCTGAAGAGTTCTCAAGCAGAGACTGGGGTATCTGTCCATACAACCACAATAAGCCACACAATCCATAGAGCTGGGCTTTATGAAATGATGGCCAGAAAGAGACTTTAATTACAGACAAAAATAGGAAGGCTAATTTTAAGTTTGCCAAAAGGCATGTAGGAAACCCCCAATATGCATGGAGAAAGCTGCTCTGGTTCCAGGTTCCAGGTTGTGAGGTAGCAAAACACAAAATAAATGCCCAGGGGGAGAATAATTTTGCAAGGCACAGAATGCATGACTTTTCACTTATTCATTTCTTCTACATAAGCTCCAGAATGGTAACAAGCACATCCACAACCACAACTTTTACAGTTTATACTGAATAGAATTCTGAATAGATATAGGAATGACAGGTGATCACCACCTACAACACAAAGATGCAGTCGATGAATACAAATCAAGTAAACATATTATTTGCCTAATTACTAGAAACAATTGAGAACTCATCAGAGAACAGCAGTGAAGTTTCATTGTGATATTAGCATTTAAAGCCTACATATTGACAAAGCTACCAAAAAGACTTTTATAAGTCTTTTAAAATATTTTTCATATATTTATAATTTGTGGCTTTGAAACGTCACTGTTATTGAAAGCGCAAAAACTAAAATCCATATTGTGGATGGATACATTTGTCACTTATGCACACAATCTTTTAGCAAATCTACAAAACCATATTCTCCATATTCTGGACCAATGATTGCATCTACTTACCAAGGGACACACACTCCAGAGACAGACAGTTTGTGTGAAAATTACTTTTCTGTGCAGGAAAAATATAGAACATATATTCCTTCTGTAAATGACAGTTTCTGTTTTTCTTACGGTTTATTCATACTTCATTTATTTGTATTTATTTATTTATTTATTTGACGCTTTGGTGCTTGCAGAAGCATATCTATTTAATATGTTCTCTTATTCAGATTCTATGCTATCCAAAACAATTCAGTCATTCCAATGAGCAGTATGACAGTGGCTTCTGCCTCAGGCCCATCAGTGACTGATCCAGTTCAGTCATGTTGCACTCAGTTGGGCACCAGTCTTGTGAGCTATGCCCTGTGCTTGCCTGCTGAATGTGTCAAACCCATAAATGACACTGCGTTCAATACTACACTCAGCAACCGTGACATATTCTTCCCAACCACCGCAGTGACAAAATCGATAATAGCACAATAGTCTCATTTCTGCTTTGAATGGGAACACTTACTTAAAAGAGGACACAAATTTTTCAGTGTACATATTTCACAGCAGCCGTCAGAAAAAATGGGAAACACAATGGGCTTTTTCTTTCTGAGTGGCATAAAAGGACCTTCAATTGGCTACTTCCAACAAAACAATAAAGAGCTGTAGAGTTGCAGGCCAACATGGACATCATTTATCTTCTCAGATGATCAATCTGCTATGATGACAATTAGATCACCTCCAAAACCAATACTGCCATCAAATGGCTCATTGAAAAAAAAAAAGTCTAAGCAATCCTAGATTTGCTAGACCACCAGGCTGCAAAGCATTTATTATAAAGTGTCATTGATACTTCAGTAATGGGGAGGCAGTCATTCATGTGAGTCCAAAATATACATTCTTCTTATTAGAGGTCCTTGAGTGTAATTTAGAACTGTGGGTAATGTCCTGTTTTGTTATACAACATAAAATGTGACACATATTATGTTTCATGCAACATTTCATGAGACGCTAATGAAAAACACAAGGTTGTTCCTCAGAGCCTGAAAATGTAGTCTACGGGTTTAAATAACAGGAAGAACAAAAAAAAAAAAACATGTTTTGTTTCCCACTGGCCCAACTAAGAAAAATATTTGTTGTGGCAAATATGAGCTTTTGCCACAGAGACAGAGTTTAAAGACACAGGCAATTACTACCTGCCAATCTCAAGCCTAATCTTTATAAACCCATAAAGTAGTTCATTAGGAGCACCTGTACACCTAATCAGCCATGCAGTTTTCTAATCAATAAATGTCACATTGCAGCAACACAATACATAAAATGATGCCAGTTCGGGGGAACATCAATGTCTGCCATCAGAATGGGAAAAATTGTGATATCTTGTGATTTTTTTAGCAGTCTCTTGAGTTAAGCCAGAATGGTGCAATAAAGAATACACACCCAGTGAGTGGCAGCTCTGAGTTGGAAGCTCCTTGTTAAAAAGAGAGGTCAACAGACAATGGCCAGAGTGGTTCAAGTTGAAAGAAATACTATGGTAACACAGACAACCACGATGTACAACCATGGTGAACAAAAAAGCATCTTAGACTGGACAAAATATAACCTTGAAGTTGATGGTCTACAGCAGCAATGAAGTAGGTTCCACTTCAGTCAACCAAAAACAGAAAAATGAGGCTAAATTGGGCAGAACATAACCAAAAGTGGAAAGTTGAAAACTGCTAAAACATAGCATGATCAGATGAATCGTGATGTCTGATGAGGCCCACAGATGGTAGGTTCAGAAATTGGCACCAAAACTGATTCTATGAACCCAAACTGTCTTGAGTCCCCAATAATGGTATTATACTGTAGCATGAAATAACAGGCACACTTTGAGGATTTGAGGATTGTTTCTGACTATGCATTTCCCTTCATGACACAACTTACCAATGTTCTAATGGCTATATGCAGCATAATAATGTACTATTTCACAAAGCAAAACATTGAAACCAGTTTCATGGACATGCCACTGCACAACTTAGTGTCCTCAGTGCCCTTTTTGGAAGGAGAATTATTCCTTAAAATTTCTCATGACAATTTTCCAGGAATTGCATGATGCAATTATTTGAGGCTGTTACTACACAACCTAATACAGTGTTAGGTGAGTGTATATGCAATTTGAATATTATTAACCATATCCACAGATATTTGAACTAGTGATATAGTCTGCTAAAACCTTCAATTTCAACCTTAATCTAGTGCTATTGCTCATATATGTAAATGAGGAATTTTACGTTATTGGAAGTTCTAGCAGTGTGTGTCACATCTTTACACTCAACCATTCCTAGAGGAATGTGTCCCTTTATACACACACAGTCATCACTGACGTATTTGGTCCTCTACTGTGGTTGTGTCTTTCAAGTTAGCCCCCTGCTTCAAATTTGTAGGAGCCTTCCACAGCCTGCTGACTAAGTATACACTCCACTAATGCTGCCATATTGAAGAAACAAATATTTAGCAAATGGGTGTTATTCATGCACTGCAAACAAACTGACTTCAACTGCACCTGATGTCTCATGCATATGTACTGATTTCTTGCTCATATGAATTTAAAACAAGACAAGTTCTCTATTGTTACTGTTCAGTTTGGAATGAACAGCTACATGCCTGCAGTTTATGATGGTCTTTTGTTGCCCAGTATTAGTCTAACAGTTTAAATCTGCAAAAAAGAAACATGTAGAGCATTACTAAAAAAAAAGAAAATGTAGAAAAATTACCAGTAATATACAATAAGGTTAGTAAACAACAACAAAAATCTATTTATTCATTTAACCCATCAGGACCCCCTGTATTCCTTACAGCATATCACAACTACTCAAATGCTTTAATAAAACGTCCTATATTACACTTATCCAGTTCTGATCTCATTTCTAAAACTAATGATGAAATACAAGTTATGAAATGTTTGTTGTTTATTACATTGGGATTTTTATTTTAGAACATTTACAGAAATCATGTGACCTCTTTATCACAATGAGAAAAAACCACAAGTTATTTGCTCAATTAATACAGCAGATTCTATTATACAGCTGTTATTTATACAGCTGTCCCTCACTTTACATTTGGACAATATAACATTTATGGTATGTAATATTGGAAAAAAATGATGAAAAACAATTCTTTATTTCAGCAAGAAAAGGCTGTATTTGTGGTTTATTGTATCTGTATTCATAACATTTGCTTTCAAAATGGAAAATTCCTTTTTGTTTAACAACTGAATAGCAAACATTGCTCAACAGTTCTTATTTAAGGCAAACAAATTACTCAGACCTTCATGAATATAAATAATAATTGGCACAACTACATTATATATTTATAGCAATATTTTATCATTTCATGTCACTAAGATTCATAATACTCATTCATGGGTATTTTGTGGAATAGCATTGTGTATAAAGAAGAGTGATGAATAGTAAACTGCATTACAAATCTGGTGATGCAGTGTTGCACATTCAGAATGCAAATGACCGTAAGTAATAAAGAGTATTGGGTAGTAGTTTTTAAAATCTGCTACTGGTGCATTCTCTGTTTGAGAGTATCACTACAAATGTTATGTATTATGAAAATATATTTACAATTTGCCCATAACATTTTTACTACGTTCCTTATATATCCAAGTGCCATGGATAAGGCTGCCCACCACTCTGGGAATTTGTGCTCACTGTGTTTGATTTCACTACTGTGTGTGTGTGTGTGTGTGTGTGTGTGTGTGTGTGTGTGTGTGTGTGTGTGTGTGTGTGTGTGTGTGTGTGTGTGTGTGTGTAAAATGCAGAGGACAAACTCCCCTGTGTGCAAGCTTGGTGGATCTATATGCATGTTTACGTTTGGATCATTTAAGCACTAATTGAGCCTCCCAGAATAAGCAGAATTGTCAGTACTACACTGCAGGTAAAGGGAAAGTTAAATGCTCCATGGAAATAGAGTTTGTGATGAGATTATATTTGCATAAACCCCAAAGGAAGATGGATTTAGAATATAATCAACAGTGTGAGACTTTTGAAGCAAACTTTACATTTCACTGTAAATTATGATCTGACTTTCATAACACACACAGAGAATCACAGGGATTTTATCTTTAGTCTGTTCCTTGAAATTTCTTAAAACCAAAACATCATCTTTACTTAATACCAAATACACTATATACTACCAAATACTTCTTTCTTCGTTCCTCTTTCTTTCTCTCTCTCTCTCTCTCTCTCTCTCTCTCTCTCTCTCTCTTTCTTTCTCTCTCTCTCTCTCTCTCTCTCTCTCTCTCTCTCTCTCTCTCTCGTTCTGATTCCACACACTCCTCTGGAATCGATTGATGCACTTGCTGCTATCTTGACGTGCCTCTTCCCTACTCTAGAAGTCTTGGGAGAACCTTTGATGAATATATTCAGTAATCCAGTCAATCTGTGGTATTAATGTTGTTTGGCCTGCTGAAATAGCTTTGTTTGTAGGTTACTGCCCGTTTTCAGCCGTGAAACTGAAGCACATAAGACTGAGGGATTCTGAATGGTTTTAGCCCCAAACAGATAAGAGGTGTTCAAAGGGAATGACAGAGGGGAGTAAAACTGTGACATCTATGTGAATGTTGACTTCCACTGGCTCCATCTTCAGCACCACACATCACTTTATAGCTTGAAAACATGTGCCTGGAATTGATAACAAAAAGGGCCGTCACACACAGTCAAGAGCCAAGTGGTTAAAAATGGTCCCCAATGAAATGGGGTCAGGTCTGTGTCATACTTGCAATTGCAAAAGGGCCACAAACTGGGAATATTGATGGCCACTTCAGATAGAGCTTGCCCTGTTCTTCTGAGATAGGACCAGCTTCCATGAGCTAAAAAATGATATTAACTGACTTATCCATGCACCATCCATACATGCGTTGTGACTGAGCAATGTTTACAAAACATTGGTAAAATTCTAATACTGATGCTCCATTGACTTTTAATAGGGGCAATAGCAGCACTATTGCCACGCCTGGCCTGACATGCCAGATATTGTAACTTTGGTTAAACTTTGACATGAGAACCCTCATGAGAACTGCATAAAGTCGGATGACCATAGACATATTTCTGCAAAATCCTAATTATTAATCTACCATGTCAGTTCACAAGCTTCTCTTACTTTTACTGATGGTTTGAGATGATCTCTTAGCTTATCCAAAAAGACATATGTTAAGTATGTATTTCAGGGGTAGCTCAACATGCAATTTGCTGCTTTACAGCAGCAGAGTAAAAAGGAACTTTCTCTAGGGGAAGAAGCAAAAATATCAATTCTCACATAATTCTGCTTCAAAGAATTCAAAATTCAAAATCTTTGGTCCCCACTGAAACAAGGTGGATCTGTATGTCCAGTGTACAATATACTCCAATTTCACACTGGAAATTGCCACAGTGTGAAAATAAAAGTGTGAAAAATGTGTCCCTACGATTCTAATTCAGCTGCTATTCAGACACTACCCCATACACAGTACATTGATTTATATTTAAAATGTCTGCAACATATATCCAATTAAACAGGAATAATGACACTCTCTGTAATGATGTGCAGAATTGATCTTAATATGAGTCATATTTTTTACAATGCAACTTATATAGAATGCATAAATTCATTTCATAATTTATATATATATATATATATATATATATATATATATATATATATATATATATATATATAATATATTTTTTATAAAGGCCCCTTAAATGAAATGAAATATTCTAACTTGTTGGAAAGTGTGATGCAGTATGTTTCAAAATGTACCATTTACTGGCCTAATCCATACAGTCCGCATATGGAAAACATGAATTTTTACATTTATTTTTTGTAATACCACAAAAAACAACACATTTTATTCACCCATTCAGCTTTCAGCTGAATTTCATGGTGTCTCCACAATCAGATTCATTGATCTAATTAAAAAAATTGACATGTGGCATGACACCACTGCAGTTCATTCAATCAGTTGATTCCTTCTGGGTGCAATTACTTTTTTACTTTCGACAAAGAGTTTATATATCCATGAGTCTTAAATGCATAGTAANATATATATATATATATATATATATATATATATATATATATATATATATTATAACATATAATAAGCGTTCACAGCCTTTTCTCAATACTTTTTTGAAGCACCTTTGGCAGCTATTACAGCCTCAATTCTTTTAAGTATAATGCTACGTGCTTTGTACACCTGTTTTTGGGATGTTTCTCCCATTCTTCTTTGCAGAACCTCTCCAGCTCTATCAACTGGACAGGGAGTGTCAGTGCACAGCCATTTTTATATATCTCCAAAGATATTCAATTGGGGTAAAAGTATAGACTCTGGCTGGGCCACTCAAGGACATTCAGTTGTCCCAAAGCCACCCCTTTGTTATCTTGGCTGTGTGTTGATGGTTACTGTATTGTTGGAAGATTACAACTTTGTCCGAGTCTGAGGTCCAGAGTGCTCTAGAGGAGATTATCATCAAGGATGTCTCTGTACATTGCTGCAGTCATCTTTCCCTCAACCCTGACTAGTCTCCCAGAAAAAAACATCCCCACAGCATGGTGATGACACCACCATGATTCACTGTAGGAATGGTATTGCTAGGTGATGAGCAGTGCCTTGTTTCCTCCAGATATGATGCATGGCATTAGTGCTTCAGGAAGGTTCTCCTCTTTCCACAGAGCAATGTTGGAGCTCTGTCAGAGTGATCATTGGGTTCTTGGCCACCTCATTGACAAAGGCCCTTCTACCACAATTACTCAGTTTGGCCAGGCATCCAGCTCTAAGAAGTGTCCTGGTGGTTTCAGCAGAAATGTTTATTGTCTACAGACAATTCCTGACCTTCATGGCTTGGTTATTGCTCTGACATGCACTGTCTACTATGGGACTTTATATAAACAGGTGTGTGCCTTTCCAAATCATGTCCAGTCAACTGAATTTACCATAGTTGTACACAAATAAAGCTGTAGAAACATCTGAAGAAAAAATTTTGATTGGTGTGGTGCAACAGATACCACCAGTGAGCTACCACACCATTTGGGTGACTGGCATTCAATTCCCAGTCTGGGCAACTATGCTGCGCATAGTCGTTCTGGATAAGAGCGTCAGGTAAATTCCGTTAATATAATAAAAATGTAATTTTGAGTGTCATGGCAAAGGCTATGAATAATTATGAAGGACTTGCACCTAAGTTTTACACCTTACACCTGTGTAATGTAATTGATTTTATTTGATTTGATTATTGCCCACCCCTACAGTAAAGCTTGACCAAACCAGAAAGAGTGGAGCTTAGCTAGAGCATATATAGACCATTTCTTCTGAAAGTTCAGAACCCGCAGTTGTACTGAATTTCTAACAAGTAAAGCCATAAAAAGTTACAGCCTCCTTCCCTTATACCTTATCTCTTCAAAGTTTTTCACATAAATTGGGTTCAGCAAATTCTTCTGCATGCACTTACATCCTAAGTTTAACCTTAATAAGAGACCTTGTTGAACTGATCTCAGATGAGTGTGAAACTTTAATGACTAGTCAGAAGCTCTATAATCTGCTGATATACAGAGTAATTATGGGTTGTGGCATCTAAAGTTCCTGATCAGAGAGGCAAAGTCTCACCACATTTCCCTGCTCTTGAAGTGCGCATGTTTAATCCTTCTTCATGAAGTGGAATGGAACTGTCTAATCCCTCATTTTCAGCTTCTTCATAGAGTGCAGGGCATGCAGAACTACTTTCCCCATCTGACACCCATCATAGTGACTAGGAGGAGATTCAAAGATGAAATATCATCCATCTCAATTTGCTGGTAGTGAGGGAAAAAAAAACATACCCAGAGAAATTAATTACAACCCCAGTTAGCTTGATGCCACTTTAGAGAAGAGATTATTTATGTGGAAAATAGGATGCTCATACTGCCTCTTTCTTTCCCCTGATAGTGACAGCTTGATGGCTATCAGTGTCAGAGTGTCAGCCCAGCGTAACGAGAAGCATAGTGTAGCGTAACAGGCTTGTAGGACATATTCCATCTTTATCACACCCAGAGCTGTGATGCAGGAGACAGAGAGTGGGCTCTGTGGGCTGTGAGGGAAAAAGGGAGATATCTAGAGACTTGTATCACACCCCCCACACACACACCCACACCCCCACACCCTCCACCCCATGTGACCTCAATACTAACAAGTATCAATTATGGTGCAATCTAGTCTATAAAGTCCTATCATTATTAGTATCCATGAAAATTTAAAAAAGGACATGCAGAATAGGATTTTAAGGAATAGATTCTAAGTGAATATAAATGTCAGGTGTCAGGAGGTCTATGACTATGATTCCTTTATAGATACAAAGCAAAATGTCTAACAGCTTGAAAGCATAAAATAACACAAAATCAGTACCCCACCGCAGTGCAAGCACGTTCATAACAAGGAAAATGACAATACCAGACAATATCTACCAATGCAGTATATTTCCAAGATGGCAACTTCATAGGAGAAGGTGCACACACAGCTTATCTACACTTAAGACCTTGTTAATTATTTCCAATACAATTGGATTTTATTTCATACATGTAAGACTCCGCCACTGATGGTGCTGTTTTGTCAAATACACACAAGCCAACTTTCCATGTCCTTAACGAAGAACTGTGAACGCAGTGGCATCCCAGGATGTTCCTTTTCTCTGCTATGGAGCTTCTGAAAAGGAATTAATGGATGGAAACTCAAGCAAACATAGTAGAAAATCCCTAATTTTATGGTTATGGTTTAAAGATGGTGTAAAGTTTAGGTTTAGGTTATGGTGTGGGTTCAGACACATTATATTTAGGAAACATTCTGTAATGACATTTATATCGTGTATGCACAAATTCTCTTGAGACCTAGTAGAAAGCATTGACTTGTGTAGTACTTGAACTGTGTTATCTGTAAGGATGGTGCTCCGTCCAGTTTTGGGATGTGCTTGAGGATGGATGGTGATCATCCAAAACCCAGAGCTCAATAATACTCTTTTTTTTCCTCCAAAATCTACAAAAAAGCCTTCCCTGAAAAGTAGAGACTCTAAAAAAACAGAATAAATTCTTACATTGAGTAATGAACATCTTAAGCTGAAGAAATGTAAACAGGAACCTGAATGATGACCTTCATTCTCTGGTATCTCTGGCAATCCACACTTTACTTTGTTTTGGAAAATGTATTGCATCTTATAAGAAAGAGGATTATGCTACTTAATCAGAATTCATGTGTTAATTGATTAGGTTAATTTTTGTATTTCTGTGCAAAATACAGTTCTTTCCTATTCAGTATCCTTTCTCCAACATGCTGATTGTCTCCATCTTATAGGTAGATCAGTACTTGCTCTCCAGCTGTTTGAAACAAATGAAAGCAAGAACGGTTAAATGCATTTGTTTGTCTACAATGTTTCCTTTTTTCCTTTCTCACATAATCCAGGCCTTTCCAAAGTACCTCTCTTCTGTTATCTACCCTTTCTATTAGATCCACACATTTTCAAATAACATACCTTAACAGCATTCTTTACTGGTAAGCAATACATTTTGGAAGAGAGAAAAGACTACTGAGAGAACATTACTGAAGCGCTTGCAAAATGTCAGTGCCTTTTGCGGTCATCCAAGGCATTGAGGAACACTCACCAATTGCCAAATGCCAAGCTCTCTCCCCCACACCTGAAGCACTGTGAATCTTCCAAAGATTTGGAAATGTCAACAGTCTTCCTCAGCATATAGATCCTAAGCTCTACTCCTTATGATTACACTCTATCTACAAACATCAGGGACAAGCATATCCTGGAACCTTTCAAAGAGTAAAATCTTTCAAAGAAACTACCTTGTAAACCAGCCCACTACTTAGCATCAGCTTTTGCTAAGAAAGTCTTTAAAACTGCATCTCCAGAAGAAGGTTACATGTGGTTTTTCATCTTTATCTGGCAAAGCTCTACACAAAAGACTGCACAGCAACCACTACCTTTTAGCTTCGATTCTACAAGACCTTTCTCCCACAGATCTGTGCAGAACAAGTCTTAGTTCAGACCACAGAGAGTCTACAAGAGTGAGTCTAACTAAAAGGTAAACACAAGGGTCAAGCCCACTGCCCACACATTGAAAGGTTGAACCCAAAGATTGTGTCTGACACATAGATTAATGGGATCCCCTCTGCGTTCTAGCTAAAAGCACTCTTTACACAGTTGTGAATACACCAGGGAGAAAAAGCTCAGGATCCACAGCAACAAAGCTGACAAAATGGCTCTGAGCACACCGGAACATACTGGTGTTAACACAGCTAATTTCATACCTGCTGAGGTGGGCATTTAGCCGCTCTTGCCGTATGCTCTTTCATTTCTGTTTTTGGACTTGTGCACTTTGTGAATACACTTCAGCATAAATTTTATTATAGCTTCCTTTCTGCGGCCAACTCTCCCCACCCCGACAGATCGATTTGCCTAACAATGCTAAGAATCCCTCCAGCTTGACTCCTCCACCTTGGACCAACTTGGCGAGAGGCTGGAAAATGCTGCCTTCTCTTTTTTTAATGAGGATTCTTTTTGAACTTGGCCGTGGCGTATTGATTTTCCACTCGCAGTCAAGTGTGCGATATGATCTCGACGGCATGGACAGAGATGTGGTTGAGAAGAAGTGCCCTGATGTGATTTTCTTTCATTTCTTAGACAGTTTGGCCCCTGACACCCCCAGTATTGTGCGGTAATCCTCGTCCGCTTAAGAGATCAGCTTTGGATCTAATGAGATATGAATATGTGCCTCGCGAGGCCCATCGACTTCTTGTGGGGCTCTGAGTAAATGATCAGCCTATCTCTCTGTGGTGGAGATTAATTAAGGCATGCATTTTTGCGTTAACAGAAGTCTATGGGGGGGCCCTGTAGGCCAGCAGTAGATCAATGGTGAGTTTTTGCTTCTGGACGAAAATTCCTTCAGCTTGGTTCACCTCAGCAGCTTGCATTGTGTCACATTATAACACTCCTGGCATCTAGCCCCAAGGCTCAATTCTTAAACAGCCAAAAATAGAGAGATAAAACGATGAAAAGGAAAATGCTGAAGCATTGAACCAGCCACTCCCTGTTTTTCCTGAAGTCTGTTAGACTTCAAAAGAAGTCTCTTTTCCTTTGAAAAGACAACGGGTGTTGGTTTCCCAGTTACAAAGAGGCCTCCATGATTCCCAGGACTACAATTCAAGGCTCAGAACAATTGGACAGGTAAGAGCTATTCTAGTCCCAAGAAGCAGAAAAATCTATCTTTTGTGAGCCAAGAAGAAGGAGGTTAGCATTGCAGAGCCACCCCCTATTTAAAGGGAAGTGCTTCCATCATCATGTCGAGAATTATTCCCTGCACATTTGTCATCTTGTTCAGAATTCATTTCCCTGTGAATTGGGGCCAGGACCCTATTTATTCGTTTGAATATTTCGAAAGGTGTCTGGATAAAATTGAACCAGTGCATTTTTTTTTTCTTTTTGCAAAGATATGAGCAATGGCTTCGAAATCCAGAATGAATATTTTCCTGTCTTCCTTTATGAAATTATAGCTGATGTGTTTGAATGAGGGAAATGCAGCTGAACACGCAGTAGAGATAATGAGAAAACAAAGGGTAGCAAATCAAATTGACAGAAATTCTATTTTCTGGAGGAGAAAACAGAAACGTCAAGTGTGTGTTGAATTATAATGTCAGGCCAAGATGGCTGTGATAGGGAAGGTTGTGTGCAGCACAGTGATAGAAAATGAAGCAGCCTGCATGATTTATCAGTAGAATTTGCAAATTGCATTGTTTCTCCCCAGCTGTCGTCAGTGACACACAGTATGTGTGTATGCACACACTTGCTCCTGATGAAAACCTTGCAAATTTCTTCTGTAACAAGATGACGGTCACTGCGGCTGCTGCTGGCTGACTGGCCAAGCTGAATGAATGGTCTATGACTGTGCTTTGTGACTAATGAACTACAGCTCAGCCGCAAGGTCATGGACAGGTGGGCTCCATGGCAACGGCAAAACCTTTATCTAACAATGGCCAGGCAGTTGCGAGGCCACCTCCTTGTAGAAGGTTCTTTGGAAGTCTTTGAGATGGAACAAAGGGTGATGGATGCAGTGAAACGAGCCGCCTGTCTCAGTAATGAACTTGTTCCCTGAGAATTTTCAGACAGGGACAGATGACAGGCATGGTTAGCCTTTTCCTATCATTGCAGAAAACCGAGCAGGTTGTGCTGTATATGCACAAGGTAAGATAGATCGCCCTAGTTCACATTGTTCTGCTAAAATGAACAAGCAGCGGTAACCTACTTTAACATGCAAACAGATCCCTTTACTTTGAACAGATAGACCTATAGAACCCTGGTCCTAGAGGCACCCTGCCCTGAACATTTTAGTGATGTTCTTGCTCACAACACACCAGATTCAACTAATCAGGTAATTAACAAGCTATTTTAGAGTTTGAGTGTGTGTGTTAAAGCAGATAAACTACTCAAATATGCAGGGCAGGGTGCCTCCAGGACCAGGGTTAAGAAACACTGCTGTAGACACACAGACATTGCATTAACTTCTTGTGCCAGAATCACCAACAAGCCAGTGAGCTACTTTATTTTTCCCAGTAGATTAGAGTTTGACACATCTTTCTAAATATTTGGGCTTTGCTGATCAAGGGCTCAAAAAAGCCCTGAGTGTAGAGCTAGAAATAACCTAATCTTTTAACCAGCAGTGACAGCTTCCCCAGAGAAATCTATTCATAATCCAAATACAAAGTGTGTATTATCACGCTTTGTTTGCAGACAACCAGATGTCATGACTGAGGGCTACAGTTACTGATTTACCCTCTACATTCAGTTCTTGCCATACTGCAGAATGGCCATTTCGTGTTGAATATGAATTCAAAGCATTATTTTCACAACACAACCTCATATGATTGTTAAATCTATACTGCATTTAAAAACACAATCTTCAAAACAATTATAAATAGACAGTGCTGTGAAAAAGTATTTGGCCCCTTACAGATTTCTTTTGTTTTTGCTTTTTGATGCAGTTATGATTCATTTATTAAGGAGGGAAAAAACAACCTGCCCCTATGAAAAAAAGTAATTGATCCCTAAACCTAATAACTGCTTGTGCAACTCTTAGCAGCAACAACTGCAATCAAGCATTTTGGATGAATTGCAATGAGTCATTTACATCTCTGTGGAGGAATTTTGGCCCCCTCTTCTTTGCAGAATTGGTTTAATTCAGCCACGTTGCAGGATTTTTTACTTTTAAAGATCATGTCATAGCATCTCAGCTCTTAATCTTAAAACCTTAATTTTGTTTTCCTTTTGCCTTTCAGAAAGGACTTACTGGTGTGCTTCAGATCATTGTCCTGCAGCAGAACTAAAGTATGCTTGAGCTTAAAGCCACAAACTGATGACCAGAGATTTTCCTTCAGGTTTTTCTGGTAGAATTCATGTTTCCATCAATTACAGTAAGCCATTCAGGTGGTGAAGCAGCAAAGCAGCCCCAGACCATCACACTACCTGAAATGTTTTGTTATTTTTTTGCCAGATGTAATTAATGAAATTGCAATAACAAAATAAATCTGTAAGGTGGCAAATACACAACACTGTATAACATTTTTAGCTTTTTGGTTTTTGTGACAGCTGTGGTGTGTTACAATAAAAGTACTGAAAATCACCATAGATAAAACCCTTTTGGTTGTCCACAAACTTCTGAAGGTCATCATTCAGTTTCCTATCTCCAGGAAAGTGACTACTTCATGACTAGCATCTGAAGCTGAGACAATGATAGAAATGTCTTATCTAAAGAGAAAAAGAGTTGGACTATGGTCAGTGCTCCAAATTTCTCTTTTCACATGACAGTAAATTTTGCATTGCACTTGGTAATCAAGAGTTCTCGAGTCTCAACTCAAGCTCATAGAGTCTAGAGGAAGTGTGCAGAGACACAGAACCCAAGATGTCTGAAGTCCAGTGTAAAGTTTTCAGTGTGTAATGGTCTAGGGTGTCATGTCATCTCTCATGGTATTAGTCCACTGTGTTTTATCAAGTCCAGAGTCAAAACCGTGTCTACCAAGAGATTTTAAAGAGCTTCATGCTTCCATATGCTTATAGACTTTATGGAGAGGTTAATATCCTTTTTCAGCAGGACTTAATCATTTGAGGTATTGGATTTCTTATTTTTATAATTCATAAACTCAATGTCATACTGATGTAACAAAGGTAAAAGCTTGAAATATGTCATTTTATGTGGAATTAACATTACATTACATTTTTGAATTAATTATGAAACTCAAATTTTGGAGCTCCCCCAGTTTATGCAAGTTTTACTGAAAATGTTTAAAAATTAGTTCTTCTATGCTTTTGGTTTTAGGGGCTCTCAAAGCACATTTGTGGCAGGCCACATCTTTGCTGTAACCTTATGTACTGGGATTCTATTTAAGGCAAAATCTGGTATTTCTAGGAATAATTTATGGCACATTTTAACACTGTTTAACTGTATCATATAGGAATCCTTTAAGGAACCTTTCATTTTAAATGTCATATTGTACAAACTCTCTGAATGATTCTCGCTCAGATTCTCAGGATCATTGGTCTGGTTCAGTGTGCTGTCCTATCTCTTCTGGCCTCAGTGGCTGTGAGCAATTGTGATTCAAGCTAATGGAGTAATCTGTCAGTGAGTTGTAACGGTCATCACGCTGTAGCATTTTTCTTCGTATGTACCATGATGGCTCCCACTAGGGGAGGAGGCCATGTCTTCAGGTATGAACCATCAAATCCATTAAGCTCCGGCTAATATATTAAATGACATTTCAAACTGAATCAGCTCATCCCGAGACTAGTGCTCCCCTCAGGCTGTGTCTGTGAATCTGCTATGACAGCCAAACCAAATTTCATGATGAATGGGGAGTCATTCGCAGTTGCATGCTTCTCACCTCCTCTCCAGTCGTCTATCTTCTGCCTTATCCTTTGCAGAAGCTGCTCTCTCTATCTCTCCCATTCTTTCTCCTCCTCTATTTCATAGCAAGAGGGGGCTGAACAGTATAAATGGTTTCACTTGCAGTGATACTGATGAGGCCCTTGCAGGAAAATATCTTAACGGCTGAATTAACCTCACACTCTCCTCTTTTGCTCTTTACCTTTAGGAAATCTGTCTGCTTTAAGTCGCCTGTGACTGATATTTCCCGTCAGCTGCTCACTCAGACACATATTCCCATACACACACATACGCACCACACACACACACACACACACACAGTGTATCTCTCTCTCTTTCTTTCTTTCTCTTTCTCTCTCTCTCTCTCTCTCTCTCTCTCTCTCTCTCTCTCTCGCTCTCTTTCTCTCAGTGCCTATGAAATACTGCAGCACTCAGAGATATCGCCATGCCTTCCTCTATCCCAACTTTAACTTAATGCTTTAGCCTGACATGGAACATCAAAGATTTGTTCACAGAATGTTAAGAGCTCCAAACGGAATAACAAAATAACCTCGGAAATAAGCAGTGACAGTAACCCTTTATAAATATTCATAAAAGCTTTTAAAAGCGAGTAATCACTTTCGCTGTTCTGCATAATGTCACACATTTATTCAAAGCACTGGGGCACGTGGGGAAAATTGCTGTGTTTTAACATGAAGCAGTGTTTGTGGAGCTGTAGTGAGCTTCAGATACCGAAGCACAGGCTGTATGGCATGCAAACACTAAATGTTTGGTGCTTGTGCGGGTAGGTTGGAAACCTCTGAGTGGCAGTGGATTGTGTGTGTGTGTGTGTGTGTGTGTGTGTGTGTGTGTGTGTGTGTGTGTGTGTGTGTGTGTGTGTGTGTGTGTGTGTGTGCATGGATGTCTAAAAGTGTGTCTCACAGTTACATATTATGGGTGCTAATTCATGAGGAAACAGCAGCATACCAGCTAGTAATTAAGCCTCACACTCTCTGTAGGAGTGAGATCAACATCTGAGCATAGCTGTAGCCTGCACACACTTAAAAATACACATACACATACACACACATACACAAAAATGATGTGATGTTTCATCTAACCAGGGCTCCCTACATTGGGACCTGCTGAGGATGTCTGATTTAGCCCACCAGGAAGAAGCCCTAACCCAATATTCCCCCACGGAGCAAGTTGCAGCACAGCCTGTATGAAAGAACAATGAGAGAACCAGGACACCATGTGACTACCACTGACAGAGCCTCTAACACAGCTTTGATATAATTACATGTCCCAATAAACCTGTTCATGAACAGTCTCAGTGTTCAGTGTGACCCAGCAGGTTCATATAGTGCTCTGCTGTTAGCTAACTGTGCAAGAACATTTCTGGAGGCCATCAGGTTCAATATTAGGTTACATTTCATACAGCAGGTATAAGTGTCCCAAATCCAATCTTTTTCACCATATGTGACATAGATGTGTATGAATGTAGCAGTGTGAATGGCAAAAAAAACACTGAATATGTTCAATGTTCAATTCCAATTTGGACCACTTTCATTACTTTTGTAGGTGGTATTGAAACCTGATACATGTCCAATTCACAGCAGGGGCACTCTGAAGAGCCAGATCAAGTTTTTTAACATTCCTCAAAAATGCTGAGAAGGGATAATTAACAAAATTAGAGAGGGAGGTTTTCAGTGATGGGACAGTTAGGTAACAGACCTCATAAACATTTGAGATGATGTCTCTGTTTAAAGAAAATTAGAAGACATACAACAAGAAAGAAAGAAAGAAAGAAAGAAAGAAAGAAAGAAAGAAAGAAAGAAAGAAAGAAAGAAAAATGGCCAAATTCAGCCGCAGGAGGACACAAAGTTTAAGGAATCAAGAACATAAACCAAAGATGTTGCCATGGCCCAGCTGGAAAAAAATAGTGTAAATGACATTTAGTAAATTCATTTTTCATTTTTAGTAAGGTAAACTGTGAAAACTGTGACCAAGTGTAATAATGGCCTGCATGGATGGGTAAAATGTGCATGTTTATGTTAACATTTTGGTGTGCCAAAAGTCTACATGCTAGTAGAGAGAGTTTATGTCTGTTTTTTCACTGTGAAAGGGTTTCTTTCACTCTATTTGTCTGCTACATGGCTGCTTTCTTGACACCCGGGATTAGTTGATCGCACTGAAGCCAGCTGCCATAGCAACCAGGACAGTTAACATTTCTGAGGAGCAATGGAGATGGATGCACAGGGGATGCAGAGGAGAAACAAAGCAGTGCAAAGCAAAATGATGAAGGCTTATGGAGAAGAAGGCATATAAGCTGTATGAGATCACTGGCAAATAAGATGGATGAGCTAACGGCATTAGCCTGGCGTCAGAGGGATAAAGGAAAGAAAAAGGAAATAGTGGTGGATTTGAGGAGGAACAAGATACCAGTTTCCCCTGTGACCATCAGGGGGTTAGCGTGGACACTGTGGAGGACTACAAGTCTGGGAGTGCATATTGACAATAAACTGGACTGGGCTAAGAACACTGATGCTCTTTATAGGAAGGGTCAAAGTCACCTCTATTTTCTGAGGTGCCCGAGGTCCTTTGAAATCTGCTAGATGATGTTCAGGATGTTCTATGAGTCTCTGGTTGAGAGTGCTATCCTCTATGCTGTTGCATGCTGGGCCAGCAGATGCCAACTTCCTCAACTAACAGGGCTTGTTATGTTGTGGAAGTTGAGCTGGACTTTCCGATAGCAGTGTCAGAGAGGAGGATATTGTCTAAGATACAGACCACCCACCCACCAAACTGTGATGAGACACAGGAGCACTTTCAGTGCAAGACTCATTCCACCAAAATGCACTACAGAGCCCCACAGGAGGTCATTCCTACCTATGGCCATCAACCTCAATAACTCATCCCTTGCATGACCACTACAAACCATTATGGTTCATGTGTGCAATTTGTTAATTTTAGTAATCTGTGCAATAACTTTGAGGTGCTTTGGGTGTAGCTGTACAAATTTGTAATTTCCCTCTGGGATTAATAAAGTTATTCTGATTTTCATAATAGTGGGTGCCAGATGGATGGGTCATTTCTGAAGTTGCCACCTATGGTTAACAGTGTGATGGTTGTGAATGTCAGTGCCTGACTGTGTGTTTATGTTTACATTAATATTAGTTGTGATTAGTATGTTAATATTTTTTGCACTAACTTGCCAAGTTCACACTATTAATGTGTATATATGATGGGATATAAATGCAGGCCCTGTAAAGTCTGCAACATTTGATAGCTTTATGAAACCAAACAAGTCCTAAATTCCTCCACATATATTTACAATGTGTGGAAATTCAAAGCTAAGCCTTTAGTAGGTAACCTTTGAGTTCATATTGTCTTGTCTTTCTGGATCTCAGCCAGCCACAAATATTCCACACCAGAAACGTTGAGAACCCAAAGATTTTTGCCCTTTAGAGGCTAAGAACTGCATCCAGCAATATATTTATTTTTCTTTTTATTTACTTTTGCAAGTTCTTTCTCTTGCACCTCACAAGCTGTGATACAGAACAACCCACACAGTCAACAGCAGCCTCAAAGTCCCTCAGCATGGTGCCAATACAGGCCACCCACACAGTCCCGTCTCCACCTGTTTGGGTTTAGAGCTCTTCCTCCCTGTACCCCTGCTCCCCACGCATGTGCACAACACACACACTTGAGAGCATAAGCGAGAACTCCCACACACTCCATCCAACAGAAACCTGCACTGGGAAACACACACAGACAGCAGGAGGTGTGTGTTGGCCCTAGACAGTTTAATGACAAACCTGTGTTCACTGCTATGCCGCTTCAACCTACAGAAAATAATAATGTGTGTTCGTACATGTGTGCCTCTCATACGCTTAAGCGCTGTCAGTCTGTGTAGCCATTCAGCTGTAGCATCGTTTCACACAATGGAGAAGGCAGAGTGTACGCGACAGACTGTCACAATGTGTTGGCGAATTTGACATTACACGGGGCTAATAACACACTGTATTTCAAAAAAAACTCTAGGTAGTAGAAAATGATCTGTCAGCTCTCTGAGCTCGAGAACACTCTTTTCAGCATGACAATATTGTTCAATGACAATCACACAAGCTGTTGTATACGGCCATGGTCAAGACTCACGACTTTGCTCAGACCAAGAAAACAATACAAATAGTCAACGGTACCTGTTCATTCAGACAGCGTAGCTTAACCTTTGTAAATGTTACACAAGCTGTACATGAATGCTGGGGGCAGGGAGGTGCTTTCAGAAAGAGCACACATTGTCTAATCAGAGCATGTGGAGCCTGCAGGGAGATGAGAGCTTTCTAATTTAAGGTTGTAGGCTAGCAGTGAGCTATATCTGAGGAGCATCCGTTGAAAGCAGAGGGACACAGATTGGTCCAGTGGGCCAGCCAAAGAAAAGCTTATTCAGAACACAAAAGACTCTCACATCCTCAAATATCAATCTTCTTTACAGAAGTAGCCTGCATGATGGCCCCCACCCCCCTCCCAATGTAGACCTGAAGATGACCAAATTTAATCATCTATCATTCAATCAATGCTGCAAATCAATTCATTAATCACATTGTGAGTCAATAACCAACCACCCACTACTTTATCTTGTTACATTCATCCTGTGTGTGGACAGTCTGTAGGGTTTACTTAGAGTGATACAGTGAATGACAAGGACAAACCCAGAAGCCTGCAAGTATGTGAGTCTAGATGCCTGAAGTCACGCAAATGTTCTATAAAATATGCCACAATGCAGTTCATCCAATTTTCATTCCAATAGAATCAGTAAAGCCTCACACTCAGCCTTCTCTGTCCGTGTTCATAAAATCTTTGTATCCTCCAAGAAGGCACGTTGAGCTTATACAAAAGGACTTGCAATAGAGAAGTCTTATCTTTTGTATTCACATGCTTGTGTTGAGTATGATTCTAGTCTAAGATTACTAGTGTATCTTGAAAAGTTTTAATATTGTGAAAAACCTTTTTGTTCACAATTTCATTCCAAAAGATAAACTATATTTTCTATTCATGACATTTAAAGTAATATTTAATTTCAATTTAGTATTTAATTTTGTCCCAATATTTCCCCCATTCTGAAAGTGCCGACCAACCCTACCAGGTTATCCCATCACACACAATGCTCCCGAGGGTGAAGACAAGCACATGCCTCCTCTGATATGTCTTGTCTTAGACTTACTTTTCAGAAATTTCCTGGAATGTCTTCTTTCACAATATAATTCTAACTTTTCAAGCTAGCTGGTGCATTTTGTACACAAATCAAAGTCAGATCTATTAATCATAACAGAAGATTAGTCTATTTGTTTTAAAGTAATGGTCCTTTAGTACTGAATCGTGTGTTCAATCATTCTCATTTCAAGAAATTCTGTACCAAATTCAATTAAAAAAATCTTAACCCAACATTAACAGAATTTTTTCTATTTGTGATTATTATTATTATTATTATTATTATTATTATTATTATTATTATTATTATTATTATTACTGTTGTTTTGTTGTTGTTGAAAAACCTTCAACAACAATATAATCCCTGTATTACAAAAAGGTGAGTTTCTGGGTGTGTTTAACCAGCTTTTGAATGTGAGTTTGTCAGACTTTCCCCACTTTTAGTTTCTGGATTCTCTCACAGGTTTAAGGAATATTTCCCACTCTAAATCCATGTTAATCTACCATCCACCTCCAGTGCTCTCTCAGGCTCTCCAGCTGGCTGCCTACATGTGTGCCCTGCCATGTCTCCTGCCTCCACTCCATTCAAATAAAGCATGTCCCACAATGCATTTTTAATAAGGCACAGATTAGGAAACTGGATTTAGAATCAGTGGGAATGGATTAATATTTCAGCAGAGAACCAATTTCCCTTCAAAATTGAAAAGACTGAGAATAGAGTCAGTTTTGTCTCACAAGTCTGGGAGGGGTCGAGGGAATAAGAGAGAAAGGGGTCTACATGGAACATAATTGTCTTCCATTTTTCATAAGAAAAAGAACACACTTCTGGGACTTCAGATGTGTGCGATTGAGCAGTACCAGATTTGATGTCTTGAAGAGTGCCCTTAAACTCTAAACACACATGACAGGTAAAGAAAAAATACAAAAGGCAGTCAGGTAAACAGTGGAGATCACTTGAAATAGCAAGGGGTCTTAAACTGATACTCACTTTTTTGTCATTCAATATCTTCTTATCTACACCATCAATCTTACTTTTTTATCACCTTCCACTGAATTATTATGCTTTTTTTTTTTCTTCATAACTGTGCAGCATCTGATTATGGACTGTAGTAGGGAGGGTACAGGTACACGAAATCCAGTTGATCTGGCACGGAAGCCCTTATACCCTTTAGAAAAACCCAGAGCTTTCACTAGCACTACAAGTCAAGCTAAGGAAATTCAATAGGCCAAATGAATAATTGAACAAATCCTGTCAAAAGTCTTGTGCAAATGTGTCAAATTTACATTTAGTCAATAGTTTGTGCAGCTGCTGTGTCAACTGTATTTAAAGTCATTGGAAACAAAGCATTGTCCTGCCTAAATGTATCTCAGGAAGGCCTGAGGCACAAGCAATAGAGCAGCAGGACACTGCTATCGACAGAGCCATCATAATTCAGTAGGTAATTACAGCCCAGGCACAACACAACAGACGGAGAGACAGAAAGAGAGACAGAGAGAGAGACCTCTTGCACCGAGAAAATACTTGAAGGAACGTCTGTCCTACAGGCATTCTGTTTGGTGGTGAAAGTGCTAAGCATACCTGATGCCTTGAGATGTTAAAACACATGTCAGAAACATACAGCTACAGGAACAATGCCCTTAATCAGAGGATTCTCATTCCTTCCTGTAGTACAGTTTGTAGGTTAATGAGGGCGTTGCTTGGGAGTGACTGCCACATGTTCAGTGATTAGCTTTTGCAACGCACTTTAACCTTGGAATAAGACTGTAGTTTTTGAGTTCAGCCATGCAGAAGAAACTTTCCATTTTATTGCTAATCACACCCTAATTAATGTCGCTGTCCCATACATGGTTGTCACTTTTTCTCATTTGAACTGATCAACTATGCAAATTCGTCATTCCATCAATTAGCCTATGCAAAACAGAGTGCTCTAACTACCAACACCACTATGGTCACAGTGCAGCAATAACAACATTTGTTACTTGGAGCTTGTTAACACAAACCAACAGCACATGCATTCTGAAAAAAAGTCAAATTAAAGTATATATTAACAAACCTTTATCCATCTTTTTGTTTTGTTTTTTTGCATTAATTTGGTCAAAAACATCTAGCATCTGCTGTGTTGTTGCACTGGTCCAAGGCAGTGTTATTGGTGGTGTCCCATTTGCATTAAAATTGTGACATTAATATCTATCCCCATGGCTACAAAGACGGTTCCAACATGCAATATGGTTGGCAGATAAGGTGGCTATGATAAAATAGTATGAAAAGCGTGAAGAGATACAGCCATCTAATCCTTTTTCACCTCCTTTGACATCTTTCCACATCTGGCTCACTGAACAAGTCAACATCACTCACGAAGAGCAGTTTTTTGTTTGTGTGTTTGTTTGTTTTTTATTTACATTATCATGAAATAAAATGTATTTATGTATTTATTAAAATGGCAAAATATGTATTATATAATTTATGAAGTAAATTATTGCATTAGTGATGTCATAGGATAGAATATGGGTTTATAGAATGTATCTGTACACACATATTACACACATATATTCTGTTTCACAACATGCAGTTTTGGTAAACCATCCTCCAAAGTATATCACAGCTTGATGTTTTTCCCTGTTATGGGGTTCCTTTAAAATTAATTAAAGGACAGAAACCCATGCAGAAACTATTGATTATGGTTATGCTTAGGTTTAGGGTTAGATTAAGGGTTTGATTGACATTAGGTTTATTTATTTATTGGATCTATGTTGTAATCGATGGAGTTATTGCAATAAAGCAATGAGTGTAGTCCAGGCACTTTTGGCCTCTGTTTGTTTCTTGTTGGTGCTGAGGGTTCTTCCATTGATAGATGATCAATAAATAGATTTTTCCATTGTGCTATATTGATGTTTTCCTTCATTTTCCAGTTCATTAGGGTGGTTTACTTGGTGATGGTCAGCACCACAAGAAGTACTTTCTTCTTGTGTTTTTGGGCTCACTGTAGTAAACTGATAGAGATCATGGGATGTGGTGCTTTAACTTTGCTAACTTGGTTAGTAACTTGTGATTGATACGTTGGTAAGAAAGTGTTTGATAGGTGCACAGTTTTGTTTTTAACTCTCAGGGAATTTAGTGGGCACTGTGGGCAGATGTCAGAGGATATAAATTGAATTTTGAATAGTTTTTGCCTGGTGTAGTGGACATTGTAAATTACTTTGTACTGAATCAGATGAAGCTTGGGGTTTTTAGTCATGCTGAATATGCTCTGTAATATCTGTTTCCAGAAGTCGGTGCTGGAATTAATTGAGTGCTGTATTTGAGGATTTATGGAGTGTCAACCAAGCTGTCAGAGGTCCTGCTATCAATTGATTTTTAAAGCAGGGGTAGTGTTTCATTATGGGGCTTTTGAAAAGTCTGATATTCTTATATTATTACCTTAAGTTTGTTGTATCTCTGTTATTGGTTGGCAGTTATGTATTATTGAAAGTTTTGGCATCAAGGCCTCCTTGAATTTTAGATTTTTGTATTGTGGTTAGTTTCATTCAGGGATTTTTTTAGAGATAGTAGAAGGTTCATTCATCCAGTGCTGGAGGTCCTCTTTTATTGTTTTGAGTAATGGGTTGACATTTAGATTACGTAACTGCTTGGAGGAAATTTAAATTCCTAAATATGTGATGTGATGTGTACATAGTGGGATAGATGTGATTGTTCAATGTGGCTGGCTCATGTTAAGAGGAAGTATGGCTGATTTAGACCAATAAATGGAATAATTGGATATTTTAGAATATTTTTAAATGGTATAGACAGTGTCTTTAACTGATGAGGTTGAATTTACTGGGAAAAGTAGGACATTGTCTGCATATAAATTGCTCTTGTGTTCTGTGTTATGTTATGTCTGTATACCTTTGATGTTTGGGTTACGCCTGTTTTGCTATTTCTAGCTTCTGATAGGTTGAATTAGATTACGTAATCTATTCATATTGGTGGTGAATGTCTCAATTTAATGAAGTCTGTTTGATCTGGGTGTATAAGTGATGCAATGATAAATTCTATTCTCTTGGCGAGTGTTTTGCTAATGATTTTAGTATCTATATTGATCAGTGACAGGGGACGGTAGCTTGAAGGTAATGTGTAATCTATAATAGGCTTTAAGTGGAATAGGATAGTAGCAGTATTCATTTTAGAGGGCAGTTTAATTTTCTGTTTGATTGTTTCTCTTGCTCTATTGAAAAGTGGGGCTAGCATAGGGTAAAGGTATTTATAAAATTCTGCAGGGAAGCCATCTGGACCTCATGCTTTGTTATGTGCATATGGTCTACAGCACTGTGTAATTTGTCTGGTGTTATTGATTTACCTATTTTGATTGTTTGTTTGTTTATTTATTTATTTATTTATCTATCTATCTATTCAGTCAATTTTGGTAATTTGAGGAAAAAGATTATTTCATGTTACTCTGGTTCTAGGTTTGATATAAATAAATTTTCATAGTAGGATTTTATAGGATTATTGTTTTTACTTTATTTTGTTAAAGTCTCCCTAGCAATTTGCTGGATTTCTTGCTGAATTCATAGTTTTCAAGTCTAAGACATTTAGGTAAAAATTGAGTTCTCATTTTAGAGTTTACTGTATTTCAATTTATCTTTAATTAATTTGTTTCATCACTAGGAATATTTCATCTGTCATGTCTAGTTCCTTGATGACTTGCTCTAACTGTTTTTCATTTTCTATCCCTTTCTTTTTCTTATATGAGCTATAAGACCTTATTTTTATTATTTTTATTTCTAGAAAATATGCCCACCCTGTTTTCATGTGTGAAATTCTGGATCTTTTAATAAGCATGTGAGTTAACTTCCTTTGCTCAGGAGTCGTTTGTGTTTATAATGTTCCGCTTTCTTGAGTGGAAAGTAATGGTTGATGCTGTTTCTGGGAGTACTGTTATTCTGTTAATCAAAAATTCCTTCATAAATATTTTAGGATCCTCATGTGTTCAGGGATTTCAAAGATAACTATGTTGTCTCTTATGCTGCGAGTTTGTAGGTGATTTTTTTCTTTCATTTGTGTATTTTCTTTAAACAAAGATGATAGTTGTGTTGTTAGTTTGTTGTAGAGTGTTGTTTTCTTTTGTAAGTGAGGCTATCTGCTCTTGGCTGAATTCCAGACTCTCTTGTAACACTTGAAATACCTTACACTCTTCTTTGACAAAGAAGATTCTTGTATCTAATGCTGAGAGTTTACTGTCTATGGGAAGTAAAATGTCGTGGTCATTTAAGGGTAGGTTTTGTGAATGAAATTTGATGAAATTTTCAAAGTCATCTCTGTAAATAGTTAAGTGTTATAATGTATGGAATTAAATGTTTGTCAGGCTGGTAGTCTAATAGTCGGCAGCTGCCATCTTGCTTCTCACAATGAAATGCACTGTGGGTCAAATATAACCAAAGTTTAGGGTTTAAGTTTAGAGTTTTGCTTAAGGTTAGAGTGAAGATTAGGTTAAGGCTGAGATGCAGGTTCAAGAAATAAAATTACAGTGATTGCTTTGAAATATTTGATGTTTAAATTGCATGATATCTGTGTGTCTAGGTTGCATATGTAAGAGGATCAGCCTCTATTTAATATACATTGATTGACTTCTGAATGACACTTTAGTTTCATATGTACAAATGTTTGAGGCCAGGCTGCTTTTAAAGAGTTTATCCAACTTAAGTCAATTTTAGGTTTTTGGTATTTAGGTCTTTGGATTAATTAATAATGAGGTGATATTGTAAAAAAAAAAAAAAAAACAACCTTTAAATCAAAACAAAACTACTTTGTTGATTAATTAATTTATTTTTTATTTTATTTGACCTAAAGTGAACGTGGCAGCTCTCCTTAACACTGTAGTAATATTTCACAATCAAATTCATGATATTACATTGACTCTCACTGACAGTTATGTGACCATTAAATTAGCTGTGGTGAGTCAGGATGGCAAGTGAGAGGTCACTAGGAAAATGAGTCGTTAAAAGGGGGAAATCCACAAAGGAAGCTGTTATAATAAGCTGACCTATGCCCTATCTACTTATTATTCATAGTCTCTTAAATACATAAAACCTAAATACACTCATATTATTGATCATCCTCAATAATCAATATATATGCTGATATGTGTTTGGTGGTTATAGTAAACGTACATATTCATCATCGTTTTGCTCTTCACATCAGTGTTTATAAGTAAGGTCTGCAGTTCAGGTTGATAGATGTGTCCATGCTTGAAGGTTTTTAATAATAAAAATATTAAATATTTTAATTTAAATGAAATATGATCATAATGAACAATATCATACACAATATTGAAATTAATATACAAGTGTTTCTTGGGCCTACAAAAAAGATTGTAAGAATAGAAAGGAATGAATAGAAATAGAAAGCTTAGGCACCATTTGAGAGCTTCTGAGATTCATATTCATCATGATTTTCAGACCAACAAAGTGACGGTGGCTTATTTCTAGACTAAAATCTTCTTTTGTTTACAGCTTCTTTCTTTTCCATGTTTAATCCTTATTCTGTTTCATTTGTTTTAATAGCTTCTCTCTGTACCTGCTTGCCTAAGTTGTGACCTTGCATTGGACATGGCTATTGGAAGTCCCTTAATAAAGCTATTTTGCAAATGTAACCTGCCAGCTACTAATTGTTACACAGTGGTTTTATGCAGTGATGGACTGGCCATCAGGAGAGTCAGGAAAAAAACCTGGTGGGCTGCTATGGGTGTGGGCAGCTGAGAGCATGAAGGGGCTGTTTGGCTGTTTGAAAGGAACCCCCACCCACTGATCAACAATATGAAAATCACTAAAAGTGAAGGTCAATAAAATGAACAAGGGCCGAGGTGTATATAAATTCCAGGGCTGAATTAAGCTGCCAGTGCAGCCCTGGTAGTGTGGTGTGACAACACTGCAATCTACTTAGTATATAATATTATTGCTATGAAATCTAAAAAAAGCTCAACGTTTAAATGACATTGTGTTATACAGGTTGTATATACTCTGAATCTCTTTACATCATCAAATATATTTGCCAGTGGAGTAAGATCCTTAATATGACTTAAAGTAAAAGATAACTCTATTCTATGCAAAACAAACTGCAAACATTCTAAAAAAATCTGAAATGTTGACTGGATTTAAAATGTAATAAAATATGACTATTTATCTCAAATATGATATGAATTTTTCTTTGCAGCATGAAAGTTGCTGCTTAGAATGTTACTATAGTATTATTTAAAAGACAAAAGAGATGGCAGACCATATGCAGGCACTCCTAAATGTACCATCTGCACTACTGCGAGACCTGTTCTGTCAACAGTACTGCATATTGCAGGTTCACTTTTCCTCCCTCAGGCTCTCTGCCCTCCTTCTGTAGGTGTTGTAAAAACATACAGTTTCAGGAAAGCCTGTAATCTGGAGAAGTGCCACTTAAAGCTTGATGGAGTGCGTATGCAAAACTGCAATAACAGAGCTGTCCATTCTTACCAACCAACAATCATGCTGGCTGTTGCTTTAGAGGCTCAAATATAACCATATGTCATACTTTCCACCATTTCCACAGTAACAATGTCATGTGTGGGGACTACAACTTACATTTTTAAAATACTTTGTGTATTTTCACTATTTACAGCATTTGGACACAATAAATTTCAATATAGGCAACACAGGCCTAGATCTTCATTTATGCTTTTCTGTGTTTTGTACATTATGCTGTTGTAGAAGGCAGTGTAAGAAGGTCCCATGGTGCATGTATGTGGCTCAGACCCATATGTCTGTTGTTGTGCATCATAGAGGAGACAGTATGTTTTCTGTCTGTTTTAATGGTGTCTCTTTACTGCATCCATAATGTGCGCTGAGGCACAGACGAGATGCCTCATAAAGCTTGCCCGACAGACTCCAGGTAAAAGGTATAAAAGAGAACAAACTTTCAGACCACCAAATCAATACACAGAGCTCATCCACATTCACTAGCACAACACCTAGCTCCTAAAATATTCCAAATACATTTGTGGGGCTTGTTAATTAGAATCTTATATTTCATCCTGCCTAATCTATTTTAACAGCTCAATATAATTTCTGATTAGACTAAATGAACTTGTCTTGATTTAGACAAAAAAAACCACAGGTTGCATAAATAGTGTGAATTCTTAAGAACATTTATAATTTGTAGTTCTTATATGCTTCTACTTCTAGCAGAAAAGAGCAAATTGTTGATAGTATCCCTCTCAAATGAGGTTTTCATAGGCAAATATTAGTAGGACCTACACAATCCAACCCAAACAGACACCCACTCACATATCACCCATTTTCATGGCAGCTATTGGGAGCACATTTGAAGAATGTTCTTCTGCAGCTTTTCTGTTTAGGGTGCAATATTAAAACACAGAGCACTTGAGAAATGTGACAGGCTTCCCTTCACCCTGCACCTATAACCAGGCGAGAAAATCAATCAGACTTTTCTGCAGTTTGTCTTGGGAGCTTTGCTTAAAGAAAAATATTTCATTTCTCTCTGTACGAGATTGAGTATTCACATTTGTTCGTTTCACTCATTGTGTTGAGAGAAAGAGAGAGACAGTATGATAGAGAGACATTTAGGGAAGGAGCAAGATAAAGAAATTATCTTCCTCCTTGCTCCTCAAGACGTAATACGGATGTTTGCTTTGATGGACTTGGTAAAGTGCAGAACGTCTGCACTGCAAAAACACATTTTCCATTTTAACATAAAACATACTTAATGCGGTTGAAAAAAATTACCTGTTTTTATTTGGCTCAAATAAATAACTGGGACAAAATATAGCATTAAAAAATAAATGTAATATTTTAGTAATACTTTAAGTCAATTCAAACCTTGAAATTTCTTTTTGCTCTCTTCATCTTTAAACGGTGTGACACTGTTGTGCTCTTCACTCCAGCATTTAATCTTTAGAACCCTAGGCCAATTTTGCAGGATGTTCACTAATTTGACAAAATGATTTAAAGTATTTATGCAAAACAGCTTCTTGTAATGGATAGACTGACAAGGATATTTATAATAATAAGTTATTATAATATTATAATATTAGACAGTTATATTAGACTGAATATCCTTTATTTAATTTATTATTTTTGTTATCTGTATATGTATTAATATGATCCCTTCTCAGGACTTTTATTCTGAAATTTGAGCACAGTGTGAGCAAAGAAAGAGGGCAAACAGTCCCTCGAGTCTCATTTTCCTCTATAATACAATTTCTGGGTCTGTGATGTCATCAGCCATGCCCCCTCTCATTGATCAGTCTCCACACAGGTTGAGCAGGTACAGGTTGACAGTCTAGTTAACAAGCCAGCTCCTTTGGCATTTCAACTGGTAATTAATTTAGGTCAAAAGGAGTGAATTTGTGATGTTTTCCAAGCTGGAAATCTCTGTGATAATTCATCATCCAATGATGATAATGGTTAGATAGAGTAAATCTTGCTGTTTGTTATATATGTGTGTCATGTCTGTAGGTTATCCTGAACCCTCATTATATTGGAATGTACTCAGAACTAATAAATATGCACATGCTTAAAGGTTTTAATGCTCCAAAGTGATTAAATTCAATAATTAAATTCAATTTAAATTAAAGAGATCATAATGAAAGAGATCATAATGAGTCTCTCAGAATCATTACATGAGAGTCACTGAGCTCTTCTGGTTTTTTATTCTCCCCAGCCAACAACATTATACAGCATATAATAAAAAGAAGAAGAAAACATTTGGACCTATGAAATAAATAACAATTATTAAAAAAAAAGTAAATGTATTATAAACAAACAAAGGTTGAGTGTTTTACTGCATATCTAGGGCCAATCTCCCAGACACAGATTAAGCCTAAGTCTGGAGAAGATTCTTTAGTGAAATGGAATTGACAGAGCCCCAGAGAATTAGCACTGTTCTTTTAAAACTGAAAGGTTCAAAGATACTTGCTCCAGCATGTCCACAGGTGTTTGCTGCTATATGTTAACAATCAATGTTACTATCGCAGGATAAATAGATAATATTAGGACAGCATTTCATTTCTCACTGCAGGAAATGAGTGTATGTTTTCAGGGAAACAGTATGGAGGAGAAGAGACAGTCTCTTTTCTCCTGAAGTGTTCATGCAGCTTTGGGAAGTGGTGTGAGCAGGTGACAGATGGTGACCTCATCATAGTGCTTTCACTAAACTGATTTTTATTAGGCTTAAACAAGTGTGAGCACTGCTAATTTCCTGTGGCGGACAGAATGCAAATGAGGCAATGCATGAGCTCAGAGGGATGCTGCCTGGGCCATATGGAGCACAAACTCCACTGCCAAAGCAGACGCTCAGCTCAACACAAGAGCCAAAAGACCCACAGACCTCCACCAACTATCACTACTTACCCCCTATTAAATACAACCAGACACTGATCTTGCAGGCTCTGCTCTTCTGCCCATTCTTCTTCAGTTTCAGTGTGTGCATTCATTTCTCCACTATAATTACAATTATTTTACATTATACTAGCTCTGCTCAAATATGTATTATTTTAAGAAAAATAAATAAATAAATAAATTAATTAATTAAATTAAATTAAATAAAAAATATATATTTTAATATATATATATATATATATATATATATATATATATATATATATATATATATATATAATATATATATATATATATAATTATTATTCAAACAGTATAAATACAGTGACTAGTTCAACACAGGCAACAACAATCACAAGAAAGATGATCACCTTCACAAAGAGGGTAAACCACAGAAGTTCATTATTGGTTGTTCTTAAGAGATTATAGAGCGCTTCATGTTTCCTGCTGACAAGTTTCATGGCGTTGCTGAATGTCCTTCTCCAGTAGGACTCAGCACCTACCCACAGTTACAAAAAGTCCTATATATCTTATTAAATATTTTCATAATTTGAGAAACTGGATTTGAGATTTATTTTTCTTTCCTTATAATGAATATACAATATATGACCGTTTACCTATTTCAATTTAACATTTGCATTAAAAGTAAGAAAAGGGTCAAGTATCCACTTTGGGGATACAATGTTTTATAATTTGATAATATAATAAAACAATTAAACTGTTAGAGTATATATACCAACATATAGAAATTGATTTATTTTTTCATTTTTGCTCAAAAACAAGCTTTTCATCCTTTTTTCTGATTATACTATTCTGAAACTCTGAAATTCTGTTTTTACCCATTTCTATTTAATCTCCCTATTGAATTCTCCTTTTTTATTGTTTATTCTTCTTATATTTTCTCTCCATATGTCAGCTAAAATGCATTCCACATCCATTTCTCTCTCTGTGTTTCACTCCTTTTGCCTTCTGCAAATGAAACAGTGTTATTCCCCAAGCTCTAGTTACAATATCTGAGCACAGAAAGTTTCACACTTAGGAGGAAATGTGCAGCAGCCCGCATGGAAGCGATCACAACACGAAGGCAGTGTGGGCCGATGAAAGCCATCTCTTTTCTTCCTCTCCCTTCCTCTCCCCTCACTCTAATTTCCTCCTTTCTTCTTTTGTTCTTCCTAAGCACCTCTTCTGCTTTGAGTTCTCCCACTCGCACTTTCTGAGTTTATCCTGCCATGCTTCTATTGGAGGCTTGAAGCTGGCATTTTTGCTGTGGGGGAGCTTCATTGTTGAAGTGAGGGCTTCTCAGTTAGCTCATAGATTATATCTTTCAATATCATCAGAGAGATTACAAAAAATTCTTCTGAACAGAAGTCATCACAATTAAGGAGGAAGACCCTCAGAGGAATATCATCCAGACAAAGAAAGGTTATTCTTTTATAATCAGAGGTAGCCAGAGGACTATTCGACATCCTTCTCCCTCCCACTCTCCCTTGCCTCATCAGAGGTGACTACTGCAATATCTGTGCTTTCAGCAGCCTCTTCCTTCCACAGTCATTTCTGAGACCTTATCGTCTTGTGAATGCAAAGGTCAAACGCTAATTCCTGAGCTAAAGCACTTAATGTTTGCCAGCATCCATTATTGAAAGGCTCTGGCGGAGAGAGGCAATGTGATCTCCGCTTTGGTCATAATTGAAGTGAATGGTAGTAATGTTAAAATGGAGAAGATAATAACAGAGAGAGAGAGAGAGAGAGAGAGAGAGAGAGAGAGAGAGAGAGAGATTTGTTGAGCTTTTACATAGATATTATTTGCCTTTTCATGTTTCTCATACATAATAATAATACAATTATATTATACAGTACCTATTATAACCAGCAATGGTTAAATGCTAAATATATGCAAGACAAAGACCAGCACCTTTTTACCACAATCAAGAAACTGATAAACAGATTACTTATTCCACACATTATGAAACAATTATTATTATTATTATTATTATTTTTTTTTTTTTTTTTTTTTTTTTTTTTTTTTTTATTGATGTATAGACAGACAGACAGACAGACAGACCGACAGACCGACAGACAGACACACAGATAGATAGATAGATAGATAGATAGATAGATAGATAGATAGATAGATAGATAGATAGATAGATAGATCGTCATAAGAACCTTCCAGAGATTATTTTGTATTTCTTTAATTCACCTGTGTAACAACTTCACCCAATAATTGCTCCTCTAACTGTAGGACTTAGGAGGACGATTTTAGATAATAACTGATTCAAGGTTGCAGGCATATATTCGCCCACTCACCCACAATTTCGGAAGTTGAGCTGGCTGCTGGCTTATCTTTACTGCTCACTCAAAGCTTTTAACTCACAATATCAGAATCCACACAACAATCAAACTGCAGCTTAATGCACAAAAAACATCTCTTTTAACAGTAACAGAGCAGACCTGAACAGGTCGGACACAGCTGAAGGGTGTTAAGAATACATGACATCCAGTCTAAGTAACACAGAATAGTTGTCAAGTTCTTGAAAACTACACTGAAAAGAATATTCTGACAGTGACTTCAGATACCATTTCAAGGAGCTAAATATGAAAGATGATGCCCATTCAACTAAAAGTGAAAGGAGAGCATGAAAAGAACATGAATTAACCATTACGCTGTGACTTGCTGAAACTGTTGAATGGTTGTTGTTTTTTTACGTTTTTAAGATTGCATTTGGCTGCTGTGTTGAGAGAGATGTTACACACTGCTACACTGAGACATTTCATTCAGATGCAGTAAAATCCATCCTCAAAAAACTTAAAGCTGTGTCTTTACTGAATACCATTTTGATCTAAGCAAAGCACCTGCCTAGAGGGCTGCAGTGGGGGGTGTTTTGAGTCAGCGCTTTTTGCAAAATCAGCTTCATGGATCTGTTAAACAAGCTTAAGCATACAGCAGTTCTGGGAACTCATCCTTGGCCTGAGTAAGTCCTGTTTCTGGATCTGAGTTCATATGCTTTTGCCTCTTGGGTGGAAGAAGAATACACACACATCTATGCAAGGAACACAAATCTATACTCTTAGAAATTGAACCAATACTATTATTATAACAAATTATTAAAGTGTTACTAAATGCTAACCCTTAAATACACACACACACACAGTTATATGAAGGTGAGTAATAATGTGTTGCCATAATAATAATAATAATAATAATAATAATAATAATAATAATAATAATAATAATAATAATAATGCCAGGCCCTACTACACAGACACACACAATTTTTTGCAGCTTGGAAGTCTTTCTAAATGTTTATGGATGTTTATTTCAACTTTTATGCAAGGCTTAGGTAGGTGTCATGAAGAATATAGCGTATTTTCCATAATCATTTATTAATCATGATTAAGATAAAACAGGCCATATCACATAGCACATTTTTGCTTATAAGGACTAAAGAACACTTATATCTCAGAAATCATGTTGGACATTGATTATTCTGAGTGTTTTTGAGCTGAAAATGCAAGACTGTTGATAAGTTATTTGTTATGATTATATAATAAATTCTTTAAAATACTTAACAGTGATCCAGATAAAATGAAAAAAAAAAACAACTGGAATGTCCTTTATTATTTTGTATGTATTATTTATGTATCAGTGTTATCCTTTCTCAGGACTTTTATTCTGAAAAGAAAAAGAGGAAAAACAGCCCATCCATTCTCAATTTCATTGACAAATATCTGGTTCAGTGAAATCATTAGCCCCACCCCCTCTTGCTGATCAGTCAGAGTCTGTATGCAGTTTGAACATGTACATGTAGACAGAGCAATAAATATGTGCTGGAAGGCTTTTTAATTTTCCGAGCTGGATTATTCATGATTACCTACACCAGTCTTGTAGTTTGTTGTGATATGTGTATCAAGTCTGTCGATAATCGGATCCTGAGTTATGAAGCCTAGAAAATAGCATGTAAGTGCCCACAGTGTGGATCTCAGGTTCTAAGAGTTAATGGAGAGTTTCACAAAAATGTAATATCTGGAAACGGAGTGGATTCAGGGTCTCTTCCCAAACTGGATTACTCGCTTGTACTTTGCCTCACCTTGTTGAGTCTGCTGTAGTTAAAGAGGCTAATTCCTGCAGAGAGTTATGATATGAGTACTATGAGTCATAAAGCTTGAAATATATCCATGCAGACAGCACAGAAAATGCTGGCTTAGTCTTCTAGAGGTTAAGAGAACAGATCAGAAATCCTTAGTATGTTTGATGAATGCTACTTCAGCTAAACTGCAAGACATATCTGCTTGAAACACACTCTCTTCTTCAACCTCCTATGTACAACTCACCATTTGGCTCGAAGAGGGACTTCGGGGAAATATCTAATGTGGTTGCTGACAGCTAAAATTCAACCATAAACTCTTTTAGGGGTCAGAGGGAGCAAAAAAAATTGCTCTATTACATTTCAAAATGGATAGAGTTGTGCCTACAGGCTGACACACCCATTTTGCTACCTCTAAAAGATGAGTCTGGGCTACAACGTTGCACAAGATCTAGTGTAGATAGAAGAAAGAGTATAAAGAAAGAGTACAACATGAGAAAGTTAAATAATGAGAGGAGGAAGGAAGGTCACAGGAGAGATAGCAGGAAAGGAAAAGGATAAGAGAGCAATACAGAGTTGGTATGTTTTCATCCTCCAGCAACCAAAGACAGGCTTGGCCCCTGAAACATGCAAAATGTAACACTTATAATTGCTGTAAGATCTTTTGTTTAAGCAGGAGTTTTAGAAAATATCTACACATGGTTCACCTGACCCTGACAAGCACTTTTTTTTTGAGTTAAGGCTTGAGTCATATCCTTGGCCCCTGGACAGAAATCAAGCAAAAGTAATTTGATTTGGTGACGCTTGGATGTTCTCACATCGATCTGTGAGCCTGCTGAATTGGACAGGTCAGCCATGTGAAGGAAAGAGGAAGTCTTGACTGATTTTGCCAGACGCAGAGAGAATAAGGGTTGATTCTACAGCTGCTGACCAACCTACATAGTCATGAATGGCTGAATGACTGAAGGGCACTTAATTTCACAAAAAATGCTCTTTTATCAATATTCCCTCACTGGTGTGACAAATCACACAGAGCCAAGTCTGGAGTCTGCAGCAGTGAGGGCTGTAGATAAGCTCTACCTCTTTGTGCAGGACCAAAGAAAAGGATTTAAACAATATTCATGTTGCCTCTTTTTGCCCTGCTATTATACAGTTTTTCCCTTAATTCATATGAATGGGGTGCCAGCACAGCAGGGATCAGTACTCTCTTATGTGACATCAAGGAGAACACTCCATCAGGAATGCAGCGCCTATTAAAAGAAAGAGATGCCAGGGGCAAAACTTTCCTTTTTTTTTCTTTTATGTACTTTTAGCCAACTGAAACATGGCTCACAGACCAAGAGGGTAGCTGTACAGAAGAAAGCTGATGCTGTTAAAGACAGCAGAGCTGTGAGGACTCAACATTTGCGTGAGTAGCATGAATTCACAATTGGAGGTGGAGGTACAATACAGTACACTTAATAAAGTAAATAAAGTGACCTCTCTCTCATCAGGGCAACCAGGAAAAATCCTTGTGGGCCACTGAGAGGGTGAAAAAGGTGCATCTTCTGGTCTAGGCTGCTGCCAGGGACAGCTCGAAGGTCTGAGTCAGCTGCACTGACTCATCACAGGTAACTGTTAGGTGCTAAAGTCCTACTTTAAATAAAGTTCAATTAAATTTAACTTACATAAAATGTAATTACAACTTCTCCTGCTGCAACATCCTGTCACTTGCAGTTATTTCAAACATTTTTATAAAAACTTGAGCACAGTGTTTGAAGCACGGAGGATTACTGAAGGCCTTAAAGGATTTTTAGATTAATTTTAAAGTTTATTGTTTGATTTAAAGGTCCGTATAATATTCTTTAATTCAATTTTTATATTTCCGTGAAGTCCACTTACAATATTTGTGCAGCCTTATGGTCCAAAAGTAATAAATGGTGTCTACACAATCATTTTCTAAGCTCTTTTATTCATTTTGAATTAAGGGAAGTGTGCCTTAAAGCTGGACATACACAAGCTCCATTCTGATTGGCTGTGCTGTACTGTGCTTGTGTATGCTTATCGTATGAAGAAGTCTCAATTCAGTTAGTCAGAGGGTGAGTTGTCGTTTGACCTCATAATTTGGCATATTTTAGTTTCACCAAGCTAACAATAATTTTGTGAGTTTGTATAGGAAAAGTTCATGAGCAGTTGAAGTTGCTTTCTGGTGAAAGGCCTGATTCAAAGGTGACAGAGTGATGGTGGGTTGAGCAAACTTTACTGTCAACACATGAATAATGATAGAATTTTTAATGTGTTAGACTGGGATTTGAAGGGGCTTCAGGCATGTTCCTCATCCCAAAATTCCTTTATTTTATTTATTTGAGTATAGGGTTAGGCTACCCTCTGTTACTGACCAGAATCCTTCATATACTTTTTAATAGAGGGTTGGTCTGGATATTAATAACACATAGATATTTATAAAACATCTGTGTTTGGTTTGAGGCCTCATTTGCACATAGCGTCCACATAGCATTCACATAGCATTGTGAAGGCCAATGTCATGATAATGACTAACAAATAAAATATTATGCAGCCCTAACACACACACACACACACACACACACACACACAAATAAAAACAAAATGTCCTTTCAGCTGTCATTGTTCATGATAGGCTATGTCCAGGGTGAAGTGTTCCCAAAGTGTTGTCTATGTTTAATATGCACTAAAGGTGTTTTAATCAGGAAGGATTGATCTAAAAAAAGAGTAAGAGACAGAGAGAGAGATTCTCCAGCTCAGGGCCCAGACGCTGGTGGTTAAATTATGTAGTCAGCATCGTCACCCATGTCATAATGAGCCGAGGAGGATCCCGGGTGTGATGACCTGTGTGTAACATCATGTCACACTCATTTACCGGGAGCAAGAAGCCAAAGGTCAACCATCGAGAGGGAGGGGGGGGATTCGCTATACTATGTATAATGAAACAAAGCTACCAACAGCTCTCAGCTTGAAACATACTTCCAGTATTTTCTAAAAGGATTTCATGCATTTGTGTGTCCTCATATCAGTGAAATAAAACACCAGTAAGCTTTGCTATAGTTAAAAAGCTACTGACTGTTAAATCTGTATCTGCTGCTTCACAATATAAATTGTCAGGACCTATCAGGGTGCAACGGTGGAAGATGCTGTGCTCTACCTAAGAAAATGAGAAAACAAAATAAGCTTGATCTTACAAACCTGTTCGGGGGAATTTAACTAATCAGACAAATGATAAATGTGTATTAACCTCTATAATTAAAATAGCCTCCATGTATGGACTGCTCAAAGACAACACAACTTGATATAAAACCACCAACACAAGTGACTGGAATTTCATTAAACTTTAGTAGAGGTTTTCTGCATGGTAGTGCCTTACACAGCAATAAAGTGATTTCATGAACAAATAACAGATGTTGCTTTCGTATGAATGACTAAAGGTCATTTGAGAAGGTCTATATGAAGTATTTTCGTGGAGCTTCAAAGCTGTGTTGTTTCTTCCAAATTCCCAAAGTATCTTCCTCCATTTCCTCTGAAAGTAGCAATGAGTCATTTTACAGGGTGAAAAAGATGAGCAACATGGAAGTTTGCTCTGTAAGATCAGGCTGGACATGATGATGGTATGGTGGCAGCAACTGACCGTTCTCAGTGTGGGCACAATCGTGGTGCTATTTATTATACACATCAGTATCACTTCATGATTGAGATGGTTCATCATCCAAAAGCATCCAGGCAAAAGAGATTTTGTGGTCAGAGACTGACCATCAATTAATGACTAGAGAATGCCAGTAAAAACTGCAATGACAGCTGACATTAGGAAAGTGGATAAGAGTGATCTATTGAAGTACAAAAGAGGGTGGAGGTTGATTTTGAGTGTTTTCAAGGTTTTGGTTTTGGTTTTAAAAATGCTTTTTATTTACTTGAATTAAAATGAATTACAGAAAGATTAATTGCACATTAAACACATGTTTAGGTTAACCTTACAGACCACTTTTCTAAAAGTTGGAATTATCAGGGTTTTCTATCCACATGAATTAATTTATTTCCTAAATCATCAAGAGGCCTTGCACCATTACTGTGATCTAATCTTTCAACAACTCCTTGAACGTATTCCCTACAGTACACACCACTTATTTACATCCACCAACCGCTCTTAGCTTCCACAGCACACACTCTAACACGCCACACATCAATATTCCTCAATAATCTCGAGCACTTGAGGCACCAATCCTGAACTGCCTGTGTGTGCTCTCTAGCCAAAACGAAACTAAGAGAGGAGTCCCTATCGTCTCTCAGAGCATTTTAAGATCATGTTTAATTCAAGGGAAACATCCTTTATTTATTTCTCTTTTTTATCTCTGCTTTTTCCTCTGTTTCACACTGTCTCTGTCTTTTGCTCCATTGCTTGCTCTCCCTCTCTCTCTCTCTCTCTCTCTCTCTCTCTCTCTCTCTCTCTCTCTCTCACACACACACACACACACACACACACACACACACACACACACTTTACCCCTCCCCTATGTTAAAGGCAGTGGCACATACACACATACACACTCTCACACACACAGCCTTCAACTTCTGATTGCAGCCCCAGCCCTAACGCCAGAGGAGTCATTGAGTTCTGCTCCTCTCTGTCTGATAGCATTCTCCACGGGGTCCCGGGAAATCAGATAGGAGCATGAGCAAAAAGGCCTGACAAGGCTCCATGACACACACGCACACACAGAGAGACACGCACACACACAGACATACACGCATCCCCACACACTCAACCACCCATCAGCAGTCAGCATCACGTATTGTTGACTGTATACATATACATATATACATATATATATATATATATAGGTATATATATATATATATATATATATAGTATATATATATATATATATATATATATATATATGCACACACACACGAAACATGTGCACACTCAAAGAAAGCCACATATTCTTGCAGAAATACAAAAGAGCTGAGCTAAACAAAGTACAGCCCAGCTACATCATGAGCAATAGCCTCACCCTTCAGTCTTCATCTGTGCATTTCCCTTTCCCCTCAAAACTATTTTTAACAGAGCCATGGCCTGTGATTGTGTGTGCTGTCAATTTCCAAACTGGAGAATTAGTGGCCTAAGTATTCATAGAGCTTGCTAACTGGAAAGAGAAGAAGATCATTTGTTGTGCTGTTTTTTATGGTAAGGTACAATGAGAGCAAGTGGGTAACCTTCAGGATACAGCAAGAAGAACAAAGCTCCCTCCATGAGTCATCACTCAGATGTTCTCAAGGGAAACACACACACACACACACACACACACACACACACACACACACAAACACAGATTTGTTTGTTTTATACAATTTATGGTGTGAGATCACACATTTGTCCCACATATCACACATGCACACGAAAATGCACACACACACACACACACACACACACACACACACACACACACTGCTGTCAAACAGAGACAACTGCTGATAACCTTTCACACTGATCACATTTACCACACAATCTCTTTAATGTTTAGACAAAATAGTGCAATAGAACACCTCCAATCGGTCATGGATGGAAAGGCTACAGTAACTCCGATATCCAGTCTATCAAACTGTGGAGAGTGGAAGAGCATTCCAAAATGCACAATTTAGATGGACTACAACAGCAAAATACCACTTCAGGTTCTGCTACTGTCTCAAAATGGCAACTTTAAAGGAGAAGACAAAAATAACTGCACTGAAAGAGATCAACTGTCATATTTTATATTCAGAACATGTACAGCAACATATTTCAAGCCTGTTTTGTTTTACTGTTGATTAGTACAAAAATCAGAAATCTAAAATATTTTTGACCATTTCTATTTAGATACTCATCATGAAATATAAAGGACATCTGGTGATCTCAAATGACTTCAAATGTCAGTGTTATATAACTATGCACCTTTATAGTGTAATATAATATATATTTAGATATTTACAAGTGACATATTTAAAGCCTTTTTAATCAGTACTTACTAATATTTATTACTAATACTAACATTTCTATAATAAATAATAAATAATTTTGTAATTACAATTTAAAAAAATATTCTAAATAAATATTATACTAATGTTAGATTCTGAATTTAGCCATGCTGCTCAACAAGTAAAACTTTCATGAAATTATGAGCACAACTGAACTTTTTCAATAGTAACAAAAAACAACTAAAATGGGAAAAAGAGAGAGAAATATAAAGCTTTACAAACTCTAAAGTGTGTTGTAGGTGCTGACATTGTAAGTTATCCATGTTTTCTGATATTCCTACAAAGTCAGGATTTTTCCCTTTCTTAAAATGTACAAAAGCAAACAAGCACTCACTCACATACATAGTGCTGACCCTGCTTGCCCATGGTCCTAAGAGGCTGAGTCAGACTTGGGGTTTGTGTTTCAGTAGACAGCGCTGGGGGAGATGTGTCCCGGCCTGCAGACATTGTCACACAAAGCTTCATTTGAGCCTCATGACTGGCCAGCCCAGGGGTCAGACCTGGGCAGAGCACACACACAGTGGACCCAGCCAGGACAGCACAGAGCAACCCAGGAAAGAGAGTCGAGGAAAAGAGAACACATCTCATGATATATCAACTCCCACCACCTCATTCTTCCCATCCTATGTTTGGGAGAAATTTGCTGAAAATGTCACTGGACGACTGTTGCCCGAGCAGAATTGGCGTTTAATAAGCACCCTGACCTCTCTTCCTTCTGCCTGAGAGCACCAGTAATGATTCTGTTTCAGAGGGAGGGAACCGGACACGACAAACAGAGGGTTCTGCAAGGCTATTGATTGAGTTGTATCGGCCTGATAACTGCAGAGGAAGAGGAGAGAGAGAAGGAGGATGAGGGAAATAAAGAAGGGATTAAAGATTTTCCCTCGGTGTATAAGCCATAAAGAAGGAGGTCAGGTGTAGTGAAATACAAAGGCACAAAAATGTACACACACATAGACACACACACATCTTCCACACAGACAGTTACACCTCAATCTGCAATAATACACTTCCTAAATAAAGCACTGCATTTACACTGAAACACACAATGCTGTATAATCCCTACCATCCAGATATTACCTGTCATCCGTAACACCCAACCAAACCAAATGATGCAACATAACTTTTTAAATGGCATTTCAAGAATTGAATCTAAGACCACATCAGCAGAAATCTGCCCAACTGGCAGCCAGGACCAACTAATAGAGAAGCAAACTTCTGCTGTCTATCCAATTCAGCTTTGTATTCCACTTCGATTTTTCCAAGTGGATTATTATTCAGGTATCTTTTGGGACCAGAGTGAGGATATGGGCCGGAATCTACCTTCCCCTGAGCCAGATCATTCTAATTCATAACCCTGCAAATGAGTTATTGACTCTGGGACACCTCATGGCAGCATGTGATGAGGAGTCAAAGACCTTGTACTGCCTTTCCTTTCTCTATCTCTCCTTCCCATAAAGAGAATAGAAGCACCTAGAGACGACTCCGCTGCTGGCTAAACTGCAAACAATGCTCACACACACCATTTACTCTTCAAAAAGCCCATAAAGTTCCTGAAGGTCTATGTTCTGTTTTTAGTGCCCCTTTATACAAATACAAGCATGGTAGAGTACAGTATTTCACTGCAAACCTGTATCCAAGCTCAGTGCACTGACATGTACTGACACTGAAGCTGACACTCAGTTTAAAGAGCTTTGATGGAAACTTTATCTGATTTAACAAAAGATGCAGTATGTAGCCATTTATGACAGTATATAAATGTTTTAAAGTTGTTTGTTTTTGACAGCAATTCATTGCATTTTGGTTTCATTTGAACTTAAAATATATTTAACTTTTGTAAACTTGAAAGAAGAAAGACATTTGATAAATGTATTCAATATTTGTACTATTCTCTAAACTACTCACTCCCAGATAAACTGCACAAATTGCACACATGTATGGACCCTGTGCTACCCACCTAAATCAAATATTTTATTTTTATTTCAAAGTTATCTTTATAATTTGTAATGGAAAACAATATTGGATTTGGTTTAATATGGACCCATACAATCCCCCCATTTAAAATATTGGCCCTGAAAAACAATTTCACTAGTGATGCCAGTCCCCTAAATCATATAACATATGGGTCCTTAACAACATGTAAAATCATACATAATATGGGCCCCTAAAAACATTGAATATAGACCCTTACAAACACAGAATATAGGCCCTGAAAACCATCTATAACATGTGTCCTTAAAAAACATTAAATGAATAGAATTTAACTGATTTTTTTCTTTTTTCTATGTTAATCTATTAAGTGTAATAGTTTAATAATATTATTTTATATTTTATTGATTCCTTATTTTGAATTTGTTTGAGATTAAGGACCCAATGCTACTCCCCCAACTGTATCAATTGTACAGAGCCCAGATTGTGCACCTCCTACTTAAAGTTTAAAAGTCTGCATAAGGCATAAAATATGTGTGAAGATTCCAGACTGCAGAGATGCAGATCATGTGCTCTGTTATAGCATAAAAGCAAACCACTTCTGGGGAATAAAGCAGGTGAGAGACAGGGTCCTCATAAATGAACCCAGCAGCTCTGTTCCTTTTTAGAAATCCCATGAAGTTTTATTCACTACCACATCTGGGTTTATGATTATTTAGCTCTAATCTGAAACATCTTGTATGTTAAAGCATTGTAATCCTTCTAGGATTCTCATTCATATTTCATTGCACGGCATATTAGCCAGCAATAATGTGAATTATTCAATAACTACAATGAAACTGCTATGTTTAGTCTTCATAGCATGTCATGCGAATCTGCATTTGTTAAGTGTCAGATCCTTTAAAATGTACTTATTATAAGAAGACATTGGGAAGTACTGGGAATTGCGTTATGATCTGAGTGCACCATAACATGTCCAGTGGTTAATATACTACAAATACACGGCCATGTCTGTACAATGGGCAGTGGGAAGGGACAGAGAAAGCTAACTAGTCCTTAGATTAAATGTCAGTAAGATATTTGAAGCAGATCATAAAAACATCAAGCCTGAAGATTATGTGAACATTTTCTAAATGCTCTATTTCCCCATGACCTTATTGAAATCCCATGCCTCATTTTGAAATTCAATTAAGCCCAGTGGCCTTCTTTGCATATCTACAGCAGAATGTGTGATTTTTAAACTTTACTTAAGCAGAAAAAGTGCAACAGAAACATATTGTCACTTACAAGCAACCCCTGAAGGCTGAAGGGAAATGTAGTGACAAGGGTGCTATGTAAAGGCACCTCAGGAGCAACTTGAGAATCAGTGCCTTGTTCAAGGACGTAATAGCAGGCACATGGGAAGTACAAGGGCGTTTGAGGAGTTTGCACTCCTGCAGGAATTCAACTACATCCTTTAGATTCTTGATGCAGCTTTGAAGAGCAGACCCCCAGCCTATGGCGTGGACCTTTCAACTGTAAAGCTACTGCTACTCCAGTTCTTAGATGTTTTTGTCTGCCAGTTGGCTATAAAACTAGCATGAGGTAGGCCTATAGTCCATTTGAAATCTGAGAGGGAAGCTTTGGAATAATCATTTGGTAAAGCTCATCAAATTGCTTCATGCATCAAAGCATTATGTTCTTTCAAAAATACACACTCCTTTATTCTGCCTAGACAAGTCCATCATTATCAAAACCAACTCTCTCTCTCCCTCTCTCTCTCTCTCTCTCTCTCTCACTCTGTCTCTCTCTCTCTCTCTCTCTCTCTCTTTTGTGTGAAAGTCCTTTTAAGTCACCAATACCACTCGGTTTTTGTTCCTTAAATTGGAAAAAATCATATATATTTTTAAGCATGAAACTGATTCATAAGTCAGAGATAGTTTCATATTTCTGTAAAGTAGCTGTGAGTGAAACATGAATATTTTAAGCAGCTTAGTGGTGATTTAAATATATTTACTCTGAGTTGTCTGGCTCCGGGCCAGGACAGTGTAATACTCACAAAAAAAACTCAGCAGCTACAGTCTATTTGAGTGAGCTGATAACTCAGACTGGCGGCACTAAGCAAAATAAAGTCAATTAACTGAATTTTTTTTTTTTTTGAAATTTATATATCCCCTTGAAAACCTGTAAAACCAGATAATGCCAGGGGGAAAAAACATAGCATAGGGGTAGAGAAAAAAACTGATTGTAAAAATAAAATGATGGTGGTGGATGTGTACTTATGTTAGTAGATGAATTTATAAATTTCTAAAAAGTTTACCCCAGAGTAAAAAAAATAAATAAATAATGTATTAAAAAAAACTCAATACGTCATCAAAAATAGTTGCACCCAGAATGAGTCAACCAAAGAATCAACTATGCTTGACTGCATTGGTGTCTTTGAGGAGACATGCAACAAATCCATGTGTGGAGGCCCTGTGGTCAGGGCCAAGATCACTGGTTTGTTGTCACACCTTACACATCCAGAAGGCCCAATGCCAGATCACCTTTGGTCTTCAGTACAGGCACTATGACAGCCCAAAGTTAGTTTGATGAGATCCTCCACTTCAGTGCACAATTTCCAACAGGACAACACTCATCTACACACTGCTGCCATCTCAAGAGCTTGCCTTGAAAATACAGATACTGTGCCAGACTTACTCCCAATTGAAAATGTGTGGGATGCTATTGGACATGCTATGAACACTCTACCCCTACCACAGGAGTGAGAATATTCAAGCTATATGGAATGGATTACTGTACAATACCATTAGGAGCCTCTACAACTTCATGTTGTATTACATACAAAGTCATACTGAGAGACAAAAAATATTGACAACATAAGTCTAGCACTGCAAGCAACCACATCCTTCTAAATAAAACTATTTGTGCATCTATTTTTTTTATGAATACTGTATTATTGATTGTAGTTTGAAACGAACATTTTGCATGTCAGTACATGATTATATGGTAAGAGACTGAAAAAGAAGACAAAAAAACAGTTAAAACAGTTAAAGGAGGTGATGGGAGGGGTTGTGATAGGTTGTGGGTTATCAAATTATTTTCACAAATGTGAATAAGTAAAGTTGCAATTTTAAATGGGTGCAGGGAGGGGGGTTCGGGCATATTCCTCCTCTCAAAATTCTGTCATTTCCTCCTATTTACTGTTGTTTTTTTTATAATTGTCAAATAATGTAATGCCTTTCTAACACACACACACACACACACACACACACACACACACACAAACACACACATCAGCACACTCATGCACATGTCTCATGAGCACTTCGGAAAGGCTCCAAGACATTGGGGTCTGCCAAGTAACCACTCACTAGCACCCCACAGCCAATTTGTCTCATTAAAAAATCACATGGTTATTAATTCAATTGCTCCGGCCAGATTATATCTGCTTCTCAGTTTTGTATGTGACCTTCATGTCACCTTTGTAAGCCATAACCTATATATACTATATGTCCAAATGTTTCTGGAGTCTTCTTCTAATAAATGAATTCAGATACTTTAAGTGACATCCATTGCTGACACAGATGTGCATATTTATACAAATACAGCTTGTCTAGTCCCTTTGAGAAGTGTTGCCAGTAGAGGAGGACTGTCTGGTGCAGATAAATATGAACCTGTTGGCATCATGCTTAATGCCAGATGTAGACTATAGGGGTATAAAGCCCTCCAGCACCGAGGTGTGTAGAGTAAAACTGTGTTCTCTGGAATGATTGTGCTGCATTTAATACTTCTTGGTTCAGTTGGAGAGTTGGGGATGAGGTAGGGGGGGTGGTCATTGCTAAATGCAATCAGATCCTCACAGCAGCTCTAAAATCTAGTAGAAAACCATCCCTAGACAGATACTCCAACAAAAGCGAGATAAACTCTTTTGGTGTGACAGAATTTTAGTCCATAAAGTGTATATGTCCAGCACATTGCCCTATAGAACACCTCCAGTCTCAATGAACTCACTGAACTGATTTTGGAAAATTCATATTTATATTCACTTTCATATTCATATTCATGCCACATTTTAGATTAGAAATTCATTATATTTCTGAGCAAATTGAAATAAAGTTGTTGGTATTGTAAACTACTGTAAGTTAAATGTTTAGATGAAAGTCAATGGCATGATGACAATGATAAAAAATAATCTGAATCATAGTGAAATAAGTATAGCAAAGACCCCAAGGGGAAGCCATTATTAATAATTAGTCTAACAAATCTGAAATTTTACAGCAATTTGTGCCACCGCCACCACACCCCACCCAACTACTTTTATGCAGTTTTATATGCAAATTAATCATTTGTGCATATTTCTGTTCTGCTGTATGTTCTGGAATTGTCTTCATGTACACCCATCTTATGTAACATGATTAAATAGAAGCATATCTTTAAAATCTCTGTACATCTCAAGCCAAAGACATAAATCACCAAACTTATGACCTTGCGATGTGTATGGAATAGGTAAGTAACTAAATATGACTGACAACCTTGAAATATGAGCTGAGAAGTACTATGCCCTCTATGTTTTCCCCATGGCACAGTACAAGTTCATAGAAGCAGTATTGCTATCTCTCCTTCACAGACAAACACACACACACACACACAGACACACACACACACAAAAAGCTTTCTGAACTGGTGCTAGAAAACAGGCCTGTACTTAGAAGGAGGTCATGAGGGTCAGTGTTGTTCCAAATGAATGGTCAGCACCACAGAGGATAGACAACGGTCAATGACACAGAAACAAACGGACTGCCCATTTCTCTGCTGACCTCATCTCACTCAGCAGCTGAAGACTTTGGGAAGGAATGTGATACCAAATGAATGCAGGCTTGCTTATTTATTTATTTAATAGATCTGATTAGCTGTGCTGTGTCTAAAGCACTGCGATTCGTGAGGAATAGAGTAATGGTTAAATCAATGAACTCCATGCATTTTGCATCAACTTCACACCCTTGTGTCAAATAATGAATGGGATCATAATAGCTTTGGTAAAACAGCCAAATCTCGATATCTGATAGATGCTGTCATAACATGACTGATTAGGGTAAACAGATTAATTGAGACATTCGCTTGAGCAAGATCATTCCTGTTTTATACCTGACTCCATTGCTCACTCATCCGCTTATCCGTGTATTGTCTCTAAGTAGCTTTTGCTCTCTGTAAATCTTCTTATTTACAAGCTGTGTTTGGGCTGGGTTAGCACACATTGTTCCATCACTGTCAGGTGATGGTATTAGCATGACTGCAAAGCCATTTAACAGCTGAAGGGATAAAAAAAAATATACGTGGGTCATCAAATCCAGGGATGAGCTGCTTCTTTTGAAAAGCCATGTGTCCAAACACCTCTGGCTATAAGATATGTGATAAATATGTATTAAGTGATGCTAAAATATGCTAAGCTTAATGCAAGTATAAAAGTAATGATAAAAATACTTATTATGATTAATTAAATCATGAGAAGTTTGCTGTCTTAAGTATATCACACACTCTCTAATTAATCATAACTTAATTAACTGTGTTTCAAACCATTGTTTGAACAATGCTATAGAACAGGGGTTCTCAACCTTTTCCACCTCACAGCCCACTTGTTTATAATTAGATTAATGGCACATCACAAAAAACTCAACTCTTTATTTCTAAAGTACAGACCCTGAACCATGCAGTGTTATTCATTCATTCCTAAGGTTGTAGATTGAACATGACTGATATTTTGATTTCTATTTATAATAAATATTTTTTTTCACATAGACTTTTTTATATATAGAATTTAAAGTGACATTACCAGCCAAATAAGGACTACTGCCTCCTCCTGCAGATGGGCCTGCATACCACTAGATAGTGCTTCATGATGATAATGTATGTTTCTTCAAAAAGAGGTTTCAAATTAAAAGTCCACTTCTAGTGTGACATTATGACTTTGCCGTATTGCTCACCTTTAGTTCGAAGCCATTCATTCTATGTAAGTATAGATTATATGAAAAACCACCAATGCATCACAGAATTTCAGATGTTTCCTGTTGACAATACCTTATATTCAACCCCCAACAACCAATAGCTTTCAGACATTGGAATAAAATTACTGAAATGATTCATGTGGGCTTTCTCTGTGTGTAAGCATGTCTGCCTATGTGGTAGAGGCTGCTAGCCAGCTGTTGTCCCAGCCAGCTGCTTCTTCATGGGAGGAATTTGATGACACATGCAAAAGACAGCAGCTCTATCTCCCTCTCCCCACTGGCCAATTCTATGGAAATCACTTATTCCCTCCATGTAAGCTGCTTCAGGTTATAGCCAGTGCTCATTCAATTTACTTCAGGATGGACTGCAATCTATACTTGCTGTGGATACAGTGCACAAGTTCAAAGGATTATTAGGATTCTGACAGATACACTTTACACTCAGCTGATAACATATCAGTTTTTATGTACCCTTCATGTGTGCTATTATTGGTGCTGCTGCTGCATTTATTAATTTAATTTAATCTTTATATGAAAACTATATTAAACTATTTACTTCCTGTTAATTAATGCATTATTGGTTTACGAATTACACCGCTTTCCATATTTTGACAGAAGTTGATTAACGTACAACAGTTTCTCTTCAGGTTGAGAAGAATATTTGCTAAAATTTTGTAAAACTTGCCCAATCTCGGAACACTACCTATGAATGCATCTGTGGGCAGACCTATCACCACTGATAGGTTAATTGAAGATAATTGTATTGCAAATAGCTTAAATAGGGCAACAAAAGGACAACTGATATAAGACAAGATAATTCCCTTAAGTCAATGCAGACACTGCAGAATGTAATGTTAATTCAGCTCCAACATGTATAACTCAACTGTTAATGACTTCTAATAACTGATGTTCAAGCTCCTCTCGAGTTAAACCCCTTAAACTCTAAGGGCCTGAATGCGAATCACTTTAATTACTCACTCTCATAATTGCATCACTTGTATATTAGCTTCATACTTGTTTGCTGAGTAATTCATTGTAGTTACTGAATAATGTCTTAAGCAGTGGAAGCAGTGGCATGTAGAAGCAGTGGCATGTAGAAGCAGTGGCATGTAGAAGCAGTGGCATGGGGCCACATATGGCTTGAAGATATTTTAATATAGTTACTCTGTTTGATTCAATTTACAATAAGCAAGTTCCTCCTCCTTTCTATGTAAGCCGCCTGTGCTCACATTCCTCAAAGGAGGCTGTCCACACTGGATGGCTGTGTCCGATTACAGTAATCCACCTGTAAACAGGCATGCTAACACTGTGCATCCGCTTCGACACAATGAGCTTGGAGCATCCCTCTCAAATATCCTGGAGATGTGCAAAACCGCCAAACTGCTCACCATAATGCAACCTCTTATTCCCTAATCGTGTTATGCAGCTGTACAAGACTCTGCTTATGATTCATAGGAGGAAGATAAAGATATACTATTATGAAGTTTTCACAAAATTCAAAAACCTGACATTAAAATAAAACAATAACCAAAAGCCAGGCATTCAAAAAGGCCCCATGGATGATTATTGAATGTAAGTAGACCTGCTTTGCTTTGTCAGAACTGCAGGCCTATTAAAATATTTATAGTCACACACAAATCCCACTTTTCAGGTTTTCTCATTGGATTATTTGCTCATTTTGAATGAGAGCACACCAGCCCAGACCAGTTTGTTACAGCAAACTCCTTTCCCACCGTGTAAAGGCAGGCGCTTTGTAAATGAGCCTCAGTGGTCCTGTGCTCGTTTTCATCCCAGCAGCCAGTGTTGGTGTTGTGCGCCTCTTAAATCAAATGAGCACTTCACTTCCTGCGATCAGGAAATCGCTTTGACACATCACATAATTAAAGGAAAGTGCAGGCCGTGCTGTAGTCATCCCCCAGGGTGCAGTTCACATCAGATTGATCGCACTGAGTGAGGCCAAAAAAAGTGGGGGGGCGAACTTCAGACAGGTCCTCTACCTTAAAAGAGCAGCAGCTCATGTCTGTCTAACAGACCCATGTTTGCACAAGGCCCTTTCTCACTGTCTATCCTTGTATAGGTTATTATTCCACATCTGTAGTATTCGAAAGCTTAGAGCATATCAGAAGTGTGAAGGCTCCCAAAACACACAGATCTTTGAGTGCGTTTCTGTGCTGGAGAGGTGAGGGTGAGCTCAGCTGGAACCAAAGCTTCCTTTAAAACGGTTGCTAATAGCAACATGCAAGCTGAAATGCTAGTGCAAAAAGGGAAGAAAGGGAGAAAGAAGAAACACTGCACTTTAAACAAATGTGGCCAGTAGTGCTGAATTAACCAAAGGTGTTGAAAAATTTAAATCTGGCTGGACACCAACTCTGGGTGGGTGTAGATGTCTATTTTCCACACACTTTCCTGAGGATCACTTAAGAGGAGTGACAGAGATTATTACTGACTTTAACTGTAACTCAATGTAATTGAAAGCATTTTAAGTTTTTGCCTTTTAAGTTTTGCTCGCTAGTAAGTAATCACACTCAATTGTTCACTAATCTACTGCACAATGTTGCGAAAATGCAAGTGTTGTGTTCATACAAAGCCATGTTCCTGTCCAGTGAAAACCACGTATCTCCAAAAAGACAACTTTACAGCAGAAAAGCTTTGAATGGAATTTAATGTGAAATAAGGAATTATTGTACTTCAGTAAGTATTATTGTACTTGGAGAAAAGTACAAATGGACAACAATGGATTGTCTAGAGAGATAGATAGATAGATAGATAGATAGATAGATAGATAGATAGATAGATAGATAGATAGATAGGATATCCAGCATAGCACTCCTGCAGAGTGTCTCAGGTTTGACGTTCACACGCTGACAGATGTGTGCAGATGTGTGCGACCCTCGTCGTGGTGTGTGCATGCATGTGGAAACACAGGCTGATAGTAAGTGAGAGAGTCACAGCAACACGAACCGGGAGCGCAATTAAAACAATCCATGGCGCCCAAAAACAAGTCGCCGTTGCATGACTTGGGGGGGACCGGGTGGTAAATGGGGAGAGAGAGAGAGAGAGAGAGAGAGAGAGAGAGAGAGAGAGAGAGAGAGAGAGAGAGAGAGAGAGAATCGCTCTTACCGAATCTCAAAACGTGCGGCATTCCTCGAGAATATCCCACACATAAGAGAAGCAGCAGCAGAAGCCTGACACAGCACCTGAATCGCGCATGAGTTAAGGTGAGCGGGGAGGTCATTCATGATGCCTGGTGGGTGAAAACAGAAGAAACGAGCTGTCTTCTTGCTGTCTTTTGTTTTGTTGTCGATGTTGTTTGTGGTCTGCTTTTTAATTCCCTTCGGCTCGTGGAAAGGCTCCCCCGGAACGTGCGCTGTGCAGGGCGGGATGATCACGGCATGGTCGCGGCTGCGGCCGCCTGCCTGCCTCTGCGTCCGTCTCACTGCGCCGAGCGGCGGCAGCAGCCCGAGCCTTCCGCCTGGACGGAGCTTTATGCGCCAAGGCAGAAGACGGAGGCACTTCGGGCCGAATCCATCCACGGGGAGGAAGTCGGAAGAGAAGAGGAGTGAGGAGAGAGGAGGAGGAGGAGAGGAGGAGGAGAGGAAGAGGAGGTGAGCAGAGAGCCTGACTGCTGGACTGTGGGGTCTGTGGGTGCTGGAGAGGGGGAGAACTGCAGCCACGGCCGACTGACGGAGCGCGCGCGCGGGAGCCACGCGCACACGAGCTTTCCGGCGTTTCTACCGCACTGCTGCGCAGTGACTGACGTCGAGAGAGCGGGAGAGGAGGGAGAGAGAGAGAGAGAGAGAGAGAGAGAGACTGAATGCGTGCGTGCGTGTGTGTGTGCGCGTGCGTGCGTGTGTGTGTGCGTGTGTGTGTGTGTGCGTGTGTGTGTGTGGCGGGGTCGCCGACCGCGCATCGATGCCCTCCGTAAATCAGCGGCGCCGAAACTACCGCGCGCGGCTTTCTCTCCGTAATTTCACAGATCTCTCATCTGATAGTATCCGACGCGACTCCACTACCCCGGCGCACCCCCTCTGCCTTCAGCGCGCAGCGTCGAAAGCTGAGAAAACATAACTACGTCAATTGAAAAGCCCTGCACAGCTCCGGAACAGCGACACAAGACATGTCAACAGTTTGTAAAGGTATCTGAGAGCTCTGTCTCCCAGATGTCCTCTGATCGGAGGACGCACATCTGTACTGGGAGGGAACTGCTGGCACTGGTACTGTGTGTAGGCCACTGCATGAAAAAGTGCTTCTCATACAATAACTTATACACTGTAAGTTAGATCAAGTGTTTTGGTGCATTTCTGCGGATAATGAACTGCTGTCTTCATGTGAAGTCCCATTCAGACAGTCCTGCAGTTTCCCGATAGTAAAGTCTAATACACTAATATCTATATGAATATATATATTCTAATATATTAGTATATATAACAGTCCTGAATATAATAATTTTCCTGAATGGGATAATGGACTCAATCTCACCGGGGTCTATTTTCTTTGCTTTAGGCCTCTGCATATTATCCAGTATAAGCGCTGCCTAACTTCTCCCTGATCCAAAATAAGCACCAAGCTGTCACTCTGCATCTGACATCCTGACCTGATGATGTGTGAGTGTGGGCATCCAGAGATTTGACTGTGTTCTAAGCAGCGGACATCAGCCTACTTTGCGCCCTTTGCGCTGAGCAGCGCTGCGGTGCGTTTCAGCACCACGGACAGCGGCAGAGCGGCCTTAGGGTTCCGCACCTCTCTTCTGTTACTGCTGCACCAAATGTGCTCAAAAAAGAAAGAAAGAAAGAAAGAAAGAGCGAAGGTTGCTGTCAATGCAAATCAAATTCGCCACATAGATAATAAATCTAGACATTCTTAATGCACTGCTCCCATTTCCATTTTCTCCAGTTTCTCTTGAGTACACAACTTTTTTTTCCCATCAGCTTCCATCATCCACAAATTCCTCCCTTAAAATCCTAATAAATGCAACTCCAAGAGTAAGGGGATCACGAATCATACCCTTGCAGTTCAAAAATCATGACAATAAAGACTCTAAGCAGCTCTCTGTCCACACGAGGCTCGTCTACCGGAGCTCCATAAATTATGGAAGTTCTTTTTGGCTGAGCATTAGCGTGCAATTTCATCCTGTACAGCCTTAATACCCTCCCACTGCTTCCCCATCCCCACCACCCACACCCACATGCCCAACACCACCCAAAATTAAAGCTCCAGTTTGTTGCCAACGTTTCAGCTTGTAGATCTTTCAGATCTTCTTGATCAACTTGAAGATATTCGGGAATCTTAAACGTTTATAATAAAATCCTACTCTGAAAAAGGACACACACACACACACACACACACACACACACACACACACACACAACATACATACAGGGGCTACTTTAACTGCACATGATCTAATTCCTAGAGCAGATAAGAGCCTCTTTTTTAATGGGCTTCGAAGCGCTCCAGCAGAGATTTTGCGCAAACCGTGAGGGTCGCATCTCAACATGCTTTAATAACTGCCCACCCGAACCCTCCAAGATATTGAAGATGGCCTCGGGGGAAAAGATGCGCACCCTCACCACACACACACACACACACACACACACACACACACACACACACACGCACGCTCGCGCACGCCTCTATATCTGAAGTTTAAATTGGGTTCCTCTGGCGGCGGGTTTCAGGACGCAGAAGTTGTCGGATCGTCCTGCGTTTTGTCGCCTCGTTTCCGAACCGGCTGTACTGCGCGTCCGATTCCGAGCGTGTCCCGAAACGAGCGGCGGCGGGAAAAGCGCGGGGAAAGAAAGCCGAAGCAGCCTTACCTCTGCGGGGAGAAGCAACATGAGCCGAACAGCAGAAGAGCCAGAAGAACCGGGGAAAGTAGTTGGGCTGTTGAAGCGATGGATCAGCAGAGGCTCCGTCAGACAGCGCGGAGGAGACACGCCCCCTGTCGGACACACGCGGCAGTGCTTAAAGACACACAGGCTCTAGGATGCCAGACATGTATACAAACTAAAAAAAACACACACAACAAACACGTTTCACCCCATAAACATCTCTGAGAAGATTTATTGTACGAAGATTATACGTGACCTGGACGTCTCAGGGACATTTCAATGACTTTCAGTCTTTCCAGATGTTAAAACTTTAATAGAGCTTTAATAGACAAGTTATTTTCCTTAGGGTACCTAGAATACTTCCCTTAGGATTTGGATACTTCCCTTCAGATTCATTGATACCATTTTATTTATTTAGGTACACAGAATAACCACTTATGGTTCCATAATGAACCACTTTCTATTTGGTTCCTTTTTAAAAATGCATGTAAAGGTTCGTTGGCAATTTAAAAGTTCTTCCCAGGTGTGTCTTAAAAATGAAAAAGATAGAAAGCAAAAGTGGTCACTTAATGAACCCTTTGTTGCACCTTTATTTTTAAGAGTTGGAGACCAATAAAAGTTTATGTGCATATGTGCACTTCTGTAAGTTGAGCTGGATAAGGGCATCTGCTAAATGCCATAAATGTAAATGTAATGTAAATGTAACACAGAAAGAGAGAGGAGAGAGAAACAGACAAATACAGAGAGGAATAGTGTGTGTGTGTGTGTGTGTGTGTGTGTGTGTGTGTGTGTGTGTGTGTGTGTGAGAGAGAGAGAGAGAGAGAGAGAGAGAGAGAGAGAGAGAGAGAGACTCCTACTGCCTCCCTCATCTCTTTAATTACAGTCAGTCTTCCATATCGGAGAGGAAATTAATTATTCCCCTAATCTGCTGGAGGAAGTAATACCAACCTGCAGCAACACACACACAACACACACAGTCTGTGCAACAAACAGCAACACACAGCAGTTAAAAGTGGAAACACACACCTACAGTACAGCAAAGCCTGCTAAACACAGCAGTGTGGTGACTCCAGTGTTTAGGGAAAGTGTCACAATCATTGTGTTGTAAATGAAACACTTACTGTTCATCTGATTCACATGTGTTGTTCAGCCATTCTGGTGGAAGATACTTAATTGCTAAACCACTTTGTGCTTCATCAGAATGAGTTCTGCATTGTTGGTGGTCGTAATGTAAAATTAGTTTGCATGAATGAAAGTTAAGTTGTTTATTAATCAATCAACTCCTGATTAAATAACACAACATTAAGCCACAGGCTTTTTAGAAGAAATTGACTAACACATGAAGCACCATTCTGCAATCTCCACTTAATTATGTTATTAAAATAAACAGAGATAATGTCATAAGTGGTCAGCCTTTCTTTCAGCCTGAGGTCTAATTTCCAGCTGAAATACCTTGTGTCCAGAATGGTTATTTATATGACACCCCCATTAAGACCTTTCAGCTGCTTTTGACGTGAAGGAGTTTTAATAAGGTCTTTCAGCAGCCAGCTCCTCTGAAGTTTGGTCTCTAATGAGCCCTTGGTCTTCCCCATTGTCCCGGATGAAGACAGAGGTGGAGCACTGCACAAGCTTGATCAGCCCTCGCTCTCAGAGGCTGTCATGCTTCTTGCTGGAATGTGTCTCCTTAATGTTACTGTGGAAACGTTCATGCTGGTGTGAAAGACAGGTCTTTAGAAGGCTGTCCTGATTCCACACATGGCCAGTTCACATATATGTACTTTGGCTTCATGGTTTGATCAATAAACAGACATCTCTTCTATTTTTACTATGTTCTGCACACTTGAACAAAGGGTTCTGAATGGCTTTTGTTTTGGGTGGATTAGTATTAATTAGTGTAGGAACTTTATAGAATGCAGATTCTTTTTAAAGCATTTTTAGACACCAGAATCGTTTTGTAACATGTTTAGGTTCTCCAAACAGAACCCTGATGACACTTTGTTTGCATATTGCATTTTGTAAAATGAGAAATACTTGCATCTAAGATCTAAAATCTGAGGACAGTTAGCAAATTTTAAAAGCTAAAGATTTTCTACTTTCACGTTTTCTTCTGCAGCCTACAGTTGCAGAAGTTGGGCCCTGGAAGTTTAAAACTGTATGAATTTAGTCACTCAATGAAAAAGCATTATGAGTGATGCATTCTGATTTTGTAGACACTAACTATGGCACACAATGTTCTATCAGGGCAACAAGAATGGGGACAACTTTAATATTAAATTAATCTTTTTAAACTTTGGGTTTTTTATGTTACTTGTAATTGTATCATCAGTGAACAAGAAGAGTACACATTTAATCATATGGAAGATGAATCCCAAAATAATCTGTTGCTAGATATAAAATAAAATTTAAAAAGCTGTATACAAGCCCAAGTCACACAATCACACCATTTAACCTGGATATGGAATTGTGTTAATGTAGCTGTTGTTGCCTTTGAATGAGAGGTGCCACCATGACCTTTCCCATGCATTCCCCTTTCTAAGCATAGTCTTAATCTTAAAGAAATTGCTGTGCATCCAGTTCACAGTAAACCCATGATGCATACATGCAGGATTTTCCTTGCAGCAGTTTAAATATTAATCCATCTTTGGTGATGGGAATTTATGCATTATATCCAAAAATACAAGTTTTTATCACACAGACAGAATGATGTCATTATATAACATACACAGTGAGTAGAAAAGCTTTTAAGTAAACAATATGTGAATGGTCTCTAAGCTACCTAGCTCCAGTAACCAAACCATTTATAGGTTTATATATATATATATAAAACAGTGGCGAAAAAGCCAATAATGGTATAATTTCATGCAAAATTCCAAAAACTGTCCAGGCAAAATTTTTGGCGTCCTCAACTTAACATTTGGTTGCAAACCTTTTGGAAAAAACAACTAAAATCATTTACTTCCTATAACCTTCAACATGCTTCTTACACTGCTCAACTAGAATTATCAACCACTCTTCATTTGAGCTCCAGGTCGCTCATATTTGAAGGGTTCCTTCTCCCAACAGCAATTTTAAGATCTCTCCACAGGTGTTCATGGGATTTACATCTAGACTCATTGCTGACCACCTCAGAACTCTCCAGCAAATAGTTTTCCATTCATTTCTGAATGCTGAAATATGTTTGCAGTCATTGTACTGCTGGAAGACCCATGACATAGGATACAAACCCAACTTTCTGACACTAGGCCCTACATCGTGAGGCAAAATCCTTTAGTAATCTTCAGATTTCATGAATCTTTGCAAACAGTCAAGGCACTCAGTGCCAGACAGACCCCAAACATCTTTGAACCTCCACCATATTTCATGTTCTTTTCATTGCAGGCCTCATTCCATTTTTGGTAAACAATAGAATGATGTGATTTACCAGAAGGGTCTTATCTTGGTCTTATCTGTCCACAAGATATTTTCCCAGAAGGACCATGTACATTTTGGCAAACTGCAGTCTAGCTTTTCTGTGTCTCTGTGTCAGCAGTGGGCTCCTCCTGGGTCTGCTGCCATAGCATTTCATTTCATTCAAATGTTGATGGATAATTCATGCCGACACTGATGCACCCTGAGCCTGCAGGACAGCTTGAATTTCTTTGGAACTTGATTGGGGTTGCTTATCCACCATACAGACAATTCTGCATTGCAACCTTTCATCATTTTTTCTCTTTTGTCCACATCAAGGGAGATTAGCTACAGTGCCATAGGTTGTAAACTTTTTGATTATGTTGCACTGTGGAAAAGGAACATCAAGATCTCTGGAGATAGACTTGAAACCTTGAAATTGTGGATGTTTTTCTACAATTATGGTTCTCATGTCCTCAGACAGTTCTCTTCTTTCTGTTCTCCATGCTTAGTGTGGCACACACAGATACACATTGCAAAGAGTCAACTTCTCTCCTTTTATCTGGTTTCAGGTGTGATTTTTATATTTCCCACACGTTATTTGCCACAGGAGGGTTTAAATGACCATCGCATGCTAATTTAAATGAGACAAAGTGATAAACTTGTTTGAAATCTTTGCAAATTTATTGAAAATAAAACACAAAAAACATGTACATAAGTACTCACAACTTCTGTTCACCTGTATTTTGGAAAAGTTCTCCCATTGTTCTGTGCAGAACTTCTCAAGGAACTTCTCCTTTGTTATCTTGGCTGTGTGCTTAGGGTCTTTGTCCTATTTATCCCAGTCTGAGGTCCAGAGCAGGTTATCATCAAGGAAATCTCTGTATATCATTGCAGTCATCTTTGTCTTGTCCCTGACTAGTCTCCCAATTCCTGCTGCAGAAAAACATTCCCACAGCATGGTGTTGCCACCAGCATGCTTCACTGTAGGAATGGTATTGGCTAGGTAATGAGCAGTGTCTGGGTTCCTCCAGACATGATGTTCGGCATTCATTCCAAAAAGTTCAGTGTTTTGTTTCATATGGTCTGAGACTCCTTTGCTTATTGGCAAACTACAGACAGGCTGTCATGAGCCTTTTACTGAGGAGTGAGCTTCCATCTGGCCACTCTACCATACAGGCCTGATTTGTATAGTGCTGCAGAAATGGTTATTCTTCTAGAAGGTTCTCCTCTCTCCACAGAGCAATGCTGGATCTCTGTCAGAATGACCATTGGGTTCTTGGCCAGCTCTAGGAGTCCTGGTGGTTCCAAACTTCTTCCATTTACAGATGATGGAGGCCTTTGTGCTCATATGGACCTTCAATGCAGAAGACATTTTTCTGTACCCTTCCCTAGATATGTGTCTCAGTAAAAACCTACAGGCAATTTCTTAGCCTTCATGGCTTGGTTTGCGCTCTATCATACACTGTCTACTATGGATAAACAGGTGTGTGCCTTTCCAAATCATGTTCAATCAACTGAATTTACCTCAAGTGTCCAATCAAGCTGTAGAAACATTTGAAGGATAATCGGTGGAAACAAGACACACCTAAGCTCAATTTTGAGTGTCATTGCAAAAGGCTTTGAATACATATATACATTTTATAATTTTGTGCTTAATTTTTTATAAATTTGCAAAAATTTAAAACAAACTCATGTTGCCTTTGTGGGGTATTTTGTGTAGCATTTTATGGGGAAAATAATTTAATCAGTTTTTAAATAACGAAATGAGAAAAAAGAGAAGTGTTATAGTCAAACAATTTATTAGAAAGACTATAGGCCTGTAATCTTCTGCTGCTGTAGCCCTCAAGGATTAACGTATTGTGCCTTTTGAGAGGCTTTTATGATCACAACAAATGAGGTTTATCCTAGTTACCGTACCTTTTATCGGCTCAAATCAGTCTGTCCGGTAACTGTTTTCATTAAAAAGGCCATTGAACGTTTTCATTAACCAGGTGTTTCCATCTACTGTTTATCACAGGATAATCTTTATATATTAAACTATTTTATATACACCCTAAAGACTGTTGTGCTGAAAACTCTAGAAACACTCTACAGACAGCATTTCTAGTAATACTGAAACCAAGCCTGCTGGTGCCAACATTCATGCAGCACTAAAAAGGAGATCACATTTTTCCACATTCTGATGGAGGAGGTAAATATTACATGAAGTTGCTGGTCCATACCCCTATGACTTATGATGCTGCTACATGATTGGCTGAAAAGATACATGCATTAATGTGTAGGTGTAGTTTCTAAGTTACGTAGAAAAATGCAATGTAAATGTTAAATAAAGAAGTTTCTAGTGAATCACAGACACAAACTTCATTCTTAATGTTTCTAATGCTTGTAAAATATCTTCACAACTCTACTCTGTTCTCTTGTCTCTCTCATTTCCACACTCACAAACACCCAATGCTGAAACATGTGAGGATAATCACTGTAAAGTTTTAATGACTGTTAATTGCTTTTTCCTGTTTCAGATCTTTAGACGAACATTATATGCTCCCCAGCGAGCAGGGAGCTGTCAGAGCTCACTAACTATCTCTCAGAAACATCAGGGAATGGAAGGCGGCATATCAGACAGTTCCCTTCCTAAACAGCACACTAAAAAACTCATCATACTCCAACACAAGCGTCACACTGATATATTTGGTCCCATAATTCTTGCCCTTGTTTTTATCATCCAGGTCATGTGGTGGACACGATACAGCATGAGCATGGACTGAGGCTTCATTATGAAGGCAGAGTCTTGGTTATGCACCAGTGCACTGAGACCACTAACCAGTTACATCAATATCAGCCCTGCATGTGGATACACTACTTCGTGTGCCTCACAGCTCCTTGCCCTGCTTTCAGGGCTGATGCAACTGGCAGCACCTGCAGGGACCTGACTGCAAATCGAACATTTTAACTTCGACCTCTGATACATGTTGGAGTTTAAAGGAGAAATGAATGCACAGATCTTTAAAAACTTGGTTCACCCCTTTCAGCAGCAGGAACTCCAGCTCCTGTGTCAAGCTGATGTAGTGACTTTGACACCGGCATGGAAGAAAGGAGGATGCAAGGGATTTGGGATGTGCTTCATAATTTGTTAAGATGCTTTTAACTTTGATGAGAGGGAAGTCAGTCTCACCAAAAATGCTAATGCACATACAAAAGCTGCATCCAAATGTTTGAGGACACCCTTTCAAATTATCATAAGTTTCTGAAACAGATGTGGAAAAGCACCCACACACATGTACTAGAGAAGTACTGCCAATAGAATAGGTCTCTCTCGAGCATATAATCATGAACCTGTTGGTACAATGCCTAATGACCAGCTGGAGATGAGGTGTGTTGATGATTATCCAACATCCTGACTTCATTAAAGCTTTTTGTCACTGAATGCAATCAAATCCTCAGAGCAATGCTCCAAAATCTAGTATATGGCCTTCCTTGGACAGTAGAGATAGCTGTATGTGTGTGTGTGTGTATGTGTGTGTGTGTGTGTGTGTGTGTGTGTGTGTGTGTGTGTGTGTGTGTGTGTGTGTGTGTGTGTGTGTGTGTGTGACATCCACTAGCTAATATTAGTACTAGTATTACCCTCACATCCTTATACAATAGTAGTAGGACAAATTAGCTTCTGCTTCCCAAACAGCTGGCAAAGGTCTATCAGAAGAATATATTTCTAACTTACCCGACTCACCTTGATGCTTGCAGCCTGCCTTCAGCTGCCATTCCACTGTGTTCTAATAAGGCTGGGTAGACTCTGGCTTTCACCAGAGAACTGAATTACATACAGCCAAAAGAGGGAAGTGCTTGAGAAAGAGATTTTGGGAGCCCTTATCATTCCCAGCCCCAAGTAATTGCGTGAAATTGCTATCCAGGAAAAATATATGTTGACTATTGATTGTAGATGTGAAGTGGCTGCCTCCAGGGGTTTGTTTTATGTAATTTCAGCTCCATGGTGTTCTCTAATTCAGATTTAATCACCAGGGCATAACCTGAAGTCCCTGTGAGTATAAACTCATCAAATAAGTTAAGGCATTTAGTGGAAAACATAGAAACAAAGGATACATTAATGTATTGTGAAAAAAAAAATGTTTTAAGTGTTTTTATTTGGGGTGGTGGGTTTGTTTGTTTGTTTGTTTGTTTGTTTGTTTGTTTGTTTGTTTGTTTGTTTGGGTTTTTGGGGGGGTTATATACACACACAACAAAGGCAGGATTGAAGCCTTCATAGGGCTACCATACTCAAACCTAACCTTCACTGAATTCCAAAGAACCTTGTTGCTGAAGACAATACAGTTCCATTCCTGTTCACTATGAGTGCATGCACCCCCACATAACCACTGCTTCCAACACCTCCTAACAGCCTGGTCAGTACAGCCCAAGTCATGGAAGATTTCCTGTAGCTTGTAAATGATTTACGTTTTTGCCTTTGACAGATCTGCATGCTGATGCCAATATGTGTATTTTGTGCTTTTTTAAACATAAATGTAAATATAAACACATTAAAGATATTTGTGTATGAGAGAGTGAGAGTGAGAGTGAGAGAGAGAGAGAGAGAGAGAGAGAGAGAGAGAGGGGGTAAATTGCACTGCTTGCTATTTTTCATTCACTATTTGCCATCCCTACCCAGCCTCCTCAATAATGTGAAATTAAAGGTTTCTTCATAGTCTATAATTAGTCAACCTTGACACTAATTAGAATTGCTCTGTGCGGTGCCACTTCATATTACAGCAGATGGAATATACTCTTTTGTTCTCTGCCTCTTCATTGAGGCCATGTATGTTAGGCCGTTCTGGGGCACAGCGAGAGATACCAAAGCACAGGACTCAAGAGAAATCCAGATAAGGAGAATACAGAGAGATTCAGGCTACAGTCCTGCTCAGCAGGAGCTCTATGTAACATTAAGCAGTCAGCACCAGGCACAGAACGCCTAAAGAGGGCATCCATTACAGAAAATAGACCTTTTGACCTATGAATATGAGCAGACATTCCACAGTGCTTACGTTTTCAAGATATATCATAGAGAGACACTGGCCTGAGGGTAAAAAAGCCTGAGGCCTTCAGACTTGTGTCTTAATGAAAATTCATCCTTTCCACATGACTCACGGGCTTCATTAAGTCATCTCACCAAGTAATGTACCACAACCTTTAAAGAAATGTCAGAAAATAACACCCAAAGAAAGTATCTTCATTAAGTTAAGGTTCACAAAAAGATCTTTTTCTCTATTTCTGTGTTTTTTTTTCATAGAATCGAGTGAAGTATAATATTTAACTCTTAGAACCCAAGATCTTCATTTTGTATAGAGTTACGTGCAGTTTTCTAGTTTTCTTAACTGAGATATGATACATACATCATAACAAACTACAAGACTTGCTCTAACCAGTGGTCTCATCATTGTGTGATGAATTATCAGTGATAATCCAACTCAGAATACAACTAAATTTCACATGTTTCCAACTGAATTAAATCCCAGTTTAAATTCCAGTAGGGTCTTTCTGAGATAGAGTGTTGTTTAGCCTTTATAAAAATTGTACGGGCAAGTAAATGTTTTATCAAAACATGGTCAAATTTAGACAAATCTCAGTCTCTATAGGTCACTGAAGCCGTGTCTTTCTGTAATGGAGTTTCCTCTGGTTATGACTGGGCTGGCAATTTTATAGCCTGGCCCCTTATGATCAGTTTGGAATCTGGAACTTCACCCTCTCAGTGGCCCACACCCATAGAGGCCCACCAGGATTTTTCCCAATTTTCTCAATGGCCAGTTCATCCCTGCCTCTGGCAAATAAATATGTTCCTACGCTTTTTCTGTGCATAGTTATCTCTTGTAAATATATATTTTTTTATTTTTAAAACAATTTGTAAAACTAATACTGCTATGTGAAAGCAATCAGGTCTAACTTTCCTATAACTTTGTTTATAATGTGGTTTGTCATCCTTCTTCAAGAATGACCATAAAAGTATTTAAAGAATTAAAAAAATATATTTTAAATCCAGTTATTTTGAACAGTGTAGTCTGAGTGCAGTAGACAATTGTAAGGCTTGTCAAAGCAAGCCAAGAAGGGAAAACTCTATTGCGTTTCAATGAGTATTAGACGAAAAACATACCTGCACCAGATTTAGCTGGTAACTGGTTTCAGATGATCTAAACTGGTCCTTGATGGCCAAGGTAATAAGCTGTTCAGCCAGGCAAAAACATATCCTACTGGTAAGCAAGCTAGTTAAGCTGGTTCAGCAGCTTTGCTCTTGACTAGCTCAGCATATTTTTGATTGGTATCAGCATGACCAACTTGACCAAGGTTGACCAACAAATCCCACCCAACTACTCTGGAAAATGCGCTGTTTTGTGCATTGAGGCTGTCCATCTAATGATGTCAAAATATACAGTTACATGTTGTTTTCTAGGCTTCATATCTCAGGATCACAGTAACCAACACACCTATAACAAACTACAAGATTTGCCATCTTATCAAGACTTATCAAGACTATCAAGATTTAACTACGGTGGTCTCATCATTATGTGATGAATTCTCAGTGAGTAATCCAGCTCAGAAAACAGCTAAAATACATTTCCAACTGAATTAAATCCCAGTTTAAATGCCAAAGGTGCCTTCCAGTGCATGATTACTGCTCTGTCCATGCTTACAGGCTCACTCTGCTTGCAGACTTGGATTGATCTGCAATAGGGGGTGGGGTTAATGACATCACTGACCCAGATATTGGGTTATAGTGGAAAACAAGAAGGTAGGGGCTGTTTGCCCTCTTTTTTCCTCACATGGTGCTCAGGTTTCAGAGTAAAAGTCATACTGATACATACAGAAATAACAAAAATAATGAATGATATTCAGGATTTTGTGTTGTTGTTGTTTTTTTTTTGTTTTTTCTTTCATTTTATTTAGATCACTGTCAAGTATTTTTGAAAAACATTTTATTGTAAATATCTTTGTCAGTCTAATAAATACAAATAATTCATCAATGTATTGTATTTTCAGCTCAAAACACTGATTTTGCTATTATAAAAAAAAAAACCACAAACATTGTAGATGCAAGTGAATTTTTGACGAGAACATGGCCAAAAATATGCATAACTGTATTTAGAATGATTGCACAACTTCAGTGGTCTATAAGACCTCTTCAGCACCTCATCACTACACCTATGCTTGTTTTGCTACCACACATGGAGAAAGCTGGTTAGTACCTTGTATTACCCTGGGAGAAAAGCATCCTCTGACAAGAAATCAAGACAGTAGATTTATTTATTTATTTATTTATTTATTTATTTATTTATTTATTTATTTCTAAAAATGGGTTACTACACACAAAGGGGATGAAGTTGGATGCAGTTTAATTACCAGTCTATAAAACCAGTCACTAGTCTATTAAAACTCTGTAAGGCTGTACACTGAACTTAAATCTTTGAGTGACACCATCTCCATAATGGATTTAATAGATAAATCCTCATCATTAAACTGAGGAAAATAAAGCTTTGGGTGAACCAAAGAAGAAATATATGCTATACTGGTCGGGTGTAACTTATGATACTAACTAGTTAACTTATGTGAACTCGTGGGAGCTCATTACAAAGAACGGCAAGTAAATCCACTGAATTCCCACAGCAGGAAATTGTTATGAGCTGAATTCTAAGTGATTATAGGTTTATAATTTCAGTTGCGGTTTGGCAGTGAACATATCAGGATAAGACCATCATGCCCTCAGATACAGGAGTTTAGCTCTGGCAAAACAATGCTGCTTCCAAAAGGAATATGTACAGTATGCATTAAGCAAGACTAGATGAGAAGTCTCTCTGGAAAAAGGTTTTAGAATGCTTTGTGATAATGTCTGGGAAAGAAAGGCAGATATAAATGTGAAAGAAATCCATTGTTGCATCCACAGCTGCTTAACCACTACAGCAGCGTTTCTCAACCCTAGTCCTGGAGGCACCCCTACCCTGCATATTTTAGAGCTTCCCCTACTTCCACCACACCAAATCAACTAATCAGCTAATTAACAAGCCCTTCGGAGTTGCAGGGGTTGTGTTAACACTAAAATGTGGAGGGCAGGGTTGCCTTCAGGACCTGGGAGAAACACTGCACTAGAGGTTGTGTGTCTTAAAAGACTAATGCCTTTTTAAAGGGCCCATATCTTGAAAAATGATATAATAACATTTTCAAGTTTTAAAATCACACAAGTCACACCCTTGTCTATATGTTCAATTTATAGAAAGTCCATGCAAAAATTAATTGACTTTGTAAAAATCACTTATCCCAACACATTTAGATGCAGCATATTTGTGCATGTGCATATGTCTGCTCATTCCAGTCAAATTAATAACACATTTTTAAGGGCAATTTTAAAGACATTTGCATATATCTTAAGGCCACTGTGCCATAAATAACACACAAAACAACGGGAATGCAGGGCATGTTCCATTCAAATATTGGGCTTTTGATGGTGGGGACTTCAGGAGGTCCAAAAAGATCCATAATAGTGAATAGTCTATGATGAATAATCTCTCTGAGTATGAAACTTATTACTTTGACAGATTGAGTTCAAAAAGAAACCAATTTTTGGACAAGGGGAGAAGGATACTCAACAGATGAGTACAGACTTTGAGGAACCATACAGGAGAGAGAGATAGCAAGGTAAAAGTGTTGAGCCATACCAAATAGCTAGCGGGTAAGTGGGTATGGAAGACACATCAAAATGAGAACCAGAGTGCATTTAGCCAGAAGACAAAAAGGGCTGAGTAGAGAGGAGAGCTGTGGGAAAGGGATTAAAAACCTATCGATCTGGCACTGCAATCACACCCTTGCATTATATGAAGCCATGTTTAATTCAAGTTTACACTGTGGAGGGCCTGAGAAGAGATAGAGGTAAAACAGGGGAACACTGGGGAATGGGGGGAAGGGGGGTGGTGGAGGGAAGGGAGAGATTAAGGGAGATAGGATAGAGCAGCAGCTCTGTCCTGACGCATTGCCTCATGCATCTAGAGATGCCAGTCTCTCCTTTCTCCATCAGCCCTGCCACCTTCAAATCCCTCCCCCACCAGCCATCCAGAGCAGGCTTTACAAAAACAGCCTCACAGACAGGCAGCGTGCCATGCTCAGGAAGGCACGGAGGCTTTCTGCCAAGAAAAAAAAAACAGAAGATGAAACGGAAAGAAATTAAAAAATGGTTATTTGTGTGTGTATTCAAAGTGAATATCACTTTGCTCCTTGCTCTCAGTCTTGTGAGATACATTTTCAGAAGCCATCACAGCAAAGCTGAGCATAGAAACAGAAGCAGGCTTTGTTCTTGCTGAGAGCGAGAGGAGTCTGATGCACTGTTTTGTGGTGACTGTGATCCAGATATTACTCATATCTGTCACTCACAATGCCCTCTGTCTTTTGTCTGCTGATCCTTTCTCCTCTGTGCCTCTGCTGATCAGAGACACAGCACACTATTCATTATCGCAATACTCACTGCAAACTTCAAACCCACACTCAAGAGCAATCATACACAACCACCATGTAAACGCTGCTTACCATTACACTCTTCCAAAATACATATTCCTTCACTCACACACCTTGTTGGTACATTCAGAGTCAATAGCATGAAGGACATCTTTGAAACATGAAACCAATATGCTTGCACTACAGTGTGATCAATACTTTTGCAAAGTCAAACACAGTCTACTTCATATCCGTGAACAGGTACTGGAATAATGTGGTTAGAAAACACAGTACTTCTGACTGATACAACGCAAATTTTGGCCCAATTGTTTGTCAGGAGATTGGGAGTTTGAAGGTTAGGAAAGTGGGCTTGGGTTCTGAAGGTCACCAGTTTTAGGCTCTGTACTTATGCCACTGTGCATTCTCTAAACTCAACACTGCCTTTATTACCATATCAGATTACTTCAACAATGTCACTATGGCCAATACATTATCAAACCTCACTCAGTATGTGGACTGTCCTACCAGTTGTTGGTCAGCTTGGCCAGCCAGTGACTACAGTCACAATGAGGAGATGGTCTGAGGAGTCTTATGAGGCACTGCAGGACTACTTCAAGACTACAGGCCAGCATTCCGTGAGCTGCATGGAGAGGACATTGATGGACTCATATAATGCATCACGGACTACATTAATTTCTGTCCCAACCAAAATTGTCAGATGCTACACAAACAACAGGTCTCCTTAATATAAAGAAGAGGGGTTTCAGAGCTGGAGACAGGGAGGAGGTAAGAGCAATTCAGAGGGAGGTAAAGACATCTATCAGGGAGGCTAAAGCAGGCAGGACACTTGGAGTTGAAAAGAACCATCATCGGTTTAAGGTCCAGTAACAACAGAGAGGTTGAGGGCTGTGTTAAGGGCCAACTAACGTAATCTTTTCCTAAATAGATTTGACAATGCAGGCTCTGTCCTGACTCCTCTGCTGCAGGACCTTCGGCAGTCCACTTCACTCCACCTCCCTCCCCATCTCAATAGCCTGCCACCCTCCTGCAACAGCCCACCTCACACCTCCACCCTTCCCCCACCTGTTACCCCTACAGTTAGTCTCACTCATTTAATTTCATTATACCGTTCGGTACTGCGTTGTCCTGTCCTGTCTGTTAAATTGTCTCTTGTTTGCTGTATTTATTGTATTCATTGTAGTGTTTGCACTTTATGTTGTCCTATTGTCCTGTTGCTCCATGTTGCTCCTTGGTTCCGGTGGAACGTAATTTCATTGCACTGTGTACTTGTACTCAGATGTAATGACAATAAAAAAGCCTTTACTTTGAAAGACATACTGCATTTTTCCTGTGCCAAAGGTGCCGCGACTCAAGAACTGCAGGCCAGTGGCACTGACGTCCCATGTAATGAAGTCCATGGAGAGGCTCATCCTGGACCAGCTGTGACCCATAGTCCAGTCATCTTTGAACCCCGTCCAGTTCGCCCCATCTGGGAGTTGAGGATGCCATCATCATCATCTACCTGATCAACTGAGTCTACACTCACCTGGACAAGCCCACCAGGACTGTGAGGGTCATGTCATGTTTTGACTTCTCCATTGCATTCAATACTATTATTCTGCCAGCTCTCCTGTGTGACAAGTTAGGTGCAAGTAGACCCCCTCCCTTGTGTCCTGGATTGTTGACTACCTGACTGGCAGACCACAGTATGTATGTCTGTAGTACTGTGTGTCAGGCAGAGTAGTTACCAAAGCAAGAGCCCCACAGGGAACTGTCCTCTTTCCCTTCCTCTTCACCCTCTACACCACAGAATTCAGCTACTGCACAGAGACTTGCCACCTGCAGACGTTTTCTTATGACTCTGAAATAGTTGGATGTATCAGCAGGGGTGATGAGGACAAGTACAGGGAAATGGTGAAGGACTTTGTAACATGGTGCAAGCTGAAGCATCTGGAGCTCAATGTTACAAAAATGAAGGAACTAGTTGTGTATTTGAGGAGGAACAAGACACCAATGACCCCTATGACCATCAGGGGGGTCAGTGTGGACACTGTGGAGGACTACAAGTATCTGGGAGTACATATTGACAATAAACTGGACTGGGTTAAGAACACTGATGCCCCTTACAGAAATGGCCCAAGTCGCCTCTATTGTCTGAGGCACCTGAGGTCCTTCAACATCTGCTGGACAATGTTCAGGATATACTACAAGTCTCTATGCTGAGGGCAGCAGATGCCAACAGACTCAACAAACTGATCCATAAGGCAGGTGATGTTGTGGGAGTTGAGCTGGACTCTCTGATGGCTGTGTCGGAGAGGAGGATGTTGTCTAAACTGCAGGCCATTATGGACAATGGTTCCCACTCACTCTACCAATCAGTGATGAGACACAGGAACACTTTCAGTGCAAGACTCATCTCACCAAAATTACTACAGAGTGCCAGAGGAGGTAATTCCTACCTGTCACCATCAAATTCTAAAACTCCTCCCTTAATGGGTGACCATTATGCTATTTGTTAAAATTCCTTATCTGTGCAATAACTTTGGATATTCATGTGTATTTATTATCATAGCCATTGTTTTGTTTTTTTTCATAATTATTTTAACGTGTATATTTCCAAAGAATTTATCCTGATGACTCAAAGTATTTATTTGTCTTATTCTTTTTAATACTCTGTTCGTTACTTTTATTTTCTATATATTTTGTATAGATGGGTGCAAGTTGGGATTAATACAGTAATTCTGATTCTGATTGATCCTAGACTGGCAGGTAGTGGGGGAGTGAAGAAAGTGTTTTCTCCTTCCTTCATATTTAAGAGGAATGGCTGAGGACCCCTTGAGCAAGGCAATGACCTCCAATTGCTTCATGAGCACCACTCTAGGTGTGGAGGTGTGGTGACATTGGTGGGGACCTATGAATCTCAATTCATAATTTAATTCATAAATTATATAATGATAAATTAATGTTAAACTAATGACTGAAAAAGGAGTAGTTTAGACTTCCGTTTAGTTCAGCCATAGTGCAAATGAAACAGGTCTCATACAATAATAAAAGTAGATTGAGCTGCATAATCTCCACAAAACCAAAACAAAATAACAATCAAACTACAGCTACAGACAATTCTATCCTGATAGTTGCTGTGTGGCAAAGCTTGGAATTGCCATTAAAGTTATTATGATGGACATTTCATTAGTGAACTTGCCTTTAAGTGACTTACACACATCTTTGAAAAATAGCCCCTTATATCCACTTTCACTCACTTTTGACATGTGTCACCCATGTTGCACCTGAGTCTTACCCAAAAACAATGTGACTGGAGATCAGGGTTGCCAGGTGTATTAAACACACCCTACAGAAACTGAATCCCAAAATATAAGGTGTCACTGAAGTCTGAAGAAAATATTCAAACTATAAATTTCATAAGAACTACCAGTGTAGCACCTTAAATACCCTACCAATCTTACTTTGTTTTGATTTTTTATAATCATTGCATACTTATTGTTAAGTACTGTTTACAGTATTGTTATTATTATCTTTTTAATATTATAATCTTAGTATATTTTACAGTAATTTCAAATCCCAGTCAAATAGCAAAATCTAAAAACTGAAATTGACTCATTCCTGTTCTTTCTTCTCCTGTATTTTCTTTTGTCCTTTTTTGGTTAAGATTTTCTTTCTTTCTATTTCCTGGTCATTTCTGAATTCCTTGTCATTAGAAAATCAGCATACACAAAGAGCTATTTTGAACTATTGAAAAGTTCTTCCCATCCACTTTCTATTATCTCTGAAGTTCAAGCTCATACAGTGTTGTCTGTTTGCTGTTTATTGGTGTCTTTTCTTTTGTCAGGACTCATCCTTTCCAAAATCTCATCAGCTGTTTAACACAATGTCAGTAGCACATCACCAAAGTCATTTTTTGTAATGCTGTTTGTAATGAAAGCATTTTGTTGGTTGGGGAAAACTAGTGAAAGTAGCCCAAAAAAACTCACTATTTTAACAAAGTCTCAGTGACAGCAGGAAAGGCACAGCCAATCACACTGGACATGTGTTATGGGGGGAGGAGGAGTCGACTAGGACTGCACCTGTAGATTAATGAGACATTGGCAGATTGGGGTTTCTTTTTGGAGGGGATCAAATTACTGGTGGGGACAACTCAATAATCGCTGGATATTGGTGGGGACACGTCACTTTCATCCATGCTAATCCTATGCCCTTGGTGGTCTGAGTTCACTAATGTGTGAGTGTGAATGGTCACCACCAGGGATGGGTTAAATGCAGAGGCTGAGATCCATTGTACAGCTGAAAAGTGTGTTTAACTCTAATCAGCCATCCATGGCCTCAAGTCCAAGAGAATATAAAAAGCCTGACTTTCTCATGTGGGTAGGTTGGGGATGAGAGGTAGGGCCTCAAAAGAAAGACCCAGCTGAGAGAGCATCTGTTTGCCACAGGCATCTGTTAACTGATGTAACAGAAGTGACAGTTAGTGTTCTCCTCCAAGCATGTTGTGCTCATTATTGTCATCTTTTTGCCGTGGCTGGCTTCAGCATGTGCTAGCCTTCACCCTTTCAGATTTGGAAGCATCATGTACAAATGAGGAGGCCAAGCTAGCGGGTGGAATGAGCAATGACTAAACTGGGTTTAAGAGCATCTTCTATTTCTTTGAAGATGAAGTTGTTTTTACAAAGCTATAATATGGTGTTACAGCTAAGGTACAGTATATTTACTTTGCTCTCGTCTAGTGAGAGAACTTCTACTTCATAAAGTAGCAAGTCACCCTGTCCCTGATACTGTTCCTCCTGTATTTATCAGTCCATAGCAGTGTCGTCAGAAACCAGTGTTTTGGCCTCAGTTCAAATGGAATAACAGCGAAAATGGAGTTAGGAAAGGAGTCTCACTCCCTAAGCATTACTCAAGTCAAAGTGGAGCTAGGATGACCCTGAAACAGACTGATGCAGGAGAGGTCTGGATTGAAATTCCCTCCACATCTCCTTTCTCTCTAGCACCTTGGCCAGCCGCCCCCTGACAGATATTGTACAGGCAAGAGAACCGTAAATTGCTTCACTTTGCTCTCCCTAAAACATTTATGACAGTAGAATCAGTCATTTAGAGTCCAATATTGTTTTAAACTGATTTATATTTTCAGCAGCAAAATGAATAGAAAAGCTGGCATGGGCTCAGGGTTTCAGTGCAAGAGAATTCAGAGCTGCAGAAAAAGACAACTTATTCTTTTGACAATGAAGGAGATTAAAACATATGGATTATGATGCCACTTCTTTTAATCTTTTCTGTAACTGTGCAGATTATTTTGAAGATCTGAGAATATTATTAATGGTTTTTCCATTTGGGATTGAATATGGGAGTAGCGAGGCATAAGATGTAATTTGCCTGTGTTATGCTTGGCTATGATAGAATTGTAGCTGGCTTGATCATGAATGTCCTTTCCATTCAGATTCTAACCACACTAGCTTTCAGGTTGTCAGTGAGTAAAAAAAAAAAAGAATGTAAAATGGTGTTATTGCATTCTAATGCTGAAGCAATGAAAGTTTGTTAAATGAAATATACTATGGGTGCAAGTATATTACAGCAAAACTTTAATCAGGACCAGGGTAAAAGAGAACCACTGACCTTAATCGTTCTCAGTGAAAACATTAAAGGTGGCATAGAATGCTGTTGTCCTTTGATGTATAAATATTAAGTATATGACCTTGGTTGGTACACCAAGACATGGTTTTAGATAGACATTAAAAACACCCTTTTGCATTTTGCCTCAGAAGCACTTGTCTTTTTTATCTGGCCTCAAGAGACCTGCTTTTATTTGCTAGTTTACCACACCAGTGATGGCTCACAGAATCCATATTGAATGGCATAGTATAAAATTATTAACACTGCAACAAGAACATTTGATTTGTTTTACTTGGCAGTGTTGCTGTCCTTTCTGTGTCATTTCAGCACAGAGTTTAAGCTGGCTAGTAAGATAAGCTTTTAGTCCAGCTCACTTCTCCAGGTCTAGCTTTCTTGCACAGCACTTTCCTTTAAGACTTTGTTGGTTTCAAGTTGGTTTCAAAGGTAGAGTAGAAATGGTACAAGCTGATCAATTATGGGTTATATTTTAGCCTAGCTCTGAAAAAAGCAATACTTAGAGGACTGATTTGAGTAGCAACTTATATTTTCATAACTAGTCTAGTTTTGGTGGGATGGAATTTACTTTAATTGACTCTGTTTTTATTTATAAATATATTTATATAATATATTTATATAATATAAAATTACAATATAAATGATCAAAAACAGCTCAATACTGGGGGCTTTATTTTGCTTGGCATTAGGCATGGTCCCAATAGGTTCATGTTTATCTGCACTAGAGCAGATTTGGCAGGGACTAGACAAGCTGTGTGTGCATTTGCACATCTGTGTCAGCAATTGACAACTGAATGCATTCATTAAAATGGGGTGTCTGCAAATGTACAGTACAGTGAACATTTGAAGCTGCATGCATCAATTTAGAATTTTATTTTTGAAACCAGGGCTTCATGTTAATTATTCCCTGTATTGAAAGCACTGTATTTATAATCATTTCTGTCAGCTGAGCATTTCATGCTTTCACATCTAATAGTGTTGTTATTCATCTTAAAATGGAAACAAGCATGTGCAAGAAATAATTTGCTACTGACCTAATAGTTCAGTTTGATGTTCACTTCAATTAGCAGTATGAGGGCTGCCACAAGTTCTTGGTCTTGGGTTTTTCTTACAGCTATAACATTTAATTTCAGAGAAAATAAATGATCCTTGAAAGTACCAAGTGAAAGTGTGCTTATAAGACTGGGGAAATAAGTAGATTATATGGGTCATTTTATGTGTATGTATTTTTGTTAAAGATTTTGCCCTTATTTAATTTTTTTCCCCAAGTATGCACCAATGGGCAATAAATAACCCAGCAGTCTGAGCTTTCTCACTCTTTGTTTCTCTGCTCTTTGGCATTTCCCCTGTTTCAAATGGTGACTTGCTTAGAGTGTATAAGAAAGAAAGAGAGAGAGCTCATTTGTAGTTAGTCTCAGCTCCCCATCTCTCATCCCTGAGTTGATGGAGTGATTCTTACCTACGATGCGCTTGAGAAAGCTATTGTGCCCTGCTGATGGATGGAGTTTCTCAGTGCAGTGGGGTCTGGACGCTTGGAGGGCTTAAATCAATCTGCTCATTTGTGTCTCTGTCGGATTGATCATCGAAAAGTGCAAACAGTTGAGAGGCTGGAGGATGAAGCTCCTCCATGCTGAACAGTACATTTTCATTAAACTACACACTTGCAGTGCAAGTCCTACCACCCCTCTTACAGCTAAGCTCTACTACTGTTTACATCTGTCAGAGCAGGACTGGGCAAACCCATCACAGCTTTCACTATTCACTGAGGAGTATCATCTCAAAATGATGTTAAAGCTATGTGTGAAGTAACTTTATTTATTATTATTATTATTATTATTATTGTTGTTGTTGTTGTTGTTGTTGTTGTTATTATTATTATTTATTATTATTAATAATAATAATAATAATAATAATAATAATATATAATTGATGTTGTTGTTGTTGTTGCAAAATAATAGTGAATAGTAGTTAATCATGTTGACGACTAATGAGTAAAAAACATTTACTGTAATGACAAAACATGTCCTCGATCATTATACAATGAAAGTTGGACAATGAAACTGAAACACCTGTCATTTTAATGTGGGAGGTTTCATGGCTAAATTGGAGCAGCCTGGTGGCCAATCTTCATTAATTGCACATTGCTCCAGTAAGAGCAGAGTGTGAAGGTTCAATTAGCAGGTAAGAGCACAGTTTTCCTCAAAATATTGCAATGCACACAACATTATGGTGACATAACAGAGTTCAAAAGAGGATAAATTGTTGGTGCACGTCTTGCTGGTGCATCTGTGACCAAGACAACAAGTCTTTGTGATGTATCAAGAGCCACGGTATCCAGGGTAATGTCAGCATACCAGCAAGAAGGACCAACCACAAGATTAACTGTGGATGCTAGAGGAAGCTGTTTGAAAGGGATGTTCTGGTGCTAACCTGGATTGTATCCAAAACATGTCATTCCCAAGACGAATTGACGCTGTATTGGCCACAAAAAGGAGGCCCTAGTACACCATACTAATAAATGATTGTGTTCTAAAACCAGGTGTTTCAGTTTCGTTGTCCAACCCCTGTATGTATATGTACTTTTTGACATAATGTGAATCAAGCAATTTTTTTTACAAAAATTCATAATTATTAAACCAGTAGAAATGCTCCAAACTTATTAGAATCCAAAGACAACCTTCCATTGCCCCAGCTAGATGTCATGTGCCTATTGTCAGCACTTTTGACTATGGACATGGGTTAGCTTCAGAGGTTAGAGTTCATAGTGTGATGCAACGTGTTGTGATGCACTTCTCTTCTGTAACCATCATTAAAATTTCTGAGACCTGTTCCACATTAGGCCTTTTGCCAGTTTCACTCAAATTGGATAACATTCATTACCCTTTACATATCAATGACCCTTGGGCAATGACCCACTGACACTCCAATTTGTCCTTCCTCAGACCTTTTTTTTTTTAACTTGTTGGAAACTGTTAACCCAGAGTGTTTTTGAGCTAAAAATGCAATAGTTATTTGTAATGATTAGACTGACAATGATATTTATAACAAGTTCTTCAAAATAAATCAAAATAAAATAAAAAATAAAAACATCCTGAATGTCCTTTATTATTTTTGTTATTTATGTATGTATCAATATTATCTTAAGTCTTTTAATGTATTTTTTGTGTAACATGTCTGTAGGTTACTCTGATCCTGAGATATGAAACCTAGAAAATGGCATGTAAATGCCTGCAAGGTGCAGATCTTTAGTTCTACGGGTTAACTGTCTAACATACACTCCAGACCATTATATGAGCTATTTTTACAGCAAAATCAATGTTTGCTTCCATTCCATATATATTTAATGATTTGACTTGTCTGGTAGAGGAATAGTAATCTAAGAAATGTAATGTAACCCTGGTGAAATAGTGCAGACTGCCAGCTACTCCTTTACAAGAGAGATCAGGCATCCTGCATATGACTATGACTTCAGCCTATTTTTGTGTTTCACATCTAATAGCAATGTTGTTTTGGTTTTCAGCTAATTTATCTTAACCTTAATTTTAATTATTTACTAAAGCTGAATATTTACATTGCTTTGATCAAATAAAAATATGACAAGGGCTTTTTTTTTTTGCATAATTTGCACCAAAGCTGCCCTTTACACTGTGTGAACATAGTCTGTTATATTAACACAGGGTTACTAAATCAGTGGGTCAGGTACCACCAGTCGGCTATGAAGTACTCTCGAAGTCAGCCAGTCCATCCTCGGGGAAAACAGTTGTCCATTTTGGGCTCGTAATGGCACTTTAAACAATAAAAGACTATGTGGAAAAGATTTAGTATAACTGAAAAAGGAGAGATCAATTTTGATCAAACTATATACAGTATTTTAATAAGCATTAATAGAAATGCACAAATAATATCCCAGAAGTGTTACAAGGCAAATGAAACAGTATCAGTTTGAGACAACACAGCTGCAGGATTGTTTTCTTGTGCACCATTATGCTTTCTCGATTTAAACAGGTGGGCCATGAGATGCAATGATTATCATTTGTCGACAACAACATTCAAGTCAGGTTGTTTTAATAATGTTACCTCAATGTACTGTTTTACAAGATCACATAAATAGTGAAGTACACACATAGCAAGAATGGTATAAGTGTTGAGTCCTACTTGTAGTGAAGGACAAAGGAGGTAGCAGAGGCAGTGATACTGTTCTTCAGTGTACCTTGTCTGAAAAGGAGAAGTTAACATTTCACCAGTGGGAGGCCATTAAAAGATGACAACATCTTAGAAGAGTGAGCTTTCAATCCGTTAAGTGGGGATGTTTTAAACTTTAAACACTCTTATAGAGCAACTGTATTCTGGTGGGGGTTAAGGTAGTGCTGCAGTGCCTTTACAACTCAGAACGTAGCCTCATTTTTGAATTTGTTCATAGGTTACAGCAAGCATTCACCTTACCCTCACTCACCTCACACAAGTTCATCCTGATCTGTACCAAAAGGATATTCAACACACAACCCCTTTATGTGAAAAACAACAACACCTTTACCAGCAATAGCTGCAACCAAATGCTTTCTGTAATTATTAATTAGTGTCTCACAGCACCATGGAAGAATTTTTGCCCATCTCTCCTTGCATGGCTGGTTCAGCTCAGTGACATCTGTAGGCCATCAAGAATGAAATGGGTGTTTCAGGCCCTGCCCAAACTGGTGTCATGAAATAATTCAATTTTGGGAGGATGCATTTATTTACCATTGTGAGATGGACTTGCTGGTGCTCACATGCTTTGAATCACTGTCTTATTGCATGTTCAAACTATTCTCACAAACAGATGACCCAACATTTCCTTGATACAAATCAATCAAGGCATTACACAAAACTCAAGGACAACACCTAAAGAACTTTAGGCTTCTCTTGCTGTAAGCCTTGGGTACACGACACAACTTTTAATGTCGTAGCAGATTAGAAACACACAAGCTATCTCACACCTACAGACTGATTTTTGCTTAATGAAAAGAAAATTATTAATTAACTAAACAACCAAACACACTACATGATTCAACCTACTGCTGAATAGAAACTGAACACACCTCAATATATAAGTGCACGATGTTACCTAGAGGACCCAGATTAAACATGCAAGTACAACAGCTTGCTGTGGTCATTGCTTGTGCAACCATTTGTGCTGATCTGTTATATAAGAAATGCATCAAATGTGTTTGAGGTCATGCATGGAAAATAAGCAGTATAGAGCATTACCCTTTGCACAAGGCAGATGATGGCTCTGCAACCAAATTTTAATTCCACCTTAAACGGTACTGCTGAGTTGGACACATACTAGCACCAGAATGAAGCTGCTGCATCATTTAAGGTGAAATGTAAAATTAAACATGAACCCATGGCTCAGGTTTCATTGGCTGTTAATGCCACTTGTTCAGATGTCGCTGACCAGTATACACAACAAGATTATGCTCAGATACGTACCAAAAAAATCGAGTGGTTGATATGCTCCAACTGGTCTGCAAGGCGGTCAAGAGTCTGTGCCCCTCACACACTACTCTGACTGCTGAAAAATTCTGCAGACTAGAACCAACCAGCACAGAGTGGCCAAACAGCAAGCATGTTTATAGCCTAAGAATGTATGTATAACCCTAAAGTTGGTAATAATCAGTAGTTATAATCTTAAACTTTATGCAATCCCCTTACCAAATGAAATCTAAATTCATAGAGATGTTAATTCTTACCTAACACATAATAATAATAATAATAATAATAATATTAATAATTCATCATTTTTTTGTGGTTGAATGCATCTATCATTATGTGTGGTCTAGAAGCATTGCTTAGGAATGAAAATAAATTGGGACCTTAGAGACACAATATATATATCATAATACCAATGATCCCGTCATCCATTATGCAGCGCTTTCTCATTTGTGTGGTATGGGTCATATTCCCTCTGCTAAGGGCTAGAGAAATGTGCTGCTGATAATGCCAGTGAGGTGAAATTCTGCTGTGTGTGTATTCATGTGCATTAACTTCCCATGGTTGGGTCAATGATTGAATGTGAAGAATTAAATGACATTTGACAAGAAAGTATTGTTCCTTCATATTATTCAACACAATGTGTTTCAATATACAGTGCCCAGCTTTGAAATAACACATGTAACAAATAGAATTTTTTCAAATTTAAATTTCAACATCACTTAATGATGTGTGGTGAGAGCACATTTCTTAAAGTACCAGTAACCCCTCCTCTCAGAACCAGTGTAAAAGTTGGAAGGCAGATTTCAGGAGGTGAGTTATTAGGATGTATCCAGTCATGGCTACTCACTGGATAAGGTTCCTCTCCACAGAGCATGCTTCAGAATGTGAATAATTAGGATAGGTATCCAGAGCTGGGGGAGATGGCAGCGTGAGGCATTCTGGAAGCGCATTAGCAGAGTGTTCAGCAGTGTTCCGACACAAACAAATGACCCCGTTCACTGCAGCAGATAGTGTGAGAGGCTTTTTTTTATTATTATTCCGGCTGAGAGCAAAGAATGCTGCTCTATCAGGGACTATAGTGCATTAGTAGGCGGCAGGCTGTAATGTGTGCCCTGTGCATACGAATGCTCAGAATGTTAAGCTGTTATTTTCACATCCTGTGAATGCACAGCGTCAGTGCAAAATAGACGGAAAGTCATGCGAGAAAGCCTTTCATCTTGAGGAGGAAAAAAAAAAATAAAAAAAGAAATAAATGAAACTACAGTTCAAGGTAGAAGTACAGCATGTGTGATGAATGCTCACCAAGTTTGAAAATGTTTTCTTGTTTGTCCCAGTTTCAGTGTGTATAACAATGCTTTACACATATCGTTTTATACACTTTTAATTTAATGAATTAAAATGTGATTAAAACAAAACACTGCTAGACTCCAGACATGATACACATAACAAACCCGAAGACTTCTACCCTACCCAATACTACCTACTACCATCTATCTAACCACTGATGTTTACTGCTCTGTCAACATGTTCATGCTCAACCTGCATGCAGACTCTGACTGATCAGTGAGTATGGGTGGGGCTTATTACATCACTGGCCCAGATATTTGGTTACAGAAGAAAATGAGTTTTCCAAGGCTACTTTACTTTATGTAGACTACTGTAAAATATTGTGAGGAATGTATTGAAATAAATATCTTGTCGATCTAATCATTACAAATAACACATCAAAATTATTTCATTTTCAGCTCAAAAACACCCTGGATGATCAAATGTCTGAGTTATAAAATGTGTTTTAGCCCTTAGCAAAAAGTTCATTTTTATACCTCTATATTCATATAAATATTTATACTTTTATATATTGAGTATTCTAGGATCTCCATGTTTACATTTTTGGAGACAAGAACTATGAGGGATGAACTATGGCCTATGGATTAGTGCATCTATTTTCTGTGTTATGGCTACAAAAGTTCTAAAAATTATTATTTATTATTAAATATTTGTATGAATTTAACCATTCTTCTTTATTTGCTTATAAGGACCAAGAAACACTTTACATCTCAAAAATCTTGTTGGTGTGTCATGATCCAGAGTGAGCTGAATATGCAATTACCTTCCTGACCAGTTTTGATAGTATAAATAAGTATCTCATGTCAGTTTATTGAAATTACTACCATTACTTATCAATGGAAGTCAGAGAAATGTTGTTCTCTTCTGCCTTTAATGTCATGGAAACTCTGACCACAAGTTAAAAGCAGCTTGTTTGTTTGCAACACAATATGTAATCACACCCTTATTCATTCAGTAAATCTGTATTGTTCAGCTCCAACATTACTTTCAGCTGCAGGTTTAGCTTTATTAGAATGATGAAGATATTGATCTTCAGATATTGAGTGCTGTATTTACAGAACCAAATAACAAAAGCTCTGAATAAACAGACAGAGGATGAGGAGCAGGGAGTCATTCAGAGCTGGCATGATGGCAACAATGTCAGTACATCTCAACAGGCCCTTGATTTATGTGTGTCCTAGACGAGCTACCAAGATGGAAATTATCATAACAATATGCAGCAGCTGGTATAGATCTATGGTACATGGTATGAGTGAGAATCTCCTGGAGGAGCAAATGTTGTTTTCTGTTGCTCCTCATTGCACTGGATTTTAGACAGCTCATGCTATGGGCATGCATTAGGCCACAGGGTCAGTAAACTAAATGAGGCTGCTGTATAAAGCTGGAGGGAGAGATCCACTTCTCCAGCCAGTGAGGGAGCACAGGAGAGAGGAGATTGGGCAAACTCTCGGCCCTGATATGCAGGTGGTTGCCGTGTTTCTGCTGTAATGAGCTTCAGGCTCATCATGTGAGTGTCTGGTGTTTTACTGAGGTAATGAACATCTCTCCTGTGAGAGAATTCTGACCATACAGCAGACTCTTCGAGACTTCTTATTTTTGCTAACAATGTGTCTGCTGCCTGTTTCCCTCTTTTGCTCCTGGTGTCTGCAGCTGAGGAATTACACACAGGTAACAGCTCCATGTTTGCCAAGTGCATTACAGTCACCAGAAATATACACTTGTATTTGTGTCTACACATATAATATGCAGAGGATTCGAAAGTGCCTAGAGAATTCAAAGTGCTCAGCAATGCAATTATATTTATATTGTTTATATATACAGCACTGTGCAAAAGCCTATATAATGTTAGAATTTAGAGTACAATTAGAAGAACAATTATTTGAGTTCTCTGTGACCTCCAGCCACGAGTTTCTAGCGCTTCTAGCTTAGGAGCCTCTTCAAAACTGTTAAGCATGAGGATGGCTGTAGGTTGGGATTGGTTTGTATAGGGCAGATTTTTTACTTCAGTCCAGGTCAACTTGCCATTATTGACTGACATGAATTCTGGATCAGCAGATTCTACAGGTGAATTTCAGAGTATCTGTCAAAAAACTGAAGCTGTATTTGTGCCATGCAGCAAGACAAGCAGACAGGTGAGTCAACAAAGAGATGCCAATTCAAAGTCCAGACCTTAGCCCAAAAGAAAGGTTGTGGAAGGATCTAAGAAGAATGGTTTATGCAAGGAAACCAGTTAATATTACACATACACACACTTTACTGGCAAATGTTCTTATTAGTGTGTCTATGTGATTTTATAATTTGTGAATCATATCATATTAATGCTGCATTAAAGATAGGTGAAGGTGGCAAGTAATGATTACAATTAGCAAGTCATTTATAGTGAGGTGTAGATTGAATGTAGATTCATGATTTGAGAAATATCTGTGAAGTATTTCATTTAGCATTTTTCTTCATTTGTGAAAGTACAGTATTTAATAAATGCATTAATACAGATTCATAGGACCTTAATATAGTCTAGAATGTACACATTGCTTATGTATATTGAAATGTGAAAGACCAGATTTCCGCTCTAAATATGGCCTAGAACATTTGTGAAGCCCCTGAATTGAGAGAAACCAGAAGCTTATTTATTTACATAACTCATAGTGGGATCAGCATGTACTCACAATATCCCAATGTATTTGTTCACTGATGTGCTGTGCAAAATGACTGTGCAATGTGTGAGCTAAAACCTTTGGTATCTATTGTGTTTGGAATAGCATGAATCTTCTTCTTACCCAAGTTCCAATTGGGGTCTGAAGCTCCCTTTAAAATGTTCAAAACGGATTCATTTATCTAGCATACCTGATGAGATTCATGGATTTAGACACGCTGTAGGCAGCAGAGTGACTGCGTGGGCAGGTAAACGTGGTCTAAATCAGAATTGAAAAGATCTGGTTAGATGTGATTACTTGACAATCAGACGTGAAAGAAAGGATCAGATATGTACTGGCTGAAGGAAAAGATTTAATTTGATTTAGACATTAAATTCTATTTTAGGCCAGCAGTGATTTCACTATATGTTCAGAAGAATAGAGCAATTTATTGGGGCATTTTATCCTCCTGTTTTAACCCTCAAGCTATGTTGAAATTGGCATTTCTTCCTCCTTGTTTGAAGTCCCAAAGATATCAATCCAATATTAATAATAATAATAATAATAATAATAATAATAATAATAATAATAATAATAATAATAATAACAATAATAATAATAATAATAATAATTAATAAAGACAATGATTGATGCTGTAAAGTAGACAGGAGTACTTGAGAAACATGAAATCTATAAATAAATATAAATGTGCACATAGACCTACTGTACTTGCACGCAGGGAAATTTGTATTTAACCCATCCACAGAGTGAAACACATACATACACACTAGTGCATTCATACACTTGGGGGCAGGGAGCACACATGCCCAGAGCGGAGCAGCTGGGGAATTAAGTGTTCTGTTGAAGTGCACTTCAGTCATGCCCTGCCAGTTCAGGGAATCAAACCAGCAACTTTCCAGTCACAAGACTGACTTTCAGGGCACAGCTGTCCAAAAATGATTACAAACCATTATCTTCAGACTAAAGTGATATCTTTCAGGATTATTTTTGTCTGAGCTCTGTCCAAAGCCCTAAACATGAAATAAGGATGAATATATCCTAAGGCATGCAGGTCTGACCTGTTTGATGTGGCTGTGTTGTGCTGCCATCCAGTTAAATCCAGTTCTAATTCAAATCAATAGAAGTGTTTGTTCAATGGTTTTAATCCTGTCCACAGTCATGTTCTCTTATATATTGTCAAGCTGCATATTGTATTCTTCACTTTGTGCAAAGAATGAAGACCTGACTAAAGCTTCTTTTGTGTGTTCCTGAGGAAATGTCATATTCTCAAACCTCTTTTCAAGAATGATTAGATTTGCTATAGATCTGAACAGTCTGGAAGTAACAAATATTTTCATTATTGACACAGGGGAATTTGTTTATAGCCATATTATTTTAGCCAAGTAAGGTAAATATACTACTATGTACGGTGATGGAATACACTCTCAAATAATCCAAACAATTTTTTCTTTGGCTTCGAATTTGGTAAAACAAACAATCTACCAATCAGGCATTGCATTGGAAATTCAAACTGCAACACTACAAACACTACACCTTCAAAGTCAGTTTGTTAGCTAGCTTACAAAAGGGGCTGGTCTATAAAAAAAAATCCAGGGGTGAATTAATTTGCCAGTCCAGCCTGGGATTTTTTACAGACCTGCCCCTTTTGATTTGGCCAAAGGGAGGTGGGGGTCTCTTTTGATCAGTTTCATTTGGTCAACAGGGGTTCATCGACCAAGACCTTTACCCTCCCAGTGGCCCACACTCATAGGGGCCAACCGGGATTTTTCCTGGTTCTCCAAATGGCCAGTCCATACATGCAAGCCAGCTATTTGTGTCTATATTGGGATGTGGAGAAAAGCATTGGGCAGCGTGAAAATCACTACAACTACTTGTTCCCAGATTTGTGTACACTGTTTAAAGAGTATGAAGCTGCAAAATATTTGGCAACTGTAATGTAAGTATAATAAAAAATAATAAATTGATTGGTTGAAATCACTATGCCACTCTGATCCACCTGACACCCAGCATGCTCATCTATACACTGACTCCTGGTTAAATAAAGGGATTAAAAACTTTGATCAGAGCAAACACTGTGTCCACAAACACCATGTCTCATTATGCAACACCAAATACATACCCTAAAATTGGAGATACCCCATCTTGCCTATTTAGACCAATCCCTGCTCCCACAACACCTGATTCAACTAATCAGCTCATTAACAAGCCTTTCAGGGTTGTATGGGGCATGTTAAAACTAAAACATGCAGGGCAGGGGTGCCTGCCGTATTAGGATTGACTTCCATAAACCAGGGGTCGCCTACCACGCTCCTGGAGAGCTACCTTCTTGATGTTAGATTCAGCCCTAATCCACCTGATCTGATCCAGCTAATTACTACCTTCAGAAATAGTAATTATACTTTCTTAACCCACTGTGATGTGCACACACAAGAATTAATCCTCTGCATTTATCCCATCCACACACAATGATACACACATACACACTATTGAATTCACACAACAGGGGGCAGCAAGCACACATGCCCAGAGTGGTGGGCAGCCCTATCCTCAGCACCCAGGGAGTAGCTGGGGATGTTCAATGCCTTGCTCAAGAGCACTTCAGTCATGTCCTGCCAGGGATTCACACCAACAACCTTCCAGTCACAAGGCTGATTCCAAAACCACCAGGCCACAGCTGCTCCCTTCAGAAGTTCTTGATTGGTTGAATAGGGTGTGTGGAGTTGAATCCTGCAGAAAGATTCTACTGCCTCTCAAAAAATTAGAATGTGAGAAAAGTTAATTACATTTTTTGAAAAATTTTAGATTCATTACATTTAAAGTGATATATTTCAAGATTTTTGTGAAAAAGTTGATACTCTGATTAGTAATCTATTCCAGTTTGAATGCAAATGTCTACTATTTAGAGATTCTGTTTTTTGTGAACTATAAGCCAAACTGATCCACATTCAAACAAATATAAGTTATGAAATGTCATTTTATGTGTCATGAATATAAAATATAGGAGTTTGCTTTTTAATGAAAATTGTGGTCACACAGGAGATTTTTAACAGTGTTCTCATTAGGAGCTCTCAGGGAGCAGTGTCTCAGGGAATGGATTCTCTGGGAATAGGGTCTCAGGGAGCAGGGTCCCAGGGTATGGAATCTCAGGGAGTAGGGTTTTAGGGAGCAGGGTTTCAGGGAAAAATCCCAGGAAGCAGGGTCTCGGGGAGCGGAGTCTCAGGGAGGAGGGTCTCAGGACACGATTACCTAGCGCGAGAGAAAAACTGAGGAACCTGATTGGTTGAAACCGCTCGCGGTGCGTTGTGGGTTATGTAGTTCATTCTCTATGTAATGTTAGATTTTTTACATTTGCTTTTGTTTGTTTTGTAAAACATTTCAAAAGACAAAAATGTATATATATAATATATGTTCAAATATAATGTCACGGTTGTTTCCATAGCTTGTTGGTTCGGTTAGGTACTTATAAAAGATGTTTCCATATGTCTGGAGAAAAAGAAGGGCTTTTACTTCCGCAACCATGACGTAAACAAATACTCAGCTCTGTTTTTCAGTTGTTCCGCATACGTTGTCGGATGGTTGGGTATTGTAGTCAAGAAGACTGAATTCGGAAGCTTGAAGTCGGCTATTGGTTGACGATGGAGAACTACAATACCCATGCTGCCATGCGTGTCATGCCGGTTTAGACCATGCTGAGCGTCTGGCTGACTGACGCATCTGCTGAGACTGGTGGAGAGACTGAAAGCTGAGCGTTGAGGTCTGAGATCTCCTTTCACACGTTATTTAACTGTCTTCTGCTTTTTGTTGAACTATCTTGGACGGACAGAAGTGAGCGCTGAGATTCAAATCGAGGTTTAGAAAGCTAGCGAACGAGGTAAACTAGGCTACGTTGTTGTTGAAGGAAACACTGAGAAATACAGACGTCAATCAGATTAACATGAATAGATTCATTTATTTCAACATGTTATTAAAACAGCAACCTACACAACTGACTGTATCTGTCTTATAAAGCACCGATCAAATGTTACTGCTGCCCCCATTTCCTAAACCAGCAGTCTCTAAACACTGGAACAGTTTCTCCAGACTAGTGTAGTTTACTAACATTAGGGAACAGGGGAACAGTCTCTCCAGACTAGTGTAGTTTACTAACATTAGGGAAGAGGGGAGCAGTCTCTTCAGACTAGTGTAGTTTACTAACTTTAGGGGAAGAGGGGAACAGTCTCTCCAGACTAGCATAGTTTACTAACATTAGGGAACAGGGGAACAGTCTCTTCAGACTAGTGTAGTTTACTAACATTAGGGAAGAGGGGAACAGTCTCTTCAGACTAGTGTAGTTTACTAACTTTAGGGAAGAGGGGAGCAGTCTCTCCAGACTAGTGTAGTTTACTAACATTAGGGAAGAGGGGAACAGTCTCTCCAGACTAGTTTAGTTTAGTAACAGTAGGGAAGAGGGGAACGGTCTCTTCAAAAATAGTGTAGTTTAGTAATATTAGGGAAGAGTGGAACGGTCTCTCCAGTCTAGTGTAGTTATATATGTAGAACCATGAGAAGTAACAAATCTCTCCAGACTAGTGTACTTACTAACATTAGGAAGTTAGAGTGAAACAGTCTCTGCATCATGGTAGTTTACTAACATTGGGGAAGAGGAGCAGTCTCTGCATCAGCAGTTTTACTAACATTGTAGAGGGTGGAAGTCAGGTCCCTTCAGACTAGTGCAGATTACTAACATTAGGGAAGAGGGGTGAATAGCCTGACTAGTGTAATTCTACTTTGTTATTTAGGAAGAGGGGAAACAGTCTCAGACTAGTGTAGTTTAATAACATTAGGGAAGAGGGGAACAGCCCTCTTCAGACTAGTGTAGTTTCTCTACTAATAATAGGAAGAGGGGAACAGTCTCTCCAGAGTAGTAGTGTAGTTTACTAACATTAGGAAGAGGGAAGTCTTCGCACGATGTAGCTGCATTACAACATTAGGGAAGAGGGTGGAACAGTCTCTCCAGACTAGTGTACTTTTACTTTTTAACATTAGGAAGAGAGTGGAACAGTCTCTCCAGACTAGTGTAGTTTACTAACATTAGGGAAGAGAGTGGAACAGTCTCTCCAGACTAGTGTAGTTTACTAACATTGGGGAAGAGGGGAGCAGTCTCTCCAGACTAGTGTAGTTTACTAACATTAGGGAAGAGGGTGGAACAGTCTCTTCAGACTAGTGTAGATTACTAACATTAGGTGAGGTGGAACAGTCTCTCCACTAGTAGTTTACTAACATTAGGTGAGAGTAAAATAGCCTCCAGACTAGTGTAGTTTACTAACATTAGGGAAGAGAGTGAAATAGTCTCCAGATTTATGTAGTTTGGCCAACATTAGGGAAGAGAGTGGAACAGTCTCTCCAGACTAGTGTAGTTTACTAACATTAGGGAAGAGAGTGGAACAGTCTCTCCAGACTAGTGTAGTTTTACTAACATTGGGAAGAGGGGGCAGTCTCTTCAGACTAGTGTGTGTAGCTTACTAACATTAGGAACAGGGGAACAGTCTCTCCAGATTAGTAGTTTAACATTAGTATAGTTAGTCTTCAGACTAGTGTAGTTTCTTACTAACATTGGGGAAGAGGGGAACTGTCTCTTCAAAGTAGTGCATTTTAGTAACATTAGGAACAGGGGAACAGTCTCCCCAGACTAGTGTAGTTTACTAACATAAACAGGGGGAAATAGCCCTCGTACTGTAGCTTACTAACATTAGGAAGAGGGGAACAGTCTCTTCACTAGTGTAGTTGCATTAACTTTAGGAAGAGGAGCAGTCTCTCCAGACTAGGGTGTAGTTTACCAACATTAGGAACAGGGGAAGAAATCTTCTCAGACTGTGTGTAGTTTACTAACATTAGGAAGAGGGGAACAGTCTCTCCAGAGTGTGCTTTACTAACATTAGGAAGAAACAGTCTCTCAGACTAGTGTAGATTACTAAATAATAGGAAGAGGGGAATAGTCTCTTCAGACTAGTGTAGTTTACTAACTTTAGGAAGAGGGTGGTCAGTCTCCCTCCAGATTTTAGTGTACTTTACTAATATTTTAGGAACAGGGTTAGCTCTCTAATTATGTAGTTTACTAACATTAGGAAGAGGGGGAACTGTCTCTTCAGACTAGTGTAGTTTACTAACATTAGGGGAACAGGGAACAGTCTCCAGAGAGAGTGTAGTTTACTACTAGGGAAGAGGAAGTCTTTCTGTAGACTAGCAGAAGCTTACTTAACATTAGGAAGAGGGTGGGAACAGTTCCTCCAGACTAGCAGTTTAATAACATTAGGGGAAGAGAGTGAAACAGTCCTCCAGACTAGTGTAGTTTACTAACATTAGGGAAGAGTGGAAACAGTCTCTCCAGACTAGTGTGGAAGCACAACATTGGGGAAGAGGGGAGCAGTCTCTTCAGACTAGTGGTTTAATAACATTAGTGTCAGGGAACAGTCTCTCCAGATTAGCAGTTTAATACGGAACAGGGGAAACAGTCTCTCCAGACTAGTGTAATTTACTAACATTAGGAAGAGGAACAGTCTCTTCAGGACTAGTGTAGTTTACTTAACATTGTAAAGAGGGGAACGGCCCTCTTCAAAGTAGTGTAGTTTAGTAACATTAGGGAACAGGGAACATTCCTCTCTAGACTATTGTATTTTACTAACATTAGAGAACAGGGGAACAGTCTCCCCAGACTAGTGTAGTTTACTAACATTGGGGAAGAGGGGAACGGTCTCTTCAAAGTAGTGTAGTTTAGTAACATTAGGGAACAGGGGAACATTCTCTCCAGACTATTGTATTTTACTAACATTAGAGAACAGGAACAGCGTCTCCAGACTAGTGTAGTTTACTTTCTAACATTAGGAAGAGGGGAAACAGTCTCCTAGACTCAGTGTAGTTTACTAACATTAGGAATGTGGGAAACAGTCTCTCCAGACTAGTGTAGTTTACTAACATTAGGGAACAGGGGAACAGTCTCTTCAGACTAGTGTAATTTACTAACATTAGGGAAGAGGGGAACAGTCTCTCCAGAGAAGTGTAGTTTACTAACATTAGGGAAGAGGGGAACAGTCTCTTCTGGTGACTAGTGTGGATTACTGGCATTAGGGAAGAGGTGAACAGTCTCTCCAGACTAGTGCGTAGTTTACTAACATTGTGAAGAGGGGAGCAGTCTCTTCAGACTAATGTAGTTTACTAACATTAGGGAACAGGGGAACAGTCTCTCCAGATTAGTAGTTTAATAACATTAGGGAAGAGGGGAACAGTCTCTCCAGACTAGTGTAGTTTACTAACATTGGGGAAGAGGGGAACGGTCTCTTCAAAGTAGTGGAGTTTAGTAACATTTGTGAACAGGGGAACATTCTCTCTGTAGACTAGTGTAGTTTACTAACATTAGGAAGAGGGGAAACAGTCTCTCCAGATTAGTTTAGTTTAGTAACATTAGGGAAGAGGGGAACAGTCTCTACAAAAATAGTGTAGTTTAGTAATATTAGGGAAGAGTGGAATGGTCTCTCCAGTCTAGTGTAGTTATATATGTAGAACCATGAGAAGTAAGTATTATATAAAGTGCAGGTGTGCAAATTGGTTGCAACATATTGCTGTGCAAAAGAGCAGTAAAGTATTGGACAGATAAGAGTCCATTTGCATGATGTGAAATTTAAAGTTCGGTCTTGTTCAGTGTCCGTGTAGCCTGAGGGAAAAAGCTCAGTCTCATTCTTTCCATGCTGGATTTCAGTGAGCGGAACCGATTTCCTGATGGAAGCAAAGCGAAGAGCCCATTGTTAGGATGGCTGAGGTCCTTCACGATCTTCATGGCTTTTGACGGACCTCAGCCATCCTAACAATGGGCTCTTCGCTTTAGGCTGTGACCAAAATGGCTCCCTATTCCCAGTCCAGTATTGTTCTATATAGGGATACACTGTTTTTATATTCAGATGAATTTGCCTTTTTCATCATCAGTGTGCTTCAGCACCAGTTGTATAAACAAACGTGTGAGTGTCTGAACCATGTATTAAGTTCTGTACACACACAAATTGAATTACTTGAAGAATCTGAAGTTCACCGCATCCAGTGGCTCATATCTATCTCTGCCTTCAAATCATGTTTGAATTCAGACACTTGGAAACATGCAGGAAAATGGCTGACATTATGTGTGTGTATATATGTTTTTTACTATCCAGTTCATCTAAAAATGGTGACTACAGGAGAAGATAAAAAATGTTCTTAACTTTGAATGGCAGTTAATGTAAAATAAGTATAATTAATAGTAGTTTTAACACATTTCTATCTACAAAAAAAAAACAACAGAGATTTTTATTATTATTAGTATTATTATTATTTATTATTATTATTATTTTTTTTATTATTATTACCAATAAAAATTTCAGCAGTCATCAGTGCACCAACATATCATAATATTAATAAGGCTCTGTGTATATCCAGTGTTGGAGTAAAATAAATTATACCAGCAGATATAATCTACTTGGTAGATATGTCATGGAAAATGAGAACAGTGCTGACATTCCTTTTGTATGAAGCAGCAAAACCATTGTAGCATGACATTTTTTATTTAATATGACATTGGACTTGACAGTGCACGTCTGGTGATGAGACAGTTGCACATGCACACACTGAGATAGTGATGCTGAAACGATATATTGTGCAGCATTGCTTAGAAATCGAACATGAATTGGAGCAATAAGGAGGGTCTCTGAACTAGCGGAACATTTTTACTGAATGATGGCTGCCATTATTGGGAGAAGAGGGTGATTTAAACATTTCTAAAACATTCTTCTATTGTTCATAGATATTTTACATATTGATGGAAAATTACAGTGAAACACACTTTTTTTATTTTAGTCTGATCTGGCCAGAGACTAAGAAGATATAAGCAGTAAATTCTGCTGTGTGTGTCATTGGTTGTTGTTTAGAGGCTGTTCAGTGTTGGAAAGAAGCATGCAATTACCAGTGCTTGATTACCAGGTCATGATGTAATTTATTACAATATACGTAGCTAGCTGATTGGATGACAGATTTTTTTTTTTTTCAGTCAGTCTGAATAAATGAATTGTTGCCTTGTACTGATAGTTTGTCTTGCCTTTTGAATGTGTTTCATTACTTTATCTGACTAGCGTACCTTCATTTTTGGCATTATATACCTGTTTCCAATGCTGGTTTTATATTGCTTTGAAAGTGCTGATGTTAGGAGAGTTGATGTTAATGATGAGAATCAGCTGATATTCAGTTTAATTTAGGTTAGATATGCTTGGCCACCAGCTGATACAACAGTAGTATCATGTCTGTAATGTGAAGGTTTATGCTGATTTTACTGATGTGTCCATTTAGTAGGCCTGGGCAGTATATCAATATTTATATCTCAAGAAACGTTGATATCATGAAAGGAATGAAACTGATTTTATATTCATTACATTTAAAGTGACATATTTCATTAATTTTTTTGTTGATACTGACTGATAGGAATGAATATGTCACTTTACATGTATTAAATATTTAAACTGACACTAACTTTTTTTATGATGTTATTGACATGAATTGATTTTTTCATGATATTATAATTTTCTGAGATGCAGTAGTATGGTGGGATATAAACAAATAATTTTAAATAATTGTTCTGTTTCAATCTGCTCCACCCCCTGCTGTCAGCTCCTCCTCTCCTCTGACAATGTGAATGGGGGCTGAGGGGGAGCAAACGCACACCATGGTGGAGGGCATAACCCAAAGCCCTTGCATAAAGAAGAAATGAAGTTCGAATTGCAATATGTTTTAAATTTAGTTATAGACAAAGGATTTGATTGGGTGTGCGCCTGATTGTTATGTAGCTGTTATGTTGTGATTATGAATGTGCTATGCTTTCATATTGCTCAAACGCATAAACAGTAGCTGCTTCTTTCTCTCAGTTTTGAACAGCAGTATTTGGAGCTACACGCACACACTTTACATGCCTGTGTCTGTAGGGAAGGTGGCTAGGTCTAACGCTGGCACTGCAGGTATTACATATTCATCACTTATTCATATTTAACTGTTAAACAGTTTCACACTGCAGATATTTAAAGTACTTTTCGGGAACTTGCTTCTCTGCTGCAGAATGCGGATAATGTCCTTTTATAGCACCTCTATGACAGGAGCACTGCAAAGGGTTGGAGGTGGATTGAGCTTTATATAGTCAACATCCAATCCATTAAAATATAGCTGGATCAGCCTGGTCCTGATCCACATCCCTAGACCCATGCTGCTAATTGATAAAGCTGAATTTAGTGACAGAGCTCTCTAGGAGCTTGTGTAGTTGGAATTCAGTTACTTAAGTGTTTCCATTTTTTATAAACCTCCTGAGTTTTACACTAAAGCAGGGAAAGTGTGTTAGGGCAACCTAAAGTGTGGCCCAGTTTTCTCTCATTGTAAGACAGATAAGTAAGCAAGTGGAACGTCCCCGGGCAAAGATGGATAATAAACTTATTTCCCCCACAAATCAAATAGACTTTGGAGTGAAACATGGTTTTCAAAGTTTTCTTTTCTCTCACAATTTACAAATCTGGATGATAGTTACTGATTGATTAAAAAGCCGATTTCCTATAATTGTCCGTTATTGACTTGCAAATGTTTTTGCAGTATTTGGAAATCAGTCTTTTCAAGATATCAGTCAGGTACATATTTGTTTTCTGCATTTCTGCAACTTTGGATGCCAGTGGTTAATGGTGACTAATAACATTTTATATTATCTGTTTGGTTTTAATTGTTTGCAGTCGGTAAAAGGCATCCAACTATGTGCTAATGACTATATTTTGGTTCCCTTGGTCCAGACTAAACTATAAAATGATGCATTGATGTGTTGTATTTTTAGCTCAGATAGGATTCCCACTGATTCCCAATGATTCGAATAAATACAGATTAAAAATTAATGACGGGGAAGATTTCATGATGTATATTTGAATGACCCTATGCTTTCTCATAATTATGCATATTTGATAACACATTAAAGGAAAAACAAACAAGAATGAGAATAAAAAAACATGTAAAAAGATGAATGGGTGTGGGGGGGTGCTGAATCTGGGGGAAACAAACGAAAATCAGCACAAAATGAACATGGTTTTCATAGAGCCCTGTAGGGGTAAGGGTGCAACATATATTTGTTTTGATGTGTGAGTCTGTAGGTTATAGACTTGGACAGATCACTGGGGAACTGGGGAAAAGAAACACTTGCGCACTTACTCTTGGGGAGACAATACTTGAATAAATAGAGTGATTTGCATCACGTACTCGGAGTCAGATCACAGATTTCAGTTTCAGTTCAAAACTGTTGTTGCTAGATTTAGTGACATTGAGAATTTCCACCAACTCTTTGAAGTCAATACTGTGTCCTAACTTGCTTGTTGGTTTCCTTGTGATATTCTGTATCAAAAACCCACACGTCCCTGGTTTACCAAGGTTTCTCACAATTGCAAACCATTCTCAAGTGGTCTTGAATGGGTGATTTATCTTCTAAAATGTTATAAGCTTTTGGTATATTGCAATTTTATGCATGTTAACTGCAATTGTCAGTTATTTTACAGTGGCATCAAATGTGCCTTGGGCCAAGTTTTACAACCTAAAGTCTAACTTTTATGACTCTTAGCTCTTCAGATTATGTCTAGGGTTTCATCATCTCATTTCCCACTGCATCTATATTTCTGTTTCCATTCTTTCTCTTTTGATGTTCTGGGGGTGCACAGCTATTTATTATTTCAATGAGACATTTATTTTCTAGCTGACAAACTTTATTCAAACAAGACTTTGTCGTTTATGCTACTGTGTCATGTAATAGACTCACATACAGGACACATTAATCATTTGTACAGGGGTTGGACAATGAAACTGAAACACCTGGTTTTATACCACAATAATTGATTAGTATGGTGTACTAGGGCCTCCTTTTGCAGCCAATACAGCATCAATTCGTCTTTGGATCGTCTTTGGATCCCTTTCAGACAGCTTCCTCTTGCGTCCACAGTTAATCCTGTTGGATGTGGTTCATTCTTCTTGGTGGTGCTGACATTACCCTGGATACCGTGGCTCTTGATACATCACAAAGACTTGCTGTCTTGGTCACGGATGCGCCAGCAAGACGTGCACCAACAATTTGTCCTCTTTTGAACTCTGGTATGTCACCATAATGTTGTGTGCATTACAATATTTTGAGCAAAACTGTGCTCTTACCTGCTAATTTAACCTTCACACTCTGCTCTTACTGGCACAATGTGCAATTAATGAATATTGGCCACCAGGCTGCTCCTATTTAGCCATGAAACCTCTCCCACTAAGATGACATGTGTTTCAGTTTCATTGTCCAACCCCTGTACATTTGTGTCTGTAGAACAGGGATACAAAGATGTATTAGTGTAGCACAAAAATTACAGCATCATGAAAAAGGTACATAATACATGCATAATTGAATTTAAAAAAAAACTGTCTTAGCCTTTGTGATTGTTTTTGGAGTACCTTCCAGTGTGCTATTATAGAAAATAATGTGCATTTATTTTAAAAATAACAATGATTGTAATTTGTCATCACCCATGTGCAAATGGTGTTCACACACATTTAGTTTGTTACATTTGTTGACCCTAAAATTTTCTGCTTTTTGTAAAAAGAGTTATGTTCATGTTATAATAAAATGCTAAACAATTGTTTATTTTGAGGCGACTGAGAGCAAAAGGTGAAGAAGAAATATGCAAACTGATTCAGCAGTTTTTCTGCTTTATTGAATTGTTCCCTTATAGTTGGGTAGCAGACAGATATGTATAAAGGTTTTCCGTCTTTCACATCACACATTCCTAGTCATAAGATCTATGCTATGTTGATTAAATTATTATACACACATTTACATAATGTAATGTAAAGGAAATGCTTGTAATAATAGAAAGACATTTTGAATTAAACTGCTAGTATAGGGCAGTTTCGTTTTTTGGCCAGGAGTTAGCCTTTCTCCTGATAAACAAAGACAAATCCTGTTCTGTGAAGCAGCCACAACTATTCTGATTCTGCGTGCTGTTCTTTTCTAACAGGCTCTTTTTCCTGCTTGAGCAGATCCTGCCTCTGATGGTCAACTGAAGCGGCAGAGCTATGGCTCCTCCTCGGCTCACCGGTGCATTGCGCTCTTTCTCTACGGTCAGCAAGCAGGAAGACTTCACTCATGAGCTTTGTGATTTGAAGGCAAGACAAACCGTCTCCAACTCATTTTCAGGACAAATATTTCTTTCTTGCTCTTTTTAGTTTTTGATAAAGGTGTCTAAGACATTCAAACCTATTTCACATGTGCTGCTTGGTGTAATCCTCTGGTGACCCTGACTTCATATATTGACATTTGTAGGCATTTGTGTGTAGAATTACTTTTCTGGACTGTAAATCTTTCTGCATGTTGGATTAGGAATGAAAAGAATGGCATAGTGGTGTTTCTCATGAGCCATCAGTTCCTATGGACATTGTAAATTAGCAAAAAAAAAGTCATGTTTCTGGATCCTGGAATGTCAAATTATTTATTGAGTTTGGATACTGGAACCAGCACAGAGGCTGGATAACCATCTATGAATGAAGAGAAAGCAGTTTGGATGCTAATCCGAAGTCAAAAATTGTTCACCAACCAGTTGCCACAGGGAGAGATGTCTCTTAGACTGTAATGTCCTTGGGCACGTACCTCTATTAACCCAGTCCCCTACATTATTCATGTGCTTGTGCCTGACAGTCTCTCGTCTCGTGCTCCCCTCCTCTTGTTTCTCCTTAATCTTCCTGTCTCCTGACTTTGCGATTATTTGGCTTTTTAGGAGGTGGCAGATTGGGCTTCAGATCAGCTTAAATCACCTTCTCAACTCTGAATTTAAATCCTTAAAGCAGCAAAGCTGCTGTTTAAACGATGAAAAGTAGAAGAATCGGAACAAATTCAGGTGCTGGAGGACACCAGAAGGATGATACAATGGCATGGTGCAAACATCCTTTGCTGCCTTGATTAACTAAGCTCCAGCTTTTAGAAATAGATGCTCCATGTAATTTTTCATTGAACAAACAATGTACAGTAATCTTTTGTAATACATTTACATATGACATTTAGCAGATGCTCTTATCCAGAATGATTAGTAGTGCTTTGTTGTCCTCTCTAATGGCACTAAATTCTGTGAAATACAAAAAGCCAGTGTGGATACCTAGATACAAAGGATGCGCAGTACTCAGCAGCTACACTGTTTCTGAATGGCAAAGAAGTCAGAGTAAGATATTTAAGTGCAATCACAAGACTTTAATGACTGCAAAATTAGTGTTAAGTGCTCACCAAGACACTCAACTGGTTGGACACCCAGGGGATGTTAATTTCTCCATCTTGCTGTAGTTTGGATTATTAAAGGATAAGAGAAATTACCTTCAGCTCCAAGAAACATCTTTCAAGATGTCAAATTTAATATTAACAGTAGTCTGTTTTGTAGTTCAAGCGTCAGAAAAGGCAGGAACTGTTTGCAAGAGAGGGCCTGACCTGGCCAAAAGTCATTCAGTTCTTCACACAACACCTGGAAAAGAAGGAGCAGCAGACAACCGCTCAAGAACTGAAGAACATTCTGCAAGCAGCCAAACAGATAGGTATGTATCTATGCCATTTCTGTGTCTTAAGTTCAAATCCTGTCAATCCTGTGGGACACTTTAGTTCAGTAGTCACCTTAACAGTAGTATGAAAGCAAATATATCATCACTTTTTTTTGCTGAGCCAAATCAAAAACCTCAGCAAATTGATTAAATATTTTGTAAGATGTATAGTCTGTGTTTCTCCCTCCGACTGGAAGGCTTTTGACAAATTAAGTACTGAGTCTTTGCTGAGATTTGAGCTCATCACCTCCAAACACATGATGAACAGGCAGTTCGACTGATGTGCCCCTTTAGAGCTGTTAAATTACACTGCATAAAACATAAGTTGGAGTAAATTTACCTTTTCGGTTCTTTCGGAGACACTGATATGTGCATGGCATGGAAAAAATGGTACACCTGTCTAACTACTTGTTTTTCTAAAAATGAGGTTATTTTAAATTTCTCCTCAACACCACAGTTTTCCATGGTCAGGGAACTGAGAATAGGAAGGCCCAGAGCCAGCATGTTTATACAGCAGGCTGATGCCATGATTTAGATTTTGAAGCTGATCAGTTGACAGCATGCTAATGCTGCACTACCAATTTGGTACAAGGGCTGTAGCTAGTGCACTGATGTCATAGTTGCCATTTTTGAGCAAGCAAGACCGCATAGTAATGCTGCACTACCAATTTTGGAGGACGACCGATAGTCCACAGTAGCAATATTGGAGGAATCTGGTAGACAGCCAGTGCCATGTTTTTGATTTTTGGACGAGCTGGTGTAATAAAGCCATGGTAGTGAAATTTCACTGTTGGCCACAATTAATGATGGGTAGCTTAGCTAGCTAGCTAATGTTATGCTGTTTGATTAGCATTTTTTCTTAAAATGAGACACTCATGATTGTCACAACAACCAGTGGCCGTTTCCCCAGAACCTGGAAAAGCAGAGAAAGGAGATGGTGTTAAAAGGTCCATGGTATTTCTCTTTAATGATGGCTTGTCTTTACATTTTGTTACAGTGTGGCACATAACACTCTGAGATTTTGTGCATTTTGAAACAAAATTGAAAAAGCAACCAAATATTGCAAAAATACGTTTGCAATAGGATGTGGTTGAAAAGTTAGAATATTGCTAAAGCCAAAAGGCATAAATGAATAAACAATGACGTGTCAGGCTGTGAGTGCCTCTGGCATATCCAGTAAGGCAAGACAGTTTCATTAGTTTCATTTTTATTGCTCAAAAACCAGCATATAAACAGTGATCAGCTGCTATCACACTTGCACCAAACATTTCCCCCCACTACTCACTCCTACATACAAGTGTCTGGCTCTTTTAAAGCAGGCGATTCTCTTATCATTTGGCACAGGTGGCCGCGGACTGGAGAAACTACTTGCCCTGTGGACACAACTGTTCAAGGGTTGCTTTCGGCATTCTGAAACGCCGAATTCAAAGCTCGTCTGAAAAGTCTGCTCTGCTCTCCTAGAACTATATCCACTGCAGAACAGCACGCAGATTTACAGTGGACATCGAAAGGACCCTCATTAGGTGGCCACTGCTCATCCTTCCTGGCAATTGTAAACAACACATCTATAAAAAAAAAAGATTGGTTAAAAAAGATAGCTTATTTTGTTGACCCTTCTAATCAGCCTGTGTCTTGTAAGTGTGTTTGCATATTTATTTATTTTTTTTCTCCTGCTACAAAATTTTTGGAAGGAAACCCGGCTTGTGTTGCACAGTACATGGTTTCTGCAGTTGCACGTAACCCATTCAGTATTCGTTTCATCCAGATTCAACCTGGGTGATTTAAGTTCAAGATGCAAGATATTCACATTGTTTTCGGTCACAAACAAGCTTGTCAGCACTCTCAGGCTTTTGTACTTAGTATGTTTGCCTTTTCCATCAATTTGCCGTGCTCCATTTTGCAGCCAACCCATTAAAGAACAAATTGAATTAGCCAACACTTGTGTTAATGTAATTGAACCACCATAAGGTTAGGGCCGTTTTCCTCACGCCACCAATGTGCTCTCATTTTGAACCTCATCAGTCACAGAGGTGACCGGACTTGTGATGGTACTGTGTGGCTCACCCCACTGTAGTATTTAGCTGTCCTGATGTGTTTAATAATTAGATTAGATGCAAATCCCCCAATTCAGTCTTAGTCAAACAGGGTTGCATGCTGAGTCCTCTCCCACTGCTCATATTACTGTTCTGATCCTGTTGGCAGGGGGAGCGAGCTGGGCACGGGTGGGGGTGCGAGGAAAACAGCAGGGCAGGGATTGGAACATGGCAGGACTCCCTCTCTGCTTCTAATCCCATCGTAGCTCTCATGAATACAAGAGAGACTCTGGTCACAGCAGGTGTGGCACATTTATGTTGAAAATGAATGACGACTGTGAAGGACAGAAAAGATCCGTGTTTTCGTCACTGAGTCATTGCCACGCTGTCCATGACAAAAGGCTCACTAGTGTTCAGCAGGGTGGTGCTCCTTTGTTGGTTTCTGGTCAGGTTTTCTGTTCACAGAGCTTATTTGAAGTTCAGGTGTCCATCTAAAGCTCCAGGCACATGCTGTAGTTTTAGAGATTGCTTTTTAAATGGAATGGTCTGTGAGCAGTGGTGGTCATGAGGTCACATTGTGCCAGACATAGACTCCACTTGTACTTTCTGGGGATGGTCTTTAAAATGACTAGCTCATGTTGGAGCCTAAACTTGAAATGTATAAATCTTTTTTAATATGAGATGATTTAAAATGTTTCATTGCTACAATATATATATATATATATATATATATATATATATTATAAAGTATAAAGCCCTCCAACAATGAGCTGTGGAGCAGTGGATCCCTCTGTTCTCTGGAATGATTGTGCTCCATGCAGTACTTTTTGAATGAGTTGGGGATGAGGTGCAGTTCTGACCATTCAACATCAAACTAGGACTGGATGATATATCGGTATTAATATCTATATCAGGATATAAGCATGTTTTTTAAATAATGCTCTAATTTTCCAATCTTGCAGAAGTTCTAAGTGTATTCACATTTGTATTTTTCACATCATATGTCTTATCATATATTGCCACACACATACAATATATTGAAATATGATTTTATTTTATTTTTTTTTGTCCATACCACCCAGGCCTACCTCACTAACTCACTCATTAGAATGCAATCACATTCTAATGGCAGTGCTCTAAAATCTAGTCAAACATTTTCCCTGACAGTAGAGACCATTACTCCAACAGCTGGATAAACTTTTTTTTAATACCCTTGACCCAAAACCTTGCTGCATCATCATTCTGGAGATATATTTGAGAATTTTATCAGTACCCTGGTATTTTTTTAGAATTTTTGGTTCATCTGGAGTAAAATTAAAATGTCCAAAATGCTAATATTTTTAAATTGGTTTTCCATTTACCAATATGAAACTGATATCATTGTGCATCTCTAGTCATAATCCTAGAAATAAGTTGGATTTATCTTGTAGTGTAAAGTATGAACTAGAGCAATGGTTTTTAATCCAGTCTTTATGGGTTTCCAGATGGTCTAGATTTTTACTCCAGCTCACAACGCAAGGGATAGAGTAAAAATGTGGACTATTTGGATGTCCTGGTGGGAACCATTTTGCAAATCTCTATTGAAGAATGTTCAGCCCAATTTTAATCAGCGTGTGTTGTGTAATTGCTAAATATCATGGGAAGATTTTTAAAGCTGTCTTGGTTAGTGAACATAGCTGTGTTTAATGTAAACATGAATGTGAAACAAATTAATGTGCATATTGAATACACAAATTTTATTTCTTTTTTTTCAGTGTTTTGGTAAGGCTATATGTGTTCTGCAGTTGCACACAACCCAATCAAAGTCAGTTTCAGCCAGGTTCATCCACACTTTTCTGGATTTGCACATTTAGAAATGTGTGACAATGTGTGCAGCAGAGTGAGATGCATTCTGAGCATTTTAATTTGGATAAATCCTCATTTCCCTTCTTCATGGTCACGTCTTCTCCTTTAATTGGCCAATCAGCCACTTTCCTAATTATTGTTTGGTCTGAAATTTGGTCACTGGACTTGTGATGTAGAAAGTGGTTTTAATTGTTTCAGACGTCTGCCTACATGTGTTACAGGGATGCTCTTAATCTATGTGTCTGCTTAGAAAATCACTGAGTGTTTGGTGTTTTTGTCTCTCTTAATTTTGCAGTTGGTACAGAATACGGGCAGGACACTATCGAAAGTGCTGCAGTCTTCTTGTTCAAGACATTCCACAACAAAGACCAGGTTGGCCATGAAGAGACACGTGCCATCAAGCAGATGTTTGGCCCTTTCCCAGCTTCAGCTGCTGAGGCATCCTGTGCTGCTGTGGGCCGACTGGTGGCTCAGCTTGGAGAGTCCCAGGTGGAGGCTTTCATCCAGACACAGAGCTTTTTCAAGTCTGTGGACCGTGGAGCAGCTTTTGGACGGAACATTGTCTTTTCATATGACACTTATGTGATAGACACTCAGGATGCTCTGCCATTGGAGGAGGAGAATGGTGAGGGCCGAAGTCTGGACTTCAACAGCTTCTTCAATAGCCATGCTGGTGGGTGGCGAACTGAGGTAGAGACGGTTGGCGCACACTCAAGTGCGGCTCAGAGCCAGAGCAACACTGACAACTCTATCCTCAGAAGAGAGGTGGAGAAATACCTGAGTGGAGGCAATATGGGTTCATCTAGTGTTGAAGAACTGTGCACCTCCTTGTTTGAGATGCTGACCTCCACCAGAAGTGATGATGAACTACAAAATGAGGTGAGTTCCATTGACTGTTTAGCTATTATCTTAGATCTAGCTACAAAGAGCTCACCTTCATTGAGAGTAAGTCCCTTTCAATAGTTTATACAATAGTGGCGTTCACTGATAATCCCACTAATAAAATGATTATATTTAGTGTATTGTTTGTTGGTTTAATAAGGAGCGGGAGTAAGAGTGTGAGTTTAATATTGATCTATCAGATGATTCATTTTTGTGTTTGTCTTAGTAGACAAAACAATGGATCAATATATAGGCAGCTAGATATATCCACATAATAAATATAATAAATAAGAATTTAGTAGTTTAGTAATTTAGCATTAAGTATAACATAGAATGAAAATAATCATACCTTATGATAGCTTAATATTGATATTGGAAAATGCACCAGAACACTTTTTTATTACTATTTTAACAGTTTAAATCTATTAATGGACAAATCCGCCAATGAAAATAGTCATTAACCTGAAACAGAATACAAAAATTAAGGGAACACATAAATATAACAGTATAACACAGTATAACAATTTATCTGCCCAGTTAGGAAGTGTCAGCAATTGTGAATCAAATGCAAATAAGTATCAACAAGTGCTCTGGAAAGGCAACACCAAGACAACCCCAAAAAATGGAGTGGTTTTGCATTTGGTGGCCACAGTTACTTTATTTGTATCCTTTCTGACTTTAGTCATGTTTTGCTAGTGTCTGTGTCACTTCTGGTAGCTTGAGGGAGTACCTGAAGCCCATTCAGGTTGCACAGACTGTCAGGCTCCTCCAGGATGGCACATCCATATGTGCTTTTGCAAGAAGGTTTGCTGTTTCTCCCAGCAGCCTCCAAAGCATGGAGGAGATACCAAGACACAGGCCGTTACGAGAGCAAGACAAGGCTGTAGAAGGGCAATCAACCCATCAGCTGGCCTGGTATCTGCTTTTTTGTGCAAGGAGGAACAGGAGGAGCACTGCCACAAAGTGACCTTGATGGGAACTTGATGTCCTCTAGTGGGTCCTATACTCACGTCCCAGTCCTGGAAATCTCTATTGGCATTCGCCGGGGGTCATCAGAATTGACAGGTCCTCCAGGGGTGCCCTGTTCTCACAGATGGTAGCTGGTTCACAGTGAGCACATAAGAGTCTGCAGAAGCTCTAGTGAACGTTATGCTGTGTGCAACACTGTCCAGCATTACTGGTGTGCTGGTGGGCAAGTGATGGTCTGGGGAGGCATGTCCTTAGATTGTCACTCAAACCTCCAAGTGACAGCTAATGGTACCCTGAATGATGTACCAACAGGAAATCCTTAGAGCCATTGTCAGACTTTATGCTGGTGCAGTGAGCCCTGGGGCTTCATGTTGGCCTCATGTGGCCAGAGTGTAGGCTGTTCTTGGATGATGAAGGCACCGATGCCATTGATTGGCCCTCACATTGACAAGAGCTGAATCCAGTTGTAGACCTCAGTGATCCCGTAACACCTTGATATATTCTGAGGTTATTATATTGTGCATAGCCTATACCTTTGCAAACCTATATATTACTCCCTTTTTTCCATACACAGGGGGAAGTTAAAACTTAATTAAATTAAATTAATGAAATGCTTTAGGATAATCATATTAATGAAGAGCATATAATTATACCTAACTGTAGAAACTGGTAAACAGTCTTACCTGAAAGCTAATAATAATGAAGTTAATAAACAAGCCATATTCAGCACTGTGATGAAGCTACATTATGTATATATTTATATATAATTTTGTATACTTCTGGGAGATGAGTGCATGTTTGTTTAAAATGTGACTACAGTCATTTCAATGTTTTGAGTAGCTGTTTAATGGCACATTCTTATTGTATAGGAACTTTAATAGACAGGAAATGTCTCAGCCTTTCACTTTTAGTGGCACTGCTGTTGTCTGTTTTGCCTGGAGTGATGCTTTGCTCAGTCTGTAGCACATTGGCTAAAGGTAAAATGTATTTAAAAATGTCAAGGGGATGTTTTCTTAAACCCTGTTTGCGTGCAGTATCAAATACGTGTTGTCCATATTTCAGTTCTTAAATCCTAAAATCCTTAAGTCCTTTTTTTTTAATTTGTCCTCTTGAGCAATAGGGCAGTTCAGTATTGCCACTGTACAATACACCTTTATTCTTCATCAACATGAAGGCAGCTTCTGATTACTGATCTAAAACGCGGTCCTCTTTATTGAATTTCTGTGTCTAATTGAAGTATCCTGTTTACATTACCGATTATGATTGGATTACTGAGTGCATGAAAACACACAGGTTGTTCTACTGTACGATTCAGACTGAGAGCAGTGGCAGATGTACTCAACAGTGAACCAGAATTTGAATTAGGGTTATTTTTACCATGATTGATAATTTTCATGGTTAGAGTTAATATCCTGCCTCATTTCAAATGTTCAAAAAAAGACAGAAAAAGAGGAAGTCAAGAAAGAAGCATGTTTCAAATTGCTGTGTTTTTGTAAATGGTCAATTAAAATAAACTAATTTAAAATGATCAGTAAATACATTTTTAATGGAAAGTGGTCTGTTAGAATAATATTTTAATAGTTATGTGAAAAATCGAATTTGGCTGAAACATTCATCTGTCTGTACACGTTTTGTACAGTTTTGCAGTCTTGTCATTGTGATGATTGACTCTCTTTGATTTCTTTTTTATTATCTGAGTCGACCTTGTTGTCCCACCCCCACACTCTGTAAGGTTTAAGTGTAGGATTTAAACAATATTCTGTTTTAATGTTTCTCACGTAGTTGACATTTGGAATGTAACTCTCAAACTGACACCTTTAGGTGTAGGATGCCCTTTGCCTTCTAGGCCTTCCATGCTTCTCTGTGCAAGTTCCTCCAAAGTCAATAGCAAAGTTGAAAGCATTTTCACTAACTACCTTTAAACTTGACAACAATGGTGAAGAGAAAAAATTGGCCCAGGCCAGCCTTTAATGTTTCTGCTTCATAATGACATTTCATGCAGAGGATAATGGGCTATCGTTATGACCCTAGAAAGGTGGGAGAGTACCATTGGGACAAAACCCAAGCTTAATGGTATGGTTGTGTGCAAAAGTTTGGGAACTCTTGTTCAAAAAATAAATATTAATTTTTTTTTACAGATTTTTTTCCTAAAGAAATAGTAAACCCAACCAAACATACTTTTAGCAAACTGTAATGCACAATTACTCTCGGCTTATACAAAAATGTACAGTATTAGTACTTAATAACATCATGTTTTGCCTCATTTTGCAAAAATCCTGGTTCTGAAATATTGGGTTGTCTTGAATGCACAGCTTCTTTAAAGCTATCTACACATTTTCTACAGTCAGTCGTTAGAGGATTTCAAAAACCATTTCAGTGATGGACCTGTTGTCGAAGCCGTCCTCTTTTCAGCTTCAGGATTTTAACAGATGGTTTGACATTTGCATCCAGGATTTTCTGGTATTATGTGGAACCCATTTGTCTCTCTCTTCTCTCCAGTTTTGCCAATTCCATTTTGCTGATTGTGGCCAGAGTGTTTGAAAAGTTCACAACATCTTCCAAGCTAAACTGCCTGTCTAGATTTCAGTAGCATACTTCAAATATTTTGGGTTAGTTTCCCAGTCAGAGATTAAGCCTAGTCCAGAGATACACAGTGTGCTGAATGAAGATTCCCCAGTGAAAGGACAAAGTAGTCCAGGAATAGACATAATCCCTGTCTGTGAAACTGACCCTAAGTTTTTGAGAAGGTTGCAGGTAAGGGTTTCATATAACTCTTCAACAGTGCTGCACAGTGGCTTGGTGCACCAGCACACTTGACTCAAGTAAACTTTTCTGCCGGATTTTGGCAGGTATGTGGAGGTTTTGATTTGTATTTAAGAAAAGATAATCCTTTATTATTCCCACAGTGGGGAGGTTTCTTAGCAACATACAGGCAGTTTTCTTGATCTTCAACATTTTAACTAAATAAATAACTCCGTAACTTCACATCCCCCCAGTTATATGCTCTCCCCAAATTCCTTTGCATATAAACGCTGCGGTCTTTTGCCCTTATTCCTCACTTTTAATGTGTAAGAGAGAGCAGTTTCCAGCTTTGTACTTGAACGGGGTTTGCCCTACAGTGCTACTGTAGTCTGGCTCCAGGGCACACAGTCGCCAGAGCTATGGTCACGCACTACAGCACTAGGCTCTCCAAACTTTCTTATAAGACACATTAAAGGTTTTTAGTGTTCTTTTAAAGTTAAGAATGTTTGTTTTTATTTTAAAAAAGTGTACAGAGGCTGTGGCTAATTAAAAAGTCAGTGGCTAAGAGTCTGCAAACTTTCATTCATTCATTCATTCATTCATTCATTCATTTTATTACCTTAGAATTCTAAGAATGCATAATAAGATTAGTTCAAATTACGCTCACACCATATATTGAACTTAAGAACACTTGTTTTTAGAGGCTTTTCTGTGTTTAAATTCTACCTGACTCTTTAAGCACCAAGAAGTGCAGGGTAATCTGGACTGTGGAGGCTTTCTGTGGGAAGGCTTTCTCTTTGTAAGTCCCTAAAAAATGATGGGGAAACTGACAGGGGTTACAGTTTGCCAATGCAAGATGGGCAGAATTTATGAGCCTGTGAAGAACAAAGAAACTTCAGTCATCTACTCCAATAAAGCTCACATATAGACCACTAAGTATTTCCAGTATTGTTATATTTCCATCATATGATCACATGGTACAGTATGGAGTTTTACTATCTAGGTCATGTAAATGATGTTTAATGATCAGTATCTTTTTTTTTTTTTTTGATGCATCTATTTTAGTATTGCAATTCTGAAAGTAGATGGATGTGTGTGCTTGGAGAATTGAAGATGTAGTGTGTAGCTAAAAACATTCCAGTACAATGTGATATGTGATGGACTAAAATGATTGAACAGCGGGTAATTTGGGCTGTAAGGAAGAATGAGAAAATAATCACTACGGAGCTCCCTCTGAAAAAGAGAATTACAGCAGGACTTCACAAGAATTATACATTTGAAATTGTTCTCTGTATTTGATTTTTTTTTGACAAGTAATCAGGTTATCATATTCATACACTGTCAAAAAAAATAGTTGCACCAAGAAGGAATCAGATTGAATGCTATTCAAAAGGAAGGTGAGGGTGACCAGGAACAATAAATGATTACAAATTTAGACTGAGCTACTCATACAGACGTCTCTCAGGAGGGCATCGCATATAAAACAACATGCCAAACGTCTTGGCATGCAGTTGTAGAGGTTCCTAATGGTGTCCTGCAATAATCCATCCAGTGCAGCTTGAATATTCTCACTTAGTTCCTGCAGATTTTGCAGAAGAGGTGGATGGTTGATGTCACATCAAATAGCATTCCACACGATTTCAGTTGTGGATATTGTCTGGTAATGTTACTGGCCATGGCATCTGTGTGTTCAAGGCCAGCTCCTGAGAAGGCAGCAGTATGCGGATGAACATTGTCCTGTTGGAATAGCACACTGGAGTGTGCATTCAGAAAATTTAGGGTCACTGGTTGCAGGACCTCATTAAAGTAACATCGGGCTGCCAACGTACCTGTAATGAAGACCAAAGGTGATCTGGCATCATACAAAATTCCACTCCATGCCCTGATACCAGACCTTCTGGATGTATGACAAATGAAAACAAACCCCAGTGACCTTGGTGCCGACTATGCTGCCTCAACACATGGATTTGTTGGTTTTCTTGGTCTTTACCAAGACAAAAGGCACTCATCACTGAAGATATCCTGCTGCCATTCTGAGTGACTCCAAGACAGAATGATACCATTGCAGTCATGCATTGTATTTGGTTGATTTCTTTGCAGTGCATCTGATGTTTTGATGATTGTGTGTATTTGGAAAAAAATCATTTAGGCCACAATAAGAGCTCATAGCAGTCTATATGAAGATTTGTAGAGCTTTACACTTCTTTTTTGTGTGTTTAACATCACGTAATTGTGATGTTGACAACCTGCACTCAAACATTAATTGGCTGTGTTAATTGGCTCGTTATATGGAAAAGGCCAAGAACTAAGTGTTTGTCAGCAGATATCTCAAGGAAGTCAAATAACAGTAATATGCTTGAATAAGCATTCAAACCCCCCCTGCTCTGGAAACTTCAAACTTACAGATGGTGAAAGTAATCCTTAACTGTGTCCAATTAATAAGGTACTATGTTGATTTATAGCTATGACTCAATCCCCTCCTGTTTAAAGCAGCACATGAGAATTGGTATGTTTTGCTCCTGCCCTCCTGAGTGGGGAGTGTAATTCACTTTTGCTTCTCTGCAGTAAATACAAATCGCACTGATTTCCCCCTTGTGTGCACATGTTTGTGTTGACTAAGCTGAGAGGTACACAACTGGCATTTGAAATGAAAGACGCACATGCACTGATTTGGCCGAGTAATATTACAGGACTTTGCACAGATATGGCTATGCACCCTAACACACCTCATATTCCAACAAAATTACATAGTAACGCTCCGGGTCCAGAATGGCAGTGACAACAGACCCCATTCTCTCCATCACAAGCCAGTTTACCATCTAAATATTTTTGAAACCATTATTTAATGGTAGAAATGCTACATAATGTTGCTTCAAGGTTCACTGGTCAGGTTGTGAACCTTAAGGGAAGATGTGAAAGTGGTAATTTTGCTTGTTTGCTTCTTTTTTTCATTTTTTGGCTGCCAGTCTTTGATAAATGAAAAGAAACCTACTTACTGACTTAGTCTTGGTGCTTTTCGCAGGTGTATTACTGCTCCTTGTGATCTTGATCTTAAGATCTTGCTTAATTTCAATAAGCTTCAAATGGAAGAGAATGCAGTTTCACTTCTCCACAGGTGGATATCAGGGCCTTATTTCTCTCTAGCTGACTCCTGACTTTCAGCATGGTGAAATTGGGCTTATTTGTGGTGCTCCAGATGCACCAGAACATCCCAATATATTGTGATTTCTCATCTGTTGAAATTTTACAAGCTCTGTGTGTGTGTATGAGTATTGATCACTTACGTACACCTCAATTCACTAAATAGTGTGGGTGGCTGAATCTATTTGGACTTATGGTATAATTCTCAGATCAGTTTATGGCTTTTGAGTCTCTAAACACACTACAAGCTTAACATGCTTGGTTGAAGTGTTGGGTCAGTATAGAACACGAACCTTAATTGGATTATTTTTCTAAACCAGCATTTTTGGTCAAGCTTTTAACTTAAATACAATGTAAGTTTAGCTTTTGTTTATATATTAGTGCATTGCGCACCAACTTGGATACCATATAAATCACCAAGCAACCACTTAGCAACTTCCTAGCAACCACGTTGGTTACCTTTAAAACCCCTTAACACCATCATAGCAACCACTTGCGATATCATAACAACCACTTAGCAATCCTACTGATTGCTCTGTTGTCCTATGTGGTTGCTATGGTATTGCCAAGGAGTTGCTTAGTGGTTGCAATGGTTTTGCTATATGGTTGCTACTAAGTTAAGTGGTTGCTAGTTGGTTGCTATGGTTTTGTTAAGCAGTTTCTCAGCAGTTGCAATTGTATCCTAAAAGGTTGCTTTGGTATTCATTTTGTTTTGCAAAGTACAACCATAATCTAAACACATGCCAAACTTTGGTTCTCTTAACCCAGTGATGTAGTTAAAATTACATAGCACTTAAATTTTTGACCCACTGTGCTGAGTCAGAATAATAACATAGTCTGTTGGGTCAGCACAACCCACTGCTGTGCTTGTCCAGTGTTGACCTAGAATCAAATCTAAGCATGTTGTAGTTACATTTTGTGAACAACTGACTAACAAACAAGTGAGCATTCAGCTATTATGTGGTATTTAGAAATACTGATTTCAATATGGATATTGTGCAAATGTAAATAGTCTCAATTAAATGTTGACATTATAATCTTTATTTTCAGAACAAGGAAGTTTGAAATTGTCCACTTGCTTACTGACTACATTATATTTATTTATGTGGTGTGAAAAAAAAATTAGTAGAGTAGATTTATGTATGTATGCCATTGCATTTATAGTACTTTAGTAGCCAGTTTGTTGGAGACTTTTTTGCTCACTTCTTTTTTTTTTTCCCATAATGCTCATTAAGTTTTTAACATTTGTTGTGTGCTGGCTTTAAAAGGTTCGCTTGGTGGTGTTTTTTTTTTTTTTCTGACGCTAAGTGCCAGGTGGCTGTGTTCAGCAGGCTGAGCAGCAGATGAGATTCTGCTCCAGACTTAGGGCTGTGGGGGATGATAATTGCCAGGTGCTCACATTTGGCATACAGAAAGTTTCATGTTTATTAATTTATTTCACATTTTTGCTCTAGTGCTGATGGGTCTATCTCTTCTTTTGTATTGTACACACAGCTGTTTGAGTTCCTTGGTCCAGAGGGATTTGAGATGATCTCTGTACTCCTCCAGAGAAGGTCAGACATTGTGGACTCTCTCCTGTCTGCCCCAGCTGATGGAAAACTCAGCTACCCACCAGGTAAGTTGTGTGGAAGCACATGCGATATGCATCAAGATACAGGGGTCACAATTTATTTATAGTGATATTAGCAAGTTTATATACTAATTCATCTAAAAAATAAATAAATAAATAAATACCTTTTTGTTGATCTGTATGTGTTAGAGCTCCTGAAAAAACACACACAATAAGTAATTGATACACTGCCGATTTTGGAAGTTTTCCTTCCTACAAACAATGGACATGTCTGTAATTTTTTATCAAATGTACATTTCAACAATGAGAGAGAGAAAAAAATGTATATTTTATACAGAAACCTTTGTTTGTTTGCAATTACAGAGGTCAGATTTTTCCTGTAGGTCTTGACCAAGTTTGATACTGATCTCCAAGTTTCATGCCTGATGCTGGGCAGCATTGAGTTTCAGTTCCCTCCAAAGATTTTCTATTGGGTTCAGGTCTGGAGACTGGCTAGGCCACTCCAGGACTTTGAAATGCTTCTTATGGAGCCACTCCTTAGGTGCCCTGCCTGAGTGTTTTGGGTCATTGTCATGCTGGAAGCCACAACGCATTTTCAATGGTCTTACTGAGGGAAGTAGGCTGTTGGCAAAAATCAGTCATTCTGTCCCCTTTGCAGAAAAGCTTCCCCAAAGTATGATGATTCCACCTCATGCTTCATGGTTAGTACAGTGTTCTTGTGGTTGAACTGATCCTGCTTCTTCCTCCAAATATGGGAAGTGGAGTTGATACCAAAAAGTTCTATTTTGGTCTCATCTGACCACATGACCTTCTCCCATGCCTCCTCTGGATCATCCAGATGGTGATAGGTGAACTTCAAACGGGTCTGGACATGTGCTGGCGTGAGCAGAGGGACCTTGTATGCCCTGTAGGAATTTAATCCATGATGACGTAGTGTGTTTCTTACGGTAATCTTTGAGCCTGTGGTCCCAGCTCTCTCCCGGTCATTGGCAAGGTCCTCCCATGTAGTCCTGGGCTGATTCCTGACCTCTTTCTTTATAGGGCTTTAATTTAGCTGACTCATCCTACTTACAGTTAGTGATATGCTTTAGGTCTAATTTGTTTTAAGGTCCAAGTCTAAACACAAAAAAGAGCCTTTGCACTTAGGGATTCACCATATTTTGCATAAGCAACATTGATGACCTTGATTAATTTTAATTTTTGTTATGAAAGAGTAACTGAGTTGTGGATTATGAATTGTTGAAAGTTTGTATTTAAGCTGCTGAGGATATGTTTACTCTTTTGTAAATATGGCACTGCTGAAGTTGGCTGCCGTCGCAACTGCTTTACAGTTGTAATAAGCATTTCACTACACGTTGTACTTGTATAACTGTGTGCGTGACGAAAAACAAACCTTGAACCTTCTTTTGTTAAATGAACACAATGTGTTGTTTATTTGCCATCTTATGCCAAAGACAATATTTCTCTCCATAGTTTTCTGACATTCAAGCGAGATTTGAGTTCACTTTATCAAATTTCTGTTTTTGTTATCAATAATAGCACTTCATACCGCAAAAAGTGGATATTATTGATACATTTATGAGATTTTCACTTTATCAGGGAAGGGATAACAATGTAATGTGTTTTGCAGTAGGTCAGTGGATGCTTAGTTTTAGCTCACACTAATTCCCAGCTACATGGCTACAGAAAAGATCAGCAGTACTGTTGTTATTTAATGGCAGAAACCTGTTTATTTTTGCTGATTTACATTCACATCATTTCAGTTAATTTTGTCTTGTCCATATAAATGGTATATAGTCCCTACATTCAGCACTGCTCACTCTATTTGCAAAACTAAAACAGCAGATTTTGATTTGCTATTTTTTGACATTTACATTTACATTTATGGCATATAGCAGACACCCTTTTCCAGAGTGACTTACAAAAGTGCTTTGCTGTTCACTCAGAATATCCTTGGCTAGTAGACTAGAATCTAGAGATTCCTCACGCTTAGATCCTGTTGAAAACAAATGTCTTTATGGAGTTAAATACTCCTGAAGAAGATGGGTCTTCAGTCTGCGTTTGAAGACAGTGAGGGACTCAGCTGTTCGGACTCCCAGGGGAAGTTCGTTTCACCATTTTGGTGCCAGAACAGAAAAGAGTCTGGATGCATGTTTTCCTTGCGTCTTGAGGGATGGTGGGTCAAACCATGCTGTACTTGATGCTCGGAGGTCTCTTGGTACAGCTCGAGTTTTGACTGCAGTTTTAGTTCTATTTTCATGTCAGTCTCACACTATTGTATCTTGTATGTTTTCTGACTTTTTCGGTCAGGGCAGTCTTGGTCATCTATGTTTTGCTCTTGTTGAATAATAATGATGTTTAATCCACTACATTAATTTATCAGGGCATTTAAGAGCTCCATCGCTGAGGGTAAATTTATTTCTGTTGGTTTATATCTTTGTCTACATGATTCATATCAACAGCAGTAATTCAGTCTGTGTGAAGAAGAACATTGTCATTGCAAAATACCTTGTAGGTGATGTGACTAACTGGTGCCAAAAACCACAGGGCTCTTTCTGAGGTCTTGTAGAGTCCACATCTCAGTGGGCTAGAACTGTTCCTGCAGCTACCACAGGCCCAACCGTTTTATTGGCTGGGGGTCATAATGCTTTTGTGTAGATCTCACATACGGTTATGAAGAGCGGAGGTAAATAGCATAACTCTTTCTTTCTTTCTTTCTTTCTTTCTTTCTTTCTTTCTTTCTTTCTTTCTTTCTTTCTTTCTTTCTTTCTTTCTTTCACATCTGTTACTTTCTCTCTCTCACACACACTCACACACACACACACACACACACACACACACACACACTCTCTCTCTCTCTCTCTCTCTCATTTTTTTATTACATTTGAGTGTGGGAAATTATTCTGTTTTTCTTTTATATTACTTTGCTCTAATTGTAGGGTGCCAGACATACACTGTCAAGAAAAGGTAATGGGCTTCTGGCTAGTCGGGCTGCTTTTGAGATTAGAGTTACCTTGACAACCATGGGGAGAGGTCAGGAGAGGGGCTAAAAGCTGCTGATTATATTGCCCACTATTTTGCATGTCGTGAAGAGAGGTGTGATTTTATTGTGTGGGATTGTCAAGAGCTGATAATATCTGTATGAGTGCAAGCTGTTTTTGTAGGGGTCCAAGCATCGAATGCAATAACAGTGTGTCTTATGGTCAAGAAGAAAGTATGTCCATGCAGTGCAGTAGCACCACAGTCTCATGCCTGTTTGTCCATCCATCCAGAAATTCATTTTGTGTTTGCAAACTTGCTTCATCATATATCATCATACAACCTTAGGTCACCTGGCCTACAGCTGATCATTTTGACCTTTTTAATCAAGAACACATGGCCATTTCAAAATATCATCAGGAGGTTTGTAGACGCCTGCTTAAGAGCTTAGGCTAGATAAAGGAAGATTGTACTTTCAGTGTTCTTCTATGTAGATTATGCAAGCTGTGCACGGGCAAAGGAACACCTGCTTCAGCAAGTGGAGAATCCTAAAATAGCTCACTAATTAGCAAGGATGGTTGGACACTTTTGGACATATGGGATACACCTTGGGTACTGACCAAAATGATTATTATTCTACTATGGACAAAAGTATTGGGAAACCTCCATAGCTCAATGCTGTGTCTTTTTACCCGTCTAGCCCAACCCTGGCATTAAGGGTGTCAGTAGAGTATTTTTTTTAATTTGCTTCAGAGAGTCCTATTCAATTGGCAGTACTTCTCTTATAGGATATGTTGTGTGTGTGTGCGTGCATGGGTTGTCATCAGTGAGTGCATCCTAAAGTAGCTGAATGCGTTTATTAAAGGTGTGTCCACATATGTTTGGACATATAATGTATGAGATTCTTACACTGGAGATGCCCAGGAATTACAAGGTTAGTTGGTTATTATCAGATCATTTTATCTGCCAATAGATACAAAATTGCATTTGTATGTAACTGACTTGTCATCTTATGTCTGCAGTTTGGTCTTTATGTGAAGAACTCATTGAACAGATCTTAAATTCATGCTTAAATTATTGTTTTCAATTAGCGCTAATTGATTAAATTAGTCTTATTTGAATAATACCAGTTCTGACATGCTATATTGCATTAACATGTGGAATGTTGCTTGCAGCTCTTCACACAACCAGCTCAGCAGCTACTGTTGGAGGGTCAAGAAGTCTGTCCAGTACATGAATAAACTAATCGTCTGTAAAGGATCAGCTGTAGCACCCCCTGTTGGTATAAGGTGCTTGAAATGTCTTTGCAGATGCTTTTCTTTGGCTGGGTGCTAGATACGTTTAAGTGCGGATTGTCATTTCATATTTGTAAATGTAAACTGGAGAATAGTGAATTGAAAGCTACAGATTTGCACTGCTTTCCTCTCTTTTCCTTTTTTCTGCTCTGTAATTGCTCCACAGAGGTAATTGCTCCACAGGGGGTTGTGGACGCAGCAACAGAAGCATAGTGGTGCAAAAATAGCCTCAGACACACAGAGTCTAATGGGAAGCACATGTGCCTGCACCATGAAGCCAAAGAGTGGGCAAAAGAGACACATCAAAGAGTTGACTAGAGAAAGAGGTGCAGTTCCATGCAACCTTCCCTGTGTCAGTAGGGGGCTATGGGGATATAGACGTGACCGTGTCCCAAATGCAGCACCGAAGAAAAGAGAAGAGTTTCCTTTGAGATGGAAATCGCAGGGAGGTAGAGAGGGAGTCACAGACTGTATGAAAAATTCAAAAGAGGCTTTTGAGTTTTGATGGGCAATCGCTGTGAGCGAGAGGGTGGACAAGTCCAGAACTGCTATGTTCGGAATAAGATTGTCAGAGTGGAGATATTATTGAAGGAAAAAAAAAAAGACGAGCAAGCTTTTTTTTCCTGAAAATCTGTTTCTAGTTTGCTTATACTTGTCGCTCCTAACAAGATAGCAGAGACTAGAATTGATGGTGCTTTATGATGGAGAGCCACTGGATCTGTTAGGATAGTTCTGAAAGTACAGTGAGAATCAGAGAAGCATGATATGTATGAATGTTAAGTAGCTTCCATCAATCCTTTGTACAATGAGCAAAAAAATTCTGTAAACGAGGTGTGTTCTTAAATGATCCAAACATTTTTTTAATCCTTAAAATTACTCAGAACAGTTTTGCACTAATCAAATCAAGATGTATTTGTATAGTGCTTTTATACAACTGATGTTGTCACAGAGCAGCTTTACAGAAGTAAAAAATAAGAAGGTGAACAACAACACATGAAACAACGGATTAAGATATAAATCCCCCAGTGAGCAAGCCAAAGGCTGACAGTGGCAAGGAAAAACTCCCTCAGAGATGGAGGAAGAAAGCTTGGGAGGAAGCAGACTCACAAGGGAGGACCCATCCTCCTCTGGTCAAACTACTTATACATAGTTACTAATCTCCTTCGAAGTAGTGCCCTTGGGCTGCCACACACCTCTCCCAACGGTTCTACCACTGTTGGAAGCAGCACTGGAATGCCTCTTTTGAGATGGCCCACAGATGGCCTGTCGCATACCACATGATGTCTTCTCTGTGCTGAAATCTGGTGCTTTTCAAGGGCATTTTCGTCTTAGGGAAAAGCCAGAAGTCACATGTCGGGAGAGGGAGCCTGACAAATCACAGGTGTGTTGTGTTTGGCCAGGAAACTAGTGATGGATCTGCCCACAGGTCCAGCCATTTGCAGATTGTTTCTTGGGAATCTCTAAGCTTTACACAAAATTTAATGCAATAGCATTGTTGAGGTTTTTGTCATTTTGTCAAATCCGAAAATCTGATGGTGCTCACTTACACTTTCTTACTCCTCACCAGTCTGCCGGCAACTGACTGCTTTGGCAGGTAGGAAAAAATTCAAGCATGTGCATTAGGATCGCCTACATATGTGCACCAAACCACACGTAAACAATCCTTTGTTTACGCACTAAAAATTATGGTTGAAGGGGATTTTTTTTTTATATTCCTTTTTATCTTGTTTTACCTTTTGTCAGTTGATTTCTCCAATGTAGGTCTCCATCTACAGCAAAATGAAAGTGTCAGACTAAACATCTGGTAAGAAAACCCATTATGCAAGGATGGTCTGTGTCTGGTTCTTTTTGCCATTGCTGAAATTCTCAGTATGCATTGTATGTCCAAATATTTTTGGACACTCCTTCTAATGAATGCATTCAGCGATTTTGCATACATTGCTGGTACGGATGTGCAGTTTATATCTTGTCTAGTCCCTGTTAAGAAGTACTGCCAATAAACTGGGACTCTCTGGAACAGATAAACATGCATCAATAGGATCTAGAGTCCTATACATTGAGCATGTGTGCAGTGTAACAAATGAATGAAGACCCTTTGAAGCTGAAAAGTGAACTGATTTTACACTGTTTTAAACCTCTCCTAATACATCAGTACACTCCATTTTATGTGACAAAGCTGCAAGTTGGATAAACCTAGTAACCTAGGTTAGTTACATCTGGTCTTTAGTTACATTTATTCTTAACCCAACAAAAGGTGGAGAATAGTTGTGGGGTTTTAGATGCAGCTGCAAAAATAGTCACAGTTTGGCTCACAGAGTATCAGAATTTTGCTTGGGACGCCTGGGAAGTCCAGACCAGCTCTGATTGGAGTCATGCCTAGTCTAAGGTGTCGGCTGAGGGGAATAAAGCCACCCAGCACTGAGCTGTGTAACAGTGGTACTCTGGATTGATAGTGCTCCATCCTGTACTTTTGGGATGTGTTTGGGGATGAGGGTGGAAGGTGAAAATCCAACATCCTGATCTTACTAATGCTCTTGTCGCTCAAAGCAATCCAATCCTCAAAGCAGTGCTCAAAATTCTAATGGAAAACCTTTCCTGCAAGGCTTTATAGTACCCTTGATTTAGGCAGAAACAATGCATGATCAGGTGTCACAATACATTTGTCCATATATTGTGTGTGAATTTGTGTGGACCATGGCCAGATATTGGACAAGGCTGCAAGAACTTCTAATTGTTTAAATAGTTTCTTTTATTAAATGCATTTTTGGTTGAAACAGCAATTTATACTACACAGCTTCTACATTTGTCTTTTGTTTTAATTGTCAGTTTGTCTTTGTTGTTCTGTGTAATATTGCTGAGATATGTATAGGATTGGTACTGTAAACCCGCCCCCCTATCAACTGAAGGCATGACCTAGGGTGATGTGGCTGGACTGGTGCTGGCAGTAATAAACTAATAGCTTTAGAACAAACAGCTGTTTACAGCCAGACTGGTAACAGCATGTATAGATGCACTTTTCCTCGATGCTAGTTATAAACAACAAACTGCTCTGCTTGTTCATGCTTGTGACATATTTATTTTTCAGGTCATATTTTAATAAAGGTGGGTCATGTATGACTGTAATGTCATGCTCCAAATGTTTCAAAGCAGCTTTTAAGTGTGAAAACTCTAGTTCAGAGGTGTCATTCATTTTTATTAATTATCTCATCTAATTTGTCTTCAGTGTCTGTTGATATGATTGTAAAACAAAGAGGTTACATGATGAATTACGATGTAACCCTCAATTAATTCTTAATTAATGCTTGTTAGCCCGTAGCACTGGAAGGCAGGTTTACTGAAATGTGTTTCTTTTTTGAAATACTTCCCTTTTTATTTTAGACAAAAATTAATTAGCCTGCATCGTTTAGTGATTACCTTGAATTTCTTTTTATTTCAGCTTTTAAAAACACACCTTTATTAATGTCTTTTTTTTCGCAATGTACAGTTTGCACTTAAGCCTTTGGAATTATATCTAGTCATTATCCATTATCAGTATCTTTCTATTTCAATGTATTTCTTTGACACCCAACATTCATACTGCTCTGAACAGCAATATATCAGAGATCTTCATTAGAAATACCATTAGTGGCTTTGGCTATGTATTGATTGGTCCAGTATAATAGATGTGCTTCTTGAGAGGTCAAATGGAGCTAGAAGTTGTGAAAAAATATCAATAAATATAAGTATCACGATATTGCGTATCGACTCTCAAAAACACCTCATCAATTTTTAACTGGCACTTAAAATGTGATGCTCACATTGTAGGCTGTGGATTCTAGGCAGCTACATTCTGCTATTCTAATCTTCATAACTCCGATCCAGAGTAACTTAGACATGACATGACACGCATATCAAAAGTCCTGAGGCCATATAACTAGAAACAACTAATGCAAAAAATTATAAATCATCATAATTATTCCATTTTTAACAAAGAAATACTAAATTATCAGTTTCTAAAAAGATTTCCCAGCTGTGAAGCGAGGAAAAAAATTCCAACAAAAAGGAAATTTGGTCAAATAACATGAGCAAATGATATTTGTTTACATTGTGGATATTGAAATAGTACTGTGTCATTTATGCAACTTGTTCTAATGACTGGTAGTATCATAAAATTCTGTATATAATTAAAATATGAGATTTCAAAGAATGTAAGTTGTAGGGGTTGTGTTCTATCAGTGCATAAAATAAATCATTAACCCTTTTCTTTTCATATAGAATATTCTAAAATCATTTTACTATAATAAGTGTTGTGTTGATCAATTTTATTATAATTTAAAGTGTGTAAATTAGTACTCTCATTCAGAGCAGTTTGCTATCTGTTTTGGCCTACTACTATATTCTGCTGCTCTGCTGCTTCTATTCTGTTCAGTATGGTTCTTTCTAACGTCTGGGGGAGCAAAATGCTTCACCTGCTTTTCCCACAGTGTCAATGAGATTAGGGATTATACCTCCCGGGGCCTCCATTTGAGCAGTGTCAGCATATCACTGACAGTTTTGCTAATTTAATAGAAAATAAGTGGGCTTTGCACCTGCAAACCTGGGTAATTTCACACTCTCGCCAATCCTATTATAGTCTGATAGTGTTGGCTACATTCTTTCCTGAAATACATTTGTCTTGGAGAACATGGAAAAAAAGAAGCCCGTGTAGTTGGTAACATTAATATTAAATGATATTTTGTTGCTTTTTTTGTTTGTTTACTCTGGTGGCTTATGACTGTAGAAACATCTATTAATGCTTGTCTTTCTCAGTAGACAAGAACTTTTGATTTTAAGCAGATGGGACAACAATGTCTTGGTGTCCAGCTACGAGCTAATGAGGTTGATTAAAACAAACCCTTTGCATAATTAACATTGTTGTAATGACTAGAATGTGTCTGGTTAGATCAGCCAGGCCGGTAATAATGTGTCTGGAAAGCCTGGTCACCTCTGGCTGTGTAACTGGAGCTGCGGGTGAGCAACATGCTCTGTTTCCTTTCCTGGGAGCACACCAGGGTGACACCTTGGGGAGGCTAGCTCATCTGACAGTCTGTCTTTGCTCACGATAGCGTCCAAGCTTTAGAGGTGATCAGGTGCAGGTTTTTGTGTGATCCTGGAGAACCAGTGCTCCACAGGTTTTTGGGTTTATCTTAACTCCAACACACCTGATCCAACTAATGAACTAACTGAAGAGCCCTTTCTGAGGCGAACTGGGTGTTTTACAATGTGAAAACACTGAAACATGCAGGGCAATGGTACTCCACGACCAGGATTGAGAACCATTGGTATATGCAATACTGATATACTGTATGTAATTTAGTTTACATGCAAAGATTTGTGGCTGACAGTCCAACAGTGGTTGATTTTGTGTTTTGCTTAAATCCTGACTTCTGAATAACAGTATTATAGTGCCTTTCAATCCCATTCTAATTGCAAAAAGTATGTTTTAGGCATGTGATGGGTTTTTGATGGGTATTATTACCCTCTTTGCAGTATCACAATAGATTGAATCATAACCCCTGTATCATAATATGCATCATATCACTGGGTTGTTTGCAAAACAGCCCTAATTTGCAATTAATGCTTTCAAAAAGTAAAAGGACCCAGAACTCTCAGCTATAAATGAACTGATTAGAGATTACAGGAAATATGCAGGATTTCAATTCCTTACACTTTCTGTTGAATTCAGTGAATGTTTCCTCACCATCTGCTAGCTCTCTGGTCTTTTTGCACACTGGAAAAAAAGTGTGGTGTTTATACTTTAAATTTTAAATGAAGGGTCTCAGGTCGACTCTTCCAGCAGGGGGCATTCCTGCTCGAGCATGCATGGAAATGACGAAAGACTAAAGACACACACAAGTAGAGATGGCAGAGAAACAGATGAAGAGGAAAAGGTAAGACCATCAAAACCTTTCTTTGGTCTGGCAGCCAGTGCTGATACCTTGGCATTGCATGGTCATTAATTTGTGGCGGCACTTCTGAAGGAGCCCTGAGTGACGGTGTGATTGTGGTGTCCTTGACTTCAAATATCAGTGTCGTACTAAAGTTGTTTTCTAGTACCATGCACATTTTCTTTAAGTTTGACTTTAAGTGAGGGGGTAGAAATGTACATACAGAATTACAGTATTTAGAATGAGCTCAAATCATTTGAGAAATCTTTACGAAAGACTTAATAGATGAAGATGGTGTAATTGTGTAATTAGCAATTTTCATCAGTTTCAAGTTTGATCGACATTGTAATCAGATTTGAACTTTGCTACTACAAAGCTAGTCAAGTGTGATCAAGTACAAAACTTGAACTTCACCGTACTGTCACTTATTCGGTGCTTTTGTTCCAAGCTCAAAGTACATTCTTTTAAAAATTCAAAGGTAAGAATTTATATTTGTAGATCTGCACATGTGGCATTTTGTCCTCAATGTGCTTTTTCTTTCTTTCTTTCTTTTTTTGAGTTTTTATAGAGTTTCTTATAAGACTTCGAGTCATGTTAGCGAAGAAAGACGAGCGGGAGGAGAGTCTGCTCTAAACATGAGCTTTTACAGAAGATAAAGAGTAGACAATCAGACAAGGCCCCAGTGCAATCATCACATCTCATCTGCTTTGAACAGAGGCTGGTTTTTTTTATTGAGCTGTTGTGCTACAGACTGTAAGGTAGTCTAATGGATAATTTAACCTTTCTCCTGCAGCTCTCAATAAGGCGAGTGAGGCCAGCACTTTGTTGTAGGCCATGGTGCCATATCATTCTCATGTGCTATAGGGTTTGCAGTATTTTCCTGCGTTTTGCTTCTTGAATCGTAAATTACTGCAAGTTGCAGGGTGTTGACTAATTTTTCTTTTTTTTTGCCTTGGTATGGCAGAGTGAGTACACAATTTGTGTGAAAGAAACTCAGTTATTGAGTTTGTGGCTTGGTGGTTAGCATCTTTGCCTCTCAGTTTAGGGTTCAGACATGTTCTCCTTGTGTATGTGGGTTCAGACTCTGGCTGCATAATAATGGGGAAAAAATGGACTTTGTCACACTGTAATAAAAATGTATTGCGATGTATTGCGATATTAAAAAATAGAGGATTTTTCACTTGATTTCTCCAGATGTCTGTGATTCAACATGACATTAAGAATGCCCTCAGTGCATCAAAGATTGGAGTAAAATAAATTATTTTGGGCAGATATAATCTGCTTCAGGTCAATCCATCATGGAAATGATTTGTAATGTTGTATGAAGCAGCAAAGAATGTACGTTTTAGTTAAATTAGCTTTACAACATTGAATGTCTTGCACTGTGAATACTTTACATGCCCACATTGAGGAGATGATAAACAATATATTGCATAGTCCTAGTTCAGACATATTCTCCCTGTGTCTGCATGGGTTTCCTCGGGGGACTCTGTGACATTGCACAGTCTAAGAACCTAAGAACATCAAGACATCGTGTGTGTGTGTGTGTGTGTGTGTGTGTGTGTGTGTGTGTGTGTGTGTGTGTGTGTGTGTGTGTGTGTGTGTGTGTGTGTGTGTGTGTGTGGTGTGTGTGTGTGTGTGTGTGTGTGTGTGTGTGTGGATAATCCCAGCTATGGATTGGCAGTCTGTCTTGTGTGACCCCCCTCTAGTGCTTGTTGGAGTCCTCCATTAACATACATTCTAGGTGATCTGATCACAAATGATTGCTGAAACACAGAGCAATTTACACCTGGCGTTTTAAATGTGTTGTGTGTGACTGCTTGTGATTGGATTTCTCGCATCATTTCCACTGTAGGGGGCCATAGAACAGATTAAATAATTACTTTTAGATGAGGTACATACCTTTGCTTGTGCCCCAGCCACAAGTATTGCCTTAATCCATTAGTTAGTTTGTAATTGCAGTGTGCTTTGCTAACTTTTCTGGATGGTGGAGGGTGTAGTCTCAAATATTTGACTTATTTTCAAACTGGGGAAGTGATGTAACTAATGCAGGCGATGGAGAAAAAAAAAATCATATTCCACTATGATTTTAAGATGAATGATGATTTTCAATACTATAAATAATGTGAAAAAATTGGTGTGAAGGGAAGCAGATTAGAGGAAGAGCTGAGAGCAGGGGGTGGAACAGAGGGAGGGAGCAGGAAAAAGGTTTCCTCAAGATTGACACAGAACATTATTTAAATAATTGATATAATCGCTGCAGCCCATATCCCACTCTGTTTATATCTCGATATCGTTATAAATATCAATATATTGCCTCAGCCTGTGTTTTGCACCATTTATATTGTGATTTCAATATCAATATTAATATATTGCTCAGACATACCTTCTCTCAGTTTGGTAGACACGCTAATATTAAATATTTAGAGCTTGTTACTACATGGTGGGAACAGTTTAATAATGATCTTTGATTCGTTCATAAACAAGTCATAAACTGTTGTTTTTTTTTTCTTCTTGAACTCTGTTCTTTGTTTTACAGATGGAATGCTTAAGAACACAGAGTCTAAGCCCACATATGGCTGTCAGGTGACCATTCAATCAGAGCAGGAGAAGCAGATGATGAAGCTCTACCGGAGGGAGGAGAAAAGGGAGAGGAAAAGAGAGAAACGAGGTGATGATGGGGAATCCTCCGAAGCCTCCTTCCATTTTGACCCCAAGGAACTGCGATTGCAGAGGTACTGTGTGTCTCATGCAGTCACGCTCTCTTGCTGTCTCTGGCTGTCTCTCTGTCTTCCTTTCTCTTTCTCAGTCTCTTACTTTTCTCTCTGCTGGTCCCTTTCACTACAGAATTAGGCACCCCTTTACATATTTCATCAGAGTGTGTTCCCTGCAAAGGGGGGAAAATCTCTGATGAATGTGCAATCCAACCTTTGGCCATGTACTTTTTTTTTTCCTCAGGATTTTCTTGCTGAAAGTTTAATTTCAGAAGATAAAAAGTTCACTGATCTGTTTAATTAAAAATGGTGCCTGGCCAAATCTGCTGGAACATAAAGGAAAAGATTAGCAGTCAAGTAAAGCATGTTGGCGCTGTACCTTATGTACCTTCCTCTTCCTCCCTCTTTACTTCTTTCATCCGGTTGCATGTCTCCATGTATCTCTGATCACAGTACTGAGTCTGTCTTTACACAACCTACAGTAGCAGTCACTACTTTTAACGAGCCATGTTCTGAGTAGTGGTGTTGCATAATGAGTTGTACATGTTCAATTAAAATAATTGAGAGTTGAAACTGCTTCTGTTAGAGCTTACAGCCATTACAGATAGTAAGCCTCTCTTATAAGGGCTATCCACATATTTTTTGTGATGTTTAGGTCAAAGCACTGTGAGGCTGATGGTAAAACTTTAATCTTGCACAAGTAGTCCATTGTGTATTGTGCAGTGTGTATAAGATTAGAATCCTTTGGTAGAAGCCATCTTTCAGCTTTTTATCAGATGGTCAGATATGTTCTTCCAGAACTTCTTCCAAGCCATTCTTCTTTCTGCCAGTGAACCGTTCTCTGTACCATTGTCTGCAACACAAGTTCAAATCAGGATTAATCTACCCTGATGTTCAACAGTCAGAAAGATGTTTCCATAAAATCTTTTTTTCTTCAAACATACCTTTGCTCAATCTGGGCAAAAAGTGCATTTGAAATGTATCAGTCAACAGGGCTTTTTTTTTTCCCAAAATGCATCAGGCCTGTGCAGATGTTCCTTTGAAAAGTTCTCATGCAGAAATTAGCTGTGAGGATGCAGAACAGATTTTATTTTGATAATTCTTCTGTAGAGATGTGGTCTGATTTTTGGCAGATGAAAAATGACTGATACCAATACATAGCCCATCTATCCTTTAATCTGTAATCTTGCATGCAGGTCATGTTTGTGCAGGTCTTGTTGCAGACAACAGCAGTGTAACCACCACTCCACAGTCTGCCTGAATCTTCCTGAATCTTTTGCAGTCCAAAATGGATGGGGTGGGAGGTTTATTTTTCTTTCCAGCAACCTACAGGCAATTCTCTCTGATACAGTGTATCGCTGCTGTTTGTTAACTGCTATTTCTTACATACATTAGAAAATGTGGCCAAATTTCTGCATGGGGCTTTTTCTGTCTGTAATGGTACAAAAAACACTGCTAATCTTGCTTAAAATGTTGAAAATAATGTTTTATCTTTAAGCCTTTTGGAGATCAGTTCATTTTCTGATTAACCTACTTGATTATTGACAGTATTTTTTTGAGCAGGAGTGCCACTGTATCAGGTGCAGAAAAAGGTTGTGTAAAAATACTACTGGGGTCAGTTTTGAACACCAGTCTAATGGAATACCCTGCTTTATCCAAAAGCAGCTTACTTAACCACAGATGAAAACCTGCAATTTTGTCTCGTCCCCCCCTTAGAATAGTTCCACACTACAGACATTTATTGTTCCTTTGAAAACCTGCCTCACTGCCACAAATTGAGGATATTGTCCATTTAATATGACATTTTCCAGGATCAGATTTGTTCTGATCGATACCCCGTGCGACAGACATCTATAGTAGTAGTAGTTGTGCGGTGTCTGTGAGATGAGAAAAGAAGAGTGAAACAGTTTCTTTCAAGCACTTTGTGTAATGACTTGAAGAGGACCCTAAAGAGGACTCTCTCACTCCTCGGAAAGTAACTCTAGTGGCCTTGTTCTAAACAATGCTCACTATAACTGGAGAGATTGGAAGTTGGACCCACAGAGCACAAAAGCCACTTCAGCTGAATGGAAGCTGAGCCTTGGTGTCTTCACGCGTCACTGAATTCTGCGGAATAATGTATCAGGTCCCGATTGGGTGCATTTGCTACAGGCAGATCTAATTGCAGATGAGTTCACAGATCAGTTGATTGGGGAACCTGAGGAGGCAATGTTCCTAGCTTGGGTACTGCTACTGTCACGGTTACGGAGCCAGTTATTGAAAGGTTAGTTGTTCCAGTTCCAGTTTCTCTGTGGTGTCTGAAGAGTATTTAGACTAGAATACAATAGACTGGAGTCTCTTCTCTTCCACTGTATTTACACAGTGGATCAAGTTCTTTCTGTGACATGTAACACCGGAGCTGTCAGGTTTAGAGTCAGCCCTAATCCCTCTTTTCGTCCAGCGCTGCCTTGTAATAGCTGTCAATTTTTATCACATCCATGTTATCAAAATATCCTTCAGTGCATGTTGCTGAGAAGAAACCTTCTGCCATTCAGATACTGGTGTGGTTTAGGTGGACAAAGTTTGAGCTTCAGAACGTGACGAGATCCAACTGTTTACATCAGATTCTCTGATTCACATCGATTTTGTGAAGGTTTCTCATGGCCCATCTCCCTTAACAGATTTTTGCAGCCAGAAGAAGTGTCAGATTAAGTGTCGGCAAGGTTGGTGTGTTGATCGTATGTCCAATAGCATCACACACATTTTCAGGAGCGCTCTCAGATTCGTTGGTCATCTCCACCAAGACAAAGCTCTGTGACAGGCTGTGCAACAGTGATGTTAACGTGTTGTTCAGGGCAGTTGTTGTAACCACTCGTGTGCATGTAATCCTGTCATGCAGACACCTCCTAATGATGCTGACACTAACCGAATGATTATTTTAGGACATCACCATCTGCTGAATGCCCAAATCATGACTGTTGGATCATACAGTCTGTAGGTTCTCCCTCTCAATGGTTTGTGTAGATCCCCCAGATCCTTCATGTTGCTGTTGTGTGCCTTCCTCTATGTGCTGCCACCAACAATATGCTATGGTTATACTGTATCTGTACAACCAGTATGGCTCATAAGGCATCGATCAAGACCATTCTGCCTCCCAGAGCTCTATCATGGCACCCCTTTCAAACTATTACAACTGCAAATTGCTTTCAAACTGTTCTCTGGGGCATATTTTGCTTGAAAAGGATGCTTCCAACATGACCGCAGTAGACAGAATGGAAAGCATGTGCAATAGGATGACCTTGATTCATTTGCATCTGTCACAATGTAATGTTGATTCCTTCTGGGTGCAATTATTGCTTTACTTAAATTTCAGTTTCCCTCATTGATGCATAGAGTATGAAATTTGATTAAAATGTAAAATTATCTGTCTGTCGGTGGCTATGCTGTCCGTGACATAATGAATATTAACCAATGCTTTTGTCTTTCACTCTCAAACTGTGGCTGGTTAAAAACTGAACGAATGCATAAACTCTCCACCTTATTAGTGAGAGGACATCACAGATTTTCTGGTTTTAAACAGCTGTTGAATATTCAAAACCAAAAGAGAGGAGCAGACTAATGCACATACATTAGAAAAAAAACCATTCATAGTGATTTCACAATTAAATGAAATGCTTATTTCACATTAGTAATCCATAGAAACAACACCCATCTCCATGCAAAGTGTTCCACTGTACATATATTACAAATCAATTTTAACCATATGTTCAGGGAGGTCATTCAAATTGTAATGAAAGATATTGAATATACTGTAAAATGGCTATTTAAACATGTAAGCCATGTGAAAGTACTGATCTAAGATCACCACATCAGCTGATTTTTTCCCCCATGGTTTATTTTACTGGTGATACTTTCGTTCATGTGTTCATTGGATCTGGGATATTTAAAATGTTTTTACATATAGTTTTAAAGAAATGAACAACACGAAAGCTTTGCTGCATGCTCATCACGGAGCATAAAGTTGAAATTCCACCTTAAATGAGTGCTGCTGTTACATTCTGTAGCTTCTGCAGCTTTTAAGGTGGAACAGCAAACTTAGCAAGCACTAAGGGGCGCTGTGAGCTGGGGAAGCTTTGGTAATGTAACCGTATTGCTTACTGTGATTGGTCCTTTGAGGAATATTATGACAACTGGGCCAAATTTAGTCTCAGCCAGTTTATGTGCCAACAGACTTTACAGGAAACAGTACTTTTCAAACATTTCTCCACAGAAATGACCATCATGGTTTTTTCTCTGTCAGTTCACAGTAAAAAGTATGGTTAACAGAAGAGATGAATCATGAAAAGTAGACTTAAAAGTACTTTGAGCAGACTAACTGACAAAGAGCCTGGACTGGGACATCCTTAAGCACGAAAACGATTAAACACATGCAATTGTTAAGGTTGTGGAATTTTATTTGCTTAGGTTCAGAACAGATTTGACCAGTTTTAGCCGTCACAAATAAAACCTGCTGCTGTGAAACTGAATTACATTTGGGACAGAGTCCTCAGACAATATTCAGGTTTGGACAAGCATTTCAGGCCTGTAGCATCATGTTCTCAAATTATTTGAGGGCTTCAAGGCTGATCTAGCACTTGTTGAAAACCAAGATTGTGTTTCTGGTCTCTGTTGATATATTTGGGTTTGTGTTCATGTAGGGAGCAGGCCTTGCTGCATGCCCGCCATTCCCCAGTGTTGGGCCGCACGAGAGAATATGAGCGTCCTCACTATCCACATGTCTATGACGCATTTGCTGAGGCTACCAAAACATCTGCCTTCATTGGAGGGTCCAAGGTAAGACATTAGTGTAGGCAAACTAGTAATGCTATCTTTATTTCAGGTTTAGTGAGAAAGATATTTTTTCAGTCTTTTATTTAAGTTTTATTAGATTGTCACACATACAAAACCTTGAAACAGGAAAAACACGACAATAAAATAAATAGATTCTAATAATAATAATAATAATTAAAGGGGGTTGGGGGTTGAGGGGGTCTAAAGTCTCTATTACCCCACAGCGAAAAGGAGGACAGGCTTAGGTGATGGTTTGAAAACTGGGGGAGTGACTGACCACCCTCCCATCATGAGCTCCATTGGTGGAACCAAGCATGTTTCTTGCCACCAATGTCACATGGGCTATGAAACCGTGTTCAGGGGCAGACAAGGATATTGAATCAGGTGTGACCCAAAAAAGTGCAATCAGAGGTGATGGATGTAGCTCGTAATCCAGAACCTCAGATCTGGTTATAATACATATTAAGACATGTCCATAAGGAGTGTAGAGATGAACAAGCCCAGAACATATGCTACAAGTTAGCCAGTTGTGAACCATATCTATCACACTCGGGGCTAATGTCAGGGTAGAACTTGGAGAGCCTAGCTTTTGAGCAGTAGATACAGTGGATAAGCTTATTTAGGGACAAGCTGCGGTTGGCACAAGTAGATGAGAGGAATGCACTAGGTTGTACTAAAACTACATCAGAAAGTTCAAGTACCATGTTCACTGATATTAGCAACACAATCAGAAGCACAATATACACTCATCGTTGAAAATAGGTGCATTAAGAAGCAAACAACCGATTGCAACGCATGACTACAATTATTCCAGACTGTTATGGAGTCATGGAATGGCGGTGGGTCATCTTCATTGATGAGTCCCACTTTTGTGTGTGGAGGCATTGTGGTCAGTGCCAAGATCAACAGTTTGTCATCATTTTGCGCCTCCAGAAGGCCTGGTGTGCTAGTATAGAGTTCAGTTTCTTTATGTTAATGAGGTCTTAGAAGCAGTGGCCGTACCTTTTCTGAACACTCTTGTCTGCTATTCCAACAGGACTACACTCGTCCCCATATTGGCATGTTACGTTATACGCAATGCCATCCTGAGAGACAGTACTTCTGTATGAGTAGCTAAATAATATTGCCCATATCAGTCTAAATATCCTTTATTTCACCTGGTAAACAAAACCTACTTATGGGCGCAGCTGTGAGTGTTGGGATGGGTGCATTATAGAGTCACCAGAGTGACGTCACTGCAGATGTGTGGTTTTGTTTTTTGTTTTTTGCCGAATGGCTCCGTAAACTTTTATCTGCATGGATATCTGCTCAGTCTGTATATTTTCACTGCAGATCTGCCATGAGACTGAGGGAGTAAAACTAAACTGTTATTGTTACATTTTGTTGGTTAATTTGCACTTTACGCGCGACCCAGATCATGGAATACGATCCGTACAGATCACAAATGGTCCATGACCGCACCTCTAGTGCTTAATGTAGTGCCAATATGACCAAAACCGTCTCATTTTGCAGCCCAATTAAAACATAAAATCAGCATTTCACAGAATCATTGTCCATTATGTTTTCTCTATCGTCCTGTGATGAAACATAACAAATACCCAAGTAGTGCTTTGAGTATTTGACTACGGTCACCTTGAATGCGTTCTTAAGTACCTGTACACATCCCTAATTCTCATTTGAGTTGTTGAAAGCATTGTTTTATAGGCCGTTTCATAATAGTTCCATTTTAATACCTAATGGATATTCTCTCTGCAGGAATTTGCATAAACATTTTTGTGTAATTGGAAAACAGGTGGATTTTATCAGAAAAGCACTGAGAGCATGTGTGTGTCCGTGATTCAGACATTAGCCATTCAGTTAAAGATGGAAATTTTCCTCTCAACAGATCAGTTTTACTTAAATAAAAGGAATGCGTGAACGCACAGCCCAGGGCAGCATGACACCAGCACCAGCAGCCGTTTTGGGAGGCTGGTAACTGGCCCTGGCTGCAGTTGTGTGTGAGTGAGTTCACTGGGGTTTGTGGGGAGCTAATGGATGGTAGTGGTTCTGTCTCTTTGCCAGGTGGTAAATTGTAACTGGGTTTGGCTAATGCAGCCTGCTGTTTCAGCTCTGCTGTGTTTTTTTTTTTTATTTGTTTTTATTTATTTATTTTTTGCCAGATGCTGCTGCCTGAGGGCATCCGGAGAGAGAATAATAAGATGTTTGAGCAGGTTGAGATCCCACCCAATGAGCCAATGCCCATCGGCTTCCAGGAGAAACCTGTCTACATCTCTGAACTGGATGAGGTTTGTGTTGCTTCTTCTGACTCCCTCTGCTCCTCTATGTTGCTTGTATTCACCTACAGCTTTACTGTAGTATTTACTTCAGTCTTCAGTGGGTGAGATAGCCATGTTTTCCCTCTTGTCTGAGGTGTTATGGGCCTGTTTGTTTTTACTGCTGCCATTTTCTGTGCATATGTGAATAATAGTTAGTATCTATTACATTATCGTATGTAAAGGGCACATACCCCCCAAAATTCCAAAATACAACATGACTGCATTGTTTGTCTAGAAGTGGGTTGGGTTCCAGAGGGATGATGCACAACACAGTACGTAGGTTTTCATTATATACAATTTTCTTTGTTGTAACCCACTGTAATCTGTAGTTGTTACCCAACACCTATCTTTGCTATCATCTATAAATACTTCAGTATTTAATCTGGAGTAGTGTACCTGCTGTTTTGCAGGCCTTTGTTGCTTATGAGTTTTTAAATAAAGTGCTTATTTGCAGAAATCTTGCTTTATATTCCAAGCCAGACCTAGTTTCCACGTATTAACTGCATGAAATAAAGAGTGAAAAGAACATTTTGAAACTTAAACAGTGTTTACTCCATCAACTTCCAACTAATTACACATTGATTTTCCCTGATATATGGGCTTGTAATTGGAGATTTTGGAAGGAATTTAAGATTGGCAGGGAAACAGTACAGAAATATGTATTAGTTCTTGTTTTCAAATGGAACATAGTGCATTTTAAGATTTGAATAAAAGATGGCAAGCGTTATTCAGATGGAAATAGTAATCATACAACTACACTGATTAAAAAAAAATCACAAATATTTTCATCAGCTCTCCTTGCTGCATACCTCCAGTCCATGTTTTTGGGAATGCTAGATGCCAAGTGAACATGGCATTTAGTGTCATTAAGCCACCACAGTTGTATAATATGCAGAACTTAGTCTAACGAGTTGTTTTTACTCTATGTAAATTTGCATTGGCAGATCTCTGTGAACCTATATGTGACTGTGAATTGTGAGGTTGAGAGCAGATGCATTAATGTAATGATGCGGTTTTAAAACATGTTGTTAATGCAGCCTGTGCAGCTCTCAGCTGGTTGACTCTGTATATTCTTAATCCTGATGAGCTGATGGGCAGACCATTAAAAGTGTCCTCTAGTGTCCACAGAGACCACTGGCTTTGGGCTACAAAGACCTCTTTAGGCTTCTTTTAGGCTCTCCTAAGTGTGAGACTCTGGGCTTTTACCTTGTTTTAAATATTAAAGGTGGTATAAAGGGATCTTTAAAGGGACACCACAGAAGAGCTCTGCTTTTTTTAAAGAATTAGAAACACACTTTACAGCTGTTAAACAGTACAATGAATTTCCAACCTCCATATTTAACTCATTCATGGGAATGAGCACACACACACACACACACACACACACTAGTGAATTGAAAATTGAGGTGGTGAGAACGTAAGCCTGAAGTGGTAGGCATCCACCTCAGTGCCTGGGGAGCAGTTGAGGGTTAGGTGGCTCTCTCAAGGGCACCTCAGCCATGCATGTTGTAGGGAAAGAAAAGTACTGTTCCTTCACCCCACCGTGACATCCTACCAGTCATGGGGATTGAACTGCCAAACATCTGGTCCCAGGCCTAATTCTCTAGTCTTTAATTCTCAGATCCCCCATTGATGGTTCTTTAGAACATTGGTACCAGTCACTCAAACAAACACTCTGAGCTGGGGGAAGAGTAACCTCAGTGCCATGGAGCAATTGGGCTTTAACTGAGAAGAAAACACGTTGTTCCCCTGCCCCACTTGCTGCAGATCTTGGGGATTGATCCGATGACCTTCTGGTCCCAAGCCCAATTCTCTACCCTTATGCCATGGCTCCCCATAAGCTCTGCAGGTTTTTGTTCAGTAAATGTTTTCTAAGCTCTGGTTAAAGTCACTCAGTTGCAAAGTTCTCAGAGGATCCCAAAATGTTTCTTGTTTCCTGTCTCTACCTCTTCTTCTTTAATTCATCAATCTTAATGACAGGCGTGCATTCATGGGTGAGTTACGGGGTACGTCCTTATTCTTAGGATCCGTGACTGTGGTGCAATGCTTAGTGAAGTTTCGGGGGTTTGAAAGGATTAATTAGTCATGCTTTGGATACGCTTGTTGTATTTGTGATGTTCACTGGTTGAGGCTCAGGTGCAGGTGGATGTGAGTGTGCTTGTGCGTGTATGTGAGTGTGAGTTAGGAAAGACACAGTTCACCACACTGGCTGTCATCTACAATCTGCCTCTAGTGCACTGCCTTGGCCATGGATGAGCAGCAACCATTCCTGTCAGAAATATGCCCACATACACACAGTTTTGGGTGCAAGGAATTCAAGCTGGTGTAAATCAACATGAATCCACGTTAAGCTCACAGCTTTTAGAATCATCACAGCGAGAGGTTGCTTCCTCCCCCCCATCTCCCCCCCACCCCTGACTCCCCCTTTCTTTCTCTGATTGAGACCTTTGTGCCCCACCGCCCACCCATGCCCAGTCTCCACGGCTTTTAGCCAACCAAACGCTTGAGCGAGCGCATGTGAATGGTAGACACTCAACTGGACGAGCAAATGAAGCTTGAAGCAGTGGCTTTTAGGAGCTGCCACTCGCGTCAAACATAATAACTACTCTGAGGCAAGCAGGTAAAGTAGAGGAAGTGTCGCCCAAGTGCCCTAATGGAAGGTGTGCGGTGGTGGGAGGGTGGGGTGGGGTGGGTTCTTTCTAATGTCAAATGCCTAACCTATGCCGGCTTGCTTGATGAAGACCAAACAGAAAGTTCTGCAGCAACAAAAGGAAATCAAACAATCCCCATTGTTGACAAAAAATAGATGTATCTCATCCCTGTCACTCCAGAAAATGACAGCGTTGTAGGCTGCAATGTACGTCAAACTCCAGGCTATGTTTAATTTGGTGGTAGTTGCAACCCATCCCTGCCCCCAAGAGGACGTTGTTCGCACTGACTATGTGCTTTCTGAGGAGAAGTGTAAGCAGCAAGGCAGAACCTCGCTTGTTCCTTTGTAAGCGAGACAAAATTGGAACGGACAGTGCAGATTTATATTCCTGCCCCAGGGGCTTAATTTTCAGCTTAGTGTTTTCCTCCTCCTCAGGAAACCATTAATTAAACCAATGAGCGTGCTCCGTTTCTTGCAGCACAATAAATGATGCGCCTCTTGCCCTGAACTTGGCGATACGGCAGTCATTTCCAGCTGAGTGCCGAAAAGACGGAACACGTCGCAAAGTGTCTTGTTGCTTAAGTTTCATCATCATTCTCTTATGCTTTTGTTTAAGAAAAAGAAAGAGAGAGAGAGAAAGAAACCGGGGAAGACAAAAGCTTTATCGTTTGGGTGAAGATGTATCCGCCTGCAGCCTCAACAGATTCCCTCTCCTCTGTGAATCTGATAGAGATTGATATGGAGGCTCTTAAGCTGAGTTCTGTGAATTAACAGAAGTGGAGGAGCAGCTCTATTCATTTAGTAAAGCTCCTGCAACTCCGAAACAAAGTGCCTTGCTCCTCTAAAGCAGCACGGTGGAGCGGCTAATAAGTCTTTACGTGCTGTTAGGAGGCTTTTGAGAGGCAGGCTGAGAAGCCTGTCTGTTTTTCTTTTTAAGCGCTGGGTGATTGTCATTTATTGAAAGCTATAATGGGCAACAGGGACATGGCAGTTCAGTGTGCCTTTAATAGCTTTGTGAAACATTAAAAGTGGGGAATTTATTAGGGAACCTTTTAACTAATGAATCTCAAGGCCTGGCGTCCTGCTCTCGTCACACCGCTAAAAGCCTTCTTAATTTGTGTGAATAAATATGTGGAAGAGCTCTTTCTGGGGCTGGGGCTGAGTTTTACACTCATTTACGTACAGGAGCTGTGTCGCATACACATGAATGGGGGTTAAATATCAAATTATTGTTTATTTTTATTGGGTTATTTCACGTGGTCGTGTGAGTTGACATATTTTCCTTTTTCATAATACAGATTATGTTCTACAAAACTACTGAGATTTGCTCCTTTTGGGTTGTTTTTTTTTTGTTTTTGTTTTTCTTTTCATTTCCAATCTAATTTCCAAACTAAGACACTGTCTTGACCAGAGTGTCCTAGGACATTTGGAAAGGATGGTTGTGGGCAATGTTTTGCATCTTTTACTTTCTCTTTCTGTGTTCAGTTTCTCTGACCTTTCTAGATGAGAGTTGCTAAAGCCTTTGCATATGTTTTGCATATGTTGGTTGCTGATAAGAATTATTTTCAGAACCAAGGACAGCGCTGGAGTGGCTCACACTGGGCCAGACCGTCTTGTCAGCGGCCAGTTGGTTATTTAAAACCTTGTGTATAAGGAGCATCCGCTGCTTCTTCTTTGTGTCAGTAATGAAGGTCATTAACTCTGTCCACGTTAGTGTAAAAACAGACAAAGCTCATCGCCTCCGTAGATACATACCTTGATTAACGTGCAAGGACTGTCAAAGATAGAAAGTTACTTTTGGAGACTGATGGTGCTCAGCACATAGATGTTTTTTTGTGGTAGTATACAGTACCTACACACTCCCACTTTAGAGGTGTAAGCTGCTGGCAGGACACACTGAAGCAGAGACACATCTATAATTAATCCTCCTTGATTGCCTTTTCTAATCCTGTTTTTATTTTTTGTTTGTTTGTTTGTTTTTTTTGGTTAAATCAATTCTTCAGTGTGTATGTGCATGCATGTATGTGTGCATGCTTATGTGTATGCTTTTGTGTGTTTGCCCGCGTGCGTGTGTGTATGTGCATGCGTGTGTGTGTGTGTGTGTGTGTGTGTGCGCGTGCGTGTGTGTGTATGCTTGTCTGTGTGTGCGTGTGTGTGTACGTGTATGTGTATGTACATGTATGTGTATGCGTGCGTGTGTGTGCACGTTTGCATATACATATGGGTGTTTGTGTGACATGCTTGTTCAGACTCGTAAAGCGGATGTGCGAATAAAAAAAGAGAGCACATTAATCTCCCTTACAAATAGACAGAAACACACACACTATACATAACTTGTCATCTCGCAGTAAAGCTGACAGTATACTGGGTGTGACATTTGACTTTCCTTTTTCGAATCAAAGTGCACACTGTTGAATAGCTCTGCATCATTTTTCATTTGAGCTGTGGCAAATGTACTTTCCTTTTGCATAACAAAGTGGGAAGAAAATAAATACTGGAAAGGGAAAAATCTCTTGAAAGGCTTCACAGTATACATGTGGTTTCAGTATGCAGAAGCTTTTAGCTTCAAGATGAGTACACTGCTTTCACCTCAAGATTTCAGATGCTTATACGGCTGCCGCAGAGCTACTGTCTTACATGAGAAAGCAGTGCCTAGTGTAAGCTTTCTCTGTGGTCTTAGGCTGTTGTATTTTTTTTTTTTTTTTGTTTGAGTTATGATACAGTCTACAAAGCACCATTGTCTCCCCAAAGAGCCTTTCGGTAATTGGTTTTAGTCTGTAGTTGTGACCAGGGGTAGTGTAGATTAGGGTATAAAAATAGATGGGTATACTCATTTTTATTTATTTATTTTTACAATGAATCTGTATGTTTCAGTACCAAACAATCTTTTACTGGTATTAGAGCTTGCGTACACACTAAAACCAGAGGTATGATGTAAGAACTGTTTTGTACTCAGAGCTATATCTTTCATATATTGTCACTGTCCATTGAAAAACAAGTATCTCCAACAAAGTACCTTTCCAGCAGAAGGCAAAATGCTCTTAACTTTTAATGAAAGTTCATGTAAAACAAGAGTAATTCAAAGTCATTTTATAGCATTTTTATTGATCAGTTCATCCGGAACTGGAGCTGCAGGGTTCAGAGGAGCTGCTGGGTTCACACCATGGAGAAAACAGCAGCATGTACTTCTGGTACATAATAGTACCTTTGGTACGCAAACATATGGCAGTAGAAAAGGACTTTCACTGAAAAGTACTGTATTGTACCTCAATAGATTAGAGCCCCAACAACAAGCTTAATATATTAGTACTCCATACTTAATTCTCTTTGTGTGTAGGCTTTTGAATATGTTTGAATATATTTAATATCTATAGGTTTTCTACGAGTTACTTCTGGAAAAAATATCCAAAAGTGTATTGTTGTGTGGTTTTACAGCCCATTTAATATGGAAGGCCTTTCTGCTTATTATTTTCCCATAGAAAGAAGTTGTCACTTCACATTAGCCATCACAGTGAAAACATTAACATTACAAATGTGAAATCAGGTTAAGTCGGATTTGATGCTGTTTGTTCTGTGTCTGACCACACAAATTCTTGGTCTGGCACAGGAGTGCAAAAGGAGTTTTGTTTTTAAATGGATCAAAATGTGAAGTAGTTGTAACTGTTGCTTTTGATAGTTCATAAAAGGACACACTTGGGTTGGGTTGTTATAAGCAATTTTCCTTCCTTTTTCCATTGCAGTAAAATGCTTGTGATCATAGCAACCTCCCATTTCAGAATGCAGTGAGACTACTTTGGCATGTAAACATTTAGTTCAGAGTTCATAGTGAATAGCTAAGTGAGTAGAAGATTACCTGATTTTCACAATTTAAAGATAAGCAATTTCTGAAGTAACACTCCATTTCACAAGTTACAGTCTGTAAAGTTTTATAAAATTACTTTTATTCTGAGATGTGTTTAGGATGATTCTCTATGTAGATGCCGTCCTTATTTCATCTTCAGCCTTTGTATAGATGTTATGAAGTTTGCTTACGCAATTTGCTGGTGTTCAATTTAATACGTTCTTCCTTCTTTCAGTGAAATATTTTCCATGCAACAGGCTACAACACAAGGCCAAAGCATGATCTACCAACCAACAGTTGGAGAGGTCATCTACAAATTGACAGTAACACAAATTTTGATCGTCCAACCTAATGACCTAAATAATGTTTTGTTGCTGAATGCAATTAAATCCTCACAACAATATTCCACAATCGAGTAGTTTTCTGTGGACAATGGAGACAATTATTCAAAATATTTCTAGATTATCCTTGGTTTTGGAAGAATCAGTGAATGAAGAACTTGGAGAGGATACTTTTCCAGTTGCACTGGGTTTAGTAAAGGATATTAAAGGGGGTTTCTTTATCAACAGGTATGATTCAGAATACTGTACAAAGGTTTCTCAACTGCTATACTATAGCTTACATTTTCCAAAGAATTCAGCCCATTTCTCACATCCAGCTGTGTTGGCATTCTCAAAGGGGGGATGGTTGTGAAAGAGCCAAATGCAATCAACTTTCATGCATATTTGAATATTGAGAAACATTACAGTCTCTTGCTATTCTGACAGCTTCCATTTCCTGTTGAAAGGATGCTGAGAAACTTTGCATTTCAGCCAAATGTGGCCTTTACTGTTTCACTTAGTTATCGCTTATGCTCGACAGTCTGGTTCTTTATTAATATTTTACATACATGGTTTATTTTAGTGTGTACAACTTCATTTTCGGTGCAGCTGTTTTAGAAAGGGGGTGGGGGTATTTTCTGTGGCGGCCAGGCTGCAGTTTGATGGACGTTTCTGCCCATTTCTTGGGTGGCACTGGGCTGCAGTATTCGCTTCCTTTTCTGTGCAGGATTTAGGCTCTTCTTGGACAGTTGCCTGAGGATGGGGTGATAAATTACTTCTCTCTTCCCCTACTTTTTTTTCCTCCCTCCTTCGCTTCCTGCAGTTCTGCTGAAGGGAAATGAATGGGCCTCCTGTTTGCTGCATCTGCATCTCCTAGTCTGTCAGATACAGTGCATCTGCTGTGTAGGTCCATGTTTTTGTGTGTGTGTGTGTGTGTGTGTGTGTGTGTGTGTGTGTGTGTGTGTGTGTGTGTCGGGAAGGGGGGGGGTAATTTGCGTATTTGTGTATAAAAAAAAAAAAGTCAATTTAATTTATGCACTGGTGTGCATTCATTTTCGTGTGTGTGTGTCGCTCAGGCAGGTCATTTTGTGCAGTGTGGGCTTGAGGCAGGCAGATAAGCTGTTTGCTAAACCTTGCAATTAAAACTTGATCAAGCTGTCAATTCAAATGGAATGAAATGGAACCAAAAAGTAATTAAAAGGATAGCATGCAAATGACAACAATTATATCTCTTAGTTTTCTGTTACTGACGCTGAGAATTTAATTATTTGCAGTGGCTTAAACATATACATGGGCATGCACTTTCTCAATTTCATACACTAACACTCACATATACACAGGCTTGCGCTACATACACACTTTGTCAAGATGAGCATGCAGTAATGTGTGTCTTTTAGTGGGCATGTTTATTTTGTGAGGGCGAGAGTTATAAAATCAGGATAGTTGGGAGAAGAGGTCAAAGTGGTGGGGGGTGTGTAACAGTTGCTGTAAAATCATTGCAGGGATCTATGAGGGTCCAATTAGTGTGTTTAAAGTCACTAGTGGACTGCTGGTGTATTCCCAATCCCTCTACTCGTCACATATGGCCCTATGGCTGCACGTCCTCACAGTTAATTAGACTGCCAGGTTCTGTCGGATACGCAATGGACGGGGCCGAGGAGAACCCTGCTTCATCTCTTGATGCACACAGGCCAATATGGTTCATCAAAATGGAGGGTTTTTAAATATGCACACTTTGCAGATGTAAATTTTGTTACAGACTCTTTTGCCGTGTGATTACAAGCAGTAGTTGAATACTCCAGAGTAAATTCACGTTTTTTTTATTTTTTTTATTTTCATGGTTTGATTGTTTAGCCAAACAGCCCCCCGTACACTCACACACACCTTTAAATCCTCAGTTTCTAATCCTAGTAATTGGCAACCTGTTTTTTTTGTGTTGTATTCCAAGGATGTCTACATATACACATACACAAGTGTGATTCATGCATTTATTCTGAGGTAAATAAATCTGTTTGAACATGTGCGTAAGTGATGATATTTAGGGTTAGCACTCACAATACAACATCTAAGCTGACTGGTTGTGTCCAAGCTACTAGAGCTTTTTAAAAGCATTAGTCTTTGGGGTCTGTTGTGTTCCAAAAGCATCTTGAAAGTATATACTAGTGGGCTGTAAGACCTTAAATCTATATCATGGTTAAGTAAACGTTAAGTGAGTAATAATTTTAGTGAAGGATATTTTTTGTCCCTGTTAACAGTAGGTGTAACTATAATTTGTATAACAGTAGTTTTTACAATTCTGGCCATTTCATGCTATGTCACGGTAGTTTTAGTGGTTGGTGTGGTGCAACAGAAAACACCAGTGAGCCACCATACCCTTTGGGAGACTGGGGTTCAGTTCCCAGTCAGAGCAACTATGCTGTGCTATACCAATAAGAGTCCTTGGGCAAGACTTTTATCACCACTGTCACCCACCTCTGTAACATGAATAACTTTATAAGCTGGTCTGGATGAGAGGGTCAGCTAAATGCTGTAATAGGGTTTGTTTGGCCTGAATATATGAATCAGTTTAAAAGCTTATTGTAAGATAGTGGTAGAGGCAAATTAATTTCACAATGTGTTTAAACTAAAGAATTGATGGTTTATTTTACTATGAATACACAGATTTAACAAAGTCCAATACTTTTATGTGCAAGGCTAATCTCTAAGTAGGTGAATCTATGTTTGAAAGTTTATGACACTGAACTTACAAATAAACACAAGTTGTGTATATGAATTATACATTTTTATAAACATTTTGTTATTTACATATTCTTACTCTCAGAATGCAGGTAGAACCTTATGGTTCCTGCAGTTTTACCCACTTTGGTTTCTGTGATCTTAGTTGGGAAAATGATTGCACTGTACGGGCAAAAGTGTGGTTTGCACATTTGAGTCAGAGAGAGAAAGACATGTGAGACACGTTTGTATGCAATGGACCTCTGGTTGATTGTCTAACAGAGCTCCTGGTTTGGAGTTCACCCCACAGTAACAGTTATTTTATCTCCAATTGGAAAGAGCGAGCAAGTTTACTTTAAATGGAGGGGGGGGGGGTGTCTGTGTGCTAGACTATTGTTGCAAACAACACAATGCTTACCTTTACGCTGTTAGAGATGCATGGCGGTATGAACTGCCTTTCCCACCCATAGTATGTTCTATAGTAAATACTTTACAAAGGCTTTGTCTTTCTACACTTTGATTTTCTTTATTTAAAATTGTGTCTGAGCCAAAACCTAAAGATTCTCCCTCTCGAAATACATACCAACTGAACTGTGTGTGTATAAATAGCACTAAGGCTCATTTACATTGCTTTGTCTGTAATTGTGAACTTCTCTAAGTGCAAACTTCAAGAAGACTTTTGGTGAAAGCCAAGGGAGTCCTGAAGTGTGAGGGATAAATCTGAGTTTGGCCTCTCGGTGCAAGTGTTTTCCGGGAGAGATATACTCCTCGAAACATCAGGCGCTGGAAGTCTGACACTGCTGTTGCCTTAATTGAATTGGAGCCTTGCCTGGTGATGTTAGATTTATTCTGTAGCTTAAAGCTGAACAAATTTTAACAGGCAGCCAATGTGACAATCACTCTGTATCCTCACTCAAGGGGGGCTGATCAAAAGCCTGTTTAGTACAATGATTACCAGAGTTCTACCAGCCAGAGGTGTACGAGCCTGGCATGGTTTGAGCTTTTAAAGGCCTGCTTTTAGCATATGTGGGACAGATTTCCTAACTGCTTTAAGTTCCTCAGACTGTGTGTGTCAGCAGATGGTTTTGCTAAGGGCTATGCTCCCTTGCAGCGTGTACATTGGCACCTCTGGGAGCACTCCTGAAAAAAGGGACTGGTCTGCTTTTACTGTTTAAGGAGAAGTGTGCATATATTTGCATAATAATAGAGAATATGTTTTGGAGGAATGGAGAACAGAGTGAGGGTGGGAAAAGAAGTGGAAACCCAACCATTTTTTTGAAATCATTACGTGATGGCTAGTCCATATTTGCAACATGTTTGCATTACCTCAAGGTGAACGTGGGGGCATGCATACATTTGCATGCATTTGCATGTTTAAACAGGGCGGAGACCCCTGGATGTTCGTTACAAACAGATGAAGTCAATAAATCAGAACGAAGAGAGCTGTTAAAATAGGTGCGGCCGTTTGGTGGGCACTGTGACACAGCGGCACGCAGGAAGTGAAGGAAGGAGGACGAGTGCCCGCACCATGCACCTAATTCGGGCATGAATATTTATACATTGGTGCTCAGAGGATGTGCCCCTTAGGGAAATAATTGGTTGACCAGGCAGAGAATGGTATTGCCAGGCAGCCAGGAGGAGGATAAGGATACACCTTCTCCACTTGTTTACTGGAAAGGGGCAATGAAAAGGCCTGCTGCTAATACAACACTACGAGCTGCCCTAGAAATGCAAAACACCCACTGCTGTTTAAGGCTAATAGCAGTAAATGTGCCTTTTTTTTTATAATTATCCTCTGTACTCATGAGAGCCGCCTGCTGCTGCTGCTGCTGGAGATGATGATGATTATGATGATGATGATGATATGACAGTCATAATAGCTGCAAAGCTCGATTGCATTCATGTCCAGATGAGACCCCATCCCTCCTGGCATGCTAAAGTAGACCTCTTTACGTATCCTCACAAATTTAATAAAGGTGCACCTCAACAGCCTTTTCTGCCTGTCAGAGACCTGTATTTTTCTCATTTACTCACCTCACAAGTGTCCTTCAGCTGCTCTGGATTAAGCAGACTCTAATAAAGTTGCTCTTTGATGCATTAATAACCTTTTTCGTCGCAGCATCCATTTCCGCCGGGCCTCAGAACGACTTCAAAAAAAAAAGAAAAAGTCACCCCCACTCTAATTTTTTTTTTATTTTTTTATGAGCACTGGAGTGAAACGAGGGGAGGGAGAAGTGTGGTGACATATTTTTAATGAATCCTTAAATAAATGACACCGCCTTCTGAGCCGCAGGCATGCCTGGCCGGCCGCGTGAAAGAGAGAGAGAGAAAGAAAGAGTAAAACTGATGGTTAAAGAGAAAGAAATGGTTAAAGAATAAGTTAGCACTGTTGAGTGCTACCTGTTCTTCTGTGGGAATGAATGAACACAGAATCCATCACCATCACTACCGTATTTTCTGAATTGTTCTTCTGACCAAGTTTGAGCCAGCCTGCAGGTTTCCCTGCTGGGGTTTTCTCAGGAGTCAGTACATGCAGTTCCCATAAGTTTTGCAGTTGAAATTGAGTTATTAATTGAGTGTTATTACAATGGGTGACTGTTGATCTCAGCCTACTCACACACTCTTTACGAGCAGAACGCCGCTGAAAACAGCCCCTCTCAGCAGTCACTTAAGTGTGCTCCCTGTGGTAGCAGCAGCCTTTAGAAAGGCCTTTTAATTTCTTATCAGACTTCTGCTGAGATTGAAGGCTGTCACCTCTGGTGGCCTTGTCATGGCAAGACCAGCCAGCGTGGGCGGATTTGATTGACAGCTCGCGACACCACTAAGAACTGCTCCCTCCTCCATGGCTTTATGGCCTTTTGACTCTTAACATTGTGTATCCTCCAAACTGCCTTTTGAGAGAGTCTTGCTGGAGTGTAATTGGTCAGACATAAGCCATATTTCAAGGGAGGCCAATGTTGCTTTTGGAGCAGACTTGGACAGGCAGAGAGGAGGTGGTTTATTATTTTAGATGAGGATTTGTTTGACTGTCAAGAAGATTTGAGAAGTTGCCTGCCGTGAATAGAAGTGGAGAGGGCTTGGACTGCGCTGATAGCAAGCAAATTTAAGTCTAATTAGCTCTGGACTGTAGTGCAGTACTTAGATTTTGGCTACTGCTGATCTTGGCCTGTTGCTTTTTCCCTCTCACCATATGTGTCTCACACTTGGAGCTGCACCCCAGCTGGTGTGGAGTGAAGAAGTTTAACATTTGGAAGGCTTTCAATCCTAAAATGTCTTGGTGGAAATCCTTTGCCAGTGTCACTTTTTGGCTTCTCTGTCTTTGCTTGGGCCTCAGAGTTAATTGATTCAGTCCTTTGAAAAAAGAAAAGAGTCTTTCACACTGTGAGTTCTTTTTGTGAACTGCAATTCTACATTCATGGATAAATAAACAAAACTAAAAAAGAAAGTTTTAATTAACTTTATTTGTGAATTTTCCCACTACTGGACTAATAAAGGATTATCTTATGTATCTTCCATGTGAATTAAAATATGAGTGGAATCTTCAAGAGTTAAGTCTGAAGAGCCTCAATTAAACACCAAAATAGGAAACAGAGGTTGATTTTGTTGAAGGTTTTTGTTCCAGCAGCAGTGACAAACTTATCTAATTGACCTATTCAGACAGGATTTGTTTAACATGGGGACGCTGGGAAAAATGATGTCCTGTCTGAATGTGCCATGTCAGCAACTGTAAAGCTTCAGGACTTTTTTCCCCCCATAAAAATAAACTCAGGTTATGCTAATCCTGTGCAAAGTGATGTGTGTAAATATTCCCTCGTAGCCATTGGAAAAGTTGTGTGGCATTTCCCAGTTCTGATATCCATCCATTCCATCCATCCATTCCATCCATCCATTCCATTCCATCCATCCATCCAATCATTCCATCATCCAATCATTCCATCATCTGCCGCTTATCCAGGGGCCACGTTGCTGGGGCAGCACCCTAAACAAAGAAGCCTAGACCTCCTTCTCCCCAGTCACCTCTTCCAGCTCTTCTGGAGGGTTTCTTTTGGCTCAGCTCCCTCTTCACCAAAAAAGACTGGCTCTCTGACTCCACAGCACTGCAGACGCTGCACCGATCTGGCTGTCAACCTCTTGCTCCATCTTTTTCTCACTCATGAACATCATATACAGCGCTGGTTGGGAACTACATTTCCCTCTTGAGCTGCCTGACAGTTTGACAGAATCTTCTCCGAGCCGACCGAAAGTCGCTTTCCATAGCCTCACCAAACTCCTCCCACTCCTGAGTTTTTGCCTTGGCAACAGTCAAAGCCGCAGCACGCTTGGCCCTTTCGATACCTATCAGCTGCCTCCAGAGTCCCACAAGCCAACCAGTCTCCATATGACTTTTTTTGAGCTTGACAGCCTCCCTTCCAACAGGAACCAACAGCCTTGTAGCCACAGCTCCAATTTGCTGCCTCAACAATGGCGGCATGGAACATGGTCCATTCAGACTCAGTGTCCCTCACCTCCTTTGGGATGCATTCAAAGCTCTGCTGGATGTGGGAGTTGAAGACCTTTCTGACAGTTACCTCTGCCAGCTGTTCCCAGCAGACCCTCATCACATGTTTAGGTCTGCTGAGTCTGTCCAGCATTCTCGGCTGCCACCTGATCAATCTCACCAACAAGGTGATCAGTTGACAGCTCAGCTCCTCTCTCTTCACCTGGGTGTCCACAACACAAGGCCGCACTTCCGATGATACAACTATAAAGTTGATCATTGAACTGCGGCCGAGGATATCCTAATGCGAGGTGCAGTTATTTGACACCCTTGTGTTCAAACATGGTGTTTATGGATAAACTATACTGAGCACATAAATCCAATTACAAAACACCCCTCGGGTTCTGATCTGAGAGGTCATCCCTCCCAATCACACTCTTCCTGGTCACACTGTCATCACCCACGTAAGCACTAAAGTCTCCCAGTAGAACAGTCTTTCTAGCACTCCCTCCATGAGTGCTGTATTGCCACGTCATTTTGAATGTTCGTCAGACTAAAATTGTATTATTTCTAGAAAAAATTTGTATTATTACTAGAATACCACTGGTCAAGCCATATATTACATATGCAAACGTTTTGGAGGAGTTGGCCGTCCTTATTTATGCTGGGATCTCTGATCACAAATCAGTCCTAAATTTCACTGATGTCCTGTAGTATAATTACATCACCCCCAGGTGAAACTAATCCTGTGTGAATGCGGCTTTAAACCCCCTTTTCTTTGGTTGTTTTTTCTATATCTTGTTTTCTCTGTCTTCCTCTCCCTCTCTCTATAGATTGGACAGCTGGTGTTTAAAGGTATGAAGCGTCTGAACAGGATCCAGTCCATTGTGTTTGAGACGGCATACAACACTAATGAGAACCTGCTGGTGTGTGCCCCCACGGGTGCAGGAAAGACCAACATCGCCATGCTCACTGTTCTGCACGAGATCCGTCAACACTTGCAGCCTGGTGGGGTCATCCGCAAGGACCAGTTCAAGGTACACTCCTCTCTTAGTGTAGACTGTTCTTTGAAAATTGAAGACCTTGCTCCAGGTGGAATGCTTTTCTGCAGTTAAGAGTGGAGTGACTGTGTGTGAATAGCTCCTGTACAAACAATGGCAAGTGTAATGATGATGGACAGTCATCATACATCACCATTAAATTTCTCAATCTTAGTTGTCTACTTCATGTTTCACCACATATTATATTGTACTGGGTGCCAAGCAACCAACTGTACTGTGATGTTCACTCATTTATCATTCTCTCTCTATTTCTCTCTCACGCTCTTATATCTATAGATAGTATATGTAGCTCCAATGAAGGCCTTGGCTGCCGAGATGACTAATTACTTCAGTAAGCGCTTGGAGCCACTGGGCATCACTGTCAAAGAGCTGACTGGAGACATGCAGCTAACCAAGGGGGAGATCCTCCGAACTCAGGTAAAATAAAATACACATAGAGCCCAGGGATTTTTTACAGTTTTGTGGAAGTCAGATATGGAGTGCATAGAACACCACTCATTAGACTGAGGTCCACAATCTTGAGTTCACAGTGTTGCTGGGTAGCAGTATAGCAAGTAACTTGTTTTAGAAAACAAGATTTTTCAGGTTACAGATTTTGTAAGTTTATATGAACCCCATCCTCACCTGCTTACAGCCCAGTCTTGCTGATATTGATTATTATACTACATTATGTATATGTATTATATAATATAATATATATATATATATATATATATATATATATATATATATATATATATATGTATATATATATGTATATATAAATGCAGCTTAATATGATTTATATAATTTTACTTTTGAGACTTTCACATTTGACTTTTTATCTCTTGTCTGTGTTAAGCAGTGTAAGAAACCCGATGTAGTCACTCTGTAATGGAAATGTGATGTCATGTCCAAAATACACCAATGACCATATTTATTGTCACAAAAAAAGCAGAAATCATCCCTATTCTTATTAGTGCTTTGTTATATAGGATAAACTTTTCTAGTTTACTATGAAAGCAGCAGAAACAAATGAATTTGTCCACTTTCTCTTCAGCAGTGCAACATCAGTATGGGTCACAAAAGCCAAACCATGTTTTAAGCTTCATACACACACAAACTTCTGATTCTGATGAAAGAGTTGGTCAACCTCTGTTTTGTTAATGGAGTAAGCCTTGATTATGTTGCTTACAAATATAAGCCTCCCATTACTGAACTAATGTTACATGAGAGAACATCTGAAGTTCACAGCTTTTAATGACTCGCCAATCACTGCTTAGGTGACTAGGCTATATGAGCAAAGATTGTCAGCGCCTGCTCATTCCACTGTTTTATGAAGTGCTTTGGTGTTTACTATAAATTACCAGTGAATTGTGGGAGATAATAGTGCCCTCAAAATCACATCCAAATCAATTTTATGATTCAGACACTCACAGGAAAATGGCCCACAGACTCCTGTGACATAAATGAAACAGCACGGAAATGTTTTGTACTTGCTTGTTTGAAATGGCTTTTTTAAACTTTTTGTCATTTAAATGACGTAGTAATACATTTTTTATAGATAATAAATGATTATGTACGAAATAATAATGTAGTAAAGTACTGTTTGCTCAGTTGACTGCTTAAGCTAGGTGTTTTTATGGCAGCAGGAATTTGCTTCTAGTTGTAATCTTTTTAGGGTATCATCATTGGCTCCTGAATAAAACAAATAAAAACCATGAAATGAGTATGAATGGATGAGGGAGACAATGAGAGATGGCTGTTTGCATGGTTATAGGTGTGTGAGTGAGAGAAAGAGAGGGAATCAGTGTGTATGTGCTCACGGACGTGTGGTGTCAGACTGTGTTTGGGTGTAATGATGAGGGTGGTTGTTTCATCACAGCGCAGCTCCACAGATAAGAGAAGACAGAAGCGGCAGACTGGTAAAGAGATCAGTTTGGGTTCAGACACACTCATGATCAAGGGCCCGATAACCAGGCCTCTTAAACACAGAGCCAGAAAATCACTCTGCACACACACTGGCCGAGAGCCATGGCCAAATATTAGCTCTTCTCCTCATAATCTCTTAAAGATGTCTTTCTTTCTTCCTTTTTGTTTTGCTGCGAGTGAGAGAAACCGAGAAGCAGCAAATTACAATGGTGAAATTGTTACAGGAAACCTACAGGTCGCAGAAGAGGTGCAGGCGGTGCCGAGCTGCTTTGTTTGTAACTGCGAAAAATAGAAAAACATGAAATTACATAATAAGGGTACAAATTCTCAGTTTTGGTCCATGTATATCAAAGTGCTCTGATTGTAATCATAACTATGAGTCTAATCTGAACATTTATGCTCGGTCATGCCAGCAGTAGAAGAGTAGAATTGGCATTTTGGTATTTTTTTGTTAGGTAAGTGTGTACCAAAATTTGGTAACTTGAGGAAGGCCCGGTTGATGTTTCTTTCCTTTCTTCGCAGATTTTACTCCATCTCTTCCTCAATTTGCCTGCCTTTGCTTGTGGGAGGCAGGTTTCGCAGCATTTCTCTTCTGAAATGGTGCTGTCTTAGTGAAGGATCTTCCCCTGCTGTATTTGCCTGGAGTTTGTCTTCATCTGACAGGAATCGCAATACTCAATGGCTTAGGAAACTTTAAGTGAACTTTGCAATGAATTTGCTCTAAACACCCTTTCTAACTTTCACAGGCCTTTTTCCAAACATATACAATGTTTGAAAACCTTTATTTCTCTTAAAATGCATTTTTAATAATATTGTAAGCAAATATTGATTGAATATCCCATCCCAGCCAAACAAGGGAGCAATTTTTACCCTAAAACACATAGTAATATATTATTACAGACACCCATGAGTATCAACAACCATTTCACAATCATGCTCCTGATGGTAAAAACAGTGACGGTCTCACAAAAATGTCATGCCTTATAAATTACACTTTTTTGTCCCAGACCCAGCAAGTGGGTCACAAGTGGTTACAAATTCAGCTCTGCTGTGTCTACCTCCATCCTGCTTAATTGATGAGGAAATAGAGAGGATTTGTCCCTCTTTTTTATGTAGTAGTTGATGACCTTTCAGACATTGATGGTCTCTTTGGTTTCTGCAGCAGCATGGGTAGCAGAGGTTTCTTTCCAGTGAGTCTTCCCTGAAGATTTTGTTTGCGTAAGCAATGCTGCACAGTAGGAATGCTAACCTTTAGCCAGTCATATGGAGGTTTTGATTTGATTTGAGAGTTTCCTTGGTTCTCCAGAATTGCCATTCTTAACATTCCACTGTAAGAAGTGCAGACTGAAACTGCAGGTTTTCTTCTTCTTCTTCTTCTGCATGGAATTTTCTTTGTTGCTTAGAGAGTCCAGGCTTACTAGCAATACTAACAAGGCTTGAGGACTCCTAAGGTAAAAAGTGTAGAAATTCAATTCAATTGTTGTATTTCCCAAATGCAACTGAAGACTGGCTCATTTGCTAGTGAAGTTGAGACCTTTTCTATAAAAAGCAAAAAATTATTTTTTGATCTCCTCCCAATTCACTGAAACTGGGGGTGGATGAGCTAGCTATTCAGAATAATATTTTTGACACAGTTTGCCCAAACATTTGCATGCCATTATAAATCCATCAAATACTTCCTAAAGATGTAGCAGTATTGTTGTTTTGGACAATTATGTTTCTATTTATCATTCGGCATTGTTTTGAATTCATACACTACTGAATTCATTATTTCATTCAATGAAAGCTGTTACAAACTCAAATACACAACCATCTGAATTCACTAATGAGTTTACCTCCTTTGTGAAAATGGAGGCCTAATTAAAGACACCAGGCTTGCAATGCCCAGCTGGAACAAATACCTGTAACAGGGCTGCTTTCAGTGGATTAAACAGTGTATTTGTGGTTTCTAAGTGACACATTGTCATTTTGCTCAAACAGCACAGCTGTAGGAAATGGACTTGACAAACAAAAGTAAGAAACACATGCTCACGCTCTCTCACTCTCCTCTACATAAAGACTGAGGTTGACGCCTGGTGAGCAGCAGGGAAAATACAGAGCAATTTGTAGCTGTGGTGCTCACAGCACTGGAGAGACCACTGCAGAGCTTTGTGGGCAGGGTCACCGCATTCCAGACACACTGCTTGTGTTGGTTCTGTAGGGTCCAGACAAGTGTGTCATTATTTTCAAAACCAGCATTCCCCCAAACCAGTAGGGACCACTGAGCCCCAGAGAGAAAGAAATGCAGGAAAAAATGCTTTTGGCAGAGAAAGAGTTGGCTTTTGTAAGTGTAGCACAGCCCCTGTTGGGATCATTTGATCATCTTACAGTGTAAGTGCTCTCAAAAATGGCATACGTCCATCATGTGAATATATATTATGGTTATACAATACAGGACATCATATTGTATCAATCAACAATGAGGATAGACCATCTAAAAACACTCTCTTAATAGTATGATAGCCTGAGCTATAATATTCTTAGCTAGCGTATTATAATACATTATTGCTTTTTTTTATAATGCCGGAATGCTGTTGCAAACTTTAATATAATATAAATATGTTTATGTTTATAAAACAGATTAAGCATTCTTATTCCCTCCTTTTTTATCCAAACAAGTAATGTAAGCCTTTACCACAACAGAAACCAAGGTCTTTGGACAAATCAAGGACAAGTATTACTGACCTGTGTGCACTCAAAGTAGGCAGACATGATGCTGCCTAAATATTATTTACATGTTTATTGTTTATGTTGTTTTTTCTATTGTTTATTAATTGGGGAATAATCTGCTCATGCTGTCTTCTTTCCAGGCCTTTCAGGTGTTTTCAGGTTGCATGCATCAGCCAGTATGAAGATTTTTGAGAACTTTGGAGGATCTTTCGTTTAAAGCTGTACAGAACCTTCTTGGCGGTGCTTCATAGAACCTTCAATAAAAGGACAAGGCTCTTGGAGGTTCTTGAAGGTCCTTTGAAGCACATTAATGGGTTCCTCCACAGTTTCAGATTGAAGTACTGCCAAAAGTTCCTCAAGGATCTTGCACTTTTTACACTGCACAGCAGGTATAAGGTCTATCCATGTTTGTGTATGTCAGGGTACTGTCATAGACCTTCCAAAATCTTCTGCAGCAGTAAATGGTGGTTTTCTGAAGCTTCAGTCTTTGACAATGGCATTTTGTGGAATTTATTCTTCCTCCACCTGCACAGTATTGCCCGTGTCACCAGTGGCAACACAGCCTCGACGCATGATGGATCCACCCCATGCTTCACAGTTGGCAGGGTGTACTTTGAATTATCTAGTCTGCAGCGCTTGTTTCCATAACTCGTGGTTTTGCTACATGTTCTTTAGTACACTTCAAACATTGAGTTTTATGACAAGGTCACATTCAAAAAAAAAAAAAAAATTCTTATGACTCTTCCCTGAAGATTTTGGTTGCACAGTGCTGCACAGTAGAATGCTAACTTCTTAGCAAGTTTTGATTTACCTGTCTGAAATGCTCAGAGTTTCCAGATTTCTCCAGAACTGCCATTCTTAATATCCCCCTCTGTAAAACCCACAAGATGAAAACCCATGGCTAACTTTCCTTACAGCCTTCTTCTGCGGATTTATTTCAATGCGTTGAGCAGTTTGATGAACATTATTATATTAAGGTTTTGATTGCTATTGATAGCAATGTTATTCAAGGCGAAGATAAATGTTACCTGGAACAATACATGGACAAAGCATTTAGACTGATTTGGCAGTATTTATTGGGCTACATAGACAGATGTAGTTGTAAATGGTCATAAATGTATTCTTTGATAATTCATCCCATGAAGCTTGAATATTTTTGTAGCTTTGTTGATGTTAACATTGATGTGGTGTTACCGGCAGTTGTTGTAATGGTCTGCATGCATGTAGACCTGCATTATGCATCCACCTGCTAATGGTACTGGCAGTAACTGAGTGATTCATGATGGGCATCATTGGTCTCTGAATGTGCACAATCATGGCTGTTGGGTCACGAGGATGTTGGCCAGTCTTAGTTCTCTTCATGTTTTTTGTAGGTCTCCCATCACTGCGATGCCTCCTTTCTATCTTACAGCTCCACCAGCAGCATTCTGTGGTGATGTCCGCATGACCGATATGGCGCATAATATGTCAATAAGACCATCCCTCCTCGCAGTACCCCACAAAGAGACCCCTCTTAAACTCTTCAAGATGCTTGAATTGCTTTCCAACTCTTCTGATTCACTTGCAGAGGATGTTAAAAACACAACAGCAATCAGAGTGGAAAGCACATGCAACCGGACAACATTATGTAGTCAGTCAGGTACAGTGGTAAGGCCAGTCCTTATTTACATCAAGTGAGATCAAGTGAATCATTCACAGGTTGATTCCTTCTGACAATTTTTTTGATAATGAGTGCAGTATGTTATGTAAAACCATGCATTAGCATCTACTGAAATATTGTCCTTTAGGTTTGTTTAGTTACAAAGGCTATTTCTGAATTAAACATTTGCCAAAATCCATAATTTTTTTCCGTCTGTTGTGAAAAGGCATGATTAAGAGGTGATGTCTGTAATTGTAGTCTTCTGTATGTGCATGTGTGTGTGTGATTAGCATGTTTAACTTTTAACAAATTATTCCGTTAGGGGAGAGCTGAGGCCGGAGTTCAGGACTAGTTTAAACTGTGTGTTTGCCCCTTTGCCAAACGGCACTTTGTGTAGCTTTAGTTAATTACATGGAAGGGCCCGAAAGCATCAGGCACGAAGTCAGTGCCTTTTATTGAGCCCTCTAGAAGGTGGTCATTAGGTATTGGATCAGCAGAGATCATCAGAGCACTGTTCCAGCTTCACTGAGACAAGCAGGTTATGCCCCAACAGCTCTTTCCATCACTCTCTCTCTCTCTCTCTCTCTCTCTCTCTCTCTCTCTCTCTCTCTCTCTCTCTGAGAGCTTGTCAGTCTCCAGCACTTGGATCTCTCAGCACATCGTCTTTTCTCTCATTTAGTTGTTACCATGGAAACTGCTGTACTGTAAAATGCCTGATACAGTGCACTCAGTGTACACATGGCTATACAAATATCTTGGCGGCTGCATTTGTGCTGCCAGGGGGCGGTGCTAGCGTTTAGATATAAAAACAAGGATTAAAAGAAAGAATAGGAAAATTGGAGGCAGCTTGGCTGGCGATTCACTTACAGTAATATGACACTGTGAGAAGAATTATTGTTGAAATCATCCATCATTAGACATTTGGAGGATGGTAATGCTCTTACTGAATAGGGACTTGAGGCTTGCATGTTTGAGCCCTGTGGAGCATTAAGAGGAATTGGCCTTATACCACCCAATTAAGTGCAGCCTTGAAGAGAATATATAATGAATACACAGTGGTGTCTGTTCTGTTCTTGAGCTTTGCTTTATATTGACCTGACTCGCTTGAGCCAGGTCTTTCTAACCCCAAGTGGGTAAGGCTGGGGCAAGGTTATGGCTTAAAGGAGCCTTTGTGCTTTTGTTTTTATGAATCTGTTTAATGGGATTTAATAGTTAAACCTTCAGCAACTTTGATGAATGTCTGAAAGAGAAGACGAGGATGTCACATCATTGTGTTCAGTCTGCAAGTCATCTGTAAGAAGCTGCCTGTTCCAGGTCTAGCTAAAACCTAAAAAACCTGATCCAACAACTCTTGGAGTCTGCAAGAGATTGATTAGCTGGATCAAGTGGATTACAGATTATGGATTAATCTGAACTCAGCAGGAGAGTCTGTGGGAAAGTAGATTCCATATTTAAGACCTGAGAAGTTCTGTTTCGATCCCAAAGCTCTTTTTATGCATCAAAATGCAGAGAGATGTAGATCTCAAAAATGCGAGTGATCATATACTTAATCTCCAGAAATTTATATTCATACTATCCTTGAGTAGTAATTAAATGTAATGACATCTGTTCGTTCTCGCCCACTCTTCTACAAAACTTTGTTTCACATCCAAGAGTTTCCTACACTGACACTAACAGAGTCCAAAACGACAACTTTATGGTTCATAAGTCCAAATCCAGAGTGTTCCATGGTGGAGCTGTGGGACATGATGACTGACCAGATCAATAGATCGCTCTCAATCCCAGTGCTCATTCTGGAACAGCAGGTGGAAAGGCATAATAGGCACATACAGTTTGTGGAAGAGTGGGCTAAAATAGACAGGAAAAAGATCTCAAGAGACTGGTGTGGTGCTTACATGGCAGGATTGATGCTGTCATTAAAGCAAGGGGACACACAGCCATGTTGCAGAACATAAATCATGCATAGGTTATGTTTTTGTTTTTATTTTTTGATTTTTTTTTTGATTTTGTGGTTTTGTGGACCCGATTTCCATTTGTCACAGCATAATTACAGAATAATGGACATTATTGTTTGCACTAATAAAGTTAATGAACTCCTCCTGTGCGCCTCCTGTGCTGAAAGGAAGTTATTTTGTTCTGCTTCTCTTAAAATGACACCAAGAGGAATCTAAATCTTAAACAGTGAGGGTTCATTCACACCTGAATATCTGGGCAAAAGGCCAAACGAAGCATAAAGAAATAAGAAAGCTGTACATAGACAGAGCTTTTTGTATCCAGCTAATCACTGTCATTATAGATTCATTTGCTTTTTTCATTTTATTATTTTCTCCAATTATATATTGATTGGGTCTGAAAATAATAAAAAAAAGAAACTGATGGGATTCTCTTTTCAGTTGCCTGTTTATTCCAGTCATGGTATTATGCACTATATGAAAACTATCAAATTTCAAACCATCGGAGACCTAGAATCAGTATACTGCTGCAACCCTAATCAGCACTAATGGATACACGTCTACATGTTTTAACAGGACACATTTTTACTTTTCTACTTCTGTTATTAAACAGGTGATGATAGCCTGCCTCATATTTCTGTAATTAGTCTGAAAGCCTGAACCATCCAAAAGGGTTTTCACCACGGTTGAGTTTGATCTGTACCGATACCAAAATTTCACACCTGCTGTTTTGGTTTAGAATAAACTGAAAATTCTGAATGTCAGAACCAAACAAGAAGAAAACGTGACGGAACAGTAAATTATTTCTTTCCCCTATTGTTTGCTCTCATTTTCTTTGTGTCTGAAACATGAGAATGTGAAACAGTGCAGTATGATCATGCCCAGAAAGGCTCTTTTCCAGTGTTCGTACACTACTTCTGTAATGAGGCTCAGAGAGAGGGCACGAACAGTAACCTTCTGTCTCCTTTGCTTGGTGCTCTCCTCCTGAGTCCTGCTCCCTCCTCCACCTGTGCCGGGCAGCCAGTAAACAATGCCCCACTGTTTTTAAAGAGTACGGATGCAGCATGCACAGTCGCAGTGGTTGCATCAGCCCTTTTGGATGTCGGAAATTGGACATGGTTTTCATGTCAAATTTGATGTGGCAGAAAAGCAGTGGTAGAAATGCTGCCTCACACCTGCCACCAGCACAGTTCTGCTCGTGTGTGTGTGCATGTGTGTGCGGGTGCGTGTTTGTGTGTGTGTGTGCGTGCGTGCATGTGTGTGTGTCTGTCTCTGCTGTTGCTTCAACCTGCGGAGCTTAGGAGCAGCTTGGTGCTGTTCAGGTCCCGCTCCACTTACACACTATGAAAGAGCAGCACTCTCCAGGATTGGGGCGTCTCTGTACTTATGTTGAATGAGAAAGTTTAGCAGGCAAACTGACTTCAGAGAGCACTCAACCACTTCTGGTACTGTGAACTTGAGAGACAAAAATTGTGCTTCTGACAGGAAGTGTAGTTGACTTTTCTGTAAAAGCAAAAAAATGAATCTGCAGTTCTTTTTCTTGCTTTTTTCTTTCAGTTCACACACATGCTTTCTTAATTAATCGAAGGGGATTATTTGATAGTTTCATTAGAAACATAATGAACCAATAAGGAGTTGTTGGAATCACACAAAGCAATATGTGAATGTTATAATCATATGTATGAAACTACATTTGAAAGGATGCTCTAGTACCCTGTTGGACAGCTTCTTGCCTGCATACAAGATAATACATGATTGGGCATGGAAGCATACATATGTAGAGGAATCTTGCAGTATGTTTGTGCACCGATGTTGTAGCTGGGCCTGTAGATCCTGCACACTCATAGGTTTCTGCAGCTGTTTTCCCAGCTGCTCCAAGATGGAAAACCGGCAGGCTAAAGAAGAAAGAATCTGAGACTTTCCAAGGAAACACCTGCTTTGTGTGGGTGAGGATTATCTTCCTGAAAAGTTCAGAAGCCCTGCAATGATAAGTAACACATGATGTCCTTCACATATCACTGAGCTATTGGTGTCCTTCATATCATTACTAGGGGTGACACTGTTGTATGTGATGGCTCCCCAGAACATCACACCACGAGGCCTCAAATCCTACCATCTTCAGACCTTAAATGGAAGATCTTAACCTGTAATAATTGCTAAAGCTAATAGTTCCAGTCCAGTATTTTTCACCGTCCGTGTGGCAGTGTGAACAGCAAAAAACAGCTTTTTCAGACTTTTTCAGTTCCGGTCTGAACCACTTTCATTTGTAGTATTGGAATCTGATGCATATGAGATTTTCAGTAACGTGGAAAATTGATGACAGCTGTTAGGGAGATTTTGGGTTAGGGTTAGGGTGGGATAACACATATTTGGGGAGATCTCTGTTCAAACATTAAATGGTCTTAAAAGGACAGTATTGTGGTGTATCATAATTACATCTAGGTCAGTTTATTAAATATTAAATAAAGGTCATGACAGATGTACTTTTTACAGTGAGCTTTACCATATTTTTCTTATATGGCCAGGTTTCAGGAACTGCTTGATGGCCCCAGTGATGCTGGTGAAAAGTAAACTAAACCTTCTCTGTTTTTGGAGTTTATGAGTGTGATCTGATCAGACGAATGTCAGTTATAGGTTAACATCAAAGCATAATGTGAACAGTCTGAAAAAGATGACATCAGAGTCGGACCACTTGACCTGCAGTGTGAATGTAGATTTTAGCCCTATTTCAGTGATGTTAGTGTAACATGGGGTGATGGGGTAAAGTCATTTTTATCTGAGGTTCTCTGTGATTTTGGTACCATCTAAATGTGCCATCTCAGTCATTTAACTGACTGTGTGTTCCTGTGTCTGTGTTCCAGGCTATTTAACCTGTTAAATGAGCCACAAAAATAACCTCAGGTTATATTAGTCTTGTGCAAATTGAGATGTGAGTAAATATTCCCTCATATCCTGGAAATGGAGTATTTAGCTGTATTTCTCAGTACTGAGGTGATGAGGAGGCATTGAGTTTCATTGTGCATTGGACTTATACCTCAGGTTGTTCAAGTTTGTGGTAATTGTTCCTACCTACTGCAGGCACTTTATACAGTCTGCATTGAGTGTAGCATAGTTATTTTGTAGCTAAATTTTCACGATCAAATCACGTTTCACATCACATTTCACAGGTGTAAGGGTGAAAAACATGCACGTCCCTCGCAGTAGTAAAACAGATGCAGATATAAAACACCGGAGATGTGGGTGGGTGTGGTGTAACGGAGCAGCTGGTTGCTGCTCCGGTAGTGAGTAAAGTGCAGGCACAGAAAGAATTTATGTGGTGTGAAGGTGTGAGGGTGAGATGGGTTGGGACTGGCTGTGGACTGGAACACTGGGCTACTAACTAGCAGCCTGGAGGCCTGAGGGAAGAAGCTGTCTCTGAACCTGGCTGGTTCTGTTCCTTTTGCTTCTGTACCTCCTACCATGGGGCAGCGTTGAGAACAGGCAGTGACTTGGGTGGGTGGAGTCCATTATAATCTTCCTGGTTTTTCTCAGACAGCATATGGTGTATAAATCCAGAAGGTCTGGGAGCTGAACCCTGGTGATGTGCACACCACCCTCTGCAGATTTGTTCCTCTCGAGAGCAGTACAGGTCCCGTACCAGGTGGTGATGCAACCCATCAGGATGCTCTCCATTGTGCAGGTGTAGAACATTCTCAGGATTCAGGGATTCAGACCGAACCTCTTCAGCCTCCTGAGGCAGAAGAAGGGCTTTCGTGCCTTCTTCACCACCTGTGTGGTGTGTTCTGACAATGGAAGCTCCTTTAAGAGATGTAAACAACAAGGAAATTGATGCTGCTGACCCTCTCCACAGTGGTCCCATTGATGGAACAGGGGAGTGCTCTCTCTGTTTCCTGCTTCCTGAAGTCCACTATCAGGTCCTTGGTCTTGCTGATCTTTAGAGAGAGGTTGTTTTCCTGGCACCAGTGTGTCAGGAGGCCGACCTCCTCTCTGTAGGATGCCTCCTTGCCATAGGCCTATGACTAATGGGTTATATGATAGGTTATCGTCCTCTAATATTTTATTAGTGGTAAAGCCACAAATTACTCATGTTTTTTAAAGGACATTTGCAAATTGAAAAACCTCTCCCATCTCAGCCGTTTAAACAGAGTTTTATTATCCCATCCAAACCAGTCCTATGTTTCATAGACATTCTGTCATAAAAATAGTTTACTCCACTTCCCCAGGTAAAATGTACGCCATCTGAATTGGACTTTAGATGTGTTTTCTTTAACAGGGGTTAAACAATCACCAGTTCACAATTGATCTTGATTGACTAAGTTTAGTCCAGGACTAAGCTTTACTCCAGTCAGTCAGTTGAGAGTTTATATTTTATATGTCTTACAAACAAACATTCTTGGCCACCCTTTTAGTTACAAAGCCTTCATACATCTTCCTTTTCTATGACTGGTTAGGAAGGTCAAGAATTCTCATTAGGAATTATCACCTGATTTCCAGACCAATCATTCTACGACTCTTCAAATCTTGGGCACTGTAGTGACTAGTGGCTGACTGAGGATATGCAATCCAAGCGAATTGATGCATAATTGTGGAAAATGCTATCTGAAAAAAACATCTCAAAGCCCTTTCATCAATATTTACTGTCTGAAAATCATTAAGATTAAAAGCAGTTATGAGGAAGTCAAGGCAAGATATTAAAGACTTGTAAGAGACTCCCGAATAGGACTGCTTTAATGCTCAACCTTTTAAAGAGTAAAGGACCTTCAGAAAGGTTTAGCTGACACTGGAATGGTGGTGCACTTACCCCTGTTCATGATGCTTGCATAAATATGATCTGCATGGTCAGGCCTGTAGGAAACCTCACCTATGAACTTAATTTCTGAAGTATGGGACAAAAAGATCAAGATCATGTATACTGATGTTAAAATTAAACTCTTTTGCTTGAAGACAGGTTTTATGAAAGACGCCCTTGCCCACTGTCAAGCATGAAGGTCAATCTATTATACTTGTAAATGTGTCTGAGAAGCTGAGCACAAGACAAGTATCTACAATAGGATACAGATCCAAAAATGACCCCAACACTCACCATGAACTACCTGAAATTAAGTGAGTTTAGGTTTTTGGAATGGGCCATACAGCCTCTGGGTTTGAGAATCATTGAAAATCTGTGGGAATATCTTAAACATGCTGTGAAAGCAAGCAGGCCTGAGAGTACTGCAGAAACGGAAAGAAAAGAGTGCGTGAAGGTTCCTGAAACGAGCATTCTTGCAGGCTACAAAAAGTTTGAAAAGTCTAATAAAAGTCTGAAAGTTGTGATATCCATCATACATAGATTTCGGGGTCCGCAAACTTTTTCAAGTGCCATAGTTAGAGTTTCATTTAATATGATGTATTTGAAGTGATACTATTCAGCAGTGTTTTTTGAATTTTGGCCAGGAGTGTATACATTTTTGAAACAGCTATATATATATATATATATATATATATATATACTCTTTTACAGTCATTTTAAAAGAAACAAAATTGTTCTGTAAACTCTTAGAAAAAATAAACTCAAACACTTGTTTTTTTTTTTAATGAAGTTTGATCAAGATGTGATTGTGAAGTGTGGACTTTCAGCTTTAATTCAAGAGGTTTAACTCAAATATTGCATTCATTGATAAGAAATTGCAGCAATTTAGTTTTTTCCTTAGTGAAGACAAAAACCCTGATCACATAATCAAGTCAAGAATACTCTAAAGAGGTAGGTGTATTCATATATTTAGACACACATATTTACCTCTAGAATGCACACCACTGGGAACACTCAAGAACAAAAAGACCAGAATTGACTTTGCTTGTAGACATCTGAGAAAGCCCACTCGGGTCTACAAGATTTTTTGAACAGTTACAAGCAAGATTAACTTGTACCACAATGACAGGAAAAGAAAAGAAAAAAATAGAAAAGAAAAGAAAAGAAAGAGCTTCACAATACAGATGCATCACAACCCAAAACATGGATTCCAACAACATTATTTGGTTTACTATGTTTATAAAATGGCCTTGATACCGTTTCAGATGAGTGTGATTATGCATGCAGATAACATGATGCTAACAGGTCGATCATGGCTTCAGTAATGCTGGTGTGAGCTACAACAGCCTTATAGTTGTAGTGCAATAGTAAAGAATGCAACTGTGTGGAGTAATTTTCTGTGTTAGAATCTCACTTTACAACTAATGTTGGTGTTGAATCATAAACAGATTATTAGATATGAGACCCATTAATATCACATTATTACGAGACACCTGGTCCTGAATTAGCCCCATATAGCAAATGAAAATGTAAACTGGCGCTGGTCTAATGGGTCCACACCAGCACGGACGAAGCATTTGGCCTTGCAGTGGAAAGGCGGCCCTTCTGTCTTTGCTCCTTTTGATATAGTTACGTTAGTCAGTCCAAACAGCGTAGCATGGACCGGACTGAAGGTTAAGAGTTTGCAAGAGTGAATTCAGAATGACTGAAAACAGAGCTTTGCAACAGATTGAATACACATGTAAAATAACGAAATGCTTGCTGTGTGGATGTTGATTTTATATATGCTAAGAGGAGCAAGTGCCATGAATCCAGAATCGAGTGCAAGGGCAACTGGTTGACCTGCTCTAAACAACAAATTATGTCTAGTGAAGAAACAGGAATTACTATACAGCTCATCTGTCTTGCTATTAGTATCTGTCAACTGTTGATGCTCTAGATCATAACAGCAAGACTGTACAATGTGAATGTTTGGTCTCCTCTACTCTCGTCTCCTCTCGTTTCTTCTTGTTTCCTTTCTTCTTTATCACAAGGACACTTAATCTATAGTTTGAATAGATTTTTTAGTGCATATATTGTCTTTACAAACCATCAGTGCATCAGTACTAGAGAAAAAAAGAAAATATCCCTCTCTGCCCACTCTAAAGACTGACTGATTATGGTTACCATGGAAACAGCGGGCAGACTGGGCAAGCATTTGGCAGTAGTGACTGTGTATGTATGTGTGTGTATGCTCATGCACATGTCTTCCCCAGCCCCGGGGAAGTGGGTAAATATTTGCTGCTTTGCGTAATAACAGCGTGGCAGGCTTCGTGGTGAGGAGGCAGCTTTCCACGTGCACACACACACACAGCTTTAATTAAGAGATAAGTCCTGGTGTTTGAGGGAGGGCAGAATTGGCCACCAGGAGCTTTCCACATGCCTGCACACATCACTTCTTCCACTGTACTGTCCTCAACGTCACCCAGCAGCCCAAGACAACCCCTCGCCTTGCACTGCTCTGCAACACGCACCCTCTCTCTTTCTCTTTTTCTCTCTTTGTCTCTCTCTCTCACTCTCTCTATCTCTCCAAGCAGTGCCCGCTTCCTGTGCGTTTTTGCCTGTGCCGAGAAAACAGACACTAGGTTCAGGCAACTTGCTGTGATACCAACATGTAAGGGCAGCTTTGTTATTACATGCAGGGTGGGGGGCTTTAGTGGGTTAAAAAACAATGTTAGCCTCTATGAAGTCCTATATGTTTTTTTTTCCTTCCTTGGCTTTGTACTGTAATTAAAGTGAGCACTTTGGCCCTGTTACCTGTTTGCCAGGGCTTCCATTTAGATTAGCGGCAGTCTAATTAACGGCAGAGGCGCGCTTTCTGTTCCGGCGCCAGTCTCTAATGGCCAGGCAGATTGATTTAAATGCAAACTAGAGAGGATTTAATGAACTGCTTTTACTGAAAGTGTTTAATAGGAATTTCCACACTCTCAGACATGTTGGCAAACAGCTCTTGGGCTATTAATTATGTATTGTTGCGTATTTCTGTCGAAAGTGTCATTTAATTGCATCGCAATAACTGTGTTTGATGGGTTTAAAATGTATATGCTTTCCTAAGATGCACAGCATTAGTGTGAATGCATGCTAGTAATATTTGAATATATTGTTTATATAAGGCTCAGTTACACTTATTTTATGGTAGAACAAAGCCATGCCATATGTGTTGCTGATTCAGGACGCACTATCAAATTTATTTTAAGGAGCATTGCTAGATTATTTATGTGGAGCAAAGGCCAAATTCTGTGCATGTATACCTGCAAATATGACAGACCGTACGCAGATGTTCACACTTGAATGTAGGGTGAACATGTTCATTACATTACAGTATCCAACTCAGATATTTTAGGGTTTTCTGAAGATGACTCTGTAGATCTGCTGTCTTTGCTCCGTTTGGATGTTCTAGTTCTGGTTCAAGTCGAGCATTGTTTGGGTCTCATCCGAACCCCATCACTTTAAAATGGATTGTAAGAAACATCTTTGAATTGTGAAAATGTTGGTCTTGTTCCTTTCGTAGCCCCTGTGTTGTGACTCAAATGTGTTATTTTTCTCTTTCTAATATTCAGACAATTAAGTAATAACAATTTAATCTTTGTAGATGAAAGGGTGGAATAGTGAGGTATAGCACAACTTACTGGTCCTGTTGATCTGTTATTATAGTGTTATATTTTGCATACTGAACATGAAATGGAAATGAAAAATTGTCTTATAATTAATACATCAAAGTAGTCCATTCAATCTTTTTTGTCTACACAATGTGTTGTCTAAACTATGACCTTTTTAAGATGAAGCCTCACAAATACAAAAATAGTACTTGTGCTTGTAACACTGTGTTCAAAATACATCATCTGATTGCTTTGCAATAAATAAGTCATGAATACATATTATATATATATATATATATATATATATATATATATATATATATATATATATATATCTCAGAACTACATGAATCATGATAATTATGTTATTGATTTATACAAAATATGACATCATACAATAATTTTTGCTGACCCTAATAAAACTTATGTTTCTCTTAGCCAATCACAGAGGACATTAACATGAATAAGCATGTACATTGATTTGTTTAAAAACAGTGGTTCAGTTTTATGTTTTGTTTCAAATATTTAAAAAATGATATATTCTAATTCCAATGTCTGAATACTTCTACTGATTAAAAGTTAAGTGCTTTATAATATGTAGCCACATTATCATGCTATTATATCACTACTACATCAGTGGCATATAATGGCCTTAAAATGGCAATAATATTGTTTATCACTATTATTTACAGCCTTCTGTGTATCAAAGATTGAAGTACAATAAATGACATTGAGGATCTTGCATATTTTCCTTTTGTATGAAGCAAGAATTTGATTTATGTAATACTGCATTAGGGCTAGACCATATGGACAAAAACCATATCCCGATATATTTTAGCTGAACAGCAATATACGATTATACATTTTTGTACAAGATTTTAACAGAATGTTATTTAAAAGTAAATATAAACAATACCAACTCGCCCCAAATATTGCTCTGTTTATATCCTGATATAAATATAAATATTGATATATCAGCCAGCCCTACATTGCATAATGTCACGCAGCCCGTTACAGCACTCTTGTTTACTGCAGTTTCCCTCCGGGATTAATAAAGTATTCCTGATTCTGATGTATTGCGCACTATATTCGAATCTGTCAGGTCTGATTTATCACATTCGAAAACAAAAACAACTACATCCACTTAAATTCAAATACAAAGCTGCAAACCAGTCTTGCAAACTCTTTCAATCCTTCTAGTCTTATGTTGTTTGTGTTTTTTACACTTACGGCTCGATCAATTAGCCTGCGGCACTGGGGACAGGTGAGTAAGCAGAATGCATCTGTGCTGCATTAACACGAAGCACTGTGCCATCAGAGCTGGCCTCAGGTGCAAGACAGGACATGCTGAAACCTGTTGTGCTAAATGTTACTATCTTAGCAGGTGCACATAATTCCTATTCCCTAACCTGCTTTAGTTTGAACAGCCTTATATCTATCTGGATGAACACAAGAGGAATGAAAGCTTTATTGAGAGCTTTATTGAGTATTTGGGGAACAAACCATTTAAGAAATACAAGAAACGAATGAGTGTTTTTGTTGTTATTGATGTTTTGTGATATGTGCAACCTCAAATATCAACAATGAGCTTTTGAAACTGCCACATACATTGTAGTGTATTAGGAGAATGGTATTTCTCTATATGTGCTAATTTTAATGCGTTAACATTTTTTTTAATATTAAATCAACATACAGTAAAACTGTCTTGTAGGGCTGGTCAATTTACCAATATTTCTATCGATATTGGTATATAAACAGAGCAAGATATGGGCTGAGATTATTGTTTATATTGAGTTTTAAAGTTTTTAAATAACATTCTGTTTCAATCTTGCTTAAACCTTGTTATGCTCCCTCACGCTGCTCCGCCCCGTGTTCTCAGCTCCTCCTCTACTCTGCTCCCCTTCGCCCCCATTCTCACTCTCACATACACACTATGGAGGAGACATAATACTTGTGTGTACAAAGAAGAAATGAAGATCAAAATTCAGTATGTTTCAAAATAGTAAAAATTGGGGGTGTCCTACATTTTCACATTGTATTTTTCAAATCATATATCATCTATCACCATTCAGCTACAATATATCGGGATATAACTTTTTGTCCATATTGCCCACCCCTTCCATCTTGTGGTTTATTTCCTTTGGGTAATAAATGCGTGGCTCTGATGTATTTTATTTGTGTGGAAATGATGTACGCATTGAAATCACACACATTCTGTGAGTGTGTGCAAATCAACGCACTCAATGTAAATAGAGGTTCAACATGGGATTCCATAAAAAATGTATATGAGAAACACACACAGCCAGGCTTAGCTCAATATAAAGATAATTAAGTAATATCTCTATGTATGTGATTTTTATCAGAAACACTTACATTTTCCTCCAGCTCTAGATGAACTTTCCTGTGAACGTCAGAGATTTCAATCAGCACAACACCTAGAGATAGAAATCACAGTGATCAGTCATATGCAGATGTGCGCACACACACACACACACACACACACACACACACACACA